>OW679203.1:69148580-69359994 GCA_940337035.1 Agriotes lineatus
TATTAAGTAGTTATAACCTATTTTCGTTGTTAGCTATAGCATGCTGACCATAGACATAGTTTTAACATCAATAGCGTATTCCCTTTTTGAAGATCCTGCTCCAATTTCTTCAGATTTTCTAACTTTTGCTTTAACATAGGCATTGGGATCACTTTTATGTATTCGTGCCTCAGTAACACGACCTCAGTTAAACAGCCGAAATGTAAATTTCATTGAATGGAAGCACTTTTACGCATGCTCTTGATGAATTGTACATATTGGTATGATTGTTCTTGCGGATTGTTTAATTAAATAATAAATAATACATCCTAGCAAGTATTAATTTGATTTGTATAAATTACAGGAAATACATTTGCTATTAACTCAATTATCGTTGTATTATTTTTAATAATTAATTTAAATGCTTTCAGTAATGCTGATTTAACTACTGGAATCGCTACAACACTGGATATTGTCTAACTAATGGCAACTCAATTCAAATATAGCGATCAAAACTCACAATTCGCACAAAAGGTTTGCTATTATTCGACAATTATCTGTGGTTACGCCATTAAAGCGTTACTAAGTGTCAACAATTTCAGTAAGTAACCACACGTTACAAACAAAAAGTACTCAGAGGACGCGTCTGCCGGAAGTGCACAGAAACCGACGCCATGCTTGGAATTCACTAAATTCAATCTTTTAGGATAAACTTTCCTGATCTTTTTCAATTGAAACTAAGGCTTAATTCGTGGTCCAGCAAGTCACACGACGCCTGGGCCGCTCTTTCTTCGTTGTCCTGCAGATACAAACCGCTGAACGCCCTGCAAAACGACTCCTGTCCTGAGCCGTTGTCTCATACCTAAAGCTCCAACTGCTTCTCACGAAGGTTTCTGCCTACCTCTAGCTCACGGGGCTCCAATTACACTTCTTGAACCTCGAACACAAAATGAAAAAATCAGCCAACACTCGATGCACAAATTAAACACACTTTTAAACCTCTGCAGAGATGCTACGAATCAATGCATTCTACTACAGCACACCCAAAAAATATGGAATTAATTTTCAAACACACTGAGTTGGGAAAAGGGCATTTATTTACGTACTAGCAATTGTTTATTGGGGAAACCAAAATTAACACCATTTCACAACTTGGCTTAATTTCCTCAATTATTTGTCTTCCGTCTTACATTGTTTTACATTATTTCCAAGCCTACTCTGATCACATTTGCTTCATATCAAGGTTAACACACTGTTTTGAATATTGTTTTACAAATAATTATCAAGTCCAATTTTATACTATTTTCAAACGTTAAACTAGCACATATATGGAACATTTAATAAAATAATATTTGATATACTACTTGAAATGTTATTAATTGATATTATAATCAGAAAGGCTCTCAAATACAAACAATCAAAGTAGTATCTGACAAAGCTATTGCAATTAAAATAGATAACTCCGATATCATTATACGCTCCAACAAAAAATTATGAAAAGATATAAAACAAATTCGCTAAGAAAGACATAATTGAACTCATAAATAGAGACGAAGCCTTAACAACTGAAATACTCGACGCATGAATGGAGTTTTCTTAAGATTTGCACAAATTCAAAGTAGGGTATAATACAGAGGAGGAAAGGGTAGAAATAAACATTATCAAAGCAGAACCTCAAGTAATATTATCTATAAATAAGAAAAGGACAGAAGACCCAATAAAAGACACATCCAAAATGAAAAAGCAGAGAAGTAGGAACAGTTGGGGAAATACTAAAAGGAGGAGGAGACGTTTCAACGTAACAATTAATAAGTAGATGTATGAAAGGAAAAGGCAAAATATCTGCAAAGCTGATCACTTGGATTAAAAGACGCGTTCAAATATATTGAGTTTAAAAAACGTTACACCCATTTAAGATGGAGGAATTGCTTTGACTTTTTACTATAACGTTTAAGAAGTAAACAATAATGCATTATGTTTCGGTTTCAAAATATAAATAAGCATTATAAATGTCAACCTTATTCCGTGGCCTACTAAATATCGAGATATGTCGCTTATTGAGCATATCTGGACATGATGGGACGAAAGATGTCCACTATACCAGTAGATCCAGAAACGGTTGCAATCGACATCATCTCCAAGTTTCCTGGAATGAAGACTCACTTGATGGCGTTATCCGCAGCAAGCCTAGAAAGGTTTTCTTTCCCATAACTTAATCAATTACCTTGTTGGCTTTCTAAATAATCTATTACAAAATCAAAGTAATTCCTTTATTTCAAATGGGTATAACATTTTTTTGGAGACTCACTATATATTGATTGAAGAAATAGAGGACTGTGGTCCGTTTGCGATTTGTCGAGGATGTGCTAATTGTAAACATAAGATCAGTGGAAGTACATTAATTATCAGCAAGTACTTGAAATATACTGATGAAGGCGCTTATGATGGACAGCGTATGGAGAGTTAAAATATATACTGAATACAGACATACCCAATATACCAATATCCCTAAAATCAAAATCGTACAACTACTGAATATTGCCATTAACAAGATATAGAGCTGAAAATTGATTTTAGAAGGAAACATGTTTGGAATAAAATTAGAAGGTCCTGAAACAGTAAAATGTATAAAAACCAACAAAAGTAGGAAGACTTCTTAGAGAAGTGGCGCAACTTAAATAAGAATGGCCAGTCTACGTAGTCTGCGTAGTGTCTTATATTATCTTAAAATTTAAATTTGACATTTAAATATGGCTTGTCGATAATACAGACCTCTACTTTAATTTTTCTAAATTAGACGCACTTCGGTGAAAACACTTTACTGTATTTTAGCATTAATTCACAAGTAAACGATAGATTTCCTTAGCTTCTTATGAATACTAACTTGCATTGCTTTTCCAAATAGGGTGGCCACCTTTCTGTAGGTTCTTTCTCGTTTACATGGGTCTTCATAGTGCTCCAGGTGGCACCTGGTGATGCCTGCATAGCTGGAAAGGGGTTCGATGGTTGTTCCCATCGAAACGAGTTCCCAGCTTCTCCTACGTAGTATCCTCGAGATCCTACTCCTTGTTGCCTTGTAAATGCACCCGTGCTTAGGGACTGCATTTGGTGACTGTGAGTTGGACGATTTTCTTGTGAGTCGCTAGCATTATATTTTCTGAATTTATTTGCCGTTTTTTATTTTTATTTATTCGCGACCCCTCTGCCAAGGATGTATTCATTCAATAAAAAAGATTGATACTTTTACTGCCCAAATGTTATCTATTTTTTTCTATTTGGAAATGTGTTACGTATCAAAAGGGTACTTAACGTTAAAATTTATTTTGTTTCATACATTTAGTCGTATAAACGCTTCCTTATGTGGAACGCCGTAGTAGTATTAACGCATCATAGTTGGCCGCTCGCATATCGCGTCGATAAGGTTTTCAAACAGCGTTCGTGCATTTTGGCTGTACGTTAAAAAAGTTTATCTTGGTGTGTAGGCGTCTTTTGTATCGTTTTTTGGGATACCAAGCGACTTATCGCAACTAGAATAGCGTCCACTTGTCTGTAATTTTCATGCCCCGGATTTAGCTTGGAGGCATCGCTTTGCTGCGGATTTTGGTTTTGAAACACGTATTTTGGGCGTATTTTTGTGTCCACGTCGATAGATAGATCTTTTATTATAAGTTGATAGCCGTTCTGACCATACAAGTCTCTATTACAGGGTGAGTGTTCAGTTCAGTTTGGTTTTGGTAGTGTATTGTATTTAACTGATTGCATACGGCGTTTGTAGCTGTTGCGGGAGTTCTACAATTCGCCTATTTAGCATACCTTGAGAGGCGTGGGTTCCCACCGTCCTGGGAGCCTTACTTGACTTTGATTTACATCGCCTTAGCGATCCGCTTTGCAGCCGTGTTTAGCTTGCGACCTAGTGATTTTTACAATCACCCTCAACCTGCTGCCAGAATAGCTGTGACAGCCCGCTTGCAGAAGCTTGGCTCCTCAAATAAGTACTTACGGCCTAGTGAACTGCGTTGCCGTAGTTTCATCAAAATTATGGGATTATATCTTGTCGTCGTAGGGTTCTGGCTTTCGTGTGGTGCTATTCAACCCGACGCACCTGGTTCGTAGGCATTAACCTTCAGGATTTAGCCGCTTCTAAATTCCTTTGATGATATTCGCCCTATAAACATTCAAGGGTTAGTGTAGAGTGAATTAAAGCAAAACTGCTTGTTGTTTATACCTATATTGCAATATCTTTGCTGAAAGCTGACGGTATGTAATTTTTTTATAATAATTAAATAAATCAGTCAAAGATATCACACCTAACTTTGTAGTTTTTAATTATCAAATGTGTCCTGATTAAAATTTCTGGGTTCGTGCTTACGTTACTATAATAAAACAGTAGTACGCCCTTTTATCTAATAAACCACTGATCTTTTTGATTAGAATTGGCTAGCTCAAATTAAAATCGCCTGAAACTCGAAATCTCAAGGCTTTAGGTTCGTATTTACGTTAAATTTTAAAACTGGATGTAACGCCACTGGAATTGAATGCATACGAAACACAGCGATGGTGCTGCGTAATCTGTCAAAAGTCTACTAGCCCAAACAACTTTAAAATTTGCCAAGCTGGCGTGTGATTACGTTAAAACTATAATTGAGCAGATTAGATGGTAAGATTTGAATTACTCGCCTATCAACGGCTTATTTGAATTCCTTTGTTTTACAGCCAAAAACAACGCTTTGCTTGTTTGTTAAGGGTCGGTCGATTCGAATTTGTTTATCTTAACCTCCAAATATTATTTTGGTAATTTCTGGATCCAATATTCCTACTAGACAATATTTAAAACTGGAGATGGCTTCCTCAGGTCTTTCTTGTTCCACACGGTAAGTTTTGTAGAGCTAACATGGATAATAACTTAACAAGTCTAATCTAACCTCAATTCTTAGGATCGGAGAGCTCCTCCACTGCCTGGCGTTGAAACCAGAGCGCCCTTTGGTGCTGATACCGCTGTAATCGCTGCTGCCGGTCCGCTTGGTACTCTGCAACGTCCTCTCACTGCTGTAGCCCTCTCGTTTGCTGCTATCGGAGCTTCGTGGACCTCCTTCGATGAACGCTTGAAGATTGGAAGCGACCACCTCGGTGAAAAATTTAATTTCGGGGAAAAACGCTACCCACACTTCCACAGATACTTTAAATTCTGCTGAACACAATGGTGCACTTTCTTTTTATGTAAGTATCAGATTTCTTTTAATAAAGTTGGAGCCAAATTCAATCAAATTTTCAATAATTTATTCATTTGTCTCTTCTCCAGGTCGTTACAAACAAAACACTGTCTATCAATTCAAATACAGGAAATAGACCTAATTCAAATAAGCAATTTCTAAAAACTAAATTTGGTTTTTAATACAAAGCCTTAATCCTATAATAATTGTTCTTTCAATCTCGGTTTTTACATGGTTTTATAGTGTCGCTCACTGTATTTTTAATTGCCTTTAATTGTTCACTCCGACACTGCACTGATTATTTTCAATTAGCGCCAAAACTGTTTCATTTCCTGACTGCTTGCATTTCTTCACTTTTTAAACCTGTATCCTTTTCTTGCAACTCTTCCAATCTTCTTGTAGCATGTACTCCTGGCCAAGTTTTTTATGCTCTATTGCACAGCTCTTTTAATAATGATTCTTTTGCTCTTACCTCTTGTTTAAAATGCTCAATATTATGTTCATTTTGTTATATGACTTTAATTCTACGCCTCATATGGCTGTACACATTTTGAAACCTTCTTTGCCAGCATTATTTTAAATGACTTAGGCTTTTACTTCGCCCAAACTGTTTTATAATTAGCTACGTTCATTAAAGATACCAAACTATGAAATGTGAGCTTCATTTCTAGCCTGCTAATACAATTCATACCGATCCTAATGGCTATTTTTGCCAATGTGAATTCGGATTGACAATTTACGTTAAAATTTACAGATGTGTGATTTACTTCAACTCTGTGCTTTTTGTGTTTTGTTTTTTAAATATTCCTGCTTAGCTAGCAGAGCCGAATGTAGGGCTAAATACCATTTCAATATATTTAGCCCTAATTCTAGTATAAAATGCTATTTGGGCTCTTAGAACCTGTTGTACTGGCTGTTCTATGCAACGTTTGCTAAATAAATTTAGTGTTCTGCTTACTATATTAATTCTCTGATTTTCTTACTGCTACCTTTTGTATTTCAGATACTGTACGATTACCTGCTGCAAGTTATTTGAGTTTATGAGTTCTCGACCTATCTGAGTACATTTGTTGTAAGTAAAGACTTGTTGGCTCTCATAATATTTGTTGATACATCTTTCAAGAAACTGCACGCCGTTTTCACTGAGCTTAGCTGGCGGACCCTCAAGTATACTATTGTAGCGTTGCATCATTCGACATTTTGGGAATCTAAGGAAGCGGTAAAGCTAGCGACGAAGAAGCGTTTTGATTTCCTTCTGGGAAAATAATCATTTCTATTTATGTAATCTCGAAAGCAACCAAATCAATTAGTTCATTAATTAATTGAATCGCCTGGCTTGATCAATATTATACATACAATTTTCTTTATTTTGAAGTCTTAAATATTTGAATTATTAAATCCCAATAAATAACAATCAATATCTACTGAGCTGATTTTGTTAAATTTCTAATTTCTAAATCGTCATAATTTAGTATCATTACAATATATTACAAGTATGATAACGGAAAGGTAGCATTTTGAATTTTTTCTTCTATATTACAATAATTTCTATTAAGTCTGATAAAGTTTATCTTTTTTCTCTTGAGCAATAACTAGTATAATGTCATATGTGTTCCTCTTTAACAGTTGGACCAACAGAAGGGCTCATATGTATAAGAAGTATAATTTTTTCTAGAATGTCTCTACAGACTTACACTTTGCTTCCCCCTTACAGCGTTTTTGTATAAATATTTAAATACATCAATTTCTAGTAGGTACAAAATCTTTTAAATCATATCTTTTGGCCCTTCTTTTATTTTATTTAAACTCTACGGCATTTATTCTGAATGCCTCTTGTATAGATTTCTAATTAATATGGATGGTACACCCGTATAGTTCTTTGACGCATTATGTTTCAATTGCTTGATAAAAATTGTTAGCAGTGAGTTCTATTCCCATATAAACGTATGCTGTGCCTGCTTGAGTTTACCACTTTTTCAGCACTGTTTAGCAGCAATGGCACAAACTTTGCTGCTTCAGTATAACAAAGTAATTTCCTTATTTACAATTCAATTTGAAAAATACAAAAACTATTTTAACTAGAATAAGGCAGAGGGAATACGGGGCGGTATTAAATACGCATATTCGATTAACCAAATGCTCATTTAAGACGGCATACTCGATGAATAAAATGAAAATAAGAGACTCATTTCAAGCAACTAGTGAATTAAAATACTTAATACTTTTATATTGCAGTTTCAAACCAATTAAAATAGAACGCATGTTGTAACTGTTATGAAGTTTACCTTTTGTTTTAAAATACGGATTTGTACAATGTTAAGGTCCTGATTTCTCATTTTATTGAAACCAATCAAAAATTAAAAATATATGTTAGCCCAATTAAAAATCGACATAAGTGGAGATCTTCGGAGATCTTCAGACGTGTGAAGAACAGAAAACGAATCCCATTGTCATTATATTAAAATTGAATTTAAATTGTATCACTGGCCAAAGAATCCCTTTGTCTCAGCGGCAGCCGCCGCTAAGACATCCATTATTTATTTTTACTAACTTTGACACATTTTAGTTGGGAAATTACTGCTTCACGTAGGCGATGGTGTATAAGGGAAGCATTTAATCGTGCATTAATCTACATATTATACTGCTACGCTGATGTAAAGATAGTGTAATGAGGATGCCTTCCGTGTATGGAATGGAAGCGCAGTCGCCCGAACGAGCACTCTGCGGCTTCACCCGCGAGCAGAAGCTTCCCCTTTCTGACCGCCTGTACCGTTTAGTTGATATTGTTCAGAATTTGATCGATTATTGCTTACTGCAATTCGTTCGTCTTTATTGGCACCTAATATGAATATTGCTTTTTAAAGATGAAATTTCAAAGCCCACGCTCTGGAAAACTATGATTTATGGCGCCGTTCCCTCGGATTGGTGGTGGTTAAAATTCAGAACGCTTTGCTTTATTTTTTGACAGGAACTTCCACAAGCCTTATTAGTTGGGTGTAAAAGACGATTAATTTGTTTCTAAAAATGGCTTTAATGTAAATCCACTGTCGAATAAAAAATAGAATCACTCATTTAATTTAGAACTCAGGGCGTTACATCTGTCTGAATTAGTTGTAATGGATTAGTTCTTAAGTACAGAGTTAAGGTACTAAGCCAGAAACAAATATACCTACAACATCAGCAAATTAGAAACAGTAAATTTTATGACAGTTGACTAAAAGTTAATTTTGAATATAATTAAGATTATTATTAAAACTATCTATTGTTCACCACTATTAATCGAATATGAAAAACTAAAAGAAAATGTAAATTACCTCAAAACATCATTAGAATCGAAGAATCATGGACCCACATATAAATCGGAAAGTCACAATTATCTGCTCGCATTGGAAAGTCTGTTGACAGAAATCCAAAAGAAAATTGAATTTGTTTCCCCATCACGTGCGGAATGTTAAAAGAGGAGCAATAAACGGTTTAAGAAGTCTAATCAGTTTTATTACTGGTAACCTCGATGCTGCAGATGGAAAAAGAATAGATCAAGCCTTAAATTCCCTCCAAAAGGATCAACATAAATTAGAAGATATTACAATACACCAAACATCACTGATGATCCAAGTTATCAACAAGTACAATCAAACATTATTTAAATTAGAAACTAACCAGAAAATTGTTCAATCGCGACATCTACAAATTGAATCAGCCATCAAAACTACAGCATTACACGATATTGAAAATTATTCACTAATTAATCTCCATTCAGTACAATTTTAGTTGACCACTTTATTGAATCTTCTGTTATAAGTTCTGGACACGCTTGAAGAAGCAATCACCTTCGCTAAATTAAATATTTTACACCCTTCCATCGTACAACTTAAGGATCTAGGAACTGAACTTGACTTCATCTCAAAACAACAGATACTATACAGACTCCCACACGAACCTTCGATTCATCTTAATGAATAGGATTGTAACGCTTGCTCCTGTATTGAATTTTTATGATACATAAAATATATTGAAATTTAATACATCGCGCCATCAAGCATTGCATCAATAAAACGGGCAAAAAGGCGATAAAGGATTTCGACTCGCTCTGCGCAACGGATCGCTAAATGAACAACGGTGTCGTTCCCTATCCATTCGAAGCGGAGGGCAACTGTGCAGATGGCGCCGCACAAAAAGGCATAAAAGGAAACGACATGGCCACTCCGCGATCTTGAGATTACCTGAACTGTTCCATCCCCAATTCCTCTCCTTGCCTACTTCCTCTTTCCGATCTGACAGGGTGTACTGTCTAACGGAATAAACCCTCAACCCTTATCGAGATAGGCTCTTAGAGAGATGACAGGGAGTACTGTCAGCCCGACGAAGTCTAAACCTCGCTGTAGTTTATCTGACCAGACCGCTCCCAATTACCCGCACCAGTATAATTCCCAAGCGTAAATCTTGGCGCATCCAGAAAGGCAATACGTCGCATAACCTAATTTCACTAATGCTAAGACCCGTAGAGATTTGCATCACCGGTGCTGTAGAATCCGTTCTAGGCACTACAAACCGCCGTCTAGGGGTCCGAAGTTCGTGCCCGTCTCCAGCAAATTCATCACCGTCCGATGCCAAAACACCGCTTCTCGGCTCATAAGCACATGTCCTCTATCTGGTGGATTAGAAGCCGTGGTAGTCGCAGGAATGGTGTCCAGGCTGCGTGAGGTAGCAGGAGGCCCCACAGGATTTAAAAACCAACGTCGGCTTCAGGTAAACTATAAAACTTGCCACTTACAAAGGCAAATTGTAGCCGCCAGCCGCTGTCAACAACTCAGCGCCGGAGGTCAGGTTTGGCGGGCAAGAGAGCTACCAGAAACATTTTTCCGAGAAGCAACGTGCGTGTTGGCATTCGAGGCAAACGACCTACGCGGCACACATCTGGAGGATTCGGCGTGCGTCCTAGCGAACCGTTCAGGACGAGCCCGCCGTACGCTCCAGCATCGTGGGTTGCGGCACGAGCCAGGAAGCCAAACACAGCTCCAGGAGCATTTATTAATTAAATAATGTACAGCTCATTTATTGCTTATTAATGTATCTCGAGCTAAAAACATTATACGTTATTCTGGTAATTATCTGGTGTTTTTACTAATCGAATATATATTTGAGCGAAGGTATTTCTCCGATTTGAGCTTAAGCCGAGGTATAATTTTGGCGCCCTTAGTAAAGGGGATGAAACGTCACGATCATTTAATAGACGTAAAAGCATATAGGAAGGGAAATAATTTAGTTTTCGTACTGGAGATAACCTCCGACTGCTAATGACACTTACGACTAGTATCAATTGATACCCATACCAATACCAAACAGCAACGATTTTCACATGCTAATTCCTTCAAAACTATACATCTTATTCAATAATAAATTTATTGTAACAATTAATAATATGAGCACAAATGTGAAACAAAGGCTCTATTTCTGTGGAAACATTGGTCAAGATTTAGAAAAGGGCGAAAAATTTGACTTTAATTTTAAGGGAACCACAGATTGTAAAATCTATAGGTTTAAATTTAAGTTGAATACAGTTAAATATTGATTACTACGATATTTTGAACAAATTTTCATATTTCACATCAAATAACTTTCTCGCTGTAAACAGTGTTACGATTCGAAAGTATACTTCTCACTCACGCTCGCTGTTTCTGAGGGTTCAACAACTTTGAACGTCATTGCATATTTCAGGTTGGCTATGTAGATTTTATTGCATTTGAAATCCCCAATTGGTAGCCAGTTTCAAGGTGGGGCTATTTTCCGGCATCCATTTCCTTTTTGGAAATTCCTCAAAGTCATACTTTTAGTTCCGAAAGAATGTGACTCATAGTATCCCGAAGAATCGCCAATACTCTGGGACAAGTTCTTATTGTTTTGGTGAATTGCTGCACCCATCTGATTACTTCAGGATGTAATTATATTTTGGCAGTAAAATACTGTATGGCCTTCCGCAATCCCATGGTATAATTTGGTTATCTTTTCTTTTACGTGGTCTAACGCTCAACTGAATTTATTTTAAAGTCTTGTTCTGTTCTTCTCTCTTTTCCTCTTCACTATTTTTTTTCATTCTCCGATATTTATACGAGTAATATCGACATTCACCGTACTACTTGGAAAATCAGGCGATATTTGAAGTGCTGGCCGCCTCTTCTAGATTTCTCAACACGTGTGGCTGCTATTCAAGTTAGATTTCTATCTGTTTCAAGCTCTCATGTACCTGCCGTCACATATCCCGCTTCCTGCTACGAGTGGAATGCATGGCTTATTGCGTCGCGACCATCATGGGGATTACCTATTGTACATTTTAAAATTTTGTTTGAAACTTCTCTAAGCAAGAAACAAGCATCAACTGTTTACCAACTTTATGACTGGGAACAACTATCTACTGTTTACGAAATGTTATTTAATTTTTGTGTTTTCTACTTTTATGCTGTACTCCTCATTTGTTAAGAATAATAAGCAGATAATTTTGCTAATATATGTGCGCCAACGGGCGATCATGCGAAGAATTTGTTTTCTATCGTATCAATAAATGCGCTGTTATTTAGTCGGTCATATTTCAAGACTTTTTAGATCACTGAAACCGCAGAAAGATACATAGGGAAATCTCTCAGAAATTAATTAATGTTATACGTCAATAGGTATGTCGTTTTTATTTGTTAAATAATTCTTAGGCCAATCAATCTTCTTCTGCAGTTGTGACGACGGTCTTTAGTACCATTTTTCTTATTCACTTGTTATTGTGCCAAAACTATTTCTTGTCAACAATGCTGATTGTGCTTGTATTGATAGGTTATTTATTTCTATAAATCTCCCCACTTGTGACCTTGCAATTTCGGTTCTGTTTTACATTATATTTTCACAGCTAATAGAAGAATAGGTGGAACTGTAGCAGTAGTAGTATCAGTTTTGGGAAGACTGATGTCAGACAAGTATGCCTTTATAGGCCCTTTTTGACAACGCCATGGATAAGGTCTAGGCGTATAGAGTACCAGGTACCTTAGTCCTACTTAGAATTTGGCCGAGACTAAGGAGTTCCAACCCTAGCAAGAGATCTTTTACATGTTACACATCATAGTAACATGGGAACCCACGGCTTTAAATCACTTCCGAATGATGGCATTCTGTAGAGGTTTTCATCCGCATGTTTTTTAATTTTTAAAAACCACCCCGAGATTGGGATCGAACTCTCGACCCTTAGATCAGTAGGCAGAATGCTTAACCACTGAGCTATGGAGCCCGGCTACAGGTCGATGTGTTCTCTCTGTATTCCTATTTTTTTAATACCTAGTAACTTTGAGTCAAGAACGATGTTCAGTTTTTTGATAATCTGTCAAATTTACATATTGGCAAGGCTATTAAAATAACTCAATGGTAATTGGCGAGCATCAAACAAAGCAATGAAACATTTTTACTACTTTTACTTTCTCACGTGAGTTTAAAAGCATAATCAAATTACAAACCTTCGAAAAACCATTCGAATTTCTTTTTCTATTTTAAACATACCCAAAATTAGATCGTCTTTATCTCTATGTTACCACATATTAAAAAAAACTGTTCCACGATATAATCTCTCCAAGAAAATTTATGAACGTTACTACTGTCACTGTTAATGCTGTGTCCAGCTATGGCTATAAGCGTCTATCATCGCTATTCTTACTGAAACTATTTTCCTTATCTGCACATGAAAAATTTGTCGTCGTCCACACACATAAATCGAAATCGAGATACGTTTCACACGCTTATACCTGCGCACGGGTTTCAATAGGGACCCGCAGGGGATCGCTTTCGGGAGGCGAATTTCTTTATGCTGTATGAAAAGTCGTTGACATTGTTCGATTGATTTGCTACCTGACCTTCCCGCGTTCCTGAACTATTCTCCTGGAACGCACTAAATCAAATTTCAATTTATTGTCACGCTTGTAACTGCGGCTTGATCTCGCTGATGTTCCTGGAACTAGCATTTCGTCGATTTCGATGAGAAGCAAGATAGCAGAACAAATCATTCACCTTTTTGAGTCACGAGAATGGGTGCTTGCAATTCAGTTATCAAAATCTACATCATACTTAGCAATTATTTATTTTATTGGTTTTCTTACTGACGTGACAAATGTTTTTCTTAATTTGCAAATGCACCAATATTTTCAAAGTTTCTCACTTGTTAAATAGAGAATTTAAATAATAAAAACGATTTATAAATGAAGACTTAACAATAGCAATTAGCAAATCCATTAATCTTCATAGCATCGACATCATTCATAATCAAGCCTGAGTGCAAATTACAGGCGTAAACTGCCGAAGTTTTGCATTTCTAAGAATGATTACTGCAAGCTAGGAGCTATTAGCTGTAAAGCGAAGAAATATTACGTACAAGGTTCTATTTTATTTTTATATGAAGGAATAGAGTATTATACAAGATGTTCTTCCACCTATGGAAATGTAAACAGGTTTTTAGTTAAAATTAGCTAGAAATAAAAGAACCTTTTTGATCAATATCATAGTAACAGCTTCTAATTTCTCCCATAAGTTCACCACCATTTGAATTCCTAAATGCAGTATCTTTAATGTATGCGAATATTAATTATTCAGTTCTCAAAAATTTCTAGCAATTTATTTCAATTTTTTCTGTAATGTGGCTCCGTCTTGTTAAAAATAACTGTAATTCCTCTCACCGTCGTCAATCTTACTAACAAACGTTTGAAACATTTGTCCTCTGTGTCTTTTATTATATTTTAAAATAATACCGTTCCTACTACTACTACTACACATACTAGTATTTTTTGTAATATAGGCAGCCAGACAACTGAAACCATGTATCGTAACTATAGAAAGTTAAATCGAACGTTACTAGAAACCAGTGACACTATCTAACACGAATTACGAAGTTCCTGAAATGCTAAAATTTAATGTGCAAGTATTTTAATTTACCTTTCAGAAGTGACAAGTTTGAGTGCAACATCTGCTTCGGCCAGATTTATACTTAAAGAAAATATTAACTACAAATGCTTGGTAAGCCGATGGTTTACTCAAACCTCTGCTTTAGTAAGGTTTCAGTGTTGGAATTTCAATACAAAAACTTTTAAGACGAGCTCGTGTCCTCACAATCGTTAAAAATTTTCCTAAGATATCCTAATACCGATGAAAATTTTGTATTCCAGCTCGACAAAAAACTACATACGTATAGCATTTGTTAGTTTTTATGTGATGGTAACCGAAAATATGTATAAACACCTTGACCTTATCTTGTTGTAAAGTTTTTCAGCTGATTCATGTAATATGTAAAGCCGGGCTCGGTAGGTCAGTGATTAAAATACTAACTACCGATCTAAAGATCGCGAGTTCGATTCCCTGTGCGGGTGAGGTTTTTAAAAATAAAAAGGTGCCAATAAAAACCTCTACAGAATGCCATTATTCGGAAGAGTTATAAAGACGTGGGTTCCATGTTACTACGATATTTAACATGTAAAAGATTCTTTGCTAGAGTTGGAACTCCTTAGTCTCTGCAAAATTTTAAGCAGAAGTATGACCATATGGCAATAGCACTCCACATGCCTAGAACTTGTCCATGTCTAAGCAAACAATGCAATACGCAACAAACAAACATAATATATTGTTATGATACATGAGGCAGTGTAATCAAATACAATAAAGAAATATTTAAAACGAATAAATTTGGAAGATTGCTATAATTACATCTTGATGGGTGTTAAATTTTAAACATTATAAATAAATTTAATTGAGACAATGAGAGAGGAGATCTTGATATTAATTGAATACTAATTTAATGGTTGCAGAAAATTTTGATAAAGTTCAAGCCAAGGTTACAATTGACAAAATTTGTTAGAATGATAATAAGTAATAGCATGCAATAATAGGATTTTTAAAATAAATAAGTGTGCAATAAGAATTGTATCTAACTTAAATAACAAATTTGTTTAAGTTAGTTATATAAACTACTCTTAAAAAACAGACATGTATTTTCTGAATTAAAGCATTTTGTAAAATAAAACTAGAAAGTTATAAGTACCTAAATTTGTATTATTTTGGAAAATACAAATTTAAAACGGGTCTTAAACAAATCTGAGTGGTGAGATAAAATGAAAATGTTAATTGGAACTTATGGAGGTACATAATCGGTCAAGAGATTATACAAGTACAGTCAATTGGAAATAAATATACAGAAGGTTATATTAATTGAATACATTTGGATTGGTTAGAGTCTACAAGATATTATTGGAGATTCTTACAAGTAACTAATTGATTTGGATAAGTTGTAAGTGTTGCTGTAGACATCGGAATAGCTATAAAAAGGAACAAGGTTAGATTTGGAACTTTATAATATTGGAACTTACCAGAGGTTGAATGCTTTGATGCTGACGTTTGCAAGGAGGGAGGATTGGATTCTGTAAGCAGTGCGGGTGATATTCTGGATGGATGCAGTCAAAGGGGTTCACGTGCCATCCTGAGTGCCACTGTGTGAGAAGTGAGCAGAAAGTTTTGCAGTTTGACGATATTGGGATCCGTTGTTGGTTAGAGTTTGGCAGAAAAAGCAAGAGAAAGTATTAAGGTTTGTGTAAAAAGTTAATGAAAGTTTTTTAAATAACAATTAGTACAAGAAGGTGTTCAAATAGACTTGATTTATTACTTACTTAGGAGAATTGATTAAAATGAGTGTAAAGATAATATACAATTGTCAATACTTGGCTTGGTGAGTTTTGAAAATCGGTTTGACAGCAAATGTTATTAACTGTAATATTAAAATTCAATTAATAGAGATCTTGATTTGGCGAACCACCTGAGATAAGAGAACTTGATTTTAAACAGGAATTATTATTTAATTAGAAAGGGCATTGCATTAATAAAGGGCAAGTTTTAAGTAAATATCAAATATATAATAAATGTTGTTATGCAGTAGTAATTGCAGATAGTATTATTGCATAATATAGGGCTAGTTTAAAGTGGTGCATTACATTTCATAAAATATATGGCTAGTTCAACGTGGAGCTTATATAGCCATTGTATAAATATTTATAGTTTCTGTAAGTATTTTCATGAGATTTGTTTTTCTAGAAACCGCAGAAGCAAAATATTTGCAGAGACGTCAGCAACCAACAAGCCAGCGAATCCGTTCATGCATTTTTCAGTTTTGTTTATTGTACAGAGACGTTTGTATCAACTTATGTATTTTATTACTGTTTACATATCCATCTCTTCTATGAAACAATTATATTTTGTATCAATATAAATTGATCAAAGCGTTCACAATTTCCTCACGATAAACAAATATTTTTGACAAAAAAGTTGATCAGATACAAATTTATTTTTAAAAACGGAAAACCTAAAAATGTGAAAATAATTGATAGGTAACAGTAGGCAATCATTGGTTTCTGAATGATAGAAATAAGATTTCTTTTGGGTAGTGATATGTTAAAGATGTATAACAAACATAAACAAAATTTGGAAAAATTGCCAACAGGGAAAAGGAAATAAAAATAGCATTGAATAAATTTTAAAAAGAATACAAAGGTAATAATAAAAACTATGATTTACCTCTAACTGCGGTTGTCAGAATTGAAAGGGTTCACGTTACAAAAGCATAAGTGAACGTGAACGTATGTTTGTTCACAACAGTGAGCTTTAACTTTACTTATTCAAGCAGTTTGCATTTCCAAAATGAGCATATGCACATAAGTTTTTTCTTCTTCATCATCTTAATTATTTTATCGTTTCCAGCATTCCCTTGCGATTTGGATTGCCAGCTTTCCTTCAACAATCTGAAACAGTTAGCAATATAACTTATAACCTGTGTTTCGTAATTTTACTTTCATTATTATTTTACTCAATATAAGGTTCACTAATGGAATCCAGACTGTCTCATTGACGAATTTCTGATGAACACAAACGTTTTTAGCTTATTATTTAATCTTCATCTGGTCGTACTTCTAGTATTTAAATCTTTTACTATTTCGGTTGTTTCGTTAGCTATTCGTTAGCACTCCATCGGACGTTAAATTATGACGAAACGCCTCGTACGTTTTAGTATTACTATAATTTCATTTGTCCTATTTGTCCACCTATCTAGCTCAGTATTCACGGAGCCCTTACTTTAACCCAGCTGGCCTGTACTTGTACTGTTCTCGAACTGAAAGTAACAGCATTCAGAAGAAAAGCAAATTTGATCAGGCGATTGACCTTTATCACACATATAAAATCAGAAAGAAAAGCAAAAAAGATTAGACCTTGAATAAATTGACATTTCTAAACACAACAGTGCTAATTAAGAATATAAAACTTACAGGCGATAGCTTGGGGCTACCCGCAATTGCAAATAAATACTAGCAAGCCAATTGTAGCTGACATACAAGTACATTTAAGTAACATTAAAACACCGAAATACTTGTTTCTAAAAATTGAATTGCATGAAACCCGCTGTTGGATTTCGTGCATGAAAACTCGTCTTCTCAATGCACGCAGCTGGAAACTACTGCTGACCCTTAAGTTGCATACATATCCGTTATCAATTAATTTACCTTATAATACTTAGACCTGAGAACTCTGCAACTTGATGCTCGAATTTGGTTTGCCCTGGACTGCGTTATTCCTGGAATGACTCGTATACAAATTTCAGACGAAGTCAACGGGAAAGTCCCGCGCTATGAAATCTTGTTTCTCCGACGCCGCTCGATCAGCTGACGTCATGGAGTCAACTACGTCACTGTTTCTCAAGTTTGTACTTATTATATGCACGATTCAAATTGCGTTAATTGGGCATGCAAACGCTGCTTGTTGCACGCAAACTTATGCAATAATCAACGTTAACACTGCAAAGCTTCAGCCGCTTAATTTAACTCGCCGCCGGGCTGTATTCACTTCGCCACCTTAAAGTTATGCAGCTTGGGGCAAGGTCCGGTGGCTACTGAATTTAAGTTCCCAGCGGACAGTGATGTTTGAAGGTCCCGTTGGATCGCGGAACATTCAGGAATTTACGCAATGCATACACAACATAGCCGCACTTGCTCACCTTTGACTATGCTAAATTACAACAGTTGCTCTAATTAACAGTAAAAAGCATGCAAATACACTCCGGCTATATATGTAACTCTAAAAATAAACACTCCAGGCGAGGGATACCAGTCACCCGATTCACATTCAATACTTTGTCAAATCTGTGAAACACATATGTACGGGCTTATTATATTATTGTAATGCCTTTCTTGTTAATTGATGTATACAATGAAAATAACAGCAATAGTTGATTTATTATTGCGAAAAGTTTCCCGTTTTTTGCTAATCTCTACTATTTTGTTTATTTCATTATCGATTAGATCACGGCCTGCTAAATTGTGTGACAAACGTCACTTTATACGGCATATGTGAAGTTTCGTGATTCTCCGCAGAGCGCTGTATATCCACGAGCGGGAATTTCAAATTTGCAATGCAACATCAGTTACCACATTGACTATGATGCAAATATTTCTCAGTTTCCTGCTAGATTTTTGCGTATTTTCTTATTTACGTTCACAGTTTAATTTGTTGACTAAGCTATACTTTTTTATTGTTTAAGATTTGGTATGGTGTTGTTAAAATGGAAAGCGGTTCTGCATATTGTACGTATAAAAGGTGTTGCATTGCAACCTGCAAATATACAGATTGGAGAATTTCCCTCAAATCAAGTTTTACGAAGAAAATGGTTTGAAATCTAAATTTAAATTATGGTACTGATCCTTCAAACCACGTACGCGCTAAAAATTCCTATTTTCTATTTTTATTTAAATACAGATAAACAGCTAAAACCACAAGAAAGTAATTATTTGTAGTTTGTATTTTGAAAAAAATTGTTTTCAAGTAACTCCTGGGCGAAGACTATTAAGCACACTGCAGTGCCTGCACTTTTTTTGATACATTTTGAATTACTACATTTACAGATGGGTGTCCGATAAAACAAAGAACTTTTACATTTTAATTTTAAAAATCTTACAAGAGTTAATTACACATAAACTACAACCTTACAATAATAGCATACAGAACAAAATACTTCATTACCATTACTATTACCACCTAGTAACATCTTCCAAATTTATAAGAGTATTCAATATTGAATATTGTACTTATTGTGCACCGATTACTTATGGCAACAAAATTCATAAATATAAATGTCAAAAAACAATACGTACTAAATACTTGATTTTAAATTTTATATTCTAATCCTTACATCGTTCTATAAGTACGTATTGCAAACAGAAGAAAAATAAATTATCTAGCCCCGATATTTGGACAACAAATTACCGATTTTTTTTAGTTTATATATTTTTGTCGGCCTAAAAAATGTTGTGTTTCACATGTCCAGAAACTGTTTTGCGAGTGGTCGTACTTGAGGGCCTCGGCCTTCGGCCTCTGCCCTCAAACCGTACTCGCATTCGCAAAAATTCAGTTTCTGGCCTTGTGAAACAAATTACTATTTCACGTCTGGGAGCAAAACACGATTTCTACGATACCAAAATCGTGACAGAAATAATGAATTATTCCCTAGAGGAGAGACATTTACCTAGGGAGTTTTCATTATGACTGAGTAACAAGAGCTCACAATTATGTCAAATTCGAGGTTATCAGGAGTAGAAAGGGGAGAGAAATCCCCACTCCTTTTAATTCGATTAAGCCACGCCCCCTTAATTCGCGGTTTAATTCGCGGATTTCGCGGTTTGATCTAATTAATTTCGCGGTTTGATCTAATTAATTTCGCGGTTTGATCTAATTAATCACATATGAAGTTTGATATGTAATTTACATATGTGCTACTGATTAAATTACGCATTAGATTTTTTAATTTGCTTCTGGAATTACGCGTCGGACTTCGGCGGCCATCTTGGATTTCTGGCGGGAATATTTGAAATTTGAATTTTTCCGATTTTTTTTCTAAGTTCCATTATTTGAATTTTAAACTTCCCGGGTGTCAGCAGCCACCTTGGTTTTCTGCGCGCGCACCTCTCGCTGTAGTCGTTTTTAATTTTGAATTTTCGCGGAAATATTTGAAATTCAAACTGGTGGACCTATCTCGCTCTTTGAAGCTGCTGTCTCTCTCTTGCATTCACTCGCGGAAATATTTAAATTTAAAAAAAGCTATTTGCGTCGGACCCGAGTGGGAATCGAACCCTCTACGTTTGCATACACATTGGCTCACATCGATCGATGCCTCTAGACCACGGAGCGGTACGGGATTTAAAGGGTTTGAACGAAACGCCATTTCGCAGCTCTACAGTCACGCCGCTCGAATTTTAAACAACTTATTTTTTCGAATATATAAAATATAAGAACGGAATTGTGCCGTCTAGGGCCTTAGAAACTTGTTAATAATTTTAAAAAATTGACTTTGTAACTAGTTTTGCTGTAATTAATTTAATATGAGTGACGCTATCTCACTCAGTCCCATTGATTTTCTACAGCTTTCTCTTTTCCATCCCGTTTGCTACCTATGCGTAATTACAAAAGACGTTATCGCTCCAGGCAGACTTTCTATTTAGCCGGCGATTGTGTAGGGCTTTTAACCGTTGCATAGAATTGGAAAGTTTTATTTAACGTGCCTAAACAGGATTGTTTAGAAGACTGTAATTATAATTAGCATCGTAATGGAATGCACCAAGATTTAAATCAGCATGCATTGTTCGTCTGGATCGAGCAGTACGTACTCCAACGGTTTCTAGTCTTGCTTGGTTGACAGACGACAGAATGTACGGTTACCGGTCAGCGCAGCCAACGGCTTGGCGCTAAAATCCCTGTGACACAAAATCTAGTGGGATAAGCCTGCCTGGTTAATAAACCACTCTAGTTCGTATGATTTTTGTCGTGTGTATTGTTTGGTTTTAAAGGTTTGAACATTGTACCACTTAGCTGTTCTGACATTATACTTCCATATACATATTATAAATAAATTTTAAATGTTATTTTCGACTAAGTTTTAGCTTCTTATAAATTACAACAGTGCCCTCGCCCATATAAAATAAGACATACGCATTAAATAAATGTTTTTATTGTATAAGAATGGTTGTCCCCCATAAATTTGAATAAAAACAGACAATTTCGTTGAAAAAAAATAGCTTTTCAATATCATTTGCAAATAAGACAAGGGATACTTGTAAAAATATAAGTCAAACCATTTTTTCTTGTAAAAAATTTACGAAAAGACGTAAGTGTTGGCGACAAATGAAAATAAATTTGAATAAAAACACGCAAAAATTACGAAAAGACTTGGTTTTAAAGGTTTGAACATTGTACCACTTAGCTGTTCTGACATTATACTTCCATATACATATTATAAATAAATTTTAAATGTTATTTTCGACTGAGTTTAGCTTCTTATAAATTACAACAGTGCCCTCGCCCATATAAAATAAGACATACGCATTAAATAAATGTTTTTATTGTATAAGAATGGTTGTCCCCCATAAATTTGAATAAAAACAGGCAATTTCGTTGAAAAAAAATAGCTTTTCAATATCGTTTGCAAATAAGACAAGGGATACTTGTAAAAATATAAGTCAAACCATTTTTTCTTGTAAAAAATTTACGAAAAGACGTAAGTGTTGGCGACAAATGAAAATAATTTTGAATAAAACACGCAAAAATTACGAAAAGACGTATGTGTTGGCGACAAATTAAAATAAATTTGAATAAAAACGCACAATTTCGTTGAAAATCTTTACAAAGCGACTTTATAGCACCGAAAAAATGATGTAAAAAAGTTTTAAGAGTTATTTCTAAGCATAATTTTGCAAACGTTTAACAAATAAACCGTAATTTTTTTAAATTATGAAATCGTAGTTCAATTTATATGAATTTTCGATACTTTGTATGTGAAAAAAATAGCTTCAATTACTAATATTTGAATAAAAACATGCGATTTCCAAAGCATTTCGTTTAAAATTTTAGAAAATCGATAGCATCTCCCATGAAAATTTATAAAAATCGGCATCTTGTCATATTAAATTCTGTAAAAACGACAAAAACAATATTTTTTTCACAACTTTCATTGAAAAATAGTAAAATTTTACGAAAATACGTCTGTGCTGACGACAAATGAAAATAAATTTGAATAGAAACACGCAAAAATTACGAAAAGACGTATGTGTTGACCCCCAAAGTAACAAAAATTTGAATAAAATCACACAATCATACAGCATCTCACATAAATTTTCGCAAATATCGACATCATGTCACATAAATTATACAAAAACTGTCATCACGTCACTTGAAATTATACAAAAAAACGATATTTTATTCAACACACGATGAAAATTGAACAAAAATCATGCAATTACAAGCCATCTCACATAAATTTTCACAAAAATCGACATCATGTTACATAAACTATGCATAATTTTGCGAGTTTTTACACTTTTTATAAAATGCATCGCTCAAAATTGAAAGAAATAGCAATTTCGTTGAAAAAATCTACTACCACAATCATTTCGATAAACAAAATTCAAAAAATCTTATACTTTTGACGGAAATATATGTATGTTGACCACGAATTAACATAATTTTTAAATAAAAACGCGCAATTCGTTGAAAAAAATATTCTGACACCACCAAAACACGCAATTTCATTGAAAAATATATATATGTTGTCCACAAATTAACATAAATTTGAATAAAAGCACGTAATTTTGTTGAAAAAATGTTCTGGCCCCTTCATTTCACTTAAAATTTTACAAAACTGCCATCATAACACTTGAAATTATACTAAATATATGTATGTTGATCACAAATTAACATAAACCTGAATAAAACACACAATTTCGTTGAAAAATTTGCAAATGTTTTACACTTTTTTATAAAATGTATCGCACAAAATTAAAAGAAATCACAATTTTCTAAATTATATCACGCTATTATGAAATCGTAGATTGATTTTTTGAAATTTTACACTTTGTAACTGTAAAATAACTACAAATACTAATATTTTAGCTTTAGACTTTGTAATTATTGCAGATTCGAGAAAAAAAACAAAGCAGAGTAGAAATAAAAAACACAAACACTTTGTAATAAACAAATATATTGTTCTTATTTCGTATAATACTTAATAATATAAATATAAATGTACAGCAGAATGTCTTATTTCTAAAAATTCGCTAGCAATTTACAAAACTGTAGTTTGAGGTGCAAGACATTTCAAATTAAAAAGACTGCAAGTAATAAAATCAGAAATTCATTGTGTAATTTTAAAGTTTAAGATGCACCCAATCTAGAACTCCCTTCGTTTTTGGTGTTGATGACATCTGCCTTAGAGGCGTTTTTCTAACGGCCCTTTTTTGGAGGCGTTTCCTTATCGGCGTTCTTCTGACTGAACCTTTTTGATGTGGACTTGGATGAGTAGCTGGTGTTTTTAATTTATATTCTAAATCGGACTCGCAGTTATCAGTTTCCATTTCGGTTTTTCCTGTAGTATCAGTCGGGTTGGCTTCTTTTGCTGTTTAGGTTTAGCTAGCAGCACATTAGCAACGTTAAGGTCTTTGATGTACTCAGCAAACTGTAGGCGTCCGGGTGGATTAATAGTTTTTCGAGGCCGCAGAGTGTCATGAATTAAATCGACTATGTTAGACGCCGGTAAAATTTCACCCTTTATAGTAACGGTGCCCTTGTGATCCCAGCTCACATCGCTTGAGGTACTCAAAATGCGTAGGAAAACTTCAGCTTTTTTCTTAAAAGTTTTGGGAAGTGTAGATAAAATAACGGCATTTGATAGGCTGTCACTGGTTGTTTCAATAGGTATTTTGATTGGCTGCCGCGCCTGGTTTGTGAAATGAAGGAATCGTTGTAAAACCTGATTGTACTGGATCCATTTATCGTGATCAGTTAATTTGGACTTTAAAACTTTTTGCATTTCGTCATCAAGCTGTGATAATATATTTTTCTCCGCATCATTGCCAGCCTTAAGACGTTGGACAAATTCCGGCGATACAATCAACATCTTCCGCTCTTTGTCCATTTTAGTCGAAAAGGAGCTCAGTCGTTTGTTCTAGTAGAGCCGTCGTGAATAAACTAGCTTAAAATCAAGACTTTCATAATAAATATATAAAAAAAAAAATATGACAGGTACGGGAATCGAACCCGTATTCTCTCTCGAGATCAGAACTTGAATCTGACGCCTTAACCATTCGGCCAACCTGCCTCCCTATATAAACGAGCACTCTCTGCATAATTAAGAAAACATATAGTTTAAAAAGCCTTCTGCATGCAATTTCAAACAATATTTCATATAAATTAAGCCATGTACAAATTTCTAAATCGGTTTTGATATATATTTTATCGAATGATTGGACCCTCAGCTACCGTTTTATTATTATTTGTCGAGATGCGTCATCGTTGAATTTACAAGTGCCATCCTGTCTGCTGTGTGACGTAGGTAATGTCTCCACCCCTTTTTATTTTAAAATTCTATAAAAACAGAGGCCCGACTGATGCCGCACTAACACGTTTTAAACCATTGTACTCTGTTACCTGATGCGGCAGCAGTTTGGACCTCTGTTTTTATAGAATTTTAAAATAAAAAGGTATGGAGACATTACCTACGTCACACAGCAGACAGGATGGCACTTGTAAATTCAACGATGACGCATCTCGACAAATAATAATAAAACGGTAGCTGAGGGTCCAATCATTCGATAAATATATATCAAAACCGATTTAGAAATTTGTACATGGCTTAATTTATATGAAATATTGTTTGAAATTGCATGCAGAAGGCTTTTTAAACTATATGTTTTCTTAATTATGCAGAGAGTGCTCGTTTATATAGGGAGGCAGGTTGGCCGAATGGTTAAGGCGTCAGATTCAAGTTCTGATCTCGAGAGAGAATACGGGTTCGATTCCCGTACCTGTCGTCATATTTTTTTTTTATATTTATTATGAAAGTCTTGATTTTAAGCTAGTTTATTCACGACGGTTCTACTAGAACAAACGACTGAGCTCCTTTTCGACTAAAATGGACAAAGAGCGGAAGATGTTGATTGTATCGCCGGAATTTGTCCAACGTCTTAAGTCTGGCGATGATGCGGAGAAAAATATATTATCACAGCTTGATGACGAAATGCAAAAAGTTTTAAAGTCCAAATTAACTGATCACGATAAATGGATCCAGTACAATCAGGTTTTACAACGATTCCTTCATTTCACAAACCAGGCGCGGCAGCCAATCAAAATACCTATTGAAACAACCAGTGACAGCCTATCAAATGCCGTTATTTTATCTACACTTCCCAAAACTTTTAAGAAAAAAGCTGAAGTTTTCCTACGCATTTTGAGTACCTCAAACGATGTGAGCTGGGATCACAAGGGCACCGTTACTATAAAGGGTGAAATTTTACCGGCGTCTAACATAGTCGATTTAATTCATGACACTCTGCGGCCTCGAAAAACTATTAATCCACCCGGACGCCTACAGTTTGCTGAGTACATCAAAGACCTTAACGTTGCTAATGTGCTGCTAGCTAAACCTAAACAGCAAAAGAAGCCAACCCCGACTGATACTACAGGAAAAACCGAAATGGAAACTGATAACTGCGAGTCCGATTTAGAATATAAATTAAAAACACCAGCTACTCATCCAAGTCCACATCAAAAAGGTTCAGTCAGAAGAACGCCGATAAGGAAACGCCTCCAAAAAAGGGCCGTTAGAAAAACGCCTCTAAGGCAGATGTCATCAACACCAAAAACGAAGGGAATTCTAGATTGGGTGCATCTTAAACTTTAAAATTACACAATGAATTTCTGATTTTATTACTTGCAGTCTTTTTAATTTGAAATGTCGTGCACCTCAAACTACAGTTTTGTAAATTGCTAGCGAATTTTTAGAAATAAGACATTCTGCTGTACATTTATATTTATATTATTAAGTATTATACGAAATAAGAACAATATATTTGTTTATTACAAAGTGTTTGTGTTTTTTATTTCCACTCTGCTTTGTTTTTTTTCTCGAATCTGCAATAATTACAAAGTCTAAAGCTAAAATATTAGTATTTGTAGTTATTTTACAGTTAGAAAGTGTAAAATTTCAAAAAAATCAATCTACGATTTCATAATAGCGTGATATAATTTAGAAAATTGTGATTTCTTTTAATTTTGTGCGATACATTTTATAAAAAAGTGTAAAACATTTGCAAATTTTTCAACGAAATTGTGTGTTTTATTCAGGTTTATGTTAATTTGTGATCAACATACATATATTTTGTATAATTTCAAGTGTTATGATGGCAGTTTTGTAAAATTTTAAGTGAAATGAAGGGGCCAGAACATTTTTTCAACAAAATTACGTGTTTTTATTCAACTTTATGTTAATTTGCGGACAACATATATATATTTTTCAATGAAATTGCGTGTTTTGGTGGTGTCAGAATATTTTTTTCAACGAATTGCGCGTTTTTATTTAAAAATTATGTTAATTTGTGGTCAACATACATATATTTCCGTCAAAAGTATAAGATTTTTTGAATTTTGTTTATCGAAATGATTGTGGTAGTAGATTTTTTCAACGAAATTGCTATTTCTTTTAATTTTGAGCGATGCATTTTATAAAAAGTGTAAAACATTTGCAAAATTATGCATAGTTTAAGTAACATGATGTCGATTTTTGTGAAAATTTATGTGAGATGGCTTGTAATTGCGTGATTTTTGTTCAATTTTCATCGTGTGTTGAATAAAATATCGTTTTTTGTATAATTTCAAGTGACGTGATGACAGTTTTTGTATAATTTATGTGACATGATGTCGATATTTGCGAAAATTTATGTGAGATGCTGTATGATTGTGTGATTTTATTCAAATTTTTGTTACTTTGGGGTCAACACATACGTCTTTTCGTAATTTTTGCGTGTTTCTATTCAAATTTATTTTCATTTGTCGTCAGCACAGACGTATTTTCGTAAAATTTTACTATTTTTCAATGAAAGTTGTGAAAAAAATATTGTTTTTGTCGTTTTTACAGAATTTAATGTGACAAGATGCCGATTTTTATAAATTTTCATGGGAGATGCTGTCGATTTTCTAAAATTTATGTGAGACGGCGTATTTTTTTATCGCTTATTGGATAAAAATGTCGTTTTTTGTATAATTTCAAGTGACATGATGTCAGTTTTTGTAAAATTTTAAGTGAAACAGAACATTTTTCCAACGAAATTGTGTTTTTTTATTCAAAATTATGTTACTTTGTGGTTAATTGCGTTTTTATTTTCGTCCGTTTGCATTTATATTGGAATTTTTTAAACTAAAATGCAGTTTTTATCGATATAATGACACAATTTCAGACGTTTACTTATAAAATAGGGTTCCGTAGTGAGAAGAAACAGTTTATGCCGAAAGAAGTCGCTGTTTTCGTTAAAATGTTCCAAATACCAATTTACATTAAGTTGTTATATACAAATTGACAGTGAAAAATCTGTACATTTACAATAGCATAGTTTGGTTCTTCCACTTTGTCAAAAGACCCATCTTGTAAACGTACAATAACTAAAAGTTTTACGGCTTTACAATGCGTTGCATTTATTTACTCAACACTTTTCGCGATTTTTTATAGTAATATATTTATGCGGATTTCGCGATTTAAATGAAAAGGGTTAAGGGTTTCTAAAGTAAACATAAAGAACGTCTCGTAAGTTCCGCAGCGATATTATAAAAGAGCAGATTATAAAAATAAAGTAATTATTTCTATTAGTACTAGGCATGTTTAGTTGACAAATGTCATAATTAAAATTAGGCAAGCCTTCTCCAATATTTGCTACTATGTTTATCTCTTTCTTACTCAAGCAATACGTATATCTTCTTTATGTTAGCCGAGCAATATTTTAAAACTGTTGTGTTCAAAGTTTAAAATTTGATATTATTTGACAACCGCGAATTTAATTAGATCAATTAATTGATTGCTCCATAACGTCTTTTTGTAAGCACGCATAGCAACATAAATTTAAATATGTTACAGCATTTCGCCGGAATATATTCGATTGACCAAGAACTCGAGAGGAAATTTCCATCTATATAGCAGGCAGAGAACGATGGAAATATCGTTAATCCACGCATACACGTCACTCATATTATAAAAATAAAAGCACTAATTACAGCAAAAGCTGTTGCAAATCTATTTTTTTTTTAAATGTACCAACCTTTAAACACAATAAGCTAAACATTCCCTATTCTTATAATCTAAATTTTTGAAAAATAGGTTGTGTGGTACAACGTTTATTTAAAATAAAATCGATTTTCTATACCGTCTGCAAATAAAACAATGGTTGATTGTAAAACACATTTATTAAATAGAGACCGCTTGATCCTGAGCGTTATAACCCATTTGAGTGATTCAGTTCATTTATTTAATTTCTATTATAAAAAGTCTAAACTCCAGCAGATACAATCCCCCGGTAACAATGCATTTTGTCGGTTAAAATTTACAGCCCGCTATGCAATGACGTCAAAACTTTGAAAGAGAAAGCTAGCATAGTCAGAATGCGTGTATTTATATAAGGGACTAAAATAATTATTTCGCCTTTTAAAAATATTACTATGGTTCTAAATTATGCACAATGCAGTTCATCTGTTATTAATTATAATTTTCAGGAAATAAATAATTTTATAATATGACAGCATAGCGGTACTCAAGCGGGATGGCACACCGCTCAAACCCTTTAAATCCCGTAGCGCTCCGTGGTCTAGCGGCATCGATCAATGTGAGCCCAATGTGTATGCAAACGTAGAGGGTTCGATTCCCACTCGGGTCCGACGCAAATAGCATTTTTTAAATTTAAATATTTCCGCGAGTGAATGCAAGAGAGAGACAACAGCTTCGAAGAGCGAAATAGATTTACCAGTTTGAATTTCAAATATTTCCGCGAAAATTCAAAATTAAAAACGACAGCCGTGAGAAGTGCGCGCGCACCAAGATGGCCGACGCCCGGGAAGTTTAAAATTCAAATAATGGAACTTAGAAAAAAATCGGAAAAAATTCAAATTTCAAATATTCCCGCGAAAATTAAAAATGGCCGCCGCGTAATTCCAGAAGCAAATTAAAAAATCTAATGCGTAATTTAATCGGAAGCTAATGCGTAATTTAATCAGTAGCACACATCAAAAATAATTAGGTCAATCCGCGAAATTAATTAGAGCATCTGATTCGCGGTTTAATTCGCGGTTTAATTGACTTTTAATTGATCCGATTAAAAACAAAATGGCCGCTATCTTGTCGACTGTTCTACTAAGACTTCATTCTAGGAACGGACGCATCGGACATGGCAGTCGCAGCAGAACTGATACAAGTGCTTAAAGGAGTCGAAGTCCCAATTTGTTTTATTTCGCGAATACTGAAGGGATATGAGACAAGATACACAATTGCTGAGAAGGAGATGTTGGCGATCATTTTCGCAATAAACAAGTTAAAATTCTATTTGACCGGAAATAAATTTTATATTGAAACTGACAATGCAGCAATATCTTTTATGAAGCACAAAACATTCCATAACGATAGATTATACAGGTGGGCGTTGTATTTGCAACAGTATAACTTCGAGATAAGGCATAGACCAGGAAACTTAAATGTCGTAGCCGATTTCTTGAGCAGGAAAGACGCAGAAAAAAATAAGAAGCAAAAACAACTAATAATAGGGATAGAGAAAATTTATCAACATGGGAGGTTTTCAAAAGAAGATTTATTAACAAAGCAAGAAAATTTAGAACTTCAGCAGATTCGAAATTTAGTACAAGACAGCCCGAATGAGGAATACAAAGGTTTCAAGATTGTAGAAGGATTACTGGTAAAAGTATTGGATGGTAAAGAACTAATAGTTTTGTGCAGAGACGATGTAGTCAACGTTGTCAGGGAAATTCACCAAACGTTTGGACATTGCGGAGGAAGGAAGACGTGGCTAATATTTCGAGAATGTTTTTACACCAAAAGCGATTTAAAATTCATCAAATATTTTACGAATCGCTGTCAAGTATGTCAGTTAGCTAAAGAAAAGAACCTTACAAACCAGAATACAGTACAAAGTATAAGAGTCAACGAACCTTTTAAATTAATTGCCATAGATTATTTGGGAAACTTGGTACCAGGACAATACGGGTACAGACATATTTTAATAATTGTCGACGTGTTCTCAAAATACATCAAACTTTACCCAGCAAAACATAGTAACACCGAGCATGTTATCAAGTCTATTGAAAAGTACCACCAAGAAGTGGGGACTCCGAGAAAAGTGTTAGCCGATAATGCAAGTTACTTCAAGAATGCAAGATTTATAAACAATTTAGAACAGAAGGGGATTAAAACGTATTTCTGTAGTATACCACACCCGCAATCAAATGTCGCAGAAAGGTACATAAAGGAAGTGATTAAGTATCTAAAAATAATGACCCATGAGCACCATAATAGATGGGTTCAATACCTGCCGAAGGTAGAAGATTTCATAAATAACGTACCGAATATTACAACAGAGATCAGCCCAATAACCATATGTAGAAGTATTATACCTGCGAGACCATGGAGGCCAGAAGAAGATGCGACAGGAATAAATGAACTGTTGGACAAAGCAAGGGAAAGAGTCCGGAAAACACAGAACCGTTACATGGAGAAACAAAATAAGAAGATTAAAAAGCGAATGAAATTTAAGATCGGGGACCGAGTAATTATTAAAAAACTCAAGGTGGCAGATAGAAGAGAAAAGATCTGTGCGAAGTTTTTAAACGCATATGAGGGACCTTACAGAGTGAGTAAAATCATGGGCAATGAAAATACCTATGAACTTATTAATGAAATAGATGGCAGAATAAGGGGACGGTTCCAAGTTTTGGCGATGCACCCACATTTAGAAAGCATAATGTAGCATAGATTAGTTATAGGACAAATGTTGTACCACACATTAGATTAGATTAGTTTAGAATAGGGATAGGTTAGGTAATTTTAGAAAGTCAAAATAGGAGAGTAAAGTGTAAGATGTTGAATTGAACTGACTATTAATAACAAAAAAGTCAAGTAATGAATAATTTTATGACAATTAAAATAACAACGCATGACAAGCGATTTATGATGGTTGAGATAAAAGCATGCGCAGTGATTTTAATTTCCAAAAATTAAGGGAGAAAATTTGCGATGGTCCTTAGTAGAGATGGGCGCGTGAGTGAATTTTCGCTCACGTCACGCACGGTTCACGCTTGCTTTAAACGTTCACGTTCACGCACGTTCACGCTCACGTTCACTCACGTTCACGGCGTGACACGCCACTCACGACGTGACACGCAGCTTTTATTTCAAAATTTAAATTCAGATAGAACAGAATGTTCAAATTTAAAATCAATGAAAAAAACCCCAAAGAGAACTAAAAATATGTTTTGCACATAACATAATTTACGTGATATGTTGCAATCAGATTAGTTGACATAAAAAGAAAAAATCTGGTGTGATACACTCACACAACTTCCTTTTACAGTGATCTTATAATTAGTCAAAAATTTCATTTTTAATTTTTAACCATTTGTTAAAAATTTTCTAAAATTACAAATTCTACAAAAACGGTACAAAATCGAGTGTTAGTTGAAGAGACAAATTTTCTCTAGAATTTTAAGGTGAATTCAAAAATGTAATAATATACCGGGTGTTTTATTTAAAATAGGAGTTAATAAAAAAAATAGAAAAAAAAACAAAAGAAACCCACTTTAGAAGTATTCAACTGGAAAATCACCTATTTCACATCAATACACATTAAAAATGTAGTAAAAATGTAAAGTTTAAAAAAAATCGTTAGAGCCGTTTTTGAAAAAATCGAAAAAAACTGAAAAATCACAAGAGTAAACACCTACTTTCGGTTATGCGATTTTCTTCAAAAGCTTGCTGTCTCATCTACATAGTACACAAAACTTATATATGAAGTTTCAATGCCATACCTCTTTTCGTTTTTGAGATATTCTGTTCACAGATACACAGACACACAGACACACAGACAGACACACAGACACACAGACCAATAAAAAAAAATATGTTTTTTGAGATCAGGGGACTCTAAAACGTGAAGATCTGTTGAAAACTCAATTTCGAATTTTTGGGGTGAATCCAATACTTCCTTTATAGTAAAAGGAAGTAAAAAATGAAAATTGACTACAATAACTTACGACAAGGGATAAATACTGATTTCTCGCAAATACATTTCTTGCAGCTGTCTTCAAAGACATTACTTTTAATACCAAAATATGTCATTGTAATTGACGTTTCCCTTATTGGTGTGAGTACAGAAGGTATATGTTGCTAGGCAACACTTTTCATTCGCAGGTTTAAAAGCACGTGTATCTACGATAGTGTGTAAAATTGCCTTTTAGTTGGCAGTTTTAAGTTTGTAAAACGACTGTTTAATAACATGTTTTCATTAGTTTACGTCGTCAATACGAGTAGTAACTTATTTAAAAGATTTTATTGGGCACGTTGTCAGTAGCAACGTGTTTTAAAATTTTTAAAACACGCAAAATTACGACCGGTTCCTGGTAATCCTAATTTACATTACATTTTTTTTGTATATTTACCGTGTTTTCTAGATTCTATCGTAGATAAAATATTGTACGATACACATGCGTAAAACATCTTTAGTCACTCACGGGGCTTAAAACGCGAGTGAGCGAGCGTTTTAACTCTACCCCACTCGTATCTAAAGAGTAGCTTTACGCACTTGTATCGTAAATCACTATTACGTACAAGCATCAACAAGTTTACAAAACAAATCATTACTTTTATTAGAATCATAAGTTCATCTACACATGTACACAATAAATTGGTTTCAAAATAAAACGTAATCAACATTTTCAGTGTTAAGTCGAGTATACAAAACAAAACATTACTTTTCTAAAAATAGGTTCATCTACACATCTACGCAATATATTTTTTGTTTAATAATAAAACCTAATTAATCTTTTCAGCGTTAAGTCGAGTATACAAAACAATAAAACAAACATTACTTTTATTAGAATAATAAGTTCATCTACACAATAAATTGGTTTAAAAATAAAACGTAATAAATTTTTCAGCGTTAAGCTGAGTATAAAAAACAAAACATTACTATTATTAGAGTAATAAGTTAATCTACACATCTACACATTAAAATTTTGATTTAAAAATAATATATAATCAACATTTTCAGCGTTAAGTCGAGTTCTGCGCTCTTCTAAAATTTGCCCAGCTATAGAAAATACTCTTTTGCTTGTAGCGGAACTTGCAGGTATGTTTAAAATGTCTCGAGATAATTTTTTGAACAGTGGCGTATTTACACTGTTTTTCCAAAATCATAAAATATCATCTACATTTCCGCGTTTTAATTTAACATAGTAATTTAGTTCGGTTTCGACATCATCATAATTAGATGTATCACCGTCAGAGCTATCTCTAAGTGTAGAAAAATAAGAATCTGATGTTGATGTACCAGTTTTGAGTTGTTTGCTATGTATTTCATCATTATTATCTATAGTTTTATTTGCATTTTCGTTAATTTGGATTTGCTCTAGCATTTCCTTTACAGTCGAACGAATATCTTCTCTTTTATGTGAAGGTATGAACTTTAAGGCTTTATAATTAGGGTCCAAAAATAAAGCCACATAATGTAACTTGTTTGGCACAAGTTGTGATTTAATGAATTTAAAAATTGCTGCACCCTGCAGTTTTTTATTCGTTACTAAATATTTAACGTGAAATTAACGTGAAACGTGAATCACGCCTGGAAATTTTCACTCACGTTCACTCACGTTCACGTCACGATTTTCAAATATTAGTCACGTTCACGACGTGACACGCCGTGACACGACGTGACACGACTGTTTTCACGTCACGCGCCCATCCCTAGTCTTTAGCCCTGCACTCGGCTCTGGTTGCAATACAGAAAATACAAAATACAGTCACAAAGGCACAAAATCGAGGCAATGCAAATAACTGGGAAAAGTCATGTAATTTTATTAAATCAGAATAATACTGGTTGAATGGACGATTAACTTTAAAAGCATTCAAATGAGTATACAAATAGGGGAACTCAATTTCAAGTGTTGGAGTTAATAAAAGAATTTCAATTATAATTTCAAAAGTTTGGCAATGTAGAAGCCAGACATGAATTAGTTAAAATTGATACAAGAATTCAAATTGTGCAGAACTTGAGATGAAGCGTTAGTTAGTACAGTAATTAAAGAAAAACTGACGTTGTGAGCTTATTTGATTAAGGTAAGAAAGGATTTACGAATTGAATAATGCAAGCAAGATTAGCATAAAAGAGATTTTGGCAAAAAGGACACAGTTAGTTATTTTTGAAGAAAATGAAACAGTAAACAGGAAATAGACAAGTTTAGTGCTATTAGTGAGTCAATAAAGTGATGTGAGCAAAAAGACATTTGTTATAAACAATTTAATGGACAAGAAGATAGGTTATAAACAATTTACTTTGAAAGACAATAATTTTAGTATTAAGAGTTCTAGTTAAATGTTTGTAAAATATGACCTTAATGTTAAATGTTGTTAATTTGTACTAAGCTGATTTCCTTGTATTTGATTTTTGATGGTCATTTGTTTTTAGAAACTTGGATAATTCAATTATTATTAAACGTTGACACCAGCAGCATCTGCCTTTTACTCTGCAATTAATTAAAGTTTTTATATGGTTAAAATAAAGATACAGAGTTGAAACTTTACCAAAGTGTGCAGTTTTATGTGTGTAACCAGTGGTGTTAAAAGGGGCGATCCATCTTGAAAGAGAAAAAAATTTTCACCCCTCCTTCGACGAACCAGCAACGGCAGGCACCCGAGGAGATTGCAATCGAGATCCCAGCGTTCCGGAGGGCTACGAACGGGTCCAGAAGGTGGAGACAGGCTGTCCGAGGGTCCCAGCAGCGATACCGGCATCAAAGGGCGACCGCAGGTACCGCAGGCACCAGGGAAGGCTTTCCGCAACAGCTACCGATGCAAGAGCGAGGTTAGTGTGGGAATTTTCATTAATCGACCGTAAGAGCGTGAAACATATGAGCCTACCTGTGTCTCGTGAGCTTCACAATCGAGGGCCAGCATTAGTTTCTGTCCAGGCAGCGATAATCAGCCAAAAATCTCAATTTAATCCAAATTTGGAGGTTAGAATGCAAGAAACAAAAGAGTAGGCGCAAACAACGAAGATCCGGTTTTCCTAGAACAAGAGAATGTACAGACGCTACCACAAAGGCGCGAAAATCAATCCATAACTCACCTGATTTTTAATTTGCTCATAATTTGATTTTACTAGTCATTTCACAACGCAGAAAGTCGCACAAACTAAAATCTATGTAGGTCAAGGTTAACTGTCAACTCGAGCACCGGCGCAGTGCAGTTTTGATATTATTTCCCAGTGGCGTGCTGCCATTTTCAAATAAATTTAAGGAACCCGACACCTGAGAGCTGAGTTTTCATGTTCTTAATTTTGGAGCTAGCAAATATTATCAATAACGGTTATATGCAATGTTTAAGAGGGCAAAATACCATAGATATTACTAGTTAATTTGGTGAACCCAAGATTAGTCAGTTTAATGTAACATTCACCGATCTTTGAAAAATAATTGGTATGGTAGACAATTTTAATTTAATTTATTTTATTCTATAATAATAAAAACACACATATCATATCATAGCAATATATGTTTTTATTATATTACTGGGCTGTATTTTTCCTATATAGAGATAGATGTTGTAGTGTGACCATTTCATTCAGTAGGTTTCACAAAGTCAAAGACCTTAAAGTAGTCCACGAAGCACAGAAACATGCTCACATTAAATTTTCTGGCGTTTTTAATAATTTGGCGAACCTTGCAGATTTGACCCTTGTTCCTTTACTCGAAACAAAGCAATTCTATTTTTCTGTAATCTGAGAGAGTAGCTAAGCTTTTAGTCGTCTATGAATCAAGTTTATAAGTTTGCTTGCGAAAATATCATTTCTCTCGTTTTATAGTTGCTACACTTTGTTGGTGGTTTTTGTTAAAGATAGGAATAAAGATTGATGTGCACCAATCATTTCCCAATTGGCCTAAGTTTCATACGGTAGCGGACAGATGGCCACGTGCAGCATCCATAAATTATCTCGCCAAAGGGTTACAAAAACAGCACAGGAAATCGTAAAAGTGAAATATTAGGGTCGATGGACTGTCCGGTTACAATTAGCGAGTGGCTAACATTAGACGCAGCGCTGCGCGCGAGTTAATGACTAGTGTTACAAACAATATAAGGTGTCGCAAGTAACGTTCTGTATCCTCAGAAACAATGCCAGATCACGCAATTAAAAAGACAATGTCGGCGATCTACTGTAAACTACGCGTCAGGGGCGCCGATTAAAACTGCAGGTAGTACCCAAACCCTTGTTGGGATAATAGTAACCAGACCCTTGAGGGTCCAGAGAACTCCATTGACCAGCCGGGCAGAGGAGGAGATGCAGAATAAGAAAGGCAGTAACATTTTCACCCGAGAAACGTCCGGTTTCGACAAAAGGAGAATAAAGCAATTCTCTGGCATATAAACCGGCCACAATGGCTAGTAACACTTTCCCGATAGCGAGAGTTCTAGCTGGCCACTAAAAGGAATAAATTCTCCTCATCGACGCAATTGACGAAGGGCTATATAAGGACAGACAGGGCAATAGCCGAGGCTTCTTTCGTTTGATCCGTATCGGCATTTCGCGTCTGCGGCTCATCTAGTTCGTTTCGGGTCCGCGTCGGTAATTGCAATCTTATGTTTACAAATCTGTATTTAAATACCAGGGCGCATTTAACTGTTAGCACATTAGTTATACTATACAAGCGCACTATATTCTAAGGGTTTTTACAAAAAAAAAATTGCAAAACAAATATTCTGTCATTAAAGACTGGTCTTAAAGCTGTCCTCAAGATCTATCAATTTGGTTTAGTCCCTCAAGAACGTAATTTGCAAATGTATTATAATTCACTTTACATAAATCCATTGCTCCAGAAATGTTTTCTATCCATTAGAATTGCGAAGGGTCAGTGAGTGCATTTTGTTCTTTCAGCGTTTAAGATATTGTCACGTTCGTGACGTTCTTGTGGTTGCACTTTCTAGAATAACTGTATTAATCAAAATTTGTCACTTATGTTTATTCCTAATATTATTTGTCATTGTAGTTATGTTGCTAAGCTTATGTGTAACAAGAATAAAAAAACAATTACTTGTTTGCATCACTAAGAGATCAACATCTAACAGGATGTTTCTCTATTATTTGACGTCAAGCGTGGTCATCTTCCTAGTATAAATACTCTGGAGTCTTCAACTCATTATTCATTATTGTTGTATCATTGTAACATTGTGCCATTGTTCGTGTTAGTCGAAAGCCAGTGTGTTAGGCTTGAATTAACCATGAATTTATTGATTTTTTATTGATTATAATGATTGTTCTTCTACTATATTTGTATTTATTGTCTGATCCTTTAACACCGGGACACAACTGCCTGTTGCAGTGCTAAACAGAGCTACAACCCCCAAGTTGTGTTAAATGGTGGAGGCGCCGTACTTTTGATTTTAAACTATTTTTTCATTTCATCACTCTTTTATTCAAAATGTTTTGTTATGACGGACCAGCAACGAAGTACCCCAAAACACAATTACGGAACTGGGCTAAATTCTTTAAAAGGCGAGGAAAGTACTATTCTTCCTGATAATAATTTTAAACCCTTCAAAACGTTACCCAGAACCCCACCTCCACGGTAAACGTATTTCCAAGGTATAATAGTTGTAACAGTGTTGCAGAGGAGTCTGTGGGCAAAGTAGAATTTTTAACTTTTGATTTACTACAAACTACACAACTAACAATAGAAAATAAGACAAGAGATGACAAAATTATTTATTCAATGAGGCAAGACAACTATTAATCAAATCACCCATTCTTATTAGACATTTTTCTGTAAATTCCGACATGTCTAAAGTTTCGAACCGCAAAGTTTCAAGCAACTTAGAACAACGTGTAGAAACTCTCTCCCTCTCGTTGTTGAAGTACCTCCTACCACAATGGCTAACACAACAATTAGTTCAGTTACGAATATTAAAAATATTCTCATTTTACCTAAATTTGCTGCACCAGAAACTTTTTTACCAGGGCAATCCAATTGTATTACGTTTTTACAAAATTTTGAACGATCTGCTAATTGCAATTGTTGGGATGACATCCAAAGAATTAAACATTTTGGAAACTTTCTAAGTGGACCGGCTAATTCTTAGTATTTGGCTTACAAATCGGAAATTACTAATGCTAACAAAACGTGGCAAAATATAAAGGATGATTTTACAAAATATTTTGGGGGACAAAGTACCGTAGGAGCGGCAAAACGTCAATTGCTTTCTCGAAAACATTAAGCTACTGAACCAATTTTGACATATTACTATGACCTTCTTCGTATTGCAGATAATGTAACTTCTAAAGTTTATTTGCCAGATATTCGCGATTATTCTGAGATGGGATTATTACCTGTTTTTAGGAATAGTTTTCAAATGTTGGCCCCTAGTGACGCTAGATTAACGGATAAAAGTTTTCGTGAAGTAGTTTTTAAACTCTCAGATATGGAAAAAGCCGCAATGCAAGATGTATTAACTACACATGCTACAAATTTGTTACTGACAGTTGGTCCTAATTTAGATTTGCAAAATCCGACCCGTAATAACATGTACTTAGCGCAACCGGATAGTTCTCCTAGAATCCTTACTGTACATGGTAAAATTTTCAATACTTCAGCTCAAATTATTATAGGTACAGGTAGTTATTACAACATTATTACTTCACAATATGTTGAACCAACCGGACAAAAGTACACCCTTAACAAATAATTTAACTCTAACCACTGCTGGATCTCATAAAGTTCTTGTTTTCGGAGAAACTAAAGTTACTATTACTCTAGAGGATTTTTTATTTGAAATTATAGCCCTTTTAATTAATCGATTACCTTCACCATTAATTCTTGGAATGGAATTTTTACAGAATAATTTAGCTTTCATTGACTTTTTTCATTTACTTATTACCCTTCGCACCGGATTAAAACATGAAATAGTAAACATTCCTTTTAAAAAATAACGCGGAAACCACAATTAATATCTTTATTGATAAAGAGCCAGACACCGTACATTTGTTCCTGTTATCACCGATCCTCCGCTTCCTGTCATCACAGATCTGATTGGATTCTCGTTCTTCGGAAAAGAGTCCACGCTTCTGTAAAAATCAGTAATAATTACAAAAAATCCTCTCTACTACCAAGGTCAATTAGTAATAGAGATTGAAGTCTTACTTGCTAACAAGGTTAAATTATTCGCAGCAACCACTGTTGGTGTACTTTTAGCAAATTCTAATTTACCCACTAGCAATACTTTTCTACGACAAGATGATGATGTTACTCCTTCGCACAATATTAATGTCCAATTGCCAGCCTCTCAGCAAGAAGAGCTTTTGGCCTTTTTTAACAAATTTTCAAAAATTTTTGCCGAATCCACTTCTGCCATGGGTTTTACAGATTTAGTTAGTCATTTCATAGAAACTGGGAATGCTACTGCTATAAAATCTAGGGCATCTAGGCCATATGAAGTTTATCAATCAGAAAGGGAATCTTGCAATAGCTTCTTCGCCGTCTGATTCGTCGCATATTTTAGCAATGCGACCTATTACTAGCTCAGGATAACATCATTGCCGACCTTACCATGATAAACTTTGTTATCTACCACGTTTCACCGATGATTCTACCTATGGCCCACAATGTACCTATCATATGTTTTCTGGATCTACAGTCGAAAGTCTGGAAAAACATTGCCCATTTCGCTGTCTTTAGCTGGCCATAGACACACGTTTAAAACCCCAGCTTATAGCTGTGCATATACACACGTTCAAAACCGGGACGAATGTACTACATTCATGACCAGCTAATCATCACAAGCTATAATAACTACCGCAATTCTTGTTGATGTGCTTGTTATAACCCATCCAAAAAATCAAACCGTTATTAGTTGTCCTGAAGATGATACGATTCTAGAACCTACCGTTTATGATCAACCAGGGGCTTTGCGGATCGCCTTCCTTGCAGATGTTCTATCTTGGTCAATCAGGATGAACTTATTTCGCCAAGAGTTCCTTGTAGTAATAAACACGGATTTCAACAGCACCAGATACATCACGTGCTGCCTGCCGTTTGGTCGAACCTGAAAACATATGTTGTCAAATTAAAAGTAGCTGAACCTGCTTTTACAAGCAATTCTGAATGTTTGAATCCTAACTGGACCACAACGATTCCTTATCTCAATTTAACCTCCTCTTCCACTTTTAATCAAATACAAGATGCACTTAATGACGTTGTTCGGAAAACTTACGGTGATTTGTATTCTTATCAAGGGGATACAATGTATTTATTATCGAATATTGGACTTTCAATCGTAGTGCTATTTTTAATTTTCCAGCGCAACGCCGCACTTGCGGTTTTTGCACATCCTGTCGCTGGTGGCAACTATAGCGAAGATCTGGATAATACTTCGCACTTGGCCTTGACTTACCTAATGTGGTTTTTTCTCTTTGGATATTTTATTCTCTTAATTGCTTTAGTTGGATATTTTATTTATCGATATTTTTATAACTCTCGTCTGTTGGAATCTGATTTGTTTAACAACATAAAACTAATACAAAACCCGGTATCTTTAAAGAATGATGTTGGACATAGGGAATCACTCGTAACGCTCCCCGAAGATGCCTTAACTGAAAATGATGATACTAAGAGCTTTACAAACCTGCCACCTGGAAAAAAAGTAGTATTTACTGTTCGGACCGGACCAGGCATCCAACAAATTTTAAGGTTTGTGGACGATAATGGAATGTTATTTCGTTTCTAATACCAAGGTGATAATAACATGAGCCCAGTTTCCATTATCGCTGTTAGTTTATTGAGATTATATGTGTATCGTTATTTCGTCCTAAATGAGAGGACGCGGACTAGTCAACCCACTGAATTTGCAATTTTTGAAAATATACCTGCACGATGTTTCGGTCTCATTGTAATGCTAGCTAGAGCTTTGCTATGATTTCTGGTTTATATTTAATTTTGTAAATTCACCTGTAGCACTAATTATATATGCCCTTATTACTGGTAGCTCCTGGCAAAGGCCAGGATCCGGTTTACTTATACTTTGACTAATTTAAGGAACAACTCAACAAGAAATACATTTATTCACTACTATATACATAATAAGATTTTACTTGTAAAATAAATAATACTTGTAATTGTAAATACAAAATAAAATATGAACTGGATTCTGGATTCGGTCAGGCCATCCAAATGGCAAGACGGTCGTAGTTCCCAACCGTTTGACAACTGCTGGGACTGCCTAACATGGATTGTGGTGGTTGGCAGTACTGTGAACATAAAATAATGTCAATTCCTCTGATTAATGACAGCACTATGTTATCTAGTATTTTGTGTAATAAATTTCGTATAATAAGTGCCGCTTTAATTACTATGATTGACCATGTGTGTGACCGCTACAAGCCATTTGCCGATAACTACAAAGGGGCAACGCTATCGGTTCTAATAACAGAAAATACGCACGCGTGTCGAGGTCAAATTACAGCAGGGCTCGAAGGTATGTGAAATGCGACCTGGAGGAAGTGACTATGTACTAAATTTAGCTACGGGGTTTCGGGAATGAGGAGATCGCACTGTCCGATCTCAGACAGATGTGGTTTTCTCCTATTAAACTAGAAAAGATTACGGAACATAGAACTGCTACAAGTGATGTTAACATAATACAAATCGTACAACCCGATCGCAGATTTGTTCGACTTGTGCGAATTAGATATAAAGCCAATTTCAATATAGTGTAACCCGATCGCAGGTATACCCTAGTTCGAAATTAACAAAGTGCTATCCTTTCGCGAAAATGTGTTAACTATTGAGAAACCCTGCAAGACTTTTAATCGTTTTAATCGGAGTTATTTCGCCTTGGATTATTCAAATTCCCTCCTCGATCTCAGGCTGCGTTATTCGAAACAAATCAGCTGTAACACCTCGGATAATTTCAACGTAGTGCAGCCCGATCGCAGGCTGTGTTTGAAATCACCAAAGTTTCACGGCTTCAGGCAGGTGAAATGGCTATTTTTAACGAGTCGCAAATTCTCTGTAAACTTTTATTTAATTACAACAATTATAAACTGAGTAAAGCGGGTCGGATGAGTCGTTCAGAGAACAGGATTTAAATTTTCTAGCAAGTTCTAGTTAATTACTGGTATCTTACGGGAATTAATTCTGGTGCGGAGATTGGCTGAAAGCCCTGATTAATTTCGGGTAGCCAGGCTGAAGAAGGCACCAGGCCTTCTTCAGCGGAGGCCGCGGGATAGGCCTAGAGAAGCGAAGTTCGCGCTTATGTTCGGGATTATATATCTCCTCGAGTTTGCGGCCCGATTTGGTTTTATATGTTATCGCGTTCCGTCCTCTCGCATCAACGTGCGCGTTGAACACTAATTCGCTTCGGTCTCGCACAGCGAGGAACTGGCGATTCGAGCGCGGGCTGAAGATTTCCAATTGTTGCAAATTCGATTGTTGCGGCGTTTTAAATGCCCTAATATTATATATTATTTAAAATGCATTTAAAACCAGAGCCAAACGTTACATCATTATTAGCGGGGGAGAAATTGATCAATCTTTCTTCTACGCTCTTCTACTGGATCATTTTTTTGATTTGGTGTACCACAGTTAATGGGTTGCATGTGGAAGTGACTTCTGGTATCTATCTACAAAGGTTACCAAATATTAGTTTTTACCAAATAACTAAACCGATTTTGTTCAAGTTTAACAAACATCAATCTCTCCTGGAACAATTAAAATGTTCAAACATTTGCCAGTATCACGAAACAATTTGTCAGATTAAAGGAACTAACTATTTTTTATTTATTGCGGATAGTGTAAATTCTAAAATTTTTTTTTAGTGAAAATGACCCAATTTTAGCAGATGATGGTGAACTATTCGATTTTCAGATTGCTACTAGAAATTATGTTACGCGATTATTTACTTCAAGTGAAGAAGTTGAGTCTTTAATTAATCACATTACTGAAAGAAGACAAGTTATTTTGTACAATCTCAATTATAGTCAACCGTTCCAAGATATTTTTGAATCATTAAATTGCTTAAATTCGACATTAGCTGAATATGTTCAACTAGACATTTTCTTGAAATACGAATGGGGACGATCACTCGCTGAAATGTGTCAGAATAAAAAATTTCAAAATAGACCTAGTATCTATGCTTACCTTAGAATTAGTATTGAAAAAATTTACTAATGAGAATTGTGTTCTAACTTTAGCATCTTTGTCTTCCTACTACACCTTACCCTTAATTGAGTGTGCTTTATCAGAAGACACGATGCTGGTGGGATTGAATGTACCTTTACTGCATAAGCAGCTACAAGGACTAAGCATGAGAAAAGTTCTTATTCCGAATTACGCTTGGAACAACTACACCTGTGCCATGGATGCGCCTACATTTAACCTAGCCCTTAAAGAAGTTAATTCAAGATGGAGCATTTTGTTACCTAAGTGTGATCCTTTTAAAGAAGAACTCTGCCTGGTCACCGACATCTATGATAACGATGCAACAGGGGTGGCATGTGTGAAGAAAGTCCTTTCTGGTGGGTCTGCAAGAGAATTAGTTTCGGTATGTCCAATCACCTGTAAAAAAACAGGTCAGGAAATCCAGCTTTTGGTGCCTCTAGAAATCAATAAGTTTCTAATAACTCATCCCAAGCCTTTGCTCGAAATTCACTGTCCAGATACAAATTATCCTTTCAATTCAACGATTGGTTCCTTTGTAGTAACCCTACCTTGCAATTGTCAATTTCGCGATGGTACGGGAATAGATGTCATGCCTCGCTATCCTTGTCAAGGAGGTACAGACAAAATGGAGAGAAAAACCACCATTCCAGCCGCGTGGATCAATTTTCCAGAGCTCCAAATTTCACCGAAGGGAGAGTACACCTAAATTTGCCGAGTTAAGTGCCTGTTTGGATGAAAGATGGCTACCAAGAATGCTGGCAGACAAAAACGACCAATTACCTTACTACCTTTCTTCAATCGTCTTTTTTCCCATAATTATCTATCCTATTCTGGCATACATCTTATATCAAAGAATTCAACCAAAATTCCAAAGTTATATACCTTATTCTTCTACCTCTCAAAGTTTCCGAATTTAACAGCCAATTACACCACCCACTCAATCCTCATCTTTGAACATTGACCCTTCATCTACTATTACAAGTTTTGTTAGGCCTAGACCACCTGATGTGCCACCCAGGAATCCAACCCTTGAAGAAAATTATCTCCAACCTCGGGACATGCCTAGCTTAAAAGATTATGTGCTTTTATTACACCTTATGCAAGCGGGAGGAGCTGTTTACCGCCATTAGTATTGTTTCACAAATTTTCTTATATATATTTTTTAATTAATTCTAATATATACATAATTCGCCGCATGGCTCACTTCACCTCTAGCCACGTTAGAACCACTGGTTGAAACGACGCTCGGGGATGAAGTGCTCTTTAGCTTTTCCGCATTTTTCAAAGATGTTTTGGATGCCTATGAATAATATGTATAGTACTAGTAATATTTTCTTTGTCATTGTCATACACCATCAGAATAACAGGACACGTAACAATTGTTTTTATCATGTCAAGAACGTCTTTATTTAGCTGAGCTTGAATGTTACGTTCAAAGTTGTAAGTGGGATTAACCATCATGGAATGCACTTTTATCCTGTTATTTTACTATTATGGTTAGATTACTTTGTTTATTTTTAGGATCTATATTTCATTAGGAGAACATAATTTTAGTATAGGTATTTGAAATGTAACACTTCTCTTTTTACTACAAAACGCAGTGGCGTATTCTTTGGGTCGCTACGGGGTAGCTTCCTAATGAAACCTGGGGGAAATGTCACGTTCGTGACGTTCTTGTGGTTGCACTTTCTAGAATAACTGAATTAATCAATATTTGTCACTTATGTTTATTCCTAATATTATTTGTAATTGTGTTTATGTTGCTAAGCTTATGCGTAACAATAATAAAAAATCTGTAAAAGGATTTACGCAGAACTTCCCTCGTCGACAATGTGACACTAAATAATTGTAAAAATCAAATTAAGTTAAGAGTAAAAATATCTTCATATTTCTAGTAAATTAAATACATTTTCATATAAAAAAAGACGTTACCGGTGGTGGAATTTGTTAGATAATTCGACCTCGCTAGGCTATTTTTGTTATTAATCTATATATAGGTTGTTATTAACGAAGTTAGTTTAAAGATGTTCTATTTAAAATTTAATCTCAATCTAAAAATTCCGAGAGCCGGCCCTGTCTTTTATAAACTGCTATCAAAATTTAGTTGGGCTAAACGCTAATGCAACGCAACCAGTGGAATTTGTCCGTCAGCGCTTTCTGTCCATACACCGTGTACGCTTTCGCCCCGACTTCCTGTCGTCAACGCCTAAATATACCCTTTATCTTTATGTTAAGCAGTAACGAAACTTAGGCCTTGAAGCCTTAGGCCTTATTTCAGTTATCATAGTGCCCGAAGCTGTTGAAAATAAATTTCGAGTAAGCTCTTTATCTGAAGTAAGAGCGGAATTAGGCCTTGGAGCTTAGTGTTTTTTTTGTCAATAAATTAACGCATGCAGTTCTTGCAAACTGTACTTTGGTAATTCGACCCTTTGAGAATCGCTGTAGCATCAACAAATGCTTTCTAGAACGTTCTTTGTTTAACCTGATTACTGCTCGATAATTAGCTTTTGGAAATAAGGTTTGAGGGCAGCCCTGATGGTCGCGTAATGTTTAAATACTGTTTCAGAAATGTATCCTGCCTTCCGGCAGTTATAGCTTCAAGAATTTCTTAGAACTCGCTGTTATCAGTATGTCATTTGAGGCCTGTGGGACTTTCATTGTAAACCGGGGGGCTTTCGCTGTTCTTGCTAAGCCAGCAATTGCATCACCCTTTAAAGCCTTCCTTGTCGTGCAGTTTTGAGACCATTGAAATAAGGTATGATAAGCCCTTGGTCAGCCGCACATTTAGAATTGTCCGTTTCGGTTCCAAACTTTCTTCTAATAGGCCCGCGATTTTAAATCTGCGATCTTCGGGGGCAATCAGTATCCGACCACTCACAGAAGTCAGTTGTGTAAAATTTTGCACCCCCCCCCCCCCCCGGCCTTCGGAAGCCGGGGGTTGCGCTGATTTGCGCTTAGTGGTTTTAGAGAACTTTGTGAAGCAACTAATTGTGTTCTTGTGGATTTTTGAGTGCAGTCCGAGCCTTTGAAGTTATCATTATGTGAGTGTTTGAAGGTTCGCGCGGCGAAGCATGTAGTGAAGTAATGTAGCCGGCGTCGTTACGATAGGCAGTGGCGTCTCAATATAGTTTTGCTTCCCTGGGGAGGTCTTGGCTTTAATTGCCGATTTGTTAAGAGACGTCATCTTAAGCTTCAAGTAACTTTTCCCTGTTAAGTGTGGAAAACCATTGCTTTATGCAAATTTGTGTATCAACGCCGGGCTTACTGTAAATAGAGAGTGCTCGGCGCGCGATATTGTCGTATTGTCTGCTGTCATTTCTTTCACAACCGTTGAGGGGTTGCGGCCCAACCTTATCTGCCTTCTTCTTGGGGTTTTTCGCAACACCTTCGTCACGTTTCGCCAGAGCTTCATCGGAGGCCGTCATCTCTTGTTCCTGATTACTGGGGAGTCCTTGAACTTTCATCCCAACAACTCCGTGCGCTATCTAAGTTTATATTGGACACTGCGTACGTCCGCTCGATTTAACTACTCAAACTAATTATTGTACGCAGGGGCGTCTCTCCTGTGATTTTGTTCTGCTTACTTGTTACTGATGCTTAGATTAAGTTAACTTTTGCTAGGGGACCCCGAAATTCCAGTTAGGTTGTACCCATTGTATTAAATTCAAACTCACCGCTGGGTGGTCTATTAAACATAAATATTGATTAATTTCAGTCTAGTTATTTAATGTTGCTCAACCCTTTAGTCATTAGTTAATTACGGCAAAAGCCGGTTGTAATTAAGTGTGAACCCAAAGCCTGCCTTTCAATTAAAAACGCCCCTAGGTTTGGGCTTGTGCTAGTGTTTTCTTTTAATGCTCTAGAGGGTGTTGCCATCAAGGTAAGTCATTTGTCGCAAGGCCACCCCGTGTATACACCAACAGGCCCGAAGGAGCTTGACGGAGGAGACGTTGTAGCGGAGTGCAGTTACCTAGAGGACCTCCCCATAGGCTACGTGTGTGTTCTTGTTTCTAACACGTTAGCTATTTCCTATCTAGAAACAAGTGGCGCTTTAGGCAATATCATAAGGGACTCGACAATTTCTACCTGAGCCACGTAGGACCGGCCTCTCCAATTTCTCCGTCGCAGAGATATTTAGTAATGGCTAATTTGTGCCTCGTTTTTATATTGTAAAAGCTTTATTTCATATCTATTGGCTTCCTTTTTTTGGTAAAAATAAAGCCTGCACTATGTGCAAATTATTACTTGTATCTATTACTACGTTGAATGAAAAATGTATCTCGCTGGGGTTTCAACCCGCCACATCTCCGCAGAAGATCTAACTGCAAGGAAATTCCAACTGTGCTACCAAGTCTCTCAGAAATAAGTTTGGCAAGCGCCTGTCTTAAACAGAACGGGGTTTATTGTTGAAATATTTTTACTCTTTTGTGACATTGTCCTGCATCCTTTTATTTTAAAATCAACCCAAAAATAAACAAAATTTTATTTTTTAAGGTACTCACCCTGTATATATAGGCATGAAATTGTACCGGTTTCATGCAAGGTAGATATATAATATGTATGCAAAATATCGTCTTCCTACGACAAATTGGTTTTGAGCTATACTGCCAACAAACAGACAGACAGACAGACAGACGGAATTGAGAAAACCTGTTTTTCGTCATCTAGGCACTCTGAAACGTGAAGGTCTGAAGAAATCTCCGAAAGTGATTTTTTCGCGATTACAATACTTCTTTCGTCTTTCAGCAGACGGAAGTAAAAAACAATGACTTGTTTGCATCACTAAGAGATCAACATCTAACAGGATGTTTCTCTATTATTTGACGTCAAGCGTGGTCATCTTCCTAGTATAAATAATCTGGAGTCTTCAACTCATTATTCATTATTGTTGTATCATTGTAACATTGTGCCATTGTTCGTGTTAGTCGAAAGCCATTGTGTTAGGCTTGAATTAACTATAAATTTGTTTATTGATTATAATGATTATTCTCCTACTATGTTTGTATTTATTATCCTATCCCTTAACACCGGTGCACAACTGCCTCTTTCAATGCTAAACAGAGCTACAACCCCCAAGTTGTGTCAATATCAAGTAAAAATTGAGGATGGAGCGACCTTAAGGTCACATCAGTTTATCGGATGACATATAAAGTTGTTGTAAAATAGGTATGTACGATACAAATCCCTAATTTACAAAATTTGGGGTGCAAATCACACAACCAAACCAATTTGGTGTAATAAAATCATTTAGGTACAGTTACTGTAAATACGGTTACTTACCCTACGTGGAAAAAATTATCATACAAGAACCATCCAATTATTATGTCAAGTCGCAAACAGTTCTTTCGCCTACGTTACTAATAGAGCAGTACGCTGTAGTCGTGCAAGAACCACATAGGAAAACCGTAGGATATAAAACAAAAAGGCCCATAAACTGTAGTCCAAGAGCGATCAAAAGAATTACAAAGCAATCAAGCTTGAAAGACTACTAGTTTAGTCAACTCCCAGAGACATCAAATACGCACAAGCATCTAAGAAAGTTGAGATTCAGGAAATTACTACCAACATCACTAATCTACCACCAGTTTTTGCAGAAGTTGCTACATTTATTCAACCGCTCTTAGAGTTGTTAAAAAACTGCTCCGAGCGCTTATGCTAGAAAATGCACATACTAAAGAAGAAGGCATTCAGATGGAAGAAGATAGGTTGTTGGTCGTTTCAACTAGTTTTAAGAAATGTGCATCACTCTATAGATAAACTGTTGACAGTGGACATCAATTTTTCACATCGGACTGATAGCCCAGTAAAATAATAAAGACATATGCAACGTCACAATATTGTTCAACTCGATTCTGAAATTGTGACACCGCCACTTCCCCAACGAGAAGTGCCCCAGTTCTACACATGTTTGGTCCTTGACGCGATACCGAGAAGTTGGTATTGCGAACGGTAGAGGGCGACAAAGTTACCAAAAATCGGTTTCCGCCATTCAAGCTATGTGGGGGTGGTTTTTTCGAAAATTGCAATTGTGAAGTTGTAGTGCTTGAAAAAATGTGCACGAATCTCTTTTAATAATGTAATTCGTTTAAACAGTGTCGGAGTGACAGCCCTTCAAAGTCCGCGCGGAGTGGGAAAGGTATATTCCGGCGCAGCAAAGTAACGATTTCTCTTGTGCGAAATAAAATCATCACGTCACTCAAGTAGTTTCAATGTGAATAGGTTTTCAGAACCTACAGAAATTTTACACATTTTTGGTCATTGCCGCGGTACCGAGAAATTGGTATAGGTAAAAAAATGAAAATTATGGGAAAAGAATATAAGAGCCCAGAATCATATTATTTGGCCCAGATCAGTAAAGCTCTTAAATTTGCTGGTGTAATATTTGGAGTTTATTCTCAAACTTGCATTTTCTGTTATTAATTCGGTTGTTTTATAGTTTCGCCATATTTCATACACTGTAATACGATAATTGCAATTGTTTGTAAATTTTGCCACAGAAATGACCAAAGTTCAACAAATTGACAATAGCTTTTATCAGGCCATTTTGTATTTTTCCGTAATTCAATTAACTACATTTGCAATACCAACTTCTCGGTATCGCGTCATGGACCAAAAATGCGTAGAATTTTATTTGCTAAATTTTTGTTCAATAACTTTTTCTGTGCGACCAATGGATCGCGAGAAAAAACAAATTTAATTGTTTTCAAGATGGCGGCAGTTTTTGGTGCCTAGTTTTGAAAACAAAAATTTTAGGTTAGTTTGATGAAACTGTCAGTTTTTTTAATTGGGATGATTAATAACAATAATATAAATAGCTTATTTCAAAATGCATCTTCAACTGTTATTATTTCAGAGGAATAATTGTAAAGATTTTTTTGTTATTTTTCCCGTACTCCGCTAGTAGTCCCCAACAACCCCTCCAAAGGAAATGCGCCATTTTTGCATCACCCTGTATATATGGAATTTTTTCCTATTAAACTCACAACTACTGTAAAATAGATTTCAAGTGAGGATTATATTATTATATTCACCCCTCTGGCGTACAACGTCTATGTTTTAAGTAAAGTTAGGTCCGTATAGTCAAAGCATGATAAGTCCATGAATAAGTAAAGTTACTATTAAAACATCGGCAGCTTTTATGACATAAGTCCTTATTTGATATATTGGGATCTTCCGTTTCTTTTACTTTAAAAATTACAGCGTTTTGATTAAATAATACACATAGTAACTGAATATATATCTATTAACACAAATCGCTGTTTTATATAGCGAGAAGAGAATAAACTGACAATATATTTATTACGAGTATTAGAAATTCTTAAGTTATTACAAGTATATTTGTAGGAGTATTCATCCTTGATCATAGTTCTCTTCAGTGGAATTCACACTGTAATTAACTTTTTAACAGTACTAAATCGAACTGAATTAGTAACACTAAATACGTAGTAATCGATCCGATTATCTGAAAATACATAGAAACTAATTCTACTTAGAACGAAGTTATGTCCGCCGAAGGCTTGCAGTTATGTGTTAAGTGGCTAAGTTATTCCGACTTCGAAATACTTACGTAGTATATCAGAGTAAAATCGATATTAAAAAATCCACCTGCGGTTATTTTTAGATCATAATGATTTAAACCGTTCATAAAAGATATAATCTGAAAAATATTATAATTATTTCATTCAATATTTGAGTTGTAATTATATTTTTACAGATTTTTCCACACGCTCGTCTTTGACGCTGACCATATATCTACAGAGCGTTTTCTTGAAGAGATCAGCCTGGAACGATAAGCAAACAAACACTAATGTATGTTTAATACTATATGCATTTGTTAAATTGGTGCATGACTGTAATGCAATTTCAGAATAATTCAGAGTGGCCAGAAATCATATGTTACCTAGTTTGAATATGGGTACATATATTGTGGAGAGTGGTTAAGATCCAGACTTTGGTGATCCCTAAGAATCAACACTGAATCACACATGTAGGTGTTATCTCAGTGTTTGCTTCACGGGTACCAGTTTCGAAGTTCCCCTAATTATGGAGAGCATTGGATACGGTCAATATATAAGTTGGATTGTCACCAGCCTAATAGGTTTTGAAAATTACAGTTTGTAACCGTGACGTCACCTTGTGAACCATTTTTATGACAATTATATGTTATATATTAATTAGTATATCATTTTATGTACCATGTGTTTGCATGTACGCTGGCGAGAATTTTTTGTTTTTAGTCGGGCATTTATAATCCAATAGCAACAGGAAAATTATTATACCTAATTTCTACCTTTTCCCGAAATTGAGTTAGACGTGAACATCTACGCTTCCAGAACCTACCCGCGCCTGTGTTCCACTGTAGTGTTACGGCTCACTTCTTACGTTAATCTAGAGTATTGCATTTTTTTAGTACGAGTTTCATCGAGGGGATCCTTATCTAAACCGGCTGGAGCGCTAAGAAGTTGACGATGTAAGTTCAAGTCTTATGTAGCCGAAACTCGAGTGAGATGGTTGTGATTTTTCCAAGTCGATCTTGAAATTGTTACTCATGCGTTAGCAGTGTGCTGCATTTTGATGTGGAATATATCGTATGATTGGTTTACGGATATGTCAGGACGGCAAAATTGTTAGTTTGTAGAGACAATTGGTTGCTCACAGTTTAGTCATTCACTTAAAAATGGGATTTTGGGGACACGCCACCATGCTGCTGACGTCGTTAAGAAGCATTTAGGCTCGAGCGCTTTAAATTAGAAGGTAGGCAAACGATTCATAGCTTATTGCGTAGATAGGGTTTATTTAAATTCCTCGTTAATTTGGTTTGCATTTGTCACACATCGCTCATTGTAAGAGTTTTGAAATTTCGTTGTCTTCACGCCTTGGTCGTCAATCTGCCATCCACGTGAGAAACACCTGGAAACACCGTCCTGTGGGCACGCTAACCTTGATAGACGATGTCGATGTGAATGTGGTCAAGATCGTCTAGCAGTGGTATAACACCATATTGAGGTGCATCTTCACTTCAAGAACTTATTACAATTTTGGCTGTTGTTTGCCATTCGTAGCTGGAGTTCCCCGTTTTATGGAAATCTAAGGATGCAAATCATTCAAGAAGTAGAGGAAGCGAACAGGAGTGTTTTTTTAATTAAAATAATTAGCAGGTTTCAAGATACATGAGACGAGTTATTCAGATTTCAGTCGAATATAGTAATCTTGAAGATCACACGCCACGCCAAAATTAATATCATTTCATTATCGGTAAAAATTATTTGACAATGGTACGTAAGGTTGAGTGCATGTTGTATGAGCTGAATAGCCTTACAATGGTTCAGCGTACAACATGCATAAAATGCATGCATTTTGAGCTATAGTAGCATAGTGATGTTTTATGCAATATGGGGTTGTTAATAACTACTCCTTATGTTCAACTTAGAAAAGTTGCTTGATTAAATTTATTGATAATAGATAACGTGTTAAATTATCTGAGTCTTGTTTGCAACTTCAAGTTTGGTTTCTCAAACTCAATTTTTATAATATATTGTATATTTAACTATTTATGTATTGCATATATGACTGCAGTGCTATTTCGTTTGTTATTAACACTGAATTAAATAAGCCATTTATTTATAATGGTATTAGTTCGAGATTTATCGGGGCAATACATATTAAAATTGACGTTTATCACAGCGAAGTAAGCCTCGTATCTCCTACGATTTGCATTATCAGGTTTGAGATACAGGTTCTATTATATAAATTTCTTTGGGCGTTTGTCAAACCTGGCCCCCATTTAGAATTCTTTGTTAAGTGGGATTTGTTTAATTGTGTTAAATCATACCTACCCCAATCTCCGATTTAATTGCTAACTATTAACCTCTGATTTGTTGACAATGGGATAAATTGGTTAGTGGAAAAAGGCAGTTGTACTGTTGTGTACTCTTGTTATTTATTCACATTTATATCCCGAGGTTTTAAATTTAGTGTGATAGGACACTTCCCAACATTCTCCCAAGTGACATTCAAAAATCCATATAAGTATTTAAAAAGAGCAAGTCCCATGGCAAAAACGGAATCACAACCGAATTCATGAAACCTGTGAATGAGGCTGAAAAAGCTTGTCAAGTCATTTGGCGATCCAGAAAATTACCAAAAGGGGCAAATAGATAAATAAGACTGCGATATATCATGATGCAAAGAATTTAACATTGTCACCCTTCTTGGTTTTGTTGACTAGTCGGAGGTATTTGGTTACGTCATAAAGAGACGTGGAGAATCTTAGAAGACGTGGTAGTACTAAAACATCTTATCAACCCCATCAGAGTTTATATGAGAAAGAACTCCTCGTTCAAAACAGAAATTGTACCCATAAAAGAATGTATGGAGTATCAGATACATAGACCACCAGAGTATTCGTAGACATTTCTGCAAATAGGCAATTAAAAGTAAAACTTGAATCTAGCTTTCTTAGTGAATAATGTGATCGGACCTTTATAAATTGACAGGGATTTCTACATGCGTTTGGATACCAGAAGTTCTTAGGTCAGCTTGACAATTATTCGCTTACGAGTAATGGCGACACGTAGTTTGACGACTTTGCCGACGATGGCAATTCCGATTCAACGCATAGAAGAGATTGCGGAGACCGACTTCTTCGCGCGGGAACAAATGTGCAGTAATCAGTGAGCTAGCGTCTCGTTAACAGTGCTGGTGAGTGCTACCGTTCTTTGTAAAGTAGCAATTATTTTAGTAACGGCCAATTTTTGCATTCTTTTTAACGCCCTCGGATGTAAAAATTCTCAAGACACAACCTAAAGTGTGAGGTTTCGTTTGCAGTCTCGTCTTCTGCAGCGAAACTTTACATCGACCTCTGCCACGATATTTGGAGAACTTCTATCGTCTCGCCATCAAATCCATCTGTCTATAATTCATCCGTTAAACTTGAGGATAATGAGAATTCGAGTTGCTAACTCCGGCTATCAACCATTCTTCGCTCAGCCCAGTGTGATTTTCCTGTTTCTGTATTCAGTGCCACAAACTAAATTGCTGCATTTGAATAATTTATATTAGTTAAGCAATACATGTTGTGCAATATTAAGGATTGACCACTTTAGGCGGACCCAACTTTTAAATACATTGGTATGGAGTACAGTTATGCTTTAAGGCTATTTTCCCATGGAATTGTTCCTCGGAGCAATACACGGTTACGGTTTTTTGCAGCATTGGCAATCACCAGTCCTCAAGTGCCATGCTGTGTAACGTGTTTGCAGTTACACGATTTTTTAAAGTAAGATAAACGCTTTAGAATTACAAAATAAGTTAAATTTTCTGTGAGCTGAATGAACTTCCTGTAGACGAGAGGAATTTTTCCTGGTGAGAAACCCCAATCTATCCCAGAAATGACAACAAGTAATGCATAACAAATTACTCATATTTGTCTCCTTATCTTCAAGGTACAATTTGTTTTGACTATCACGAGCGAGACTTTATTCCACTCTAAAAACCTTCCTTCTAACTGAGCTGACTGGACCATTTTTTATGGTATTTTGCGCGGGGTCGTAAATATTTGTCTTTTTTACCGAGTCCCAAACTAATACGGTGTTATTAATGTAGTACCTTATTATTTGGTGTTGAGCTGCTTATTTAAACCTCGACCCATTTTGAGTTTTTATATCGAGTGGCTTAATTTTAATTTTAGGTGAAAGTGTTATAATCAAACTGAGTTTGAATTTGTATGTCCGTGGTACTACTAATGTTGCATTGTTAACCTATACACTTTTCGGATTCTTATACGGGGGCTGTTCAATATATTTTTCGGTGGGTTAAGATCCATTGTTCTGCATTAATTGTTGTTGTTTTCTGGACAGTTTATTATCCCTTTTTGGCATATTTTACGTCGTTATTTGACTATCGTAGATCTGGCACCCTAAGCTTTCCTTACTTGTAGCGTTTAAGTAATTTTATTGCATATATGAAAATACAGAACAAATAAAGATGACAAAATTTGCTATCTTTGGAAAAATAAATTTGGAAAATGTGTACAAGACAACAATAAATATTTTGTAATTATAGATATACAAAGATATTACCCACCTGGTGCATTGCGAAATTGGAAAAGAAAACTATTTGTATTAAATCCAAACAAACGACGATTATCCAGAAGCTGGAAATGGCAATCTCATCTTCTAATGTGCGTCTTTTATCAATATAAAAACACTGTACTATTCTAAGCAGATAAATAACAATCAAATAAAAGTCTAAGCCAATGTTACACAAAAGTGGCGCTGAGTGTACTTTATTTATGTCCATGGTCATTCGAACAATATTTTGGTGAATTGTGACATGTTTTGTGATGAATTCGACGATACCTTCTTCAAAATTATTACCGTTGTTTTCTAAGTTCACATTTAAAATTTTCAGTCTGTGTATTGATAACGCCATCAGCGTGCTAAATATTGTGCTGGAACACGATTTATAACTGTAGCACATTACGTATAATGTTGGGGCGTAAAAACCGGAAAGGGTTGGGATTCTCACAGTCATATAAATAGCTCTGAAGCTGACAAAACAAATTGACGATAATATAGAAACGATGCAATAGATTCTAACGAAGTTGTTGTTAATGATCTTTCCCAAATGGCGTAATTCCGTGTCAATAGCTGCAATATCATTCCAGATTCTTATCAAAGTTTTAACGTAAACTTTGTTGCATATTAGAACAGTGATGACGAGGGCGTGTATTGAGTAGACTTGGAAAGCGCTTACTATTGTTAATAAAAGTCCACTTTTGCGTTACACAGAAAAGACAAGATCATACATCAGGGAATGAGCTATAACTAATAAGCACATGATTGTACATTTAGCGTTAAGACGTCTTTGTTCCTTAAATGCTCTTCTGCTGCCTGAACCAGTCACAGTGTAAGATGCTGTGCCAATTATTTGTGACAGAGAGTGCACAAACTGGAAAGCTGAAAAAGCGTCGTTTTGGTTTTCTACTTCTGCATTTACCATTTTATTTTCATTATATAACGATGCTCTTAGATAGTAAACTGAATTATTATTAATACTAATAATAATGAATAAGTCTGTTTACGAAAAGGAGTTTAATGGTATGAAACAAATTTAATGTATATGTGGAACCAATAATGAATAGCGGAACGTAATGGAAGTTACTTAAGTAGATTGAGGGGTTGAATTTAGAATAGATTGGATATTATTAAAGTTCAGTAATATAAAATGCATATTCATTAAAAACAATTACTAGTGCTATTTACTACTAATCTATTATAGCAATTTGGCAGCATTACTTAGTTAATGAAGTCATTATTTTTGCATGAGAAGAAAATATTTTGGATTAGAATAATCTCGACCATATTTTATTATTATTAGTGACAGAAACATACACTTTGGACATACATGTCTATAAACACATAACGTAGAAGATTAAACTGCAAGCGATGAATATATGATGCTACACAGGATTAGATTATGCCAACCCCTTATCGACATCTCTTTACACAAGAGTTGGATCAGCTTCAGTCTTCATAATCTGCACTGGTGCTTTGAGGGTGGTGTGTCCGTTATTATATTATGTTATGCACATAATCGCGCCATATGTGCGACGACTTCGGCTAAAGAGAATTTAACACAGGAAGAAATTATTGCAAGGCATAACCGAAGAAATTGATTTAGAAATTAGGGTACCACCCTTAAACAAAGGGTGAGCCCAAACCAAAGAAATTGGTTTAAAAATTAGTGTACCACCCTTAATTGAGGGGTGAGCACAGCCCTAGCAAGCTGTAACTCTCGGCAGAAAATATTGCAACGTTACCTGGTATATTTATTTAATAGTAGGATTACTCTATTTTGCCCTTATCAATGGTAGCTCGGAATAGGCTAGGTCCGCTTTATATTTATACCTTGACTGATTTAAACAATACCAAATAACAGAAATTACATTTATTCAATACTATGTACATATCAAACCTTAATTGTAAAAATAAATCAACATGTAAATTATTCCAAATCGTAAATATAAAATAAAATTTTATTCGATTCCCGTTATGGCCAGGCCGCCAAACTGGAAGGGGCTGTTGCGGCTCTTAACGGTTTGACAGTCGCTGGAACTTCCCAGGATGATTTGCAGAGGCTGGCAATACTGCGAATGTAAACAAATGTCAGTTTGAATACAGGGGCTGTGTGAGGTTATCAGTTTCTTTAGGTAACGAAATAAAATAAATGTTTATATACTACCTTGGATACTTTCCCTTGAAGGTAAAATACCTCATGTGCGTGACTGGAATGCGACGAGTAGATAACGGCGGCTGGTGCAAGGTTACCTTTGGTTGATAAGGAGAAGCCGCGCGTGCCGCAGTTGTGGACACCTGCTTATAACGGCAGAGAAGCTATGGGGATGTTACTGGACTTCGAATTATTTACAATAATACAGCCCGATCTTAGGTTTGCTTTGTTTTGGATTAATAACTTAAGGAAGCTTCGGGAATGGGGAATGAGTTGGTGTCGTTTTCGACACGGTGTCGACTTTCAATTGTTTCAAACGAAATTATTTCAAAATGGATCATTTCCAAATCGAGCAGCCCGATCGCAGGTGTGCGCTATTTGAAACGAATCAGCTATAGCACTTTGAATAATTTCAACGTAGCGTAGTCCGATTTCAGATTTACGCTATTTAAAATTTAAAAAGTTTTGCGGCTTTGTGAAGATGGGCTAGCTATTATTTACCCGCCCCGAAGTTCGGGTAAGCTTCGATTTAATTTAAACAATTATGAACTGAATGGAGCAGGTTGGGGATGTCGTTCAGGGAGCTGGATCTGAATTTTCTAGAAAATTCTGGTTTGTTTTTTGTCCTGCTGGGGCAGGAGCGGAGCTCTCCGCCGCAGATGCCGCGGAAATCGGTCAGAAGGCCGGGATAATTTTTCGGAAAATTCTTCTAGAATTCGCGGAACAATTTCGGTTTTATATGTTGTCAAGTTCCCTTCCTTTGAATCAAAGCAGTAACAGGAATGCGCGGCGGACGCTTTGCCGTTTCAGTCGCGCAGAACGACGAATTTGCGGCTCGAGTGGACTGGGATTCTTGTAATGCCAAAAACGCGAAGATTAAGCGGTTTTAATTTGAAATTAAAGTTCAGTAGCGCTTAATCAGGGGCAAAACGATACAATATTGTGTGAGTAAGGATTAGACAGAGATCCTTAAGGTTAAATACAATCTATGAATAAAAAAAAATTAGAACGCCTTTCGCTAAACACAACAAAAAAATACAAATCTAACTACCGACCAAATCACAAATGAAAACAAACGAGCCAGGTTCATTTACGGCGGTGGCATTGATACACAAATAAAATATAAACCAGTAACAGTTAAATAGACTTTTAATAATCAAAAAAAAGATAACAAATATCCTGCATAAAAGAGTTGAAGGCTCAACTTGACCCAGAATGAATTACACAGGTCTGCGACCAAATTTTTTTCTTTAAAATAATGGGCGATTCTTATGTATTTTGGTGCGCTGAGTTCGGAAATGCCCTCAGTTTTTTCCCAGCACGTAAGCATTTTCCGCAAAATGCATTTTTCTGCGGGATTGCCTACCTTAAGACGTATATTTATGAATATGCCGAAAAAAGTTGTTTTTCCTATTCGGCTTCATAGTTTTATATTGGAAACTATGAAATATGATAAAAATTAGTATATTTAACAGTATTAGTCAGCGTATGAATCATGGAAACCCATTACCTTAATAGTATGCAATTAAGGTTTATCGCTTTTCTTCGGTGTTTTCAGATTCCAATGTTACTGTAATAAATGTTTTTGTTATTAAAAGTACATAAATAAATAGGAGAAATTCTTTCTGGTAATTAGCGTAATTGTGGTGAACATTATTGACAAATGAAACCTGGATTTTCCCATTGCCCTATATATACCCCTCGTAGTCCTTCGATTTGTTCATTTCAATTTAAATATTCTTAAAGCGTCTTTCAAAATGTCTTCAAGAGCTTGTGTTAATAATCCTGATAGTTTCTGTTACATTTGTGGCGAACTTGTATTAAAAAAACAATCTCGAAGTATTACGGAGTTTATTAAAAAAGTGTACTTTGCCTATTTTGGTGTGAAGATCGGAGATCAAGAAAAATCTTGGGCCCCTCATGGAGTGTGTTCAGACTGTGTTGAAGGACTTCGCATGTGGTCTAAAGGAAAGGTGAAATCTTTTCGTTTTGGGGTGCCTATGATTTGGAGAGAGCCGAGAAACCACGGCGATGACTGCTACTTTTGTTCTTGCAACATACAAGGGTACAATGCCAAAAATAAAAAAGATATATGTTACCCAAACATGCAATCTGCACTTCGGCCTGTGCCTCATGGACCCGGTATTCCAGTACCAGTGCCCCCACACAATTTTGACGATTTGCCAGAGTCATCAGAGAGCGAGTCAGAGCAGTTGGATGATGAGTTTCAAGTCGAAGACTGTAGACCCCAACAGTTTTCACAAGAAGAATTAAACGACCTCGTTCGTGATTTAGGGCTTTCTAAAGAATCTGCTGAATTACTGGGCTCTAGACTTCAAGAAAAGAACTTGTTGAGATCTGGAACTTCATTCTCTTGGTACAGAAGCAGAGAAAAACAATTTGAGTCAAATTTTTCTCAAGATGGCGAACTTGTATATTGTTCTGATGTTCCCAAGTTGATGTCAATGTTTAACATTCAACATGTGTCAGATGAATGGAGGCTTTTTATTGACTCGTCAAAAAGAAGTTTAAAAGCAGTTTTGCTACACAACGGCAATAAATACGCTTCTGTACCCGTGGGGCACTCTGTGCATCTAAAAGAAAAGTATGACAACATGGCTTTTATCCTTGATAAATTGAAATATAAGGAGTTTGGGTGGCCTATCTGTGGTGATCTCAAAGTCATCTCTATGGTGCTTGGACAACAAGGTGGCTATACGAAATTCCCCTGTTTCCTATGTGAGTGGGATAGCCGGGCAAAAGCACAGCACTGGAGCCAAAAAGTGTGGCCAACGAGAACTTTGAAGGTTGGAGAAAAAAATTTTCACTTTGAGTCTTTGGTTGATCCCAAAAAAGTGCTTTTACCCCCACTTCACATCAAGCTTGGACTGATGAAGCAGTTTGTCAAGGCATTGGCAAAAGATGGCGAAACGTTCAAATACCTTGAAAAGAAATTCCCGGGACTGTCTGAGGCAAAGTTAAAGGAGGGTGTTTTTGTTGGCCCGGACATTCGGAAACTAATGAAAGACAATCAGTTTGAAAAGGTGATGAAAAAAGCTGAGAAAGAGGCGTAGATATCATTTAAAGAAGTTGTGACTAAGTTTTTGGGGAACAATAAGGTCCCGGATTATGAAGAAATTGTAAATAAAATGTTGAAATGTTTTAAAACCTTGGGGTGCTCCATGAGCTTGAAACTTCACTTTTTGAACTCCCATTTGAGTTATTTCCCAGAAAACCTTGGTGCCGTAAGTGAAGAGCAGGGCGAGAGGTTCCACCAAGACATCAAAGAAATGGAACGGAGGCACCAAGGACGATGGGATGTGAATATGGTGGGAGACTACTGTTGGATGCTTCATAGAGAACTTCCAGACATCCCACACAAACGGAAAAGCTCAAAACGGAGTTTTGGGGGAAAAATATGTAGATATTATATAGAATTATAAATCCTTATTGTATATACTACATATTATTTTTATCAAATTGTATTTAAAAATGTAAATAAACCACTAGTAATATATTTTTTTTTATTTCAAAATGCATTTTTACCTATATGTACTGCGGGTTTTGCATAACTTTATTTTTCATTTTGCGGAAAATCCCTACGTGCTGGAGAAAAACTGAGGTCATATTTGGACCCAGCGCACCAAAATACATACGATTCACCCATTACGATGAAAAAAAATCAAAAAATTTCAATTTGCAGGCCTGTGTTATTAACAACAAAATTGAATTTGGAGTCACCCAAATTATCACACACACATAATAAGAATTATTAAAATTCGACACACACTGTAGGATACAACAAATTAAAATTAACGTGGCAAAAATTAAGTTACACACAAAAATTCAGCAATTAGAAAAAATTAATTACCGTTGCACAAAAAGATGGAGCGTTATCGCGTACAATTTATTAATCGATGGCCTTCGTTGAACTGTTATTTCTTAGGCAAAAGCCCATTACCGATAATTAAACAAAAAGCTGTAGTTTGATGCATGTACTTACGAGGGATTTAAGAGGCACCATCTTGCGATCCGACGTGGGTCTGGCCAGCCTCGGCCTGAAGATGTTATATTTGGCCTTGAAGTGTCTACAGAAGGGCTGCAGAAGCCCAAAAGGCCCCCTAATTCTCTTTTTCTTTTATTCAATAAACGCAAGCAGGAACCAATCTTCCTATTTTTATTTTTATCATAATGAGATGTCCACGCAAAAGGAAAAAGTAGTGTTGAATTGCCGGCCTTTAAATTCAAGCTGACATGGATTGTTTTGTAATATCGAGTATAGAGTAAAGAAAGTGGCAAATTTCCTGCAATCGTAAAGCTGATTTGAGTTAAAATAATACCGCCCTTATTGTAAGAATTCTATAATTCAACTACATGAATTAAATGTTAAATTTAGGGTTTAAAGTCCCGGGATTCGATCCCTGGACTTTCCCGGGATTCTACCACAAAATGCGGGTCCCGGGACTACAGCCAGTACAGGTGAAGTCCCGGGACCATGTCAACATGCCTGCTAATATACGATATCAGAGAATTAGGACGTGTATTCACCGGCGTTCGGCGTATTACTAATGCCTCGTGTACGTTCTGCAGTATTTGCCTTTAGCGTAGGCAGAAGAGGTATTGTTTTCGTTATTTGTCTGCTAAAGCGTTAGAATTCGAATGAATTCCGATTCCCAACCTACCTTCATTATATATAAAAAAAATTACGATTTGAAGTCATCACGGCCACACTTTTATACATCGAAAAACAATTGGCGAAATGTAAAGTTTGTCCCAATAAAATTATCATAACCAGGGGCGGTTGGACGAAAGGAGCACTTTACAGTTCACGCAAAAGTAAAAGAGGAAGAGCGGCAGATATTTTTAGTACTAGAAGGTAATGAAGTTAGCCGAGCTCCAACGCAGCCCATTATCAGCACTGAATACTTTATTTAAATTAAAACACTTGTTTTTCTTTGGAATTTGATTTGAAAATTTCACCTAAACACTATTCCTCTTTCGGGACCATTTTCAGGATCTTCGGGACTAGTCCCGAGACTTGAAATTTTGCTCGTAAGTCCTTAAGACACTTTTGGTCCCGGGATTTAGAAACCCTAGTTGGATTGATAGATTGTTTTGACACCTATCCCTCGCCTCATTGTGTCAGCAGCAGAGTTGTCAACTCTGCCGTAATTACCTCATTCGTAATCCGTAAGGGAATTTACGAACTACAATCCCGTAGAGGCCCGAAAAAATGCTACTGTTGACAATGTCGATTATTGTGCATTTTAACTTGGTAAATAGTGAATAGTTTTTTTAGTAGACATTTGACATTTTCAATTATAAATATGTTATTTTTCTTTCGTTTAAATACTGGCGCATGCGTGGAACCAGTCATTACTCACCTAATCACAAAGCTTTACGTTTATTACGCTGCTCACAATCCAAATCGGTGGGATCTTTTAAGTTCCATTACTGGCGAATCCGCTATAAATTTTTTTAAAACTTAACCCTATACGATGCTCTTCCAGAATCCAAACTCTCACCGCAATTAAATTACTTTTTAAATATATTACTGCTGCTTATAATAAAATAATATTAACATAAAAAGGAAGAATGAGATGAGGAGAGAAGAATCCTAACCAGCGTCGATAATTTTGAATTTGTGATTCTTTGTGTTTTTGTGAATAAAATTTTGGGGGAAATTGATATCACTTCAAAAATGCTACAGAATCCAGACACGGATTTGATGAAAGCTACAACTTATATTAGAGAACCTCTAGAATATATGAAGAAATATGGAAATGAATACCTTAGTGTTGAATTAGAGGCAACCAATTTAGCCAACCACTGGAACATAAATCCTACATTTAAAAATAAACGCAGACCGAAAGTTAAGACATTTTGACGAACTTTTGGAAGATCAAAGATTATCGGTTTCTAATAAGTATTGTAAAGTCAACATTTTTTATAGAGCTTTAATTATCACAATAAATCAGTTAAGTCTGGGATTTGAATCTATGTTTCAAACGGCAAACCGCACATTGCTTAAAATCTCGTTTTTATTTTTATAACCATCTTAGTTAAGACATTGTTTTTTAGTGCCTAATCTTATTATTATTATTCCTGGTTTTGTCACTTTATTTTATTAAAGACCTATAAAGGGGCCGTAGCAATTTTTTGCGGGGGGGAGGCCGAAATCTAAAGTTACGCCACTGTAGCAACCTCAATCATCTGAGCTTAAGCTGGTACGGTGTTGCTTGTAGTAAGGGCAAAGAAGCCGAATTCAGAAATAGACCACATGGAAGCAGTAGGCCACATAGAAGCAGTAGGCCACACATGGAGGCACTAGACCACATGGAGGCAGTAGGCCACATGGAAGCAGGCCTAATTACCACTAAGTTAGAACTCACAGAAAAAATTTAATAGGAGAATCTCGCCATAGCTGGAAATCGGTCTAAACGTTCATGGAGGGACGCTGCAGTGCGTACTTCAAATGAATTATTTTTGCGGCTTAGCCGCCTTCGGCGAAAGCTCGTATTAGAAGACCGCAACTCGAAAATTTTCGAGCCAGCCACGCAAACCAAAATTCACCTCGCATCGTCCGAAAGGAGGGCGCGGTAAATAAAATTAGAGATGCGGCTGCATCATGGAGCGGAATACCATAGGTAACGCATAAATGAAATGGGGCGTTACATTTGGCGATTTAGTAATACAGTCACCGCAGAGTGTTGAAGAGATAGAAAGCCCCGATAATGCGACATTTCGCATTTAAAGGTGACAAGGGATAGACATTTGCATCTGCATGCTTTGACAATTTTTTAAAAATGTTGCCAGGATCGAGATTCGACCTCGCTACTTCAAACTCAAGCTCCGGCGGTTGTACCGCTTTGCCATGCTGACGGGCTAATTACGTGATATTAGGCCTATTACTGGTAGTCAGCATACAAATCAAGAGATATATATAAATAAAAGTGACCGATCTCTCCCAATGGCATTTTAGTTTCTTGTATTCCATACAAACTGGCAAATAAATCGTCCTAATAGGTTTTGTCGTTCTCGAGTTGTCACCCATCCAGTGTGGCATATTCCACTTTACTTAATTTTCAGACTTTTCGGAAGTCTAGGTTATGTGGTTTAATAAGATTATTGATAAGGGGTTGGTCGCGATTTATTAACAGATTATGATAAAAATGGTAAATTTGTAAAAATAGTCGACTTCGAAGCAATAAAAGAAGAAACGAAACGTAGTATGCGAAAGTAAAACCACGATTGTAATACTTAAATCAAATAATGCAAGATTGTAAGAGCAACAACTATTTTAAAAGAAAAGGAAGAGTGAAAATAGGAAAACGTAGAAAGCTGCACAAATAGCTATACAAACATGACAGAATAAATAGAAACAACATGACATATTTTAATTAGACAAACATGGTTGAATCTACGAGTATAAGCTATTTTGCAGTTATACATGTGTCTGGTTATTTGGATCTCTCTACTGTCATCCAGGTTAAAAGGAATATTGTACTCTCAGTTTCAAAGGTTGTCTTTAGACATTTATATACCCGATGTCAGTCTATTCAAGGATTTGCATAATATCTCCCTGTTCTCATTATTTTAGTAGATCTGAGGATCTTCGTAAACTGTAGCTGCTTTGAGAACACTGCCACTAGATATTAGCTTTTAGGGGGTTAGCTGGATGCTGCGAAAAGGGTGTTTTTTTATATGGGGTCGTTGGTCCCTCGTTTAGAGCTACTGCTACTCTTCTAATTGCGGAAAATGTTTATCTTATCCAAATAATTAATAAACTAACGTACCTACCCCAATTCTAATGCGACAACTTCTTCGGTAATATTTCTTTATTTTCGTATTGTCACTCATGATGCAGATAGAGATTTATCATAAAGATTACAAGAAATGCCGTGATGAGATATATGATGGTACAATTCTAAATAATTTTACAATTACCAAACGAGTATATTTCTTTCCTTCTATCCATTCACCCCCGTAAAGTTTAGTGACACCACCTATAAGACTACGTGTTGTTGTGTTCCATATTTTCCTATCCTAGCTGTTTGGCTTCGTGTATTCCTTGTCCCATCATCAGTTTCGTTTAGTCAACCCACCGAGTGGGTCATCTCCCTCTGTGTTGACGTCCTTCCAGTTTAGCTATAGGTCTGAAAAAGCGTAGGTAAGTGTGGTTGATTTTTTCTGCAGTCTTATTTTTCTAATGCTTTGATCCCCGTTCGATCAGCTTGCTTTAACGTACAATTTGCAGCTGCGTACATTGCAATAGGAAAGATGAAAGTTATTATTAATTGAATATGTCTGGTAATAGTTGCATCTTTCTAGACGCAAGCAAACTTTGTTGTCGCTGTCCTTGCCGTGACCAGATGGCATCTTATTTTTACAACCTCCATTATTAATTATAACTGATCCAAGATAGCTGAACTGGTCTACAACTTCGAAGTTAGCCACTCTTCGAATTTGCGGGTTGTTGTTGGTAGATCTGTCTATCATTATTTTGGTTTTGCTCTTATTAAGTTGCAAACAATATTGTCCGCTAAGTTGCTTATTCGATCCATGACAGTTTTTATAACTTTCTGAGTGAACGTAATTATACCTTAACATAAATTCTGAGGTTAGGAACCCCGGTAGGCCAGCGGCGATTGCCGTTGCAGCCGAAGCCACAGAGAAAATCATGGAGCGCTCGAGCCGGAGCTGTTGAAAGTTCCCGGCACGGGCGGTCTAGATTTTTACTTAATTAAGTCTTAGGTTTAAGTGACGCCCGCACCCCCTAAAGTAAGGCGTGAGCGGTTCCGGAGGGCAGCGGTAGTAGGTAGGGAAATAACAAAAATATGTAAGGTCATTGGTTTGTTACCACCTACTGATACTCTGCCCTCCCAACTATCAAGCACTTTCATTATGTACTCACTGTATACATTGAATGATATAGGCGACAGTTGCTTGAACTTCAAAGGATCCTGATATAGTGTTATCAATGCTAACTCTCCCTATACGTTTACCTATATAAGATGTTGTAGTATGACCATTTCATTCAGTATGTTTTACAAATTCAAAATCTTAAAGTAGTCCACGAAACAGAGAAACATGCTCACACTAAACTTCCTGGCCTTTTCAACAATTTGGTGAACGTTGCAGATTTGTTTTCTTGTTTTTTACGTGAAACAAAGTGATTCTATTCGTCTGTAATCTGGAAGAGTGGCTAAGCTTTCAGTCTTTCATGAATGATATTTATAAGTTTGCTTGCGTAAAAAATCCTTGCTCTAGTTCTATAGTTGCTACAGTTTGTTGGCGGTTCTTTTTAAAGATAGTAGTAAAATGCTATGCTCGAGTTAATGACTAGTGTCACAAACAAGATAAAAAGTGTCGCAAGTAACGGAATGTATCCTCAGAAGCACTGTCAGAGCACGCAATTGCAAACAAAATTTCGGAGATTTACGGCAAACTACACGTCAGGGGCGTCAAGTAAAACTGCAGGTAGCCCCGGAAACCTTTTTGGGACAATGTATCCAGCCTCTCTAAGGTCCAGGGAACTCCACTGACCACCGGGGAAGAGGACGAGACGTATTATAAAAAAGGCAGTAACACTTTTACTCGAGAGACGTCCGGTTTCGACAACAGGGCAATAAAGCAATTCTCTGGCATAGAATCCGGGCACAATGGCTATTACCATTTTCCCGAAAGCGAAAGTTCCAGCTGGCCACTAGAAGGAATAAATCCTCTGCATTGACGCCAATTTACACAATTCTATATAAAGACACACAGGAAGATCACATTTAACTGTTAGCAAGTAGTTGCTTAGTCGCGCACTATATTTTAGGGGTTTTTATAAACATTTCTAAATGTTTACAAGTTAATCGCAAAACAAATATTCTGCCATTAAATACTCGTTTTAAAGCTTTCCTGAAGATCTATCAATTTGAATTAGTTCCTCAAGAACGTAATTTGTAAATGTCTTTGAGAACTTATCGATTCTGATTCGCTTTAGATAAATCTATTGTTCCAGAAATGTTTTGAACCCATTAGAATTGCGAAGGGTCAGTGGGTGCATTTTGTTCTCTCAACGTTTTTAGGTATCAAGTGAAAATTGAGGAAGGAGCGAGCTTAAGGTCACATCAGTTCACTGGATAACAGATGTGTACGATACAAATGGCTAATTGATAAAATTTTGCCAAATCAATTTAGTATGATCAAAACATGCAGCTACAATTATCACCGTATTTACCCCACATGCAACAAATAATCACACAAGAACCATCTAATTACTATTAGGTCGCAAACAGTTCTTCCGCCTACGTTACTAACAGAGCAATACGCTTCCGTTGTACAAGAACATTATAAGAAAACAAAAAGATCCATAAGATGTAGTCCAAGAAGAATCAAAGAACTACAAAGCAACCAAGCTTAAAAGACTACTGACTCAGTCAACTCCCAGATACATCAAATAGACACAAGCATCTAAGAATGTTGATAACCACGAAATTACCGCCGAAATCGTTAATCTACCACCACTTTTTGCAGGAGGTGCTAACTGTGTTCAACCCCTCTTAGGGCCGGTTGCAGAAAGCAATGTTAAGTCTGGTGTTAGCTAACATCGCGTCAAAGTGAACAAAAACGCATCAAATTTCGTTTACTAATGTATTAGTTGGCATAAACATTTGAGATTTGATTCGTTTTTGTTCACTTTGAAGTCGCGTTAGCTAACACCAGACTTAACGTTGCTTTCTGCAACCGGCCTTTAGAGTTGTGAAAAAACTGCTCCGAGCGCTTATGCTAGGAAATGCGCACACAACGATGAAGTAAAAATTCAACTAAACACTAAAGAAGAAGGAAATGACATTCAGATGAAATATAGGTTGTTGGTGGTTTCGACTAGTTTTAAGAAATCTGCATACCTCTGTAAATAAAGAACTGTTGACAGTAGACATCAATTGTTCACATCAAGGTAACAGCTCAGTAAAATAATAAAGACATGTGCAACATCACAATATTGTTAAACTCGATTCTGAAATTGTGAGACCGCCACTTCGCCAACGAGAAGTGCCCCAGTGCATAAACTGCCAAAGCTATGGTCATATAGAAAGTTTTACGGTAGAAATTTAGCCCCTAGAAAAGAAGGCTACATAGATGGAAAATACGTCAACTGTGGGGCGAATCATCCAGCCAATTAAAAAGAATATAAAATATACAAGAAACTACAGAAAATCAAGTTTCCGCCCTTAGGAGAACAGAAACTTCTTTATCTAATACAAGCATACTGCATCTACGACACAGTACCTCAAGCTGGAACGACCTTTACACACATAATAAGTAACAGTGGCTAATGAAACCACAGAGTCAAGCCACGGTTATTCCACACTACCCCTCAAATAGCAATGTTGGGACAGTGTTAACCAAAATAGACGTACTCCTAAATCTCCTCGCTTTTGTAAACACTAAATTACCTTAATGGAGAGTAATAACATCCAATAGCCAAGAAATCACAAATTTTGTGTATGTCAATAACAATCATATCATATTGATATCTAAAACTCATGTTACAAAGAAAAGCTACAATGAGAACTAAAATGCCTAACGTCCTTTGTGGGGATTCCGATTAACAGTATCTTGAGGTTTTCAACTACCTCAAGCCAAGAGAAAGGCAATTATAATACCTCTCTATTGGTGGCTTAGAGCACAACTTTTTGAAAGTCAAGACTTGCCTGTAAATCTGGCCATTCACTGCTGATAATGGCTGTTAATATGCAATTCATCAGCGAAACCATACCTCACGGGCTTTATAATAAAAAAAGCGAACTAAACAAACAAACACCTATAAACAAACCGAATGAAATAAATCAAGCAATTGAGCACTTGTTCAACAAGTTGCGTGGAACGCAACTTCCGATGTAAATCCAAAAATAAACACCGCTTAATTCGTTGTTAAAACGCAGACAATCAATCACTCTAAGAATACCTATCTGGGCTATCAATATATGCGTAGGTTCCAGGCGCACCGAACAAAAGCTGCTATGACTCATTTGATGGCGATCTCGTTAGCGACGCTTGTATCGTTAATTACAGTAAAAAAACATCCACCCGCAGTGATGACTAACGAATTTCAGTCACAAACTACTTGGACATGGGCTCCTGCAGCTCGGTGTCGCTTTCAATATTGCGTCACTCTATGACACGGCTGTTTACTTTGTGGACTTCTTGGCCAGAAAATCGCCAAACTGTAATGTCTGCACCTCTGTACAGCTAGGCGACATCTATTCCAACGCTTACAGTAACTTGCTCACCCTGCGTTCAGTTATGCGTTGACGGTATACATCTTCTGTAACACACATCGACGTTAACTTAAATTTTCCCTCCCGTTGCTACAACTACTTTTTAAACTCTATGAACAAACAATAAAGTACACGTTTGTACAACTTGGTTGTGCATTAACTGTGAAGGAAAACGAACTCAGACAAACCAGGTCAAGTCCGTTACACCAGTTGGGTTTTAGAAAAAAACATTCGAACGTACATGGTGTAGTGGAAAAATTAGATACGCTCTAGAAAGTGTCAGTATTGTTCTGAGGCGTTTTTTGATAACTCCCAGGCATTTGATAGGGTTTGACCACGCTACCTTGTTGCATAAAATTATTTCAGTTGCCACACAAGTACTACGAGTCTTGGAATCGTATTTAATCAACATATATTTTTTGATTATATGGAAGACGTACAAAAATCTGTATTCCCGATCCAGTCTGGTGTTCCCAAAGGCAGCGCCTTTAGACTTGTGTTATATTTATTGTATACGGCCGATTTACCAACAGTCAAAGCAATTTTGACAGCCACCTTTGTCCATGGCACTGCAATACTAGCAACTGGTTAATTCTAGAACTGCCTCTAAAAATCTTGAGATATATCTCAACGAAATCCAAAACTGGCTTAGACATTTGCAAATTAAGCGAAGTTCTGCACACATGACCTATATGTACCTTAAAAAGAAAAGGTTGCCCAACAGATTAAATTATCTCAATCTTCCGCAAACCGTAGTAAAAAACTCACATGACACACATTATGACTAAACGAAAACAACTTGCACTGAAATTATTCAAAATGTACTGGCTAAGAGTCAAAGGTCTTAGCTGTCATTAAACAATAAAGTGTTTCTGTATAAGGTAAACGTCGATTTAATTGCCTCGATTTTTAAAATGTGAATCAACTACGGCTTCTATTTCATATTATACATTTTTAAAATGGATCGAACTAAAGCTGGTGGCGTTTGAGTTGAAAAAGATCAGGAATCTTAGTTCATGATGAAAATGGTGATGATATTAAGTCAACGTCTGATAACGATAACACATTTTTAAGCAAAATACTGGCAATATATAAGCTATTATTAGCTTTTCGTTGGTCCCTGTGTTTGAACTTATTTTACAGTTGATCAACTTTCCTTCCCACATGTCATCCTTTCAACAACACAATCGTTTGTGCTGCATACTGTACCACAACAAATTTAATATTTTAACTCGAATGTAGAGCAACTATATTTTTTTTAGCAAAAAGCACCGTAATTTGTGCCAGCAATGGGGATTTAGTTTCACTGGAAATTATTTTGGATATATTTATCTTATTTACTCGATGATAAGATATGATTAAGTTAGATGGCAAACAGCTAGCAGTATCTACGTCTAATTTCAGAGCAGGTGTATGTCTGTAAATAATGTACCTGTAGAATTAACAAATTGCGTTAGTTATATTTTATAGTGATATTTAATGTGTCTCTAGTGCAGGGCTTGGTTTCATACATATCAAAAAGGCTGTGTGTTGTATTAGTAAGTAAAAAGAATGCAGCTTGTGCAGTAATAGCATGATTAACGTTATATAATGTGTACAAAGTGGAACAAAAGTCACATCTAGTTTATAAAACCTGTTAAATATGATTAAATACTTCAATCTCCCCAGTATTGTTACCAAAAAAAAGACGACGCCCAAAAAGCTCATTTTAGTAGCAACATTTAAGTGCTAATCAAATTTCTTCAGTGCAACTCATGGGCACGACCTTTAATATCCATTTACTTATCTTATTTGATGACCACATTTCTTAACAGATATCAATTACTATTTGTTTTACAATTCCTTGATTTTGTGATTCATTCGCTATTGAGTCAACGCTTTTATAGTTAATTTTTCCTTTTTTTCCAGGCGATGTCCATTTCACGAGCAGGATTTTCTGCTGTTTTCTTGTTGTTGGCACTTCTGGGCAGAAGCGCGGCCCAAAATGAACGCTCTCCTTTTTGTGGTAGCTGCAAGTGCACAAATTCGAAGGACCAGGCTGTGATTGACGTCGATTGCACCGGAAAATTCATGCCAATCAATTTTTTGTACAACAATATGACTTGGTTTGATAGTTCAAACGTGTCGTACCCCTATGGCAAGCTAATCCTGAAGGATTCTGACACTGGGGACGTGCGCCTCCAATTTCCCTACTCCAACTTAACCTACCTGGATCTCACTGAAAACTTGATCCAGCACATTGCAGATTCCTCCTTCGCCAACCTGCAGAACATGCAAGTCCTCATTTTGAGCCACAACGACATTCAGCATCTCAGTCCCCATGCATTTAAGGTGAGTTGGTTTTGAAGTGTTTTAATTTTAAAACAATCGCAGTTTAGGCGCTTTACAATATAATCAATTATTTGTAAGTATACTGAGTTACTGAAGTAGCTGAATTTTTGTAGAATTATCCAGATAACAGTTGTTTTTACAAAATTTAATTGCTGTTTAAGATTATTTTAAGGCTTACACACCTTAGTTTTTATATACAAACAGAAGTTGAGACCCTCCTCATTAGAAAACGTAAGCAAGTTCGTAATTTTCACTTGCTGCACAGTATTAGAATATGACTTCTCAAACCAGTTGATTTTGACCCTGAGATTGCTTACTTCTTAGACTCACTCACACAAAGCAGCAAGGGAAGGTGGCAACAGTAGTCGTTCTTTATAATTTTTAACCAGATGTTAGATTTTATAAATTTTCTTGATGAAAATTCCCTAAAGAATGCGTAACTCTCTTTACGTGCTTAAAAAATATCAAACTATGTTATTTCTCATTAACTTTATCGTCTGGGTTAGCTGATTATTAGCAAAAGTATTTACATATTTAATTCTAAAATGCTTGATGTTTAAATAAACTAGCTGAGCAACTAGATTTGTGTAATATACAGCATGGTTTTCTAAGTTGGCCATAAAGACCTGCACCTAAACGTAGCAGGAGCCATAATCAATATTATCTTGTTATACTTTAAACGTTTACGACGGGTATTCAAACAAAAAGCTCACACAGTTAGCTACAGTGGAACACAGCCGAAGGTATATTCGTGAGGGTCACAGAAAGTAAAGGTAATAATAATTTACTGAGCGCTACTGGATTATAAATTCTCGCCCAGCAGCTGATTGGCGTTTCCTAACCCAGAAGGGAACGACTACGGTGTAGCGGTGTAATTAAAATACGAATAACAAGACTACAGAGAACAATATTCAACGGTAGCTGAAGCTGATCGCATTTCAACTTATTTTCATCCAAGGAAGTAGTTCCCTGGCGGAAAGAAGCTCAAAACTGGTGTCGGTGAAACAGACACACACATATAAAATAATGCCAGGCTTAATTCTAATTTTAAAAGTAGCTCTAGCTACTAGAAAGAGAAGATATAAACGTGCTTTGTAGAAAATATCCAGTTAAAGTAGGAAATACTGGAAAAGCAAGTCTGCAGCTAAGAAGAAGCAAAGTTGAGAGAGCTCCATCCCTCCTAATGATTCTTCTGTTGTAATGTGAGGGTTTCCTCCAAACCAAAGGTAGGATTGGCAAGAATACTCGCATGCACGGCAGAGTTGCTAGAGTTTTAACTTGGGGCATGACTGAACCACGAAGATATTCGCCGGAATGGTAGAAATGTGGGAATCTGGCAATGAACATTGACCCATAAAGTTGATTTTTGGTCGAGCAGTAAATCTATATTGTTCACGTGTTTGAGAGTGGCACGAATGCAAGAAATAAATTGGAGTTTGGCTCGGGTGTTGGAGGTCTGAAAAAAGACACTTTTCGGCGACATCCCCTCCAATAAAATAAGAAATTTTAGGATCCGGTCAGAAACGAGTATGTTACTATGGCAAAGTCTCTAGACTTCCACTGTGTTTTTACGTCTGCCTTCATTGTCCGTCTACTACCTAAATCTGCATCTTTAGTCAAATTAACTAAATACGACAGCTTCTACCGAGGAGGTAAAGAGCAGCCTTGCTGCTTCGAATCGGGTGCAGAACTGATATATGAAGGAGCTCACGGCGCGAGATCATAGGCGTGCGGACCGAAATTTTTCATGGTAGAAAATAATATAACACATTTAAAATATTCTAACAATCTATAAAGACGGTTAAGAAGAAAGCTCCTGTGAAAGTCATAGTTCTCTTTAATTTATTCAAAAATATTAAACTGAGACATTCTTCAAACCTGTGTGAGGAATTTTTATGTTTAAATAACTTCAACTTAAAACCTGTTCCGGATATATACTTCACCTTCTTCGAAGTATTCCAAAGTCTCCTCTTTTTTTAATTTATGTAGTTGAACTTGCATTGGTAGACAATTGTTACTTATTCTTCCCATATATGTTCTGCCCACTTTTCTTTATAATTGTAGATTTTATCCTTCAGTTCATATGTTCCGAGTTCTTCTCGTATCTCTTGGTTTGGTACAGACCTTTACCGATGATATAAATCGTATCTCTGCCGATCGTAGGTGCTTCAGGTGTATTTTTTATATTAAATTCCATGTCTTCCATCCGTAGAGCAGCGTTGGTACTGTTTTTTTTTTGTATAAAACTTTAGGTATGTTCTTTCAGGCAAGATTTTGTTGCTCACATATGCTTTGGGACCTAGTAATTTTATTTTTACCATGTTTATCGTAGTTATATGAAGTTCCACATCTTAGATACTTAATAGCAGATTATACAATGAGGAAGAGAAATGGCACTGAAGCAAAATAGCATTTTCTCCAAGTTGCATATACTATTTTTTTCACGTTGCAGGAAGATTTAAAACGAAAAACCAATTTTTTTTAAACGTCATTTATTGACATTTTAGTTATAATTATTTTAAAATTAGTAGCCTATGGTAAATTTTAAAGTTGGTGGCATTGTAAGTCCTTATGAAAAGAGTTCACAATTATGTCCAATTGGAGGTTAGCAGGTTAGGTTTTGCAGTTTGTGTCAAAACTGACTCAAAGCCTAACTTGGTAACCTCGAATTTGACATAATTGTTGTGTCAGTCATAATGAAAACTCCCTAGGGAAATTTTTGTATTATTTTGTCTCTAGGGAGTAAATGTTTTACTTCTGTCACAATTTTGTTGCTATAGAAACCAACTTCTACTCCCGGTCGTGGAAAAATAAGTGTTTTTTCTAAACAATGGTTGTTTCTAATTATCATCTTTGATCTTCTCGTATATTTTCCTTTAAGTGCCATAATTTCACACCTACAGATATTGTTGTCGACCTCAACTAATTTTAAAAATTTACAATTTTTTTCATAATCTTTCAATCAATCGCTACCAATCCAAAGCTATACGAAAGAAAAGTCTGAAAATTAAGTAAAGTGAAGTATGTCACACCGGATGAATGTAAAGGGGATAACTACAAAACGACATAACCAATCGATTTGTATACGGGCTACCAGTAACAGATGTTACGTCTGACTGCCGAGCCTTAGGTCGTGAGTTTGAATCTAGGCTCCTGCAAGATTTTATAAATAGTTTACTAAAGATGTGGATGAAAATGTCTATCCCTTATCACCTTTAAATCTAAAATTTCGTATTACAGGCGCTGTTCACCACGTCCACGCTCTTTGTTAACTGGTAACTATCCAACTCGCTTTTAAACAGATATCGCCCCATTTTGTTTTACAATTATGTTTTTGTGACATATTATAGAGCATTCTGTAAATCCAACTCTGTGACAATAAATTGCTTGTCGTCAGCAAACAGAATTGTGTTTATGAAAATGTTCTTTGATAGAGGAATTCCCGGTGATGCTTGGTTTTTCCATCCATTTAGCATGTCATCAATATACCATGTGTATAAGCTGAGTGCGCAACACACGAAATCTCATATTAAATCTTAATTCATGTTTTGTATTGGATATTTCGTCACACTACAGAACGAAAAATATCAGAATACGAATGTTTCGAGCAACAATAACTACCAGAAACCACGAAACACATTCATTACTGTTAAATATCTTCACTTCTTAATGCTAAGATATTGGTCTCCCTATCAGTTTTAGGGGTCGCTTTATTCTGTATAATCCAAAGATACTTTTTAAACTTAACAGCACGTGAGGATAGCAGAAGCCGGTGTCATACAATTTCGTAGAAAACCGAAGTTCTGAACTTTGCACCTAAGTTGTTTCTATGTAAACCTCGAGGATCACAGAAACTAATAAAGTTAACTACGACAGTGTGTGAAATTGCCTTTTAATTAGCAGTTTTAGGTTTGTAAAACGACTGTTTATTAACATGTTTTTATTAGTTTACGTCGTCAGTAGTGAGGTGTTTAAAAGATTTCATTAGGCACGTTGCGTTGTCAGTAGCAACGTGTTTTAAACTTTTTAAAATACGCAAATTTGCAACCGATTGCGGTTAATCCTGATTTACACTATTTTTTTTATATTTACCGTGTTTTATAGATTCTATCATAGATAAAATATTGTACGATACAAATGCGTAAAGCATCTTTAGTCACTCGCGCGGCTTAAAACGCTCGCTCACTCGCGTTTTTAACTACCCCACTCGTGCCTAAAGAGTAGCTTTACGCACTTGTATCGTAAATTACTATTACTTAGATTCATTAAAACATTTCAGTTTGTTGCAAATATCTCTAAAATATCCAAGAGTTTGGCTCTTCATATTTTTAGCTCATAGAACTTTTGCCACCATTTCGGTTACCTTGCTTCCTCTACAATCTTTTGACTATTTCCTTTTCTTCTTCCCCTTTACTCGACACTTTTACACTTAAGTAATCAAATTGCTCTATTTTCTCTAGTATTCTATTACTAAATTCAACTGATTTACTTTGTCATTATCTCTCATTACAGTGTCATGTGGTTTTTGTTCATTATTCATTAAGCCATACTCTTTTGCATTTCCTTCTACGCTCTCCTTCTCCAGTTTTTTCTCCGTCCTGGCCATGCAATACATTGATGTCTATTGTTGCAGGCCATCCCATCTGTGCGTATCCCACTTTTGTTCAGTATTATCTCCATTATTAAGTTAAAGAGCCTTGTGAGTAGAGGGTCTGTTTGATTCAGCCTTTTTATCAGTTTAAATCTATGTGACACATCCTTATCTTCCTGGCTATTCCTAATTATTCTTGGCGCCATACAACTCATTCCTATCTAATCGAGTTATAGGCTTGTTTATAGTCCATAAACAGTGTATAAATGCTTAAATTTTGTTTGTATGTATTATGTTGGATTTGTTTAATAATAAAGTTCTGGTCTGTGATCGATCTTTCTCTTTTAAGCCATCCTTGGTACTCCCATTCTAGTTCAGTCTGGTGATAACTGATTAGTAAGAGTTCTTAGTAATACTTTGTAGTTTCCATCCAGTAGCGTGATTGGTCGATAGTTACTCCACTCCGCGCTATCCCCTTCTTTGCGGATAGGGTAGCGTAAAGCGTTGTTTCATCCTTTCGGCATCTTTTTTACATTTAATCTAATTAATATCTTTACTGTTGACGCTAATTACTCTGCGCCTTGTATTAGACTTCCTGCTGATATATTTTTTCTGTACTCTTGTTATTATTCAGTCACCTTATACACTCCCATACTTCATGTGCATCCGAATGGTGTTCGTCTTTACTTGTACTTTCTTTCTTTTCAATCAGAAGCTCTTCAAAATATTGGACTAATCTATTCAACTTCCCTCTTTTAACTCCTACCAAAAGTCGTGATCATCAAATAAGGAGCCCTTTCGAGTAGTATATATCTTTGCTTCTCTTTGTTTCCTGATGTACATTTCCTATCTCTTCTTTAGAATTTTTCGATTTCTAACAGTGCTAATTGGGCTGGTTTATCCTCCTGCATGTTGGCTTTGTTATTCTTCTCACCATTACATATTTCTGCTTCTTTTCTTCTGTGGGCTCCTCCATCATTGTTAACCTTGTTTGGTTTCTGCACTAGACACTGTGCCTGCACACGTCATTGAACCAACTAGCAGCTTGTTTTTTCTTAATCTCTCCAGTATATTTTTTGTTACTTCTTTCATCATTGATTCCCTTTGGATTCATTCTCTTTCAATGCGGATTTGTTGTGGTTTGTCATTTCTTGTTCAAAGGGCATTGAACTTCATTGTCCTTAAACCGATTTACTTCGTATTTTTCCATTCGTTTAATGTCCTCCTTTTTTGCTTTTTTCGTTCATATTTGCAGTAACCAAGAAGTGATCATTATCGGCGTCCGTTCCTTTATAATTTCTTACATCTGTCATTTCTGGTTGGCCCCACCAAACCTATCAAGTTAGTTTCTAGTGCAAATTCTACTAATTTCTCTGTGTTATCGTTACCTTTTGCACGTCTGCTTTTATCTCTGGTTACTTTCCTATAATTATTCTCCTTCTCTTCCTATTTTAACATTAAGGTCGACTATTACAATTTTACTATGGTATTTTGGAAGTTTATTTACAATTTTATCTACTTTTTCCTAAAATTTATCTTAAATTACCGTTTCTTTTCCGTCGGTGATTGAACGTTCATCAAACTCACTCTTCTAAATTTGTGTTCGTTCTTAGTCTGATATTTCTTGTAATCTTTTACTTTTCTGGTTAGTTGCTTGTCGAGCCATCACATCCACTCTGTACTTTGTCATTATTCCTATGAGATGTCCCCTTTCTGAAATGTGCTTCTCACATTTTATTTCTAGCTTGACTTCGCGCCTTTCTTTTTAATAATTTCTTTTTCTTCACCCATTTACATTTTCCTTGTCATACTGTTTTTTGTAACCGCTTCCATATTCCTTTACTTTTTCTTCATAATTGTTCAGGAATTGAATTATGTTGGCGTTCTATACGTTTCGCCAGTTTCATTAGCTTTGCAGAGCTCTCTTTTCTTTATTCCAGTACCACAATTCGTTATTATTGTCATCAGCTTTTCGTACACAATTAGTGCCTTTCTTCATTTCTTCTGCATTTTCTCTTAATTGCGAATGTTTTTTTCGTTCGATATATGTCAAGTCATTATACATTTTTTCACTTTTTTCAGTTTAGATTTGTTCATTACTTCTGTTTTTCCTTACCAATTCCTCATTTCAATGAAGCAATTTTTCTTTAACTTTGCTTGTTAATTGTAACATCACATATATATCTAATTTCTGATTTATTCTCAAAATCTCTTAGTTTCTTTTAAGCTAATTCTCATTTCTTATTTTTTCTGATTATAGCTGTATCTGTACTTTCATAATTTTATTATGTTCTGTTAACTTTTTCTTCATTTCTTTATTCTTCTGTTAATATCGTTAATATTTTGTTTTATGCCCCATATTAATTTTTAACTTCTAACTTTCTAACGTTTGCAATTCTGTTGTCGCCTGGCTCCTATGATATCACTGTTATCACTCCACACTTGTTCGCTTAAAAGGCCCTTAATTTTACTCTCTAATAAAATACGTAAATTATCGTGCTTGGTAGGGGTGGGGACGCTTTCGCTATTACAACACAATACCATAATATATGTATATAAATAAATAATTTCCCGGTTTTATGAAATCCTTATTCGTCAGTTCTATCTCCACGTTTTTGAATCTTTTATGTTTTTTATACGTATCTTCCTTTTCTTTTCATGCCACTTATCTTTGTCGCTTTTGATATTCTTCTTAAGTATAGTTTTTCTAACTATCTTATTTTTTCAGAAGATGCCTTTTCAGAATGTGTATTTCTAGTTATTGCATTAACCTTGTAACTTCAAGGACATAATAAATATTTTTTTCTTTAGGGACAACGAATGGATGGCGACGACTACCCACTGCGATCACTAACCACTTTAAAGTTGGACAACAACAAGTTGCACACTTTAGATCAAGATCTATTTGAGCACCTGCAAGAAGTACTACAAGTGTTGGATTTAAGTTATAATCATTTTAAAGTCTTAGATCTGCAAACCACCATTGCAATTGGAAGTATAAAATTTTTAAAGGTAAGGAAATAATTTAATTCGACAAAGTTTTCACTATTTATTTTTTATAGGAACTCAACTTGGGCTTTACCGATATAAAAATCCTTCCAGACCACTTCTTGCATACTCCCAAATATTTGAAGACCTTGGATTTGTCTGGAAATGAATTTGATGCTATTCCGGAAGGGCTGACCGATAGCCACGAGCTGGAAGTCCTTTATTTCAACAACAACCCCATTGTTAATTTGACGAAAGAAAAGTAAGCTGGATTTGTTTTATTTGGAATTAAGAGAATTGACAAATTGCATTTCAGTGGATTCCCCAATATATCGTCTTTAAAGGTTCTTCATTTATGCGAGATGATGGATCTTGAAAACATACAAGCTGGGTCTCTTAGTCGATTGATAAATTTGGAAGAACTACATATTTGCAATAATATAAGACTAAGTAACATAGACCCTGGTGCTCTTTCAATGATAATAGAAGGAACTGAGACTGAGTCTTGGCCACCTATTCGAAAGGTTTGATTGCTGAATAAATAAGAAACTCTATGATAACCTGTACATTTATAGCTATATCTTCGAGAAAATCAATTGTCGTCTTTAGACTTCCATTTGGTGCTGCATTGGGAGAATTTGAAGGAACTAGATCTTAGGTACAATCCTTGGACTTGTGAATGCGAAAACCAGTGGTTTGTTGAAGAACTGATACCGATGTTTCTTAAAATTAATGAATCATTGGCTAAAGAATTGAGGTAAACACCGCATAAGCTTTTAAACCCATCACTAATAGTGGCGACGTACTGTAAATTAGTTTGATATTAAAATATTTTTTCCATGATAGATCAACTTTAGTTATTTCCCTTTTTTGTACTTAAGGTTTTTTTCGTTGTAATATTGTTTTCCTTAGATAACATCATGATTTTCACTCAGACACTCTTACATTGTTTGAATAATTCTAGATGTGAAGCTCCCGTTGAAATGAAAGGCAAAACATTCTACGAAGAATACTCCCAGAACAAGTCAATGCGATGCTTAGATTTGTACGGAAATAGACCAGAAAGGGATGGAACTATATTAGTTGGAATACTTATTGGTAAGTACAATTTTAAATATTTTTAAGTAATTGAGCATATAAATAATTCTTATTTTAAGGTCTTTTGACTGGTATCCCCATGGTTCTGTTCCTAATATTTGCTTACCAGAGACGTTGGTTTGGTCTATTTGACAGCAGCCCAGCTGCGTTTTCACGACAGTTTTACAGTAGAACGCGTTCTGAAGATGCGTGAACGTTCAATGGTGCTTGTCAAGAGTAATTTATTGAAGGTGTTTATGAGTCGCACAGTTACAGTACGGTTGCGAAAATTTAATAATAGCACGTTTGTTTTAGTTATTTCTAAGCTAGTTAAGGTTTTTACATTTCTTGGAATGTTTTTGTTAGAAGATAGTCGCCTTGATCAAATTTTAAGCGAAAATTGATTTTAAGGTTTTCCTATTTATCTTTCATGTTGTACTACATTTATATTATTTAGTTCGTGACCATATTTTGAATTATGTTTATTACTGGCGGTACAGCTTTAGATTCTATATGTTACTATATAGATTGTTAATAAAAGCCATCAATAAAATTATTTACAAACATAAAATAATGGTGATGCAGAAAAATATACTTAGACGAACCACGATTTTTATACAGTATTGTATAAGATATAGTTTTATTAAAAAAAACTTACCCTAAGAAATATTATGTACTACATTACAGTAAAATTTTTATTTAAAATTAAATAGACGTGTGTATACACGTTGCATTGTAATAAATACCTACACAACTTTACTAGGAAGTGATACTCTTTAGCATTATGGCCAGTAGCAAATATGAAAATTAATGTCTTCGTTCAGCTTCTAGAAACAGCAACGTTGAACTATATGAGAATAATATCATTTTTGTGCCTGTCCCCACCATCTGAAATGTATTAAAAAAATTTAATTAATTAAATTCTATAGTACAATTAGTTTTTCATTAATGCCTCTGTTATTTATAAACCGTTATTATCGAAAATGAAAGCAATACCTTCATCTAAGGAAGCTCATTAAAACCAAAGTTGATATAAATATCCTAAAATTTTCTTCCTTTTCTTCATGTGCCGTCTTCTCTAAGAAGGTTGGCCATCATCACGGCGATTCAAATCTTTGATCTTGCAGCTCTAAATAAGTCTGCTGAGCTACAATTGAACCATGTTCTCTAGTTGTTCAACCAAGATGCCCATCTTCTGCCTTGTATTTACTTTTCTCCTCGTATCCTATATACGACGATCTCAAGCTTTAAAATGTTTCGAAATAGAAAAATAAAAAGCCCTGTAAAATTTAAAACCAATCGGATAACCGTAAGACCTGCCTCAATGACCTTGTTTTGAAAACCTAGAGCAAAATTTAAAAAATAATTATATATTATCGTATGTTCATAAATTTATTAAAACATACAGCAAAGATACAGAATACATTAGTATTAAACAAGGAAACAATACAAAAAAATCCCTGGCTTCGCAATGACTTCAAAAAATAAAATCTAAACGCCTTTTTGCTACTGTCTGGAAATTTACAGTAGTCCTTTATTACTTGTAACTGAAACTGCTTTTGATCCTCTTTCAAACCCAGGGGTAGGCACGAGAGTACGTGAGTAATACGCAGTCCTCAGGACTAACCAGGAGTTGATTCTCCTGACACGTCGTGTGATAAACACTCGAAAAAGTCCAATAAAACATCTTCCGCTTACGGAAAAACACTTTTCTCACGTGTTGCACATGCTACTTTTCACGTGCTGTAAGAAAATGTTTGAAAGTTTTGATATAAACATAAATTGTGCATTTAAAAATCTGGGTGTTACTATTCAGAAAAGTACCACTTTTCTAAACTATATTTCGCTGCTGTGCAGAAAAGTGTTGTTATGCGGAAAAATACCACTTTTCTAAATGATTTTGTATTTAAAAGTGTCGTACATTTCTTTGCAGTACGTGAAAAATTTAATTTATCTCTCGCTAAAATGAAAATAAAACGTATATACAGTTTCGCTAGTTCTACCTTGATTAGATTTTTCTTGCCTTTCATGTTTTTTCCAGCCTTTCTAACTATCTTTTCTCTTTTTTTGTAAGTTTCGTGTCCAACCCCGCTAAATATTTTGGTCTTCCTTTCTATCTTTGTGATATTAGAAACTCTTTATCTACTACTATTTTAATTGTCAAGAAAGTATTGAAATATGCACTATTAAAAAATTCTTCTAATTGTTCAGTATTTTTCTGGATATACTCTTTTGACTAGATTTTGTTCTTACGGGAATTCTACCCTTTTTTCCAGAAAATAACCGGTTCTCCGCCAAGCGTGCTCTTACCCTAAACTTTAAATTATACATATTCTTCCTCTTAGGCCATTAGCCTGTTTAAACCACAAAGTGGTTCTATGAGCTCTCTTTGCCCTTAGGCCAGGTAGGTGGCTAGCCTTGACCGTCGAATGTGAGGGAGAGTGTTAGCGTGGTAGCCGGGAAGCGTACGATTTTTAAAATACTTCTATAGTTCGGCGAGATACGAACCCGAGCCGGCCGCCTGAGAGGAGAGCATTTGCTCGCGGGGCAAACCGCTCACCAAAAATTATACATACGTTATAAAAAAGTGAATAGTAACTTACTACTATCACTAATTTGTGTAGTTTTTATTTCTGTTAAGTATATAAATGTTCTCAATTTTGCGGGTGCAAGACATTTTGAAACAGATTCAATTATGTACCTAACTCTGCATTAACTGCTAGTGCTAAGTAGAGTAACTTGGCTAGTGCGCACTGCTCCACCCTCGACAGACGGCACCCCCCACAGATTCCTGACAACAATTACCAACTACAAATTACCGCCCAATGAAGTAATTACATTACCAGAGATTTCAATTACTGAAATGAAATAGTAATTCAATTATCAATTACTTTGCGTTTGCAATTGCTTCCACTAGAGGTTTGTAATACCAGCAATAGCCGTGTTATATCCTTTTACTAGCTATCAAAAAGAAGCACTATCAGATATAGTTCAATTATGTACTGACCTTACATCTTAATACAATAAATCAATTTGACATTTAGAATTATTTCATGTGATTATAGTTTTTTAAAACTTCGAATAGTTAGTTTATAAGCAATGGGATTCCTGACACCCAGCTGAATGAGTGCATTTTCAACTAACAACTTTTTTTCTAGTTAAAGACTGAATTACTTTTAAATTATAATAGTTATTTGACTTTCTGAATCAAATACACGTTTCAGGTACTTCAAAAAAATAAATTCATACTTTCAGTTTGTTAGTAGCACATAGAAGTTTGATCAACACCAATGAGTTAAAAACATACAACTGTTACATCACATGATATACATTAGATATCTGGATATTATTTTAATTAAATGTATCATTCATACGGTATGTAGCCATGTGCTAGTACATCGTTTTAAAGAAGCAAATTACAATTAGTAAATAATAAAACTAGTTATTAATTGTTATCGAAAAAATGTAATTATATTTTTACCGTACTTTACTCTGTAATCTGTACTTACCCATGTACAACATGCGCGCTTGCAACAAATATTTCTTTTCTAGTACACAAAACCAACTGTTATCCGAATAGTTACAGGAAATCATAAATTATACTTGCAATGCTCCAGGAATTTTTAATATGTAACTTAATAGGTTCTGATCTTATTTTTTACGTCCTAGAGATTCAATACAATGACAAAATAATTTAGGGCTTTATTTTTATTAAAAATTAACTAGACAAGTGTATACACGATGCATTGCAACAAATTTTTACACAGTTTCACGATTACTACTAGAAGGTGATGGCCTTTAGCATTATGACCAGTGATAAATATTAAACCATGTTGTGCTTATGAGTTGGTCTTCGTTTAGCTCCCGGAAACATCAAGGTCGAACTGAATGAGAATAACGAAGTATGTTGTGCCTGCCCCCACCATCTGAAATACATTATAAACAACTTAATTAGATAATTAAGTTTGTTGTAAAACTGAGTTTTCACTTATACCACCATTATTTCGAAAAGTAAATCTGTTACACCTGATATTATTGAAAATGAGAACAATAGTACCATGCAATGATACTCTTTAAAATAATGAAGTGAATATAAATATATTGAGCCTATAAGAGACTTATAAAATGTTTAAGTTCAGATTTGCCTTTTTCTTAAAATTGCTTCGAGCTATCGTTAGTAGTAACTGAATCATACAGAATGAAACATTTCAGTTATCTCAATTGCTGAAAAAAATGAGACAAACGCTAGAGAATATGAATGTAGATTATTATAACATTTCTTCTAATTTAAGTATGTCTCCATCTCTTACCGCTTACGAGATTCCCATACATCCTGCAAAATATATTGCTTCATTTTAATAGCTTAGGATTAACCTAAGGTTATTGATACACAAATGTACTCGGTACCTATAGTTGTGTACGTAAAGAAATATCCACTACTTTATAAAAATTTATAAATCTTTTACTGTGGCAGAACGTAATATTAAATAATATTAATGTTTCCATACCATGAATATTAATGGCAAATCCATTATAAAGAAACCACCAGCTGTAATCTTTACATCGTCGTGTAGAAGTTGTAAGGCAAAGGCGTTGATCTAAAATAATAAATCTGAACCACATTATAATTTTTAAAGTACGAGGTGTATACTTCTTTGTTTAAATCAGCGTCGGTAGTAACAACCAGAAGTTTCAGTAGCTCTTTTTTAATCAAGTTGGCCTAAAACATATACACTGTACATTTTCGCACAGCGGAATGATAAAACAAACTGACAAATCGGAAAAAGGTTGTTTAATCGCTTGGCGCTAAAGAAGTGCTTGATCTAACGAGCAACTTAACAAATTATCGAAAATATCTTAAACCTTCAAATACCCATAAAAAATTTATTTCAAATTCGAGATCCGCTTAAAAAGTGAATTAATAATGTCAAAATTACTTTAGATTGTCGGCAATAATAACTGAATTATACCCAAAAAATATGTGTTCTTACTCTATAGTAAAAATGAAAGAACAATTAATAGATTTTGAACGACAATCATAACAGCGTTTGGGATGCTAAGCATTTTATCTCATTCAACCGAATCTCTATCTCTTACTGTTGTAGCGGAGCTGTGCTAAACTGCCTAAAAACGTCAGCAATTACCCTTCGCAATTAAGATAGTAAAAATGCTGCCGGTAACACTAATAAAAGTGAACAATTGTGTTCCTGCATTTTAGAAGTCGCTTTAATGTCAAGTCTGATTTGTGTCGTCGCCCAAAGAATGTAAACGAACTTTCCCAAAACGTCGGACGGCAATCTTCTAAACAGCAGGCATTCCGGATCAACACCTGTTTGCGTCACGCAATAGAAGCAATTGCGGGGGCAATAAACGGACATCCAACTCGACAGTCCGTGCCCGCTAACAATGAATCATAAAACTGAGCAAAGAAGACGTGAAATGGAATTCCTTTAAGGCGAAAGTTATTTCAACCACTTGTGCGACAATAGAGAGCTCGTGCCCGGGCTGGACAAAACCTATTGCGTTCAAATAATAGAAATCTCTTTGCCTTGCACAAGTAACCTATATAAGCGTAAACTGTCTGGTTTTCAAAGATTGCGTCTCCATTCCGTCTCGAAAGCCAGTCCACTCCACTTTAAGCGTCCTGGAGGCTCTTTGGTTAGTTTTCTTAAGCCTAATTTTATAACTAGATTTCGGAGTCCGTTATAAATAATTTGATATCACTATTCCTATTTGTATATGTTTGTAATTTGTGTGTGTTTTAATAAAATGATTGTTATTGTTTTTCACAATCGGTTATAGCTTATTGAACTAACTTAATTCCAAAGTGGTGAACCCGGTAAGAACATCATAATAGTTCCTAAAATGTAAACCACCTTACTGTTTACAAAATTCCTATGCTAGACACACTGCATCCAGAGTGTAAAAAAATGTGTTAGAAACAGGTTTGGAATACCATATCATAGAATACTTCTAGTATTCACCAAATAGCTATGAAATGTTTGTTCGCAGTGAAGGTAAACAAAGTATTCGATCGTGCGGTGCCATTTCTTACAACCACCATACGTATCTAGAAATGTTGGTACCAAGCAGCATCTGTACACCTTTGAACCACTGTAATTGAATTTAAAAAAAGTAAAATAATTAATAAAATTACTTACATCTTTCACAAAAACAGCAGAAATAATAATTAAGGATAGCATGTCGACCAAACGGAAAAGCATTCCACTCGCACTGAACAATATATGTTTGCTAAGATCGTCGTTAATAGTAAATCGGTAAACGTACATAAGTATCATTAGAAAATCAAAGCCTGAGTTCACCAGTAAAGGAACAGAGTATATTCTATTGATCGTTGTAATAATTGACATCAACTGTTTGGAAATGTCAGCTGTACTTCGAACTATTACCTTTTTCTTTTTTAATACGGTCTCTTTATAAATTTGGAGCAAATCCAAATGTAGAGCACTAAACCGAAATTTTAATGAATACATCCAACATCGAAAGGTGACTCCAAAACAAACTTTGTAACAATTCATAATTATATACATAATTGTTCGTAAGTGATACGCCATTCGTCCATTTTGAACATAGTCACCGTAGCTATTAAGAAGAGTAATTACCACAATGTTACATATTATCCAACAACAAGCAATATTTCTAATACGTATATTATTCACTGCTTTTATCTGCGTCATTTCATGGTCAATTGTTAATATTTGAGTTAATGTTTGCATTAGAATATTTCCGTAGAATTGATTACAGACTACCATAGCGAAAACTAGTACCACATCTCCATAGAGTTGATATATCATTACGAACCAATGCATAATGTTAGTTGCATCCAGTAAGTATGTGTGAGCAAGATATATATTAACGACAATACCAAACTGCAGCAGAATATAGAATATAACTTTACGTGTACTTCCACTATTGACACTCGTGAAAACTCTTCGTTCAAGTTTTCCACTAATTCTAAATTGATCTATCGCAAGGAATTTGTGGAAAACGTGAGAAGGATATAGAGCTGTACAGATATCACCAGAATTTTGTTGTAACGAAGCTGATCCACGAGCCTGCGTGGCCATTTTAATGGTTATGACAATGATATTTGGTTAGTACACGTAACTGCCTATGTTTTTTTATTTTATTGACATTGAATTGAGTATACTCAGGTTCAAGTAATGTAATGGCTTATAATGGCTGACATGCAAATTCATTTCAATCAGAAATAATGGAAATTGTGTTGCTGCTAGGAACTTGTTAAATGACCACCTATTATCTAATTTGCAGTTCTTTCCAAAAATAACCCTTTAAATTGGTTTTTAACTTCCTTTTACTACTATAAAGGAAGTATTGGATTCACCCCAAAAATTCGAAATTGAGTTTTCAACAGATCTTCACGTTTTAGAGTCCCCTGATCCCAAAAAACATATTTTTTTTCATTGGCCTGTGTGTCTGTCTGTCTGTCTGTCTGTGTGTCTGTCTGTGTGTCTGTGAACAGAATATCTCAAAAACGAAAAGAGGTATAGCATTGAAACTTCATATATAAGTTTTGTGTACTATGTAGATGAGACAGCAAGCTTTTGAAGAAAATCGCATAACCGGAAGTAGGTGTTTACTCTTGTGATTTTTCAGTTTTTTTCGATTTTTTCAAAAACGGCTCTAACGATTTTTTTTATACTTTACATTTTTCTTACATTTTTAATGTGTATTGATGTGAGATAGGTGATTTTCCAGTTGAATACTTCTAAAGTGGGTTTCTTTTGTTTTTTTTTCTATTTTTTTTATTAACTCCTATTTTAAATAAAACACCCGGTATATTATTACATTTTTGAATTCACCTTAAAATTCTAGAGAAAATTTGTCTCTTCAACTAACACTCGATTTTGTACCGTTTTTGTAGAATTTGTAATTTTTGAAAATTTTTAACAAATGGTTAAAAATTAAAAATGAAATTTTTGACTAATTTATTATAAGATCACTGTAAAAGGAAGTTGTGTGAGTGTATCACACCAGATTTTATATTTATGTGATGGTTGAAATTTTAAGTAAAGTATGATCACAAATTATTTTCATCTAGTATGGCCATGTAATACTTCCTCATTTATGAATAAAACTACATTTACACTTAAATGTCAAACGCGCATTTGCGTTTTAAGTGAGTTATAGTTACATTTATAAATTAGGAACTAATCCATAGCCATACTAGATGAAAATAATTTTTGATCATACTATATTTAGTATGCTGATTGTGTTGTTCTATTTTTAAAATAAATTTCATCTTAATACCTCAACTGTTGAAAGACTGGGATAGGCTGCCTAACGGACAAAGAGGAGACCACCACACACGTAGGCCGTGCTATGAACTCAAGTTGAGCACTAATTTCAATCCCAGAAGCAACAGAAAGGTCAGAAATTTTCACCTAAAAGACAGAATTTAATGCACTTCGTGGTGGCGTCGTTTTTTAAACATTTCCGACACTACTGTCTCTTGAGTGTGTTTTGTTTGTGACGTGTATTTACTTACGGTATTTGTTATCACCTAGGCAACGATTTAATTACGTAAGCACAGATAATTGTCTAGTATATCAAACGTGCTTGATTTGCGATTTGTAAGGTTGGAACGCCATTTCTTTTTTAGTTAAATAATAACCTGTATGTTAGCTATCCCGTTAGTTAAATTACCATTACAGAAAAGAGTTTACTTTTAAGTTATTATAAAAATAATACCACGGTAATTGATTTGATGGCTAATGTATTTATTGTAGTTCATTCAAATCAAGATAATACTTGCTTGACTGTAGGAACCCGACCCATATGAGATAAGAGGTTACTTTAAGATTATTAAATTTATTTATTTATAATATGCAACACTCGACAATTATTACACCATAGTAATATATTGGCTAGATGTGATGTTAAGAGTATTCAAGTCTTGATGGGCTCCTGATATACCTTTAAAAATTAATTCCAATGGTTTAATTACCTTTCGTAAGTATTGATTGTGTTTCCGTAACCGTGTTTAAAGCATTGCATCGATTCTTAAAAACTTAAACTACCCGTAAATATTATTCCATATACGCACGCAATAAACGATGTACACACGAATCGTAAATGGTAACAGAAACAAATAGTTGTGTCAGAGTGCAATTCGAAACTTATAAATCTGTATTTCCAAGCCGCGCAGTTGTCTTTCGATTTCAAAGATGTTTGCGCAGACGTCTCTTAAACTGTGAGTGTATATTATACTTTCTCTTTTTCTTTAGCAGCTCCTTCTTATCCAGTCCTGGAAGTAAACCCCGTTTTCTGTTTTCACTTTCTCTTGTCTTGGTTGACACATTGCCAGTTTTTTCTAGATTTTCTATGATGTCGTCAGTCCATTTTCTTTGTGGGCGTTTATGTAGCCTTGTTCTCCATTGCAAAATATGTTTTGTCCATCTTGTCGTATGCTGCCTTGCCACATGTTCTGCCTAGTTCCATTCTAACCTCGCTATTTTATCTACGACATCTTTACACTTCGTTCGCCTTCTAATTGTATCATTTCTGACGTGGTTTCTAAAGTTTATTTCCAGCATGATATGGCCAATAGTCACATGGTCTCCATACCATAAGTCGTCACAGTAGAAATGCACACACTGCACAGAATATTGTAGTGCTCGTCGTTATTATACAGAATAGAAGTACAAAGCTGAAGTGATGCATCTGTATATACCATTCTATAGTTTTCATTTATTCAAAACCAAAAATTTAGTTAAACCAATTGCAATCAATAATCCAAGTATAATAAAAAAGGTCATGTATTGTATAAATAAATGTTGCTCAAAATTGCTGCAACTCGGCGTCCTGATTTGCCAAGTACAATAAATGCAATGAATTCTAAACTTTTTTGCATAATATATTCACATCGCAAGACTGCTGTTGCCGTTTCTTTCTTATTATCACGTTTCTGTGCAGCCCAAAATCAACAATATTCTTTGTGCAACAGGTACATTACAAAAATTCCACGTACCAATCAATTTGTTACAGTCGAAACCGGTATTACGCCAAAAGTTTGTTACCACATAAAAACGCTTTACGACATGAGTTTAACATAAAAAATACTAAACTGTTTGGTTACGATGAAAACGACCCCGATCGTAAAAAATACACACCCGTTACCCCAAGGATGATACGATGGGCTGAAACAAAAGTTGCCGACTATACTTAGTGAGATGGCGTGGTTCATTACAAAATTAATCAGGGCAACGGCCTATTAAACGAACTAACGATGTTAAATGCTTTAGACGCCACCACTCTTCTAATCGAAGAAATACAGGTAGGCTCACTGAAAAAAGTGGACGCAGTGGACCAACCTCTCATATCACTGTTTGCGTACAACCTTGGTAAATTTTGTTTACTTGGATTCCTTTACAGCTCTCGAAACCCCTTTACAAAAGAAACACATCACAAAATGCAAATTCGCATGGAACGTCATAAATATAATAAAAAAAAGTACAACTAATTGAAGATAAAATATATTAAAGTAGAAATATGCGTGTAAACATTTGACATTAACTTTAATCATGCGGGAAAAGTTAGTATTATTAATTACGCAACGATTAATCTAATTAAACCAGTAAAAGTTGGCGGCAAATAATCAAAACTGGCTTAACGACGGAAGCAACTATTCAAACCTATAACTTTAAATGGCACCAGCTACGGTATGTAAAAAAGGCAACTAATTATATAAATGTCCACTTTACTGCCCATTGTGCGATTTAAAGTTACTACAAAAGACACAGTACCTTTGAGGGGTTCAGCAGCCATTGCTTGACTTCCAACGAAGCCGCCAATGCCCCAGCAATTGCAAAGCCTTTACGATCAAAGGTTGCCTTTTTCCAAGAGTTTGGACGTTATTTATATCCCTCAAAGGATGAACAATAAAGTATGTAAACAACTGGCAAGTTTTACGACACAAGTCATTCCGTAAAGAAAAACTAGCACGATTAAGAATTCACATATACGCCCAGGGCGATTATAGAGCTTCCAACTCCTTGGTACGAATTCTCGGCTACTATTACTGCACAGACTAACAGACTTTGTTGACCTTGTGACCCACAATTATTAACAAAACTTACTGACTATTAGATTCTGCTATTAGTTAAATTTAAATAACTTGTCGTGCCCATACTTTAAGTTAAGTCAAACAAACCAGCACATGACGATAGCAAGATACATTTGTTATTATCTTTAAACAAATGTAAACGTATAGCTATAGCTTTAACTATGACTTGCTTAATTATGAGATTCTTAATGTTCAAATAACCTAACTGCTAACGCAGATTTTTGTAGATAGCACAGCATTTCGCCTTATCTTTGATTCACGAGCTACGTTTATCCTTTTCCATAATTTCCCGTCTGGGCTTTCGATTTAAGGGATACTTCTCCGGCCTCTCTCGCCTTTTTCGAAATCTTGATAATCCTAAAACATCTGCTGGCCGTTCACTGTCTGAGATAACATACGATTAAATCGGTTGAAACGTGGGATAATGCTCCTTCAAATTTGTTTTTAGGTCTATTTTCGTCATTATTTCTTCTTTCTGTTTCTTTCTCTGTTCTCCTCTCATATTGTTTCGTCGTATGGCTACTGACTACTTCTAGCCGTCCACTCCAAGACATCTACATGAGGGCTTGCCGTCAGCGAAGTGTCAGACGTTTCCAATATTAATATCTTCTGGATGCTTAGCACTTATTGTAGAAATTACCAGACGCGAACCTAAAGTTCAAAATTTTATATTTTATAATGAATATGGGCAAATTCTTATAATTATTGTAATATTTATTTTAAAGTTGCTATACTTGTAGCTACTCAAAAATTGCTTGTAGAAATATTAAGTTCAAATTTAATAGAACAGCCAAGTGTTCTATTTTCTAATTTAATTGTTAAATCTGTATATCAGTTGGCTAGCTCGATAGAACATGAATATTCCATCTGTACTACCCTTAAACGAGGGGTAGCACAGCTATAGTTTGCTCTAACTTTCGGCAGAATATGGCGTAAACACGGACTCTGCAGCGGTTCTTGAGGTTACCAAAAAAATAATTAAAATTAATACAAATGGGCGCCAGTCGTTAAACACAATATAAAACGCAAATTTAGCTATAGAAAAATCACCAACTACCTTATATGCTTCTAACTTCAAGCTAAATCTAAAGAACGCGAGCAGGTTCACGAAGGAACGTAGTACATATAACCAAAGAAAATATACCAGTAACAGTAAATAGAATTTAATATTCACTCAACAGTGTAGGAAATATCAATTGTAATTAAAGATGCAATACAACAATAACAAAATGAATCCAGGTAAAAGCATGGCACTCTACAGTGATAAACAATGAATAATTAAATTTATTTACAAACACACAATTAATATAAATTATAAAAGGGTGGATCTTATTACATAGCATATCAAAAATCAGTAATGCCAGCAATTTCTGCAAATTGACATCTGAAATGCTACGCAAACATCCAGCTAAATTTTGTGATAACAGAACGCACCTTGACTGGCTTGCAAAACTTTAAATTGGGAAAAGCCGGACGCTTGGTGTATTACAGTGTACATAGAGGAGTGCTATCAGTTGATTTTTTAGGTGATTACACACTAGCGTTTGATAAAACTATTGAATTTACTAGTGCGATTTTACCCCCAAAGGCCTTTGTTATAAATAAGCAACTCATAGCAGGAAAATCTTCTCTAATTTGGACAATCAAAACGCTGAATAGCAAATTAGTTTGTACTTACTGCAAGGTGGGACGCTTCTTCAGGGCGATGTCGAATACAATCACCAGGTGCTAATACATCATGCGAAACGCAGCATTTCTGAGTGGAATTTATCTCAAAACGACCTTGCCTCAGAGCACATGCCGATCATGCGTACACCAAAGAATTCCAAGGGGGCTATTGCTACTAGGATGATAAAGGCCTAATTACCACTTAATTAGTACAGAAATACAAATAACAACGAAATAGCTCACCCTAAGATGGAAATTGGGCCTAATACATTTGCAAGTGACGCCACTGGAAGTGTACGCTGCGATTGTTGACAGGAAACAAAATGTTGCCAATATGCATAGTCTATTTGGATCACAATATTGAAATACCTTCAGAAGGCTAGATTTATTTGACGTGTACAGACGCCTGAGCTGAGCATTCAATTCGAAGAAAACAACTCAAAAAGTTCAAGCCAGCTGTTCTTATCTCCTAGGTTATGCGTTGTTTCCCAAAATTCAATATTGCTTCGCGCGGCTTCGCCGGGAAGAGGTACACGCGTGGTTATTTAAATTAGAGGTGCAAGCCAGCATCGGAGGTACGGATGAAATAGACCTTACACATCAGGGTTAAGTGTTTACACTTGGGTAATGTAATTATTTGATTAAGTTGTCATTAGACCCAATGCAAAATTGGTTAAATAATATTCTCGTATTATTCAAAGTTACACTTGTTTTATGTTATGAAATAACCTCAATTATATTTATTATTTTATAAAACAACCAAACTACTATCTATTTGATCAGGAAAGTCTTATCTTGTTGTATTTTTATTTGTATGTGGTAAGAAATGCTGATTTTATGTACTTTTTTTTGTTTACATCAGTAACACTGCATACATCCACCTGCCTATGGCGAGGCTACTTCTAACTGCACCGCTAAGGAATATAGACAGAAACCAAGCACTGCAGCAAATTTTACACTCGGCGCACTTGCTGTCGCTGACATCTCAATTATTTTATAAATTTACATAATTCTAGGTTGCATATAATTTTATAAAATATCACAATTTGACAGTTGGTCGCTTAAACACATTTTAATGATCCTCAGTTCACCCTTTTAATGTTGCTCGCAAGTACCTTCTGTCTAATTTTATATTCACACTTCCACATTCTTTATGTAACCCATGTGCAAATTCCTTTCTACCACCTATTTTTAAACAAATTGTAATTCAATGTTAACATGCTTTAACATTAATTACCATCACTCTTAAGGTAATTTCACATTAAACTTTTGCATAATTAGATTACATTTGCAAAATTGTTTTGATTAAATGTGAACTAGTCTTGTATTAATCTAAAAGCAATCTGTTAACTTACCTCATAACTCTTTAATTACTGGTGCCGTAAATGCTACCAATTTAAGCCAATCTTGTACACCAGAGACTCACTTAACTTTTATCTTGACATATCCTTCTACGTGTTACTTTTTATCTAATATTTACATTCTTAACGATTAAGCCATAACCAATTCTGTTATTTTTCTATTAAATTATTTTTAAAGCGTAACTGATGTTTTAAACAGAACCGTTTGCGGATACAATATCATGACAATATTAACCGTACTCCCGGTGGATGATCACTTACTCCTAACCGATTTCTATTCATTCATTTTATAGGCCTTCCGACTTCGTATTATTTTGATTTGTAACAAGAGCTATAAACGGGTTAACCTGTTTATACACTATCCCATTCGTTATACGACGATCAAAGAGAAAATTACGTCTTGAAAACGACCAATAGCTTTATTTTTCCATATGAAAGCATTACATCCGAGAAGGCCTTTTCGGCGACTGTATTCGCGATTCAACTTAATCTATAGTTCCCTGAGTTCTTCGGGAAATTCTGATTTGATAGAACCGTGTAAGTCACATAATACATCTCTTATTAATTGATTTTCGCTAATAGTTTGAGCTTTACCTGCGCTTTTTGAATCCGTTTCAACACCGATAAGCGACCATTGATTGGTCCGATTCTAACATGAAATGATCGATACCCAATTCCTCGCTATTTGTAAATCTTAAAGTTCAGCCTTTTCAAGATATTTGCACGTTATATCCAGTAGGGCTACCATCCTGGAATTTCGAAGAGCGTTTTCTCTCCTTTTTTAAATGCTGGACATAATATAGGCTATAGCCATTTTCCTTTCTTTTTTCGTATCACTTTTTATAAAAATTGCTTAAATAGCAGATCTGATTTTTTGCATAATTTGTCACTTGCACAACATTGTTGAAAGAAAAGTAAAGAAGATATCTATTATTTGACTTTTTGAGAAATTATAAATTGTGGTTCAGTAGTCTTTCCAATATATCGACTTCAAATATTCTTCAATAGTGGAGATAGTTGAGCTTGAAGACTTGTACTTGGTTGGAGAATTTGAAAGAATTACATATCCGCAATAATATAAAATTAGGTACCTAACATAGACCTTGCTACTATTTCAATGAATATCAAAAGAATTGACTCTCTCTATAAAAGATTGATTGCTATATAAATAGACAACTCTATGTAATTCTTAGATGTACAGCTTAAAAAAAAGCAATTGCTAACCATTTAATATTGCATTGGGACAATTTGGAGGAGACACGTTTTAAATAAAATCGTCTGTTAAAGAACTGCTGCGAATGAATCTTAAAATCAATGGAAATTAATGAAAAGGTCTGCTTACCTTAGTAAAGTAAGCAGCATAAAAGTTCTTCAAGTTTTATAAGTTTTGACTATGTAGTATTTTTGGCCATGTTATTGGTAGGCTATATTTATTATTTGCTTACGTGTTACGTTTTGATTTCGCCTCTACTATTTTCGCAGCTCTGTGGTGTAGGTTTTATATTTTCGCGCTTTCCCCGCTTTCCCCGATTCCGGCCGGACAGCGACTCTCGAAGTGTGGCTTTTGTTTTCAGCGCGGGCGTTTCCTTTTTGACACCTTGATGATGACTTTGGCTTAGCGTATTTAAACATTGTCTATTGGTTATTCTGGGCATTCAAGTTATAGTTTTTGGTTTTTGACCTTCGCCGAATATGCGGACGATGCACCCCTGGCAGTTATTTTGAGAGTTTTCTCACGCCGAGTTTGTAGATCAAAAGCGCTTCACCAATCCTCAGAATCGTACAAAATTTAACACCTGCGATTTGTTACAGTACCAAACTGTTTTAACGACACTCACGAGTGTGTGATTGCCAAATACTTTAACGTGTCCGGGAAAAGTCCACACTTACTCTGGAAATCGCACCAAACAGGCTAAAGGCCATGACTCGAATACGCTCAGGGAGATGGGCGTGGTTCTAGGAACGGTACACCACAGGGTAAGCGTGACGGTATGTATAGGATGTTACAAAATAAATAGGCGCCACAAAATTCAAGAGGGGATAACCCACGCTTAACCGAACCTTGAAAGCCAAACGGGGTAGGATATTAGTGTGTAGCCAACGACTTCCAACACATTAAGCAACAAATGCACCGACCTACCTGCGATGTTTCTAAGCTGCTTTTAAGCTCCGCTTAACATAAAATCGAACACAGTGTATAAATAATATAACCTGAAAGTAGGCATGCACAAACACGTGGGAAAGTCATAAGGCGTTATTCTACGAACCGATCTATTGCTCTAAACACATGTAAATGAGATGGACACACACAATGTAAACACATCATAGAGTAAGGTACGGCCAAACTACACCCAGCTGGGGGCGCTTTACCTCTAATGACTAACTATACATGCAAATGCAAGCCGCCTAGGACCGGTAATAGTATATGATTAATTCAAATGTGAATACAAGTCGGCTAGGGCCTGTGACAGTACGTGATTAATTTAATTGCAAGTACAAGCCGCCTAGGACCCGTGACATTACGTGATTGATTTAATTGCAAGTGCAAGCCGCCTAGGGCCTGTGATAGTACGTGATCAATTTAATTGCCAATACAAGCTGCCTAGGGCCTGTGACAGTACGTGATTAATTTAAATGTAAATACAACCTACATGGCCAGCCTGCGGTAATATATGACTAATTACAAAGGAGTGCACAGCCGCATGGGGTCTGTGACGCTATATGCTTAATTTACATGTAAATACAGCCCTCTACCTTAATTAACGGCTTCGCTTGAAAGCTAATTGGCGGGAATCAGAGCGCTTTTTGATAGAGTGTGTAAGCTGAGGTTTGAAGTCGAGAGTAGCACGCTGGAATCCCTCGTTATCATCACGGAAAGAAAACGTAGGGCCTGCTTGGTGAATGACGAAATTAGCGCTCGAAGAATTTTCTAGGACAAAGCTGTGCTCGAAATCCCAAAATGACGAAATTTCTAGAACAAAGCGAAATCGAAATCCCGAAATTCTATATAAGCCTAGACAAATAATTGAACGAAAAGATTAAAGTGGCCGTTACGGTTGTTTGAAATTGTGAACCACCAACTGCCTGAATACAATTTGATGAACTAACACACGTAAAAAATATGACTGGAAAGCCTATATACAGCGAAATTGTAATTATTAAATAGAAAATACTCCAAGAAACCGAATTTAAAAATGGCTGACAAATTCCGACCTTCGTATGTTTGGGCGACATATCGCTCTCGGTTATCTGGGCCTTTACATAATCTCCCCTAACGTGCAGAAGGGGATCAAGCAGAAGAAACTAAGAATATGTTTTGTTTCCCTATCTTTTTAAATAAAGTTATACGACGCTACAAACAGTGAATCGGTGCTGAAGGCTTCAACTGATTGCTGCCGAAGTCAGTTAGAATTTCGGACTCCGTCGGCTATGTACAGTTCGTTTCACGAGCTGCGTACCTGATTTGCCAACCACGGAGCCGCCTTTGTTTTTAAATTGTAGTTTATCTCTGTACCTCTGCTTAACCTGTAGCTGTAAGCTATTGTTTTCGCAAGCCGAGTTTGTTGAGGTTTGACCAATAATTGCATGACATTGGTACTAAATGCTACTAAATTACTGAAACTATACTGTGATATCAGCATTGAGGTGTCGTTATTCGTCACTGCTACCTGTGCTTGATTTGAGCTTTTCTTTCAGACTGCTTGTGCTACTTTGGGTTTACAAATTCTCAGTTGAATGCCTGGATACACTTGTAATTTAGAAAGGATTCGTTGGCGATCTTTTAGCTTTTAATCATTTGTCAGTACTTATATCCAATATATATAATTGTATCCAAGTAGTCATAAAGTTTGTTTTGTGTGGAGCTAACAACTTTGCACTAGTTATGTATCTTCACTTGCTCAATTTAATTTTTGATTTCAATTTTCTTTTTAAATGAAAGGCAAAGCATTCTGCGAAGAATATACCCAGAACAAGATGACGTGATGCTTATATTTGCTTACTAGAGATTGGCTTGGCTTATTTGACAGCAGCGTTCTTATGACAGTTTTACATCAGCACGCGTTCTAAAGTACTGTGACTGTTCATAACGCTTGATAGAGCTTATTGCAGTTGTTTTTAAGCCAGTTTAAGTTAAAGTTGTTTAAGTACAAGTACAATATAACCAGAAAATAGAAAATCAATGTCACATTCTGACTGGTTGACAGACAATATTACTTTGATTTTTCTATATAAAATATAGTTTGTTAAGAAAATTTTCAATAACAAGATATTCAAAGAAAGATATAATAATATAGTGCTTTATTTTTATTAAAAATTAATTAGACAAGTGTATACATAGTGCATTGTAACAAATATTTACACCTTTCCAAGATTACTATTAGAAGGTGATGGTCAGTAATAAATATTAAACCATATTGTACTTATGAGTTTGCCTTCGTTTAGCTCTTGGAAACAGCAAGGTCGAACTGGATAAGAATAACGAGGTACGTTGTTCCGGCCCCCACCATCTGAAATATTTTATAAACAATTTAATAAGGTAAACACAGTCGCGGTAGTACTAGGTTATCGCTTATACCTCCCTTATTTCTAAAAATATATCTATGAAACTATATATTATTGCAAATTAGAATAATAGTATCATTAAATGGAGCTCTTTAAAATAATGGTGCTGAGCCTATAAGAGACCAATAAAGTAATTGGGGTTCATATTCATCGTTTTATTAAAATTGCTTCTAGCTATCTTCTTCTTCTTCCTTCTCGTCTTGTCTTAAGCCATTGGCTTGTGTGTATTTCCAACTTAACCAACGGTTTTCAGTTTCCTTGTGAGGCTGATTTCCAGCATTCTTTCCAGCGCCTTTTGGAGGTCTGTCCGGCGGTCTGCGCGTTGTTGGCTTCCCAACTCGCGCTATCTTTATGAGTCTATCATGACACACTCTAGAAACGTGTGCAATCCATTCTCTTTCTTCTCTTCCTTACCCATCTTACTATATCTTGCGTGTTACATGTTTGCTTAATTTCGTTGGAATTCTATCTCTTACAGTATGATTCTTAATGTTCTCATCTCTAAGCATATATTTTGTTTTTGAGGTGTCTGCTCTGGTTTCTGCCGCATAAGACATTACGGGGAGTTCAGGTTTTGCATATTGGCACCTTTGCCACCAGGTGCATATATTTGTTAGCCCAAATAACATCCTTCAAGGAGCCCGAGACCGTTGCAGCATTGTCAGTTTGATTTATTACTTTTCTTATCCTATCTTGACATGCAGTCACATCAACTCCCAGATTTTTAATCAAAACAGTTGGTCGATTACGACGCCATTAATTGACAATTTACAGCTTATTGGTTCTTGGTTCCGAATGTAGCCTAGTCCTGCATTCTTAACCCTCTCTATTATTTATAGCGGCCGGAACAGTACTACAATTCTTAGCAAATGACGTCGCCCCACCACTGTGGCTGCGTGCGCATCGCCTGCATGGAGTAGTGTCCCCGCTCCATCGTTGACGTCATTGGCTATACCCCCGCTCTAGCTATGGCGTCATTAGCTTCGGTTATGATGTCATTAACAGCCAATTCACAGCGTATTGGTTCCTGGTTTGTAATGGAACCTTGTCCTGCATATTTAACCCTGTCTATTAATTTGAAGCGATCCGAACAGTACCACAATTCTTAGCAAAGGAGATCGCCCCGCTACTAAAGCTACGCGCGCATCGCCTGCATGTAGTAGAGTTCCCCCGCTCCATCGTTGACGTCATTAGCTAAACCCCCGCTCTAGCTATGGCGTCATTAGCTTCGGCTATGATGTCATTCAAGGCAATTTACAGCGTATTATTGGTTTTTGGTTCCTAATGTAGCCTTACCCTGCATTTATAACCCTTCCTATTAATTTGTAGCGTTCCGAAGAGTACCACAATTCTTACCAAATGAGATCGCCCCGCCGCTGCGGCTGCGTGCGCATCGCCTGCATGTAGTAGAGTTCCCCGCTCCATCGTTGACGTCATTGGCTAAACCCCCGCTCTAGCTATGGCGTCATTAGCTTCGGTTATGATGTCATTAACAGCTAACTCACAGCTTATTGGTTCTTGGTTCGTAATGGAACCTTGTCCTGCATTTTTAACCCTGTCTATTAATTTGAAGCATTCCGAACTGTACCACAATTCTTAGCAAATGCGATCGCCCCGCTACTGAAGCTGCGCGCGCATCGCCTGCATGTAGTAGAGTTCCCCCGCTTCATCGTTGACGTCATTAGCTAAACCCCCGCTCTAGCTATGGCATCATTAGCTTCGGTTATGATGTCATTAACAGGCAATTTACAGCGTATTATTGGTTTTTGGTTCCTAATGTAGCCTTACCCTGCATTTATAACCCTCTCTATTAATTTGTAGCGTTCCGAAGCGTACCACAATTCTTAGCAAATAAGATCGCCCCGCCACTGCGGCTGCGTGCGCATCGCCTGCATGTAGTAGAGTTCCCCCGCTCCATCGTTAGCGTCATTAGGTAAACCCCCGCTCTAGCTATGGCATTATTAGCTTCGGTTATGATGTCATTAACAGGCAATTTACAGCGTATTATTGGTTTTTGGTTCCTAATGTAGCCTTACCCTGCATTTATAACCCTCTCTATTAATTTGTAGCGTTCCGAAGAGTACCACAATTCTTAGCAAATGAGATCGCCCCGCCACTGCGGCTGCGTGCGCATCGCCTGCATGTAGTAGAGTTTCCCCGCTCCATCGTTGACGTCATTTGTTGAACCCCCGCTCTAGCTATGGCGTCATTAGCTTCGGTTATGATGTCATTAACAGCCAATTCACAGCTTATTGGTTCTTGGTTCTTAATGGAACCTTGTCCTGCATTTTTAACCCTGTCTATTAATTTGAAGCGTTCCGAACAGTACCATAATTCTTAGCAAATGAGATCGCCCCGCTACTGAAGCTGCGCGCGGATCGCCTGCATGTAGTAGAGTTCCCCCGCTCCATCGTTGACGTCATTGGCTAAACCCCCGCTCTAGCTATGGCGTCATTAGCTTCGGTTATGATGTCATTAACAGCCAATTCACATCTTATTGGTTCTTGGTTCGTAATGGAACCTTGTCCCGCATTTTTAACGCTGTCTATTATTTTGAAGCGTTCCGAACAGTACCACAATTCTTAGCAAATGAGATCGCCCCGCTACTGAAGCTGCGCGCGCATCGCCTGCATGTAGTAGAGTTCCCCCGCTCCATCGTTGACGTCATTAGCTAAACCCCCGCTCTAGCTATGGCATCATTAGCTTCGGTTATGATGTCATTAACAGGCAATTTACAGCGTATTATTGGTTTTTGGTTCCTAATGTAGCCTTACCCTGCATTTATAACCTTCTCTATTAATTTGTAGCGTTCCGAAGAGTACCACAATTATTAGCAAATGAGGTCGCTCCACCACTGCGACCGAGCGAATCGCATGCGTAGATTCGAGAGTTCTCGCGCTTCAGCGTTGACGTCATTACCTAAACCGTTCTAACTATGGCGTCATTAGCTCCGATTATGATGTCATTAACAGCCAATTTACAGCGTATTATTGGTTTTTGGTTCCCAATGTACCTTTACCCTGCATTTATAACCCTCTCTATTAATTTGTAGCGTTCCGAAGAGTACCACAATTCTTAGCAAATGAGATCGCCCCGCCACTGCGGCTGCGTGCGCATCGCCTGCATGTAGTAGAGTTCCCCCGCTCCATCGTTGACGTCATTTGTTGAACCCCCGCTCTAGCTATGGCGTCATTAGCTTCGGTTATGATGTCATTAACAGCCAATTCACAGCTTATTGGTTCTTGGTTCTTAATGGAACCTTGTCCTGCATTTTTAACCCTGTCTATTAATTTGAAGCGTTCCGAACAGTACCACAATTCTTAGCAAATGAGATCTCCCCGCTACTGAAGCTACGCGCGCATCACCTGCATGTAGTAGAGTTCCCCCGCTCCATCGTTGACGTCATTAGCTAAACCCCCCCTCTAGCTATGGCACCATTAGCTTCGGCTATGATGTCATTAAAGGCAATTTACAGCGTATTATTGGTTTTTAGTTCCTAATGTAGCCCTACCCTGCATTTATATCCCTCTCTATTAATTTCTAGCGGTCAGAACAGAACCACATTTCTTAGCAAGTAAGGTCGCTCCACCACTGCGACCGCGGGCATCGCATGCGTGGGTTCGAGAGTTCACCCACTCCAGCGTTGACGTCATTGGCTAAACCGCTCTAGCTATGGCGTCATTAGCTACGGTTAATTTGTAGCGGTTCAAAGAGTACCACAATTCTGAGCAAATGAAATCGCCCCGCCACTGTGGCTGCGTGCGCATCGCCTGCATGGAGTAGAGTTCCCCCGCTCCATCGTTGACGTCATTGGCTATACCCCCGCTCTAGCTATGGCGACATTAGCTTCGGTTATGGTGTCATTAACAGCCAATTCACAGCGTATTGGTTCTTGGTTCGTAATGGAACCTTGTCCTGCATATTTAACCCTGTCAATTAATTTGAAGCGATCCGAACAGTACCACAATTCTTAGCAAATGAGATCGCCCCGCTACGCGCGCATCGCCTGCATGTAGTAAAGTTCCCCCGCTCCATCGTTGACGTCAATAGCCAAACCCCCGCTCTAGCTATGGCGTCATTAGCTTCGGCTATGATGTCATTAAAGGCAATTTACAGCGTATTATTGGTTTTTGGTTCCTAATGTAGCCTTACCCTGCATTTATAACCCTCCCTATCAATTTGTAGCGTTCCGAAGAGTACCACAATTCTTAGCAAATGAGATCGCCCCGCCACTTCGGCTGCGGGCGCATCGCCTGCATGTAGTAGAGTTCCCCCGCTCCATCGTTGACGTCATTGGCTAAACCCCCGCTCTAGCTATGGCGTCATTAGCTTCGGTTATGATGTCATTAACAGCTAACTCACAGCTTATTGGTTCTTGGTTCGTAATGGAACCTTGTCCTGCATTTTTAACCCTGTCTATTAATTTGAAGCGTTCCGAAGAGTACCACAATTCTTAGCAAATGAGATCGCCCCGCCACTGCGGCTGCGTGCGCATCGCCTGCATGTAGTAGAGTTCCCCCGCTCCATCGTTGACGTCATTGGCTAAACCACCGCTCTAGCTATGGCGTCATTAGCTTCGGTTATGATGTCATTAACAGCTAACTCACAGCTTATTGGTTCTTGGTTCGTAATGGAACCTTGTCCTGCATTTTTAACCCTGTCTATTAATTTGAAGCGTTCCGAACAGTACCATAATCCTTAGCAAATGAGATCGCCCCGCTACTGAAGCTGCGCGCGCATCGCCTGCATTTAGTAGAGTTCCCCCGCTCCATCGTTAGCGTCATTAGGTAAACCCCCGCTCTAGCTATGGCATTATTAGCTTCGGTTATGATGTCATTAACAGGCAATTTACAGCGTATTATTGGTTTTTGGTTCCTAATGTAGCCTTACCCTGCATTTATAACCCTCCCTATTAATTTGTAGCGTTCCGAAGAGTATCACAATTATTAGCAAATGAGGTCGCTCCACCACTGCGACCGAGCGAATCGCATGCGTAGATTCCAGAGTTTTCGCGCTTCAGCGTTGACGTCATTACCTAAACCGTTCTAGCTATGGCATCATTAGCTTCGGTTATGATGTCATTAACAGGCAATTTACAGCGTATTATTGGTTTTTGGTTTCTAATGTAGCCTTACCCTGCATTTATAACCCTCTCTATTAATTTGTAGCGTTCCGAAGAGTACCACAATTCTTAGCAAATGAGGTCGCCCCGCTACTGCGGCTGCGTGCGCATCGCCTGCATGGAGTAGAGTTCCCCCGCTCCATCGTTGACGTCATTGGCTAAACTCCCCCTCTAGCTATGGTGTCATTAGCTTCGATTATGATGCCATTAACAGCCAATTTGTAGCGTCTTGGTTCTTGGTTCGTAATGGAGTTTTGTCCTCCATTCTTAACCCTGTCTATTAATTTGAAGCGTTTCAAAGAGTACTACAATTCTTAGCAAATGAGGTCGTCCCGCCACTGCGGCTGCGCGCGTATTCCCTGCATGGAGTAGAGTTCCCTCGCTCAGTTGTTGACGCCATTGGCCAAACCCCCGCTCTAGCTATGACGTCATTAGCTTCCATTATGATGTCATTAACGCTAATTTACAGCGTATTGGTTCTTGGCTCGTAATGTAGCCTTGCCGTGTATTCTTAACCCTCTCTATTAATTCCTAGCGGCCCGAAGAGTACCACAATTCTTAGAAAATGAGGTCGCTCCGCCACTCCAACTTCGCGCGCGTCGCCTGCATGGAGTAGAGGGTTCCTCCGATCCATCGTTGACGTCATTGGCTAAACCCCCGCTCTAGCTATGGCGTCATTAGCTTCGGTTATGATGTCATTAACAGCTAACTCACAGCTTATTGGTTCTTGGTTCGTAATGGAACCTTGTCCTGCATTTTTAACCCTGTCTATTAATTTGAAGCGTTCCGAAGAGTACCACAATTCTTAGCAAATGAGATCGCCCCGCTACTGCGGCTGCGTACGCATCGCCTGCATGGAGTAGAGTTCCCCCGCTCCATCGTTGACGTCATTGGCTAAACTCCCCCTCTAGCTATGGTGTCATTAGCTTCGATTATGATGCCATTAACAGCCAATTTGTAGCGTCTTGGTTCTTGGTTCGTAATGGAGTTTTGTCCTCCATTCTTAACCCTGTCTATTAATTTGAAGCGTTTTGAAGAGTACTACAATTCTTAGCAAATGAGGTCGTCCCGCCACTGCGGCTGCGCGCGTATTCCCTGCATGGAGTAGAGTTCCCTCGCTCAGTTGTTGACGCCATTGGCTAAACCCCCGCTCTAGCTATGACGTCATTAGCTTCCATTATGATGTCATTAACAGCTAATTTACAGCGTATTGGTTCTTGGCTCGTAATGTAGCCTTGCCGTGTATTCTTAACCCTCTCTATTAATTCCTAGCGGCCCGAAGAGTACCACAATTCTTAGAAAATGAGGTCGCTCCGCCACTCCAACTTCGCGCGCGTCGCCTGCATGGAGTAGAGAGTTCCCCCGCTCCAGCGTTGACGTCATTGGCTAAACCGCTCTGGCTATGGCGTTATTAGCTTCGGTTATGATGTCGTTAACAGCCAATTCACAGCGTATTGGTTCCTGGTTCGTAATGAAGCCTTGTCCTGCATTCTTAACCCTGCCTATTAATTTGAAGCGTTCCGAACAGTACCACAATTCTTAGCAAATGAGATCGCTCCACCGCTGCGACTGCGAGCGCATCCCCTGCGTGGAGTCGAGAGGTCCCCGCTCCCACGTTGGCGTCATTGGCTAAACCCCAGCTCTAGCTATGCCGTCATTACTTTCCATTATGGTGTCATTAACAACCAATTTACAGCATATTGGTCCTTTGTTCGTAATGTAGCCTTGCCCTGCATTCTTAACACTGTCTATTAATTTATTTGTAGCGGTGCGAACAGTACCACAATTTTTAGCAGATCAGATAAACTCGCCCCGCCCCCCGGCTGCGCGCGCATCGGCTACATGGAGTAGAGAGCTCCTTCGCTCCAGCGTTGACGTCATTGGCTAAACTCCCGCTCTAGCTATGGCGCCATTAGCGCCGATTATGCTTTCAGTAACAGGCAATTTACAGCTTATTGGATTTTGGTTCCTAATGTAGCCTTACCCTGCATTTATAACCCTCTCTATTAATTTCTAGCGGTCAGAACAGAACCACATTTCTTAGCAAATGAGGTCGCTCCACCACTGCGACCGCGCGCATCGCATGCGTGGATTCGAGAGTTCACCCACTCCAGCGTTGACGTCATCGGCTAAACCGCTCTAGCTATGGCGTCATTAGCTTCGGTTAATTTGTAGCGGTCCAAAGAGTACTACAATTCTTAGCAAATGAGATCGCCCCGCCAATGTGGCTGCGTGCGCATCGCCTGCATGGAGTAGAGTTTTCCCGCTAGGTCTTTGACGTCATTGGCTATACCCCCGCTCTAGCTATGGCGTTATTAGCTTCGGTTATGATGTCATTAACAGGCAATTTACAGCTTATTGGTTCTTGGTTCGTAATGGAACCTTGTCCTGCATTTTTAACCCTGTCTATTAATTTGAAGCGTTCCGAACAGTACCACAATTCTTAGCAAATGAGATCGCCCAGCTACTGAAGCTGCGCGCGCATTGCCTGCATGTAGTAGTTTCCCCGCTCCATCGTTGACGTCATTAGCTAAACCCCCGCTCTAGCTATGGCGTCATTAGCTTCGGTTATGATGTCATTAAAGGAAATTTACAGCGTATTATTGGTTTTTGGTTCCTAATGTAGGCTTACCCTGCATTTATAACCCTCCCTATTAATTTGTAGCGTTCCGAAGAGTACCACAATTCTTAGCAAATGAGATCGCCCCACCACTGCTCTGCGCGCGCATCGCCTGCGTGGAGTCGAGAGACCCCCGCTTCAGAGTTGACGTCATTGGCTAAACCCCGCTCAAGATTTGGCGTCATTCGCTTCGGTTATGATATCATTAACAGCAAATTTACAGCGTATTAGTTTTTGGTTCGTAATGTAGCCTTGCCCTGCATTCTTAACCCTCTCTATTAAATTTAAGCGGTCCTAACAGTAATTGTTAGCAAATGAGGTCGCTCCACCACTGCGACCGCGGGCATCGCATGCGTGGGTTCGAGAGTTCACCCACTCCAGCGTTGACGTCATTGGCTAAACCGCTCTAGCTATGGCGTCATTAGCTACGGTTAATTTGTAGCGGTTCAAAGAGTACCACAATTCTGAGCAAATGAAATCGCCCCGCTACTGTGGCTGCGTGCGCATCGCCTGCATGGAGTAGAGTTCCCCCGCTCCATCGTTGACGTCATTGGCTATACCCCCGCTCTAGCTATGGCGACATTAGCTTCGGTTATGGTGTCATTAACAGCCAATTCACAGCGTATTGGTTCTTGGTTCGTAATGGAACCTTGTCCTGCATATTTAACCCTGTCAATTAATTTGAAGCGATCCGAACAGTACCACAATTCTTAGCAAATGAGATCGCCCCGCTACGCGCGCATCGCCTGCATGTAGTAAAGTTCCCCCGCTCCATCGTTGACGTCAATAGCCAAACCCCCGCTCTAGCTATGGCGTCATTAGCTTCGGCTATGATGTCATTAAAGGCAATTTACAGCGTATTATTGGTTTTTGGTTCCTAATGTAGCCTTACCCTGCATTTATAACCCTCCCTATCAATTTGTAGCGTTCCGAAGAGTACCACAATTCTTAGCAAATGAGATCGCCCCGCCACTTCGGCTGCGGGCGCATCGCCTGCATGTAGTAGAGTTCCCCCGCTCCATCGTTGACGTCATTGGCTAAACCCCCGCTCTAGCTATGGCGTCATTAGCTTCGGTTATGATGTCATTAACAGGCAATTTACAGCGTATTATTGGTTTTTGGTTCCTAATGTAGCCTTACCCTGCATTTATAACCCTCCCTATTAATTTGTAGCGTTCCGAAGAGTATCACAATTATTAGCAAATGAGGTCGCTCCACCACTGCGACCGAGCGAATCGCATGCGTAGATTCCAGAGTTTTCGCGCTTCAGCGTTGACGTCATTACCTAAACCGTTCTAGCTATGGCATCATTAGCTTCGGTTATGATGTCATTAACAGGCAATTTACAGCGTATTATTGGTTTTTGGTTTCTAATGTAGCCTTACCCTGCATTTATAACCCTCTCTATTAATTTGTAGCGTTCCGAAGAGTACCACAATTCTTAGCAAATGAGGTCGCCCCGCTACTGCGGCTGCGTGCGCATCGCCTGCATGGAGTAGAGTTCCCCCGCTCCATCGTTGACGTCATTGGCTAAACTCCCCCTCTAGCTATGGTGTCATTAGCTTCGATTATGATGCCATTAACAGCCAATTTGTAGCGTCTTGGTTCTTGGTTCGTAATGGAGTTTTGTCCTCCATTCTTAACCCTGTCTATTAATTTGAAGCGTTTCAAAGAGTACTACAATTCTTAGCAAATGAGGTCGTCCCGCCACTGCGGCTGCGCGCGTATTCCCTGCATGGAGTAGAGTTCCCTCGCTCAGTTGTTGACGCCATTGGCCAAACCCCCGCTCTAGCTATGACGTCATTAGCTTCCATTATGATGTCATTAACGCTAATTTACAGCGTATTGGTTCTTGGCTCGTAATGTAGCCTTGCCGTGTATTCTTAACCCTCTCTATTAATTCCTAGCGGCCCGAAGAGTACCACAATTCTTAGAAAATGAGGTCGCTCCGCCACTCCAACTTCGCGCGCGTCGCCTGCATGGAGTAGAGGGTTCCTCCGATCCATCGTTGACGTCATTGGCTAAACCCCCGCTCTAGCTATGGCGTCATTAGCTTCGGTTATGATGTCATTAACAGCTAACTCACAGCTTATTGGTTCTTGGTTCGTAATGGAACCTTGTCCTGCATTTTTAACCCTGTCTATTAATTTGAAGCGTTCCGAAGAGTACCACAATTCTTAGCAAATGAGATCGCCCCGCCACTGCGGCTGCGTGCGCATCGCTTGCATGTAGTAGAGTTCCCCCGCTCCATCGTTGACGTCATTGGCTAAACCCCCGCTCTAGCTATGGCGTCATTAGCTTCGGTTATGATGTCATTAACAGCTAACTCACAGCTTATTGGTTCTTGGTTCGTAATGGAACCTTGTCCTGCATTTTTAACCCTGTCTATTAATTTGAAGCGTTCCGAATAGTACCATAATCCTTAGCAAATGAGATCTCCCCGCTACTGAAGCTGCGCGCGCATCGCCTGCATTTAGTAGAGTTCCCCCGCTCCATCGTTAGCGTCATTAGGTAAACCCCCGCTCTAGCTATGGCATTATTAGCTTCGGTTATGATGTCATTAACAGGCAATTTACAGCGTATTATTGGTTTTTGGTTCCTAATGTAGCCTTACCCTGCATTTATAACCCTCCCTATTAATTTGTAGCGTTCCGAAGAGTATCACAATTATTAGCAAATGAGGTCGCTCCACCACTGCGACCGAGCGAATCGCATGCGTAGATTCCAGAATTTTCGCGCTTCAGCGTTGACGTCATTACCTAAACCGTTCTAGCTATGGCATCATTAGCTTCGGTTATGATGTCATTAACAGGCAATTTACAGCGTATTATTGGTTTTTGGTTCCTAATGTAGCCTTACCCTGCATTTATAACCCTCTCTATTAATTTGTAGCGTTCCGAAGAGTACCACAATTCTTAGCAAATGAGGTCGCCCCGCTACTGCGGCTGCGTGCGCATCGCCTGCATGGAGTAGAGTTCCCCCGCTCCATCGTTGACGTCATTGGCTAAACTCCCCCTCTAGCTATGGTGTCATTAGCTTCGATTATGATGCCATTAACAGCCAATTTGTAGCGTCTTGGTTCTTGGTTCGTAATGGAGTTTTGTCCTCCATTCTTAACCCTGTCTATTAATTTGAAGCGTTTTGAAGAGTACTACAATTCTTAGCAAATGAGGTCGTCCCGCCACTGCGGCTGCGCGCGTATTCCCTGCATGGAGTAGAGTTCCCTCGCTCAGTTGTTGACGCCATTGGCTAAACCCCCGCTCTAGCTATGACGTCATTAGCTTCCATTATGATGTCATTAACAGCTAATTTACAGCGTATTGGTTCTTGGCTCGTAATGTAGCCTTGCCGTGTATTCTTAACCCTCTCTATTAATTCCTAGCGGCCCGAAGAGTACCACAATTCTTAGAAAATGAGGTCGCTCCGCCACTCCAACTTCGCGCGCGTCGCCTGCATGGAGTAGAGAGTTCCCCCGCTCCAGCGTTGACGTCATTGGCTAAACCGCTCTGGCTATGGCGTTATTAGCTTCGGTTATGATGTCGTTAACAGCCAATTCACAGCGTATTGGTTCCTGGTTCTTAATGAAGCCTTGTCCTGCATTCTTAACCCTGCCTATTAATTTGAAGCGTTCCGAACAGTACCACAATTCTTAGCAAATGAGATCGCTCCACCGCTGCGACTGCGAGCGCATCCCCTGCGTGGAGTCGAGAGGTCCCCGCTCCCACGTTGGCGTCATTGGCTAAACCCCAGCTCTAGCTATGCCGTCATTACTTTCCATTATGGTGTCATTAACAACCAATTTACAGCATATTGGTCCTTTGTTCGTAATGTAGCCTTGCCCTGCATTCCTAACACTGTCTATTAATTTATTTGTAGCGGTGCGAACAGTACCACAATTTTTAGCAGATCAGATAAACTCGCCCCGCCCCCCGGCTGCGCGCGCATCGGCTACATGGAGTAGAGAGCTCCTTCGCTCCAGCGTTGACGTCATTGGCTAAACTCCCGCTCTAGCTATGGCGCCATTAGCGCCGATTATGCTTTCAGTAACAGGCAATTTACAGCTTATTGGATTTTGGTTCCTAATGTAGCCTTACCCTGCATTTATAACCCTCTCTATTAATTTCTAGCGGTCAGAACAGAACCACATTTCTTAGCAAATGAGGTCGCTCCACCACTGCGACCGCGCGCATCGCATGCGTGGATTCGAGAGTTCACCCACTCCAGCGTTGACGTCATCGGCTAAACCGCTCTAGCTATGGCGTCATTAGCTTCGGTTAATTTGTAGCGGTCCAAAGAGTACTACAATTCTTAGCAAATGAGATCGCCCCGCCAATGTGGCTGCGTGCGCATCGCCTGCATGGAGTAGAGTTTTCCCGCTAGGTCTTTGACGTCATTGGCTATACCCCCGCTCTAGCTATGGCGTTATTAGCTTCGGTTATGATGTCATTAACAGGCAATTTACAGCTTATTGGTTCTTGGTTCGTAATGGAACCTTGTCCTGCATTTTTAACCCTGTCTATTAATTTGAAGCGTTCCGAACAGTACCACAATTCTTAGCAAATGAGATCGCCCAGCTACTGAAGCTGCGCGCGCATTGCCTGCATGTAGTAGTTTCCCCGCTCCATCGTTGACGTCATTAGCTAAACCCCCGCTCTAGCTATGGCGTCATTAGCTTCGGTTATGATGTCATTAAAGGAAATTTACAGCGTATTATTGGTTTTTGGTTCCTAATGTAGGCTTACCCTGCATTTATAACCCTCCCTATTAATTTGTAGCGTTCCGAAGAGTACCACAATTCTTAGCAAATGAGATCGCCCCACCACTGCTCTGCGCGCGCATCGCCTGCGTGGAGTCGAGAGACCCCCGCTTCAGAGTTGACGTCATTGGCTAAACCCCGCTCAAGATTTGGCGTCATTCGCTTCGGTTATGATATCATTAACAGCAAATTTACAGCGTATTAGTTTTTGGTTCGTAATGTAGCCTTGCCCTGCATTCTTAACCCTCTCTATTAAATTTAAGCGGTCCTAACAGTAATTGTTAGCAAATGAGGTCGCCCCACCACTGCTGCTGCGCGCATCGCCTGCGTGGAGTCGGGAGTTTCCCCGCTCTATCGTTGACATCATTTGCTAAACCCCCACTCTAACTTTGGCGTCATTAGATTTGATTATGATGTCATTAACAGCCAATTTACAGTGTATTGGTTCTTGGTTCGTAATATAGCCTTGTCCTGCATTCTTAACCCTCTCTATTAATTTGTAGCGGTCCGAACAGTACCACAATTCATAGCAAATGAGGTCGCTCCACCGCTGCGACTGATGGCGCATCGCCTGCGTGGAGTCGAAAGCTCCCTCGCTCCAACGTTGGCGTTATTGGCTAAACCCCCGCTCTAGCTATGACGTCATTACTTTCCATTATGGTAAGTAAGTAAGTAAGTAAGTAAATTTATTCATCAAGATAGATGTTTACAAAAAAAAGACACATAATTCATTTACAAACAGATTTGACATAGTTAGAACATAACCTTTTAAATTGAGATACATTTGTTGCCTGTTTCGCTTCATCAGGCATTATATAATTTTAAACCTTTGTAATATAGATTTTTTTGTGAACACGCTTTCGTTGTTGTAGGTAATCTAAAATTATTTACACTTCTTGTCTCATAACTATGTATATCTCTATTTTATACAATAAATTTATTTAAATATGCAGGTAATTTGTTATTAACAATTTTAAAGATCAGAATTAACGTATTAAAATAAATTCGCTGTTTAATACTAAGCCATTGCAGCGTTTCCAACATTAAATTGATGCTGGTTCGTTTATTACATAATAGAATAATACGCATTGCTCTATTTTGCAGTTTTTGTAGACGCTGCAACTCACCTTCGTTGGCTATAAATAACACGCTAACACAATATTCAAAATGTGGTGCAATAATTGTTTTGTTTTTTATATCCCCTACATGTACTACACTAAGATTAGCCTTTCCTTGCTCTAAGAAATGATTTTGGGCCAAGATTTTGGTTTCAATTTCGGTTACCGTCATTTTGTTGGACATTCTTACAATTTTTATACGCGGTTTGCGTTTTTTTGGCACACTAATATTGTAATTGCTCCCAAGTTTCGTTTTCGCTTCTTCCTTAAGTTCGGATACTGACTCCTGGTTTTTGCATTCAATAATAATTCCACCCCGGCTAGCATGTTTTACTCCCGAGATTGCGATAGTTGTGGGATCAATGCTACATTTAATGGTCTCTTTGGTGACACCACTCTTTTGTCCCTCATTTTTTGGTTTTACCACCAACACAGGTTCGCTCTTTTTAAGTTTCAACTTGTCTGCATACGAGGCTTTGTTTGGATTTTCGTTCTCTGCAAGTTTTTTTATACTGATATTTATTTCCTCATATTTTTCCCGTACCTTATCCGTCAGCGTCGATATTGCTGTTTCCTGCCTCTTCACCCCATCAGCACACTTGTCCAGATCTTTTCGCCATCCCTGCAGCGCCGCTCTCATATCCGCAACCATTATTCTCATCGAAAATTGCTTCATGTTAGAGCAGTTGTCGCAGCACCAAAAAATGTTGTTTACTTCTGTAATGTTCTTATACATTTCATCACATATTTTTACACACTTGGGATGAAAGGTTTGATCACACCAGCCATTACAGCTCAAACTCTTCCCATTTCTCTTAAATTCACCATTGCATTTTACACAAGCCATAATGGCGTGGTGAAATTTAATAATAAAAGTCACCAGCCACTGGCACACCACTGTTAACTAAATCAGGTTTGTATGTCCGCTCGCGACCGCAGTCAACGCTGAACTGAAATTTACAGCGTATTGGTTCTTGGTTCGTAATGTAGCCTTGCTCTGCATTCTTAACCCTGTCTATTAATTTGTAGCGGTCCGAACAGTACAACAATTTTTAGCAAATGAGCTCGCCCCGCCACCCCGGCTGCGCGCGCATCGCCTACATGGAGTAGGGAGTTCCTCCGCTCCAGCGTTGACGTCATTGGCTAAACCTCCGCTCTAGCTATGGCGTCATTAGCTCCGATTACGATGCCATTAACAGGCAATTTACAGCGTATTGGTTTTTGGTTCCTAATGTAGCCTTACCCTGCATTTATAACCCCCTCTATTAATTTGTAGCGGTCCGAACAGTACTACAATTCTTAGCAAATGAGGTCGCTCCACCAGTGCGGCTGCGCGAATCGCATGCGTGTATTCGAGAGTTCTCCAGCTCCAACTCTGACGTCATTGGCTAAACCCCCGCTCTAGCTATGGCTTATGTTATGGTAATTATGTCATTAACAGCCAATTCACAGCGTATTGGTTCTTGGTTCGTAATGGATCTTTGCCTTGCATGCTTAACCCTATCTATTAATTTGTAGAAGGCCGAACAGTACCACAATTTTTAGCAAATGAGGTTGCCCCGCCACTCCAACTGCGCGCGCATCGCCTGCATGGAGTAGAGAGTTCCCCCGCTCCAGCGTTGACGTCATTGGCTAAACCCCCGCTCTAGCTATGGTGTTATTAGCTTCTATTAAGATGTAATTAACAGCCAATCTACAGCGTATTGGTTCTTGGTTCATAATAGAGCCTTATCCTGCATTATTAACCCTGTCTATTAATTTAAAGTCTTCCGAACAGTACCACAATCCTTAGGAAATGAGGTCGCCCGCCACTGCAGCTGCGCGCTTATTGCTTGCATGGAGTAGGGTTCCCCCTCTCCATCGTTGACGCCATTGGCTAAACCCCCGCTCTAGCTATGGCGTCATTAGCTTCCTTTATGATGTTATTAACAGCCAATCCACAGCGTATTGGTTCTTGGTTCGTAATGGTGCATTGCCCTGCATTCTTAACCCTGTCTATTAATTTGAAGCGTTTCAAAGAGTACCACAATTCTTAGCAAATGAGGTCGTCCCGCCACTGCGGCTGCGCGCGTATTCCCTGCATGGAGTAGAGTTTCCTCGCTCAGTTGTTGACGCCATTGGCCAAACCCCCGCTCTAGCTATGACGTCATTAGCTTCCATTATGATGTCATTAACAGCTAATTTACAGCGTATTGGTTCTTGGCTCGTAATGTAGCCTTGCCGTGTATTCTTAACCCTCTCTATTAATTCCTAGCGGCCCGAAGAGTACCACAATTCTTAGAAAATGAGGTCGCTCCGCCACTCCAACTTCGCGCGCGTCGCCTGCATGGAGTAGAGGGTTCCCCCGATCCATCGTTGACGTCATTGGCTAAACCCCCGCTCTAGCTATGGCGTCATTAGCTTCGGTTATGATGTCATTAACAGCTAACTCACAGCTTATTGGTTCTTGGTTCGTAATGGAACCTTGTCCTGCATTTTTAACCCTGTCTATTAATTTGAAGCGTTCCGAAGAGTACCACAATTCTTAGCAAATGAGATCGCCCCGCCACTGCGGCTGCGTGCGCATCGCTTGCATGTAGTAGAGTTCCCCCGCTCCATCGTTGACGTCATTGGCTAAACCCCCGCTCTAGCTATGGCGTCATTAGCTTCGGTTATGATGTCATTAACAGCTAACTCACAGCTTATTGGTTCTTGGTTCGTAATGGAACCTTGTCCTGCATTTTTAACCCTGTCTATTAATTTGAAGCGTTCCGAATAGTACCATAATCCTTAGCAAATGAGATCTCCCCGCTACTGAAGCTGCGCGCGCATCGCCTGCATTTAGTAGAGTTCCCCCGCTCCATCGTTAGCGTCATTAGGTAAACCCCCGCTCTAGCTATGGCATTATTAGCTTCGGTTATGATGTCATTAACAGGCAATTTACAGCGTATTATTGGTTTTTGGTTCCTAATGTAGCCTTACCCTGCATTTATAACCCTCCCTATTAATTTGTAGCGTTCCGAAGAGTATCACAATTATTAGCAAATGAGGTCGCTCCACCACTGCGACCGAGCGAATCGCATGCGTAGATTCCAGAATTTTCGCGCTTCAGCGTTGACGTCATTACCTAAACCGTTCTAGCTATGGCATCATTAGCTTCGGTTATGATGTCATTAACAGGCAATTTACAGCGTATTATTGGTTTTTGGTTCCTAATGTAGCCTTACCCTGCATTTATAACCCTCTCTATTAATTTGTAGCGTTCCGAAGAGTACCACAATTCTTAGCAAATGAGGTCACCCCGCTACTGCGGCTGCGTGCGCATCGCCTGCATGGAGTAGAGTTCCCCCGCTCCATCGTTGACGTCATTGGCTAAACTCCCCCTCTAGCTATGGTGTCATTAGCTTCGATTATGATGCCATTAACAGCCAATTTGTAGCGTCTTGGTTCTTGGTTCGTAATGGAGTTTTGTCCTCCATTCTTAACCCTGTCTATTAATTTGAAGCGTTTGAAGAGTACTACAATTCTTAGCAAATGAGGTCGTCCCGCCACTGCGGCTGCGCGCGTATTCCCTGCATGGAGTAGAGTTCCCTCGCTCAGTTGTTGACGCCATTGGCTAAACCCCCGCTCTAGCTATGACGTCATTAGCTTCCATTATGATGTCATTAACAGCTAATTTACAGCGTATTGGTTCTTGGCTCGTAATGTAGCCTTGCCGTGTATTCTTAACCCTCTCTATTAATTCCTAGCGGCCCGAAGAGTACCACAATTCTTAGAAAATGAGGTCGCTCCGCCACTCCAACTTCGCGCGCGTCGCCTGCATGGAGTAGAGAGTTCCCCCGCTCCAGCGTTGACGTCATTGGCTAAACCGCTCTGGCTATGGCGTTATTAGCTTCGGTTATGATGTCGTTAACAGCCAATTCACAGCTTATTGGTTCCTGGTTCGTAATGAAGCCTTGTCCTGCATTCTTAACCCTGCCTATTAATTTGAAGCGTTCCGAACAGTACCACAATTCTTAGCAAATGAGATCGCTCCACCGCTGCGACTGCGAGCGCATCCCCTGCGTGGAGTCAAGAGGTCCCCGCTCCCACGTTGGCGTCATTGGCTAAACCCCAGCTCTAGCTATGCCGTCATTACTTTCCATTATGGGTGTCATTAACAACCAATTTACAGCATATTGGTCCTTTGTTCGTAATGTAGCCTTGCCCCTGCATTCTTAACACTGTCTATTAATTTATTTGTAGCGGTGCGAACAGTACCACAATTTTTAGCAGATCAGATAAACTCGCCCCGCCCCCCCGGCTGCGCGCGCATCGGCTACATGGAGTAGAGAGCTCCTTCGCTCCAGCGTTGACGTCATTGGCTAAACTCCCGCTCTAGCTATGGCGCCATTAGCGCCGATTATGCTTTCAGTAACAGGCAATTTACAGCTTATTGGACTTTGGTTCCTAATGTAGCCTTACCCTGCATTTATAACCCTCTCTATTAATTTCTAGCGGTCAGAACAGAACCACATTTCTTAGCAAATGAGGTCGCTCCACCACTGCGACCGCGCGCATCGCATGCGTGGATTCGAGAGTTCACCCACTCCAGCGTTGACGTCATCGGCTAAACCGCTCTAGCTATGGCGTCATTAGCTTCGGTTAATTTGTAGCGGTCCAAAGAGTACTACAATTCCTTAGGCAAATGAGATCGCCCCGCCAATGTGGCTGCGTGCGCATCGGCCTGCATGGAGTAGAGTTTTCCCGCTAGGTCTTTGACGGTCATTGGCTATACCCCCGCTCTAGCTATGGCGTTATTAGCTTCGGTTATGATGTCATTAACAGGCAATTTACAGCTTATTGTTCTTGGTTCGTAATGGAACCTTGTCCTGCATTTTAACCCTGTCTATTAATTTGAAGCGTTCCGAACAGTACCACAATTCTTAGCAAATGAGATCGCCCAGCTACTGAAGCTGCGCGCGCATCGCCCTGCATGTAGTAGTTTCCCCGCTCCATCGTTGACGTCCATTAGCTAAACCCCCCGCTCTAGCTATGGCGTTCATTAGCTTCGGTTATGATGTCATTAAAGGAAATTTACAGCGTATTATTGGTTTTTGGTTCCTAATGTAGGGCTTACCCTGCATTTATAACCCTCCCTATTAATTTGTAGCGTTCCAGAAGAGTACCACAATTCTTAGCAAATGAGATCGCCCCACCACTGCTCTGCGCGCGCATCGCCTGCGTGGAGTCGAGAGACCCCCGCTTCAGAGTTGACGTCATTGGCTAAACCCCGCTCAAGATTTGGCGTCATTCGCTTCGGTTATGATATCATTAACAACAAATTTACAGCGTATTAGTTTTTGGTTCGTAATGTAGCCTTGCCCTGCATTATTAACCCTCTCTATTAAATTTAAGCGGTCCTAACAGTAATTGTTAGCAAATCAGGTCGCCCCACCACTGCTGCTGCGCGCATCGCCTGCGTGGAGTCGGGAGTTTCCCCGCTCTATCGTTGACATCATTTGCTAAACCCCCACTCTAACTTTGGGCGTCATTAGATTTGATTATGATGTCAATTAACAGCCAATTTACAGTGTATTGGTTCTTGGTTCGTAATATAGCCTTGTCCTGCATTCTTAACCCTCCTCTATTAATTTGTAGCGGTCCGAACAGTACCACAATTCATAGCAAATGAGGTCGCTCCAACCGCTGCGACTGATGGCGCATCGCCTGCGTGGAGTCGAAAGCTCCCTCGCTCCAACGTTGGCGTTATTGGCTAAACCCCCGCTCTAGCTATGACGTCATTACTTTCCATTATGGTAAGTAAGTAAGTAAGTAAGTAAATTTATTCATCAAGATAGATGTTTACAAAAAAAAAGACACATAATTCATTTACAAACAGATTTGACTTAGTTAGAACATAACCTTTTAAATTGAGATACATTTGTTGCCTGTTTCGCTTCATCAGGCATTATATAATTTTAAACCTTTGTAATATAGATTTTTTTGTGAACACGCTTTCGTTGTTGTAGGGTAATCTAAAATTATTTACACTTCTTGTCTCATAACTATGTATATCTCTATTTTATACAATAAATTTATTTAAATATGCAGGTAATTTGTTATTAACAATTTTAAATATCAGAATTAACGTATTAAAATAAATTCGCTGTTTAATACTAAGCCATTGCAGCGTTTCCAACATTAAATTGATGCTGGTTCGTTTATTACATAATAGAATAATACGCATTGCTCTATTTTTGCAGTTTTTGTAGACGCTGCAACTCACCTTCGTTGGCTATAAATAACACGCTAACACAATATTCAAAATGTGGTGCAATAAGTGTTTTGTTTTTTATATCCCCTACATGTACTACACTAAGATTAGCCTTTCCCTTGCTCTAAGAAATGATTTTGGGCCAAGATTTTGGTTTCAATTCGGTTACCCGTCATTTTGTTGGACATTCTTACAATTTTATACGCGGTTTGCGTTTTTTTGGCACACTAATATTGTAATTGCTCCCAAGTTTCGTTTTTCGCTTCTTCCTTAAGTTCGGATACTGACTCCTGGTTTTTGCATTCAATAATAATTCCACCCCGGCTAGCATGTTTTACTCCCGAGATTGCGATAGTTGTGGGATCAATGCTACATTTAATGGTCTCTTTGGTGACACCACTCTTTTGTCCCTCATTTTTTGGTTTTACCACCAACACAGGTTCGCTCTTTTTAAGTGTTCAACTTGTCTGCATACGAGGCTTTGTTTGGATTTTCGTTCTCTGCAAGTTTTTTTATACTGATATTTATTTCCTCATATTTTTCCCGTACCTTATCCGTCAGCGTCGATATTGCTGTTCCTGCCTCTTCACCCCATCAGCACACTTGTCCAGATCTTTTCGCCATCCCTGCAGCGCCGCTCTCATATCCGCAACCATTATTCTCATCGAAAATTGCTTCATGTTAGAGCAGTTGTCCGCAGCACCAAAAAATGTTGTTTACTTCTGTAATGTTCTTATACATTTCATCACATATTTTTTACACACTTGGGATGAAAGGTTTGATCACACCAGCCATTACAGCTCAAACTCTTCCCCATTTCTCTTAAATTCACCATTGCATTTTACACAAGCCATAATGGCGTGGTGAAATTTAATAATAAAAGTCACCAGCACTGGCACACCACTGTTAACTAAATCAGGTTTGTATGTCCGCTCGCGACCGCAGTCAACGCTGAACTGAAATTTACAGCGTATTGGTTCTTGGTTCGTTAATGTAGCCTTGCTCTGCATTCTTAACCCTGTCTATTAATTTGTAGCGGTCCGAACAGTACAACAATTTTTAGCAAATGAGCTCGCCCCGCCACCCCGGCTGCGCGCGCATCGCCTACATGGAGTAGGGAGTTCCTCCGCTCCAGCGTTGACGTCATTGGCTAAACCTCCGCTCTAGCTATGGCGTCATTAGCTCCGATTACGATGCCATTAACAGGCAATTTACAGCGTATTGTTTTTGGTTCCTAATGTAGCCTTACCCTGCATTTATAACCCCCTCTATTAATTTGTAGCGGTCCGAACAGTACTACAATTCTTAGCAAATGAGGTCGCTCCACCAGTGCGGGCTGCGCGAATCGCATGCGTGTATTCGAGAGTTCTCCAGCTCCAACTCTGACGTCATTGGCTAAACCCCCCGCTCTAGCTATGGCTTATGTTATGGTAATTATGTCATTAACAGCCAATTCACAGCGTATTGGTTCTTGGTTCGTAATGGATCTTTGCCTTGCATGATTAACCCTATCTATTAATTTGTAGAAGGCCGAACAGTACCACAATTTTTAGCAAATGAGGTTGCCCCGCCCCCCACTCCAACTGCGCGCGCATCGCCTGCATGGAGTAGAGAGTTCCCCCGCTCCAGCGTTGACGTCATTGGCTAAACCCCCGCTCTAGCTATGGTGTTATTAGCTTCTATTAAGATGTAATTAACAGCCCAATCTACAGCGTATTGGTTCTTGGGTTCATAATAGAGCCTTATCCCTGCATTATTAACCCTGTCTATTAATTTAAAGTCTTCCGAACAGTACCACAATCCTTAGGAAATGAGGTCGCCCGCCACTGCAGCTGCGCGCTTATTGCTTGCATGGAGTAGGGTTCCCCCTCTCCATCGTTGACGCCATTGGCTAAACCCCCGCTCTAGCTATGGCGTCATTAGCTTCCTTTATGATGTTATTAACAGCCAATCCACAGCGTATTGGTTCTTGGTTCGTAATGGAGCATTGCCCTGCATTCTTAACCCTGTCTATTAATTTGTAGCGGTCTTAACAGTACCACAATCCTTAGGAAATGAGGTCGCCCGCCACTGCAGCTGCGCGCTTATTGCTTGCATGGAGTAGGGTTCCCCCTCTCCATCGTTGACGCCATTGGCTAAACCCCCGCTCTAGCTATGGCGTCATTAGCTTCCTTTATGATGTTATTAACAGCCAATCCACAGCGTATTGGTTCTTGGTTCGTAATGGAGCATTGCCCTGCATTCTTAACTCTGTCTATTAATTTGAAGCGTTCCGAAGAGTACCACAATTCTTAGCAAATGAGATCGCCCCGCCACTGCGGCTGCGTGCGCATCGCCTGCATGTAGTAGAGTTCCCCCGCTCCATCGTTGACGTCATTGGCTAAACCCCCGCTCTAGCTATGGTGTCATTAGCTTCCGTTATGATGTCATTAACAGCCAATTCACAGCGTATTGGTTCTTGGTTCCTAATGGAACCTTGCCCTGAATTCTTAACCCTGTCTATTAATTTGTAGCGGTCCTGCATGGAGTAGAGTTTCCCCGCCCCAGCGTTGACGTCATTGGCTAAACCCCCGCTCTAGCTATGGTGTCATTAGCTTCGATTATGATGTCATTAACAGCCAATTTACAACGTATTGGTTCTTGGTTCGTAGTGGAGCATTGCCCTGCATTCTTAACCCTGTCTATTAATTTGTAGCGGTCCTAACAGTACCACAATCCTTAGGAAATGAGGTCGCCCGCCACTGCAGCTGCGCGCTCATTGCTTGCATGGAGTAGAGTTCTCCCTCTCCATCGTTGACGTCATTGGCTAAACCCCCGCTCTAGCTATGGCGTCATTAGCTTCCGTTATGATGTCATTAATAGCCAATTCACAGCGTATTGGTTCTTGGTTCGTAATGGTACCTTGCCCTGAAATCTTAACTCTGTCTATTAATTTGTAGCGGTCCTGCATGGAGTGCAGTTTCCCCGCCCCAGCGTTGACGTCATTGGCTAAACCCCCGCTCTAGCTATGGTGTCATTAGCTTCGATTATGATGTCATTAACAGCCAATTTACAGCGTATTGGTTCTTGGTTCGTAATGTAGTGTTGCCCTGCTTTCTTAATCTATTATAAGGTTAGAGGAGTGAACTAAGTGGGTCTCCCTGCCTTAGACCTGTTGATATAGGTAGTTATTCTGTAATGTCATTATAACATCCCGAGACTATTGCAGCATTGTTAGTTTGATTTCTTACTTATCCTATCTTGGCATGCAGTCAGATCAACTCCCAGATACTTAAATGACATTGGCTGTGCGATTATGACGTCATTAACTGCCAATTTACAGCATATTGGCAGCGTACATAAATCAAACAAGTACAGACACTCATGTCAAATGTTAAAACCCTGTCTAGAGTGCCTGGGGACAGTGACCTTATGGGGTATTTCTAACCAAATGGTTGTTCTACAAATCAGAGCCAGTAACTGGCATGATGTGGTAAAGTAGTGGCGCTATCTTTCGGTAATATCGGAAAATACCCCCCAACACTGAGAAAAAAGTGTCGTATATAATACCAGAATTCTGTTATTGTTTACCAGTTGTCGTAGTTGTATATGCGACCAAACACTAGACTTATTTTGAATTTACCACGACACTACTGGTACTGTGGAACTAGTACAGTATACTACATCTTGACGTGGTAAATATAGCTACCACAGTGTCCTGGTAATTTTGGCCTCATTTTAATGTTACAAACTAAACATGTTCAATATTACAAGTATAACTACGTTTAAATGATCGTATTGACTCCCAGGCAATTTTTAATTTTTACCAAATAACATGGATTAGTTTAATACTGATTCAAGTTTATATTGACTTCTGATGTAATAGTTAATATTACCAAAAAGGATTTATCAAAATAACCCACCACAAAATAATATTTATTACTGGCTAGTTAGTATTAGCAGTTAATAAAAGAATGTTATAAAATAGACTTTTTTATTGCCACAAAAGCAAAAAATAAAATAATACATTATTACATAAAATAAATACAAATAAAGTATAACATTACAGCAAAATACTTCGAAGCTAAGAATATAAATGTGAATTGTATAAAATTGTAAATATTAATATTAAACATGGCATGGTAACATAATCATACAAACATCTTTTTTATTAAAACACACGCAATTCACATGCTTAAGGTAGTCGCAAGTTCAACTTCGTAACTGTCTGTGGTAATGTTTAGAAAAATTGTTCGTTAAAATTGTTTGAAAAACAAAATAAACGTATGTATTTTCAGAAATAATTATATCGGACAGTTTACCAAAAGTGGGTCTATTGGAATCGTGACCTCCAATAACAGAATTGTTCTCTTTTTATAATGAATTCCACAAACATCTACCCAAATAACAATAACACATTTAGAGGGTTCAAGTTTTATATTTGGCGGAACTTCACATTTTTTTCTGCAAATGAGATTGTTCTTCCATGTTTAAAATTATCTTCAAAAATTTTATTTCTGTAAAATGTGACGGCGATACTCAATTGATGTTTAATGGATAAACTTGATATGAACCGTTAAACAGATCGAATAAAGACAAAGGAAACGTACGCCGCCCGAAAGGCGCCCGAAGAACAAAGATTATTACATCTGTTCAACAAACCGCCGCGATCCTACGCAGAAGTATCTTTCAAAACCCTAAAATCATAAAAATAAGTGTCCTTACAACGAATTTCTAAAGTGCAGCAAGATTGCAACCATAAAACTTTATTGGAGCCGGCCGGCCAAGAAAGGTGACAGCCAGCGAAATACGCCTCACGAATGTTTGCAGATTAAATTAAGAATTTTTCACTAAAACGCCCTTTAAACAGAGTGCGCTCTGTTTTAATCACACATAAAGGATACCAGAAGATAGGAAAAATTAACCGCTACCTATTAAAACAAACCACAGAGCGATAGCACATATACAGGTGGAGAAAAAGCAATTTTTCCATCAGGCAGCCAAACTCGCGCCCGGGAGAGCGGCCGAGAGTTCAGCGGCCCGAGGAAAGGCATATTGTAACGAAGAAATCAGGGGCCACGACCGAGTACAGCGAGCAAAGATGCAGATTACAAATTAAATTTTAATTAACGAAGGAAGCATCCCAGAAAAGCGTAATTGGTCTCAATAATCTTATAAAAATAGCGCGCAACCGATCAAAGCATAATAAACTTTTTAACACACGCCATAAGAAAAATACTTAATTAAGCTTTACGCGGAACATTGCATTAAAAATTCCAAGTTGAGCTAATTTTTTACTCAAATCATAGCAAATTGGGTGTCGTTAGACTCGGCATTTCATCAACTATTGATTGCGACTAAAACCAAGTCGCTAATTGATCACGCCGCTCAATTAAATGCTATAATTACAAAATATATCGAAATCGGGCAAAACATCCCTTCTACTTCGACCAATGAGCGTCGAGATCGCGTTGGACAAAGGACTGGCTCCTTTAAATAGTCAGACGCTGGCAGTAAGAATTCACTCAACCCAGGAGAGTCCACCAGGAACCATCAGCCTTCCAAGGATCAGTCTCCCCAGGACCTCCAGCCTTCCAGCACTCAGCCAAGGAGAGTCCACCAGCCGCCACTTCAGCTTCCAGGACTACCAGCAGCCACTTCAGCTTCCAGGACTACCAGCAGCCACTTCAGCTCCAGGACCAACAGCCGTTTCACTGGACTTAGCTGTCTGCCGCCTTCGTGGGACTTGGGATTCGAGCCACTTCAGCTTCCAGGACCAGCTAGCAGCTCCAGCCTCTCCAGAGCCTATCACCCTCGTGGACTTAGAGCCAATCCTACGCATTGGACTCTGCTGCCTGCCGTCTTTAGAAAGCCACTTTCGCCAGCCGCCGCCTCCGCCCAGGAGATCCGCACTGCCGCCGACGTTGCCGCCGCCGCTGCTCACAGCCCGCCGCCCCGTCGCCAGTCGCCACCGCCGCCGCTGCAACCGCCGAAGGAAGCCGCCAACCGCCGCCTCCGCCAAGGAGACCCGCACTGCCGCCGACGTTGCCGCCGCCGCTGCTCTCCGCTCGCCGCCCCGTCGCCAGTCGCCACCGCCGCCGCTGCCACCGCCAAAGGAAGCCGCCAGCCGCCGCCTCCGCCAAAGGAGATCAGCACTGCCGCCGACGTTGCCGCCGCCGCTGCTCACAGCCCGCCGCCCCGTCGCCAGTCGCCACCGCCGCCGCTGCAACCACTGGAGGAAGCCGCCGGCCCCGCCTCCGAAGGACCACACCCGCTTCCAATCGCGGATGCCAATCCGCCATTTTCTTTTCTTTTTCTGTATATAAATGTTACCTAGTTATAAGCTTATTTGTATGTGTAAATATAATAAACTTTGTTCCAATCAAATCCAGTGTCTAGCTGAGGGTAACGCCCACCCTCCTCTTCCGAAACCGACGCCATTGCAGTAACCCTACCGCTGAGCATAGACGTAGGCTTGTTAAACTAGACAGTGTTTATTCTTGATTTATTAACATTAGCGGAAGTTTTAAAAAAATTATGTTTCGCTTCAAACAGTATATGCTGGATAGCAAATTTAATGGGCCAGATTTGTTAAAAATTGTAGCATAATAAGTGAACATATGGAATTTGAAAGTTACATTTTCTTCGTTAAAGATACATATAAACTGTGGTGTATCGTTAGTAAATTTGATAAAATGTAAGAAATATCTTTTTCAATATTTTTTGCTGAGACAACTCTATAGTTTCCAAAAAATATAGTTTTCAGGTACAAATTCACTAGTTAGTATTGGCAAATATCTTGTGAAAAACAATACCTCGGACGCTGACAACCTTAATTGCTCATTTTTAAAATCATTATAAAGATCCTTGAGGATTTATTTATATAATTAATAAAACACAGAAAAGTTAAAATTCTATCATTTAGAGTATCAATGAAAAATAGACCAATTTCTATAAAGTGCCTTAAAATTAAAATTACATCATTTTTGCAAATACCATCTAAAAAATCGTGCATGGGATCACACGAATAATTTTCAGTAACGTGAAAATAGTTCAGGTGATTCCATACACATTTTTCCTTTATTCCAGTAACTGAAGGATCGTTAAGGGTTAAATCAGTGTCATAATTAAGTTTAGTTCTTATGTATTCCGGATTTTCAAAATACAGAACATGTCTCATATTTTTTCGGAGTTTACACAAACGGCAACAAAAATAACTTTCAACAAATTCCAATATTTTATTTTGACCTAAGTTATCCCCAATTAATAGCTCAAGTTGAAAATATATCTTTTCTTCTTTTCCATTAATCAATACCAATTTCTTTGAGATATTGTAGTTCGTTGATTAAAATTTTAAAGATTCTGTCGTTTCCAAATTGCTTTCTATCACTTGTTTTAAAGAGAAGCCCTAAAATACATTATCAACTTTAGGTATTAACTTAGGAGGCAAGCAAGGAATGGAATAATAAACCCCTCCAATTTTATTTATTCCAGAATGAGATCCTAAAGCATTGCCACGTTCAAAGTCATCAAAATAGATGAATAATGGTAAAACGAACTGATCAGGGTAGGAAAAATTTCGACTTACCTTCCACAAGTTTCCTTGGATAAAATTTGAAAAAACAAAATGCTCATTATTGAGAAAGTTTACGTATTTCTTTGTTCGTCTAAATACATCGGGTAACTGAAATAACTTTTCTAGAATTTTAGGCATAGGAACAAATGGCGCCGTAACAGTACTATTTACAAAGATTTGTGGGTTATTTTTTTTAACTAACTTATATATACTACCAATAACTACATCAACGAGTTCAATGCAGATACCAATTTCTTTAAAAAAGATTATACATTTATATTGAAAAGGGGGATGCTGCTTTATTTTCTATGAACTTATCAAAAATATTGCTTACTTCAGATTGAACATATCATCAACTTTTAACTTGTTCACAACTTGGCTTTTTATTATCTCGAATTTAATTTTCCAGTGAGCATTGCTATCTGTTAAAACTTCGAAAATATGTGTTGGCCGAATGTATCTATTTTTGTACAATTTAGTAATAAACCGAATTTCTTTGTCATTAAAGTTGTCATCAGCATCTTCAGCATAATCACTTAAATTTATAAAATTGTCAGAATCTAAACAAAATCCATTTTTAGAAACAGTTTCAATATTGGATGATTTGATTGAGCAATTTCATTGAATTTCCAAAAAAGGCACGATTCGCATTCAATAGTGGCATCATGAGTTTTTTCTACGTGTCTCTTTAAAGCCTTTATTGTCTGAACACTTCCTATATATAAACATCATTTAAATAAAATTTGTCCAGAATGGTATATGGAAAAATAAACGAAATAAGCTTCGCGACTAAACTGTCTTTTACAATCTTCACAAAACATGATTGAACAATTAAATTACTAAATAAAGAAACTTAGTCAAAACAACTAACTTATGGCAACTAACTTCTGAAGAACGACAAAAATTAACTCAACAAGAACATTAATTTGTATTTAACAAAATAGTTTGTTCCATTAATAAATCGGAATAAACTGTTTTCACTGAAACAAAGGACGGATCAACTTTGGTATTAATGTTATAAATGTTTTTTTAATAAAGTTCCAGCATTGGGCCGATTCAGCTGGATAAGAGACGTTTAATGCAAAAAACGACTTGAAACATAGGTACGTCAAATGCTTTCAATGGGGTGTCTAGCTCAAAGATAATTCCATTAACTTTCACTGGCGATCTTGTATATGCCAGATTTCCAATTAATACCAACGTTGGCTGTTCGCTAGTCTTTAAGTCCTATAACTTCTTTTCTCTTCTATCTAAAGTTTCTTGTAAATTTTCATTATTCTGAAATAAATGTAAAACTATATTATGTGTTTATTTTTAAGGTGTATGCAAACCTACCTCAACGTAAATTAAAAATTCTGTCTCGATTTTTGAATACTTAAGTATTTCATTGCCAGAGCAAGTCTCCCTTTTTCTTCTACGCATAATACTAGAAAATAACAATGGTAACACCATCAAAGCAACATTCTTTTCAATTTCGTTTAAAAGAATAAATTACTATTTTAAATTAAGAGGTTATTCTCAGAAATAGTTTTACTTACTTTGAGACACTTCTAAAAACTCGTTGTTTTTTAAATGTTTGTCTAATATTTTATTAATAGTTGGACAGTATTTTTTATTAGCAACATTTATAATGGATTTGTATACAAACACTACAAACTTCCCGACCGTTTAAAGAATTTGAACAAACTGAAATTTACTATTTGAAGTTTCTTGCAGATGTTGCTTAGAAGTTTCTCGAAAACCGTTAAAGCTTTGTGACCAAGACGCATTTATGGATTAGCATCCAGCTTTCCTGGAATATTGATGCACTTCGGAGATTATATTGCTGGTTATATACCTGCTCCAGCTGCAGATTTATAAAAAAGTGCCACTAGTCGTGGTAAATTTTACTTGTTTGTCATGAACGATTGTATCTTACGAATTTGTAGTAAAAGCTACTACCACAAACTTGGTTGTACTTCCCATGTATGTAGTTAAGTTTATTATGACATACACTACCTTTTTGTAGTGGTATAATGTATCTTTTATCAAGGTAGTGATCACCGCATTTTAGATGTGTTATTACCTAATTTTATATTACTACTACTAATGGTAAGTAAAAGAAATATTATTTTTCTCAGTGAAGAGCCATTCACGGCCATTCAAACCGGTATTTTAACATCAAAGGAACCTACGCTGAGTGTCTCTACTTGTTTGATTTATGTACGCATTGGTTCTTTGTTCGTAATGCCTTGCCTTGTATCCTTAATTCTCTCGAATATTTCATCCATGATAGGGTTAAAGAAGAGTGGACTAAGTGAGTTTCCTTCCCTTAGACCTGTTGATACAGGTACCTACCTTTTCTGTCTGTGTTAAGTTGCTCAATTATTCTAGTGATGGCTGGTGCGATACTGTTCTCCTTAATAAGGATGTCTATAATGTCTCGCAGTTTGACCCGGTCGAAGGCTTTTGTTAGATCGATAAAGCACATAAATGCTGGTGTTTCGTACTCTATTGACTTTTGGATCAATTGTCTTATTGCAAATATGATGTCCGTTGTAGATCTGTTTTTTTTCTGAAACCTTGTTCTTAACTGATGGTTATCTTCCCCAGGATCATGGATTCAATGACTCTAGTAAATAGTTTCATGGAAGTGTTTAATAATGTTATTCCTCTGTAGTTCTCCAGGCATCTTTTATCTCCCTTTTTAAATATTAGGTGGCGATACTTCTCTTCCAGTCAATTGTTACTGCTCCTGTTTTAAGTATCGTTTGAAATAGGGCTGTTAATTGTTGGATCATATCTTCGTTACCATATTTAAGCAGTTCATTTGGTATATTAACCGGGCCAGATGCTTTCCTGTTTTTTAATTGTTTGGTTGAATTTACTACTAACCATTACTCTACTTAAGTATCTATATTGGAATTCGAGCTATCGTTAGTAATAACTGAATCAAATAAACTACAGTTGCTGAGCAAAACAGGAAACAAATATAGAATATGAATGTACATTATAATAACATTTGAGGTGCTGAAAATTTCTTTTAATGTAACTACGTTTCTATCTTTCACCGCTTACAAGATTCCCATACATCCTGTAAAATATAATTCTCCATTATAATAGTGTAGAATTAACCTAAAGTTCTTGATACTCAAATACACTCGGTCTAGTTGTGTATGTAACGACACACCCACAACTTTCTAAAAATGTAAGTAATGCCAAGTAATATGAATATGTTTCCATACCGTAAATAGTAGTGGCAAATCAATTGTAAAGAAACCTCCAGCTGTAATCTTTACATCATCGTGGAGAAGTTGTAAGGCAAAGGTGTTGATCTAAAATAATAAAACGGTTACACATCATGATTTTTAAAGTACGCGGAGTATACTTCTTTGTTTAAATCAGCGTCGCTAGTAGCAACCATAAGTTTCAGTAGCTCTTTTTTAATCAAGTTGGCCTAAAACACACACTGTTTGTATTTAAGCTTTTCTATGTGAATTTACATAATACAGCGTGGGTCAGATACTTCACAAGTGGATGTTTTTTCTATTAATAGTTTACTTCAAATATCATTACCATACAATTGGTGTTGGTCTATACTTAGAAACGTGGGAGCGATTAGTTCGCCAAAAATTACTGAACAGAAGGGAACAACGGCTACATCTTTGCACAACGAAAGTTAGCTGAGAGAAATAGGAATTTCAAAAAGATAAGGAAAGCTTTGTGCCTAGGTACGAGTCCATAAAATGATACGACAGACTGACAAGCCGCAAGTACTAGTACAAAAGGTTGCTTAATCACCTGACGCTAAAAATATGCATGATCTAAAAAGTAACGCAACAAATTATGGAAAATATCTTGAGGCTTCAAAGACCCATACAACACTTTATTTCAGATTCGAAATTTACTTAAAAGTGCTTTAATAATGGAAAAATTTAGTTTGCACTATCGGATGCAATAACTGAATTATACTATTACTCAATAGTAGAAATTAAAGAACAATTCTACAGGGAGGTAAAACATAAACTTGATCGCCAGAGCCATTGCAAGCAATGAAACTTGCCTAATCTGTAGCATGCTTTTTGTTGACATAGAACTGTCACGTTCTTTTGTGTTTAAAATTCACTTTCTTGTTTAACTTGTTTCATTGTTATTTTAATGTTACCTATCAATTTAATGTATACATTTGGTTTAAATTGCATAATTTTGCATATTTGTTTAGGTGATAGTTAGACTGTTAGTCACGTGAACTAATAGTTCAGTTAATTGTAGTTCAAATGTACTTAGTTTTATAAAGTACACTGTAGTCAGAATCTTTCATGGGCTTCCGCGATCAAGTTTAGTTTGATATCCCTGTTGATTTTAAACGTGGATCATAGCAGCGTTTGGGATGTTGATCATTTTATCTTATATAATCGAATTATTTCTCCCTGTTTACGAAAACCCTATGCTGGACACACTACATACAGAGTGTAAAATTAGTGTTACAAACTTCTAGGTGTGATAGCGTTTAACAAAATAAGAAAACATTGTCTGTGAACATGGGTCGGAAATTACGTATCGAAGAAGCTATAGTACTGAAAAAGATAATGGAACAAGGTGTTTATTTAATTAACCCATGGTTTTCCGTTAGCCTTCTCAGTGTACCATTATGGTATTATTTTTAACTACCTGCATACGTATAAATCTTGGTACCAACCAACATTTGCACACTTCTATACCTATGTAATTAAATTCAAATAATTAATAATATTACTTACATCTTCCACAAAAGCAGCAGAAATAATAATTAAGGATAGCATATCAACCAAGCGGAAAAGCGTTCCACTCACATTGAACAGTATATATTTGCTAGTTTCGTCATTAATAGTATAACGGTAAATGTACGTGAGTATCATGAGAAAATCAAAGCCTGAGTTCACCAGTAAAGGAACAGAGTATATTCTATTGATCGATACATTGATGGAAATCAACTGTTTGGCAATATCAGTTACATCTCGAATTATTGCCGTTTTATTTTTCAATATAGTTTCTTTATGAATTTGAAGTAAATCTAAATGCAGGAGTTTAAACCTAAATTTTAGTGAATACATCCAACATCAAAATGTGACTCCAAAACAGACTTTATAAAAATTTATGATTATATAAATAATTGTTCGCAAGTGATACGCCATTGGTAGGTTTTTAATATAGTCACCAAAGCTGTTAAGAAAAGTAATCATCACGACGTTACATATTATCCAACAACAAGAAATATTTCTAATACGTATATTATTTACTGCTTCTATCTGCTTAATTTTGTGGTCGATTGTTAATATTTGATTCAATGTTTGCATTAGAATTTTCCGATAGAATTGATTACACACTAGCATGGAGAAAACGAGTACCACATCTCCATAGATTTGATATATCAATACGAACCAATGCATAATGTTCGTTGTATCCAGTTCGTATGTGTGAGCAAGATATATGTTAAGCACAATGCCAAACTGCAGCAGAATGTAGAATATAACTTTGCCCATACTTCCATTATTTACATTCGCTAAAACTCTTCGATTGGGTTTTCCACTGATTCTAAATTGATCTATAACCAGGCATTTATGAAAAACGTAAGAAGGATATAAAGCTGTACATATATCACTAGAATTTTGTTGCAACGAAGCTGATGTACGAGCTTGCGTGGCCATTTTAGTGGCTATAACAATGACTTTAAGTTAGTAATTGTTTTTTTTTAAATTAATTACATTGAATTGAGTATATTCAGGTTCAAGTACACCATGATTAGTTTACCTCTTATTGAAGTAATGGATCATAATAGCTGACATGCTAATTCATTTTAATCAGAAATAATGGAAATTGTGTTGCTGTTAGGAACTTGTTAATTAAAGAATTACTTTTTACGTCTGTGTGTATTTATGTGATGGTTGAAATTTTAGGTATTTAGTGTATTGATTGTGTTGTCTGTTTCTAAAATAAATTTCATCTACATTTATCAACTGTTGAAAGTACCAGGTTTTGAGCTTCTGATCTTAACCCCAGCAGCCCAGCTCTGCACCATTATACGATTGTGACAACGTGTCAACGTGATCGTTTAACGGTTATTACTGGTATATTAAATACAAATCTAAAGACACTGAGCTTTTTGCATTAATAATTTACAAAATCTGAAGAAGAAATCATCTTAATAGACTGTGTCGTTCTCGAGATAGCATGTTTACATCCAACCGGCGACAGACCTTCACTAAACTGAATTTTTCGACTTTTGTGTAACGCCAAAGCGGGCGATGTCTTCACATGCACTTTCATATAATTTTGGTTTGGTCGCGATTGATTGAGCGGTTGCGGCAAAAATTGTAAATCAGTAAAAATTGTGGACTTGAAAGTAATATTTCGACATATCGTGCCCAAGTAATTATAGGATATAAGATGTCAATAGAAGTCCAGTTGTTCTAAAATAATTCTAATTATAAAACTCTATCTATTTTGAAGGAATAAAAATATTACAACTATACTCAGTCAAATAGTTATTTTACCAAAGCTTACCTGTTCATTAACGGCGTCACAAACAACGTGAAGCTCAACAACATTAAGCTAGTAGAATGCAGCTCAATGTATAAATAGTCGATGTATAACATATTAGCTCCTATGGTTATTTCTTCAATAACCCAATACAACTCTATATTTATCCTAGTACCGCTATATTCATAACGGGGTTGTTATTTTGTTGTTGTCATACCAACCAACAAGGATACTGAAAGTTGACCTTTTCGTCACAGAATAAGACAACGAACGCGAAAACAAGTAAAAATAAGTTGGTAAAGCAAAAACAATATAACGACTCGCTATTATCGATTTGGTACACGCTAGGGTGCATTGATATCAATTTAACGTACTTATTTGTCTTTTACCAGGGTGCGGACAGATCGTTGTCTCCTCTTACTCTAAATTACTTTAGAGTGAGAGGGGACAACGATCTGTCGGTATCCTGTTATAGGACAAATACGTCAAATTGACATCATGGTACAATAGTACAAGCTAACTTGACTTTTTTTCACTTGTCAAATAAAATAATTTAGAAATGTCAGTTCTTTTAGGTTATGTCTTGCATTTTAAGCATAAAAAGCAACTAAAAATTCGTTAAGGACGAACATCGATCATTAGCATTGATATTAAAGTAATAAAATAGTATTACCCTCTTTCTAGTTTATATTTTATGCCATTATATTCTCTTCTTAAATATAATTCGTAATGTGCATAATAACATATAATTGTTTAATGAATATCATTTCGTTGTAATTTGAATGTAAGAAAATTCGGCTTTGGGATTATAACTCACAATATTACTTATTGTTACCCTTGAAAATACGACGTTATATATAGTTGATCTACTAAGTGCCAAAATATTATTAGGGAAAACTATAATTAATTGTGTAAGACACTTTATCTACTCCAGTGGGATAAATAACGCATTACGTCACTCATTTGACACTATTTCAGTTAGGTAATAAAGCTCATTACATCACTCAGTTATGTAATGGTTTCATTACGCAACTCAGTTGCGTAATGACTTTATTACGTAACTGAAATAGTGTCAAATGAATGACATAATGACATTTGCCTACTAAAATATTTTTGAAAATGACAGATCTGACATTTCTCTTAATCCACTTTTCTCAATTTTAGGCAGTCGTAGATAAAATTTTTTCGACGACTGACATCGAAAGTAGATTTTTCTCACTGTCATATGACAACAGAAGGTTGACATTTGCCGCTGAGCGTGCGTTTTCATCACTTTGCCGCTCGCCGAGCGTTTTGGGTTTCCGCGTGAACAAAATAGGTAGCCACGTCCGAATGTTTCATTGACAACGCCCGTCATTTGTGGAAATAATCGCGTCACATGTCATAGACTGCGCGAGTAATGTTAACTTGATTGTCAATTAATTTTTGCGATAAAATGAAATTTGATATTTTCTTTTAATAATATGCCCAGTCGTCGAAAAAATAGTATGTATATTTCGAGCTAAAAGTGCGCTTGCCGCTTTTGCATGATTGCTGGTTTCGACTTCGTCTCAACCAGCAATATTCATGCGCAAGCGGCAAGAATGCACTTTCAGCTCTTAACATACAATATACTATTGTACAATACATGTGTGATAATGCATCATTAACATACTTGTGTGCGTACATAACTCGTGCTACGCACTCGTTTGTAACTTACACACACCTATATTAATGATGCTGTTATCCCACTTGTATAGTAAATAACTATTGCATAACTGACGTTATTTTAATGTAGTTTGGAAAATATGTCAGAGGAATAACAAATAAAATCAATAATGTAATGTACACAATCACTTTTATTTTGGGGTAATTTTATGTAATTATCTGAAATAATGAAATTGCATAAAGGTACGCTGCTTGTTTGCTTAATTACGTAATTTCAAATCCAAGTCGAAGCTAATACTTTTATTAGAGCTATGACAGATTTTAACTGATTTTCTAGGTTATACGTATGTATTGATTAATCTATTGATCAATCTACTACCTCTCCTTAGAAAGGTCATATTGCATACTTTACATTACTTATGCTTTGGTAAAACCTAGGTCTTAATACGTTAATTACGAAAATATGCGACTTCTTCTTAAAACTCGTTGGTCACAGATAGCGCCCAAAAACATTCCAAATTTTATTCTTGTCTTTGTTAAGTAAGATTTTGCATAAAAAATACCACAACTTTTGGAATGTACTTATTTTATATAGTAAACTTATGATGTTCGGCAAAATCAAATCACCATCTCTCATCAGTGCCGGTTGATAACAACGAAATTACAGTCGCTTTATATACACTAACTTTAACAGTCTGGCCATACATGGTATGAATTCTGGTTACAATTTAATTGTCAGCTTAACACTGTTTAGTAAATTTAGCTAAGGGCTGAGACCCTATTTTATTGGGGTTATGTTCACAGAGTTGTCAGTGATTCCACTGTGAGCCATTTACGATCATTCCTGAGGGAAAATACAATGTTTACTAACACATAATAAGTACAAATTACATAATGGGGGGGGGGGGGTAAGCATAGTGCACAGATTGTCGTTAAAACTCTATAACATATGTTTCTCTACAGCTTTTTATAGCAGCCGAATACCTTCATATAATAGATAATATAATAACGGTGATTAGAATACGTTGGTGTTCTGGTCGAGTTGTCGTGGCTGGTGATCCTGTCAATTGATCGTTGCTGAGCATTTCTTCACGATCAAAATTATTTATAGTTCCGGACGTATGACAAAAGTTCACACAAATTAGAAAAAGTTAGTGTGTAACAGTTATGTACTAGTGATAGGGTAACTTTTAAATAATTGAGGTTGAGAAATATTTTGACAGTTGAACATACAAATTGAAATCTAGAATTTACAATAAATATAACTTTGTGAACAAATTTGTAACAAAGTTTACCGATGGGAAACTTTAAGTATTACATATCAGACACTATATATGGGAATTCTCACATAAAATATCGAATATATTCTATAATTATTGAACATATTACAATTTTAGCTAGGTTATCTTAATTTGATAGGGATGTAAGTATTTACATAAGGTAAATCATTTATTTAATTGCTATTATACATATGCTTCGACGCTCTATATTAAATTACTGAGGTGACAATTTGTTATTATTGAAAATTGTGTTAACAAATACTTCGAGGGGTTCTATAGTTGTATCGTAAAGTTAAAAATGTTTTAACGCTTTCATTGCGGCTCCTGTTTTACAATGATGCTTACCCAGTGGTGCTGCGGTAGGGATCTGCGTATCTGTACGGTTCCCGCATTTGACACTTTGCTCATGTTGACGTGCTTATAGATCTTCCGTGTTCAAGAGTTTTCATATTCTTAAATCATTTTTTATTTAACGAAATTACAGAGACTTGTTGCACACTAAAAATGCATAAGAAAACGTCACACAATGTTGACCATACATCCCCTACCTTTTCAGTAACTAATAAATTAAACCAGTTAAATCAGCCTTCAGGGGGTGTCAAACGGCAGATTAGAACATATTAAAAATAAACGGGGCTGCGAGCGCTATTGCGCGGTCTATCCTATTCAATTTACCACCATTTTTAAGCCTATTACGTTGGCCCATTCCGTTCTGTTACACACCCTTCTCCTGCCCCCCCTTCCGACAGCCTGACCAAAGAAAGAAGCTCTCGCGGCCCCGCCTCCAAGGGGGCTTTGACCCTCTCCAAGGGGGCCCTCGGGGCTCCACCCCTCTCCAAGGGGCCCTCGGGACTCGGCCCCTCTCCAATGAGGCCCTCGGAGCTCCGCCCCTGTCCAAGGGGGCCCTCGGGGCTCCGCCCCTCTCCAAGGGGGTTTTTGGAGCTCGGCCCCTCCCCCAAGGGGGTCCCCGGAACTCCGCCTCTCTCCAAGGGGGCCCTCAAAGCTCAGCCCCACTTCAAGGGGGCCCTCGGGGCTCTGCTCCACTCCAAGAAGCCCTCAGCGCTTCGTCTCTCTCCAAGAGGGCTCACGGGGCTCCGCTCCTCTCCAAGGGGGCTCTCGGGGCTCTGCCCCAGTCACGAAATCGAGGCGACGGCGAAATGCAGGCAAACGTAAATGGGGGACATCGAGTCTGCAATTGTCGTGACGGACACTCTCCTTTATTTATATGATATATTTGAAGACAGATGCATTTGATTCCCGCATTTAAGCATCCGATTCTTTAACCGTTTAGTCAGCAAAGGTATAGGCCCTATTGATTTGGATGACCCCAGTACAACACTACGCATGTGGCAGAGCAAGGGCGACGTGGCGGAATGCTCCGATTATCGTCAGAACAGTCTTCTGTATTTATTTATTTATTTATTTATTTATTTTTATGGAAAACTTACAGCTAATATACATAAATAGGTATAATCAGCAATAACTAGTAGCCATTTTACAGTTTTCGCCTATAGTTAATAATATAATAATTTTAGGCAACACAAGTTGCAGAAAAATAAAAAACAGATATTAAACTTAAATTGTTCGTTACTCTATAAAACATACTAACTTAAGAACCAAAGAACTCTGATGATACTCGCTTTTTTACCGAAGCAGAATTCGTGAAGAACAAATCAAAATCATAATTTTTGTTTATTTTGTTAAATTTATCGCTAGCTCTGTGGATGAAAGAATTTTGCCTATAGCTTGTTCGTACACTGGGCGTAGACAGGAGAATTGGATTTCTTGTTATGAATACTGGAGTACATAGAGATATTTTGCTTAATAATTGAGGACAATCTATGGAGCCGTTTGCAATATTCATTAAACAAGTAATATCAGTGACGTCCCTGCGTATTGAGAGAGGTAGAATATGATGTCGCTTACACCTTGACAAATAATCAGAATCTCTAACTCGACTTTTAAATTCGATAAAGCGTAAAAACCTTTTTTGGATGTTTTCAATGCGGGAAATATAGATTTCGTATCGAGGATTCCATATTTGCGAGCAGTATTCGAGAAGGCTGCGTACATACGCACAGTAAAGAATTTTTATAGTTTTGACTTGAGAGAAGTCAGCACATGATCTCATGATAAAGCCCAGTGCTTTTGATGCTTTTGAGACGATGTGATCAATGTGCCTGTCAAATAATAATTTTGAATCGTGAATTACACCTAAGTCTTTAATGAATTCAACTCTATTGATAAGTTGGCCTCTGAGATAATAGTTAAAATTCAGAAAGTTTATTTTTCTAGTAAACGTTATACAGTAACATTTCGACACATTAAGGTCAAGCTTATTATCGAGACAATATTGATCTAGCCTGAGTAAATCGCTTTGAAGGGCAGCTGCATCCGAGGCATTATCTATACGTTTTAAGATTTTCATATCGTCTGCAAATAATATAAATTTGGAGAAAAGAAAGCATTTTCCTATGTCCAAAATAAATAAAATATAGAGTAAAGGGCCCATTAAAGACCCTTGCGGAACTCCTGAAGGGACAGTTGTCCACCCAGATGTGAAACCATTAAGTACTACTGCCTGAGAACGATTTTCAATGTACGACTTAAACCACCTGAAAAGATTTCCGTGAATACCGGCGCTATGAAGTTTATTGAGAAGAATAGTGTGGTCTATCCTATCAAATGCCTTGCTATAGTCCGTGAAGATTGTATCAACTTGGGCCGGAACTGCCATGTTCTCGGATATATACTCATTTGATACTAGCAGATTAGTTACTGTTGAACGCTGCTTAAGAAAGCCGTGTTGTTCAGGACTAAATATTGGTTTCATCGCTGAATATATTTCAGTATAAACGATTCTTTCGAATATTTTGGCAAAAATGCACAATTTTGATATGGGTCTATAATTTTCTATTCTATTTCTAGATTCTTTTTTGTGAATGGGAGAGACGAAAGCCGATTTCCAAACTGAGGGCACGACGCCCTCTTTGATGGATCTATCAAAGAGTATAAAAAGAGGAACGGACAGACTATCAGCACAATTACGAATTAAAATTGGCGAAATGCCGTCGGGTCCAGCAGATTTATTTGTATCTATAGATTTGAGTAGTTTTAGTACTCCATCCTGATGAATTTCAATATTAGAGATGCTAGTAGGACTTATGCTAGGAGGATAATCAACTTGGATGTTATTCGTTGAATTTGTTTCCAAATAGGTGGATTGAAAGTAGGTGGAAAATAAATTACATACGCCCTCCCCCGTTTGAGCCGATTGGTCGCCATACGTCATAACAGCTGGTATTGCATTCGTATTATTTTTACGTTTGATAAATGACCAAAATGCTTTAGGGTTCTCTGAGATAGAAATTTCGATGTTAGCAGTGTAAGACTTGTAACACTGGGATTCTAGACGTTTCGCTCGTTGTCTAAGTAGAGAAAAAGTTGCGTAATCGGACAAGTTACCATAGATTTTATATTTACGGAAGTATTTTAATTTTTCTTTCATTATTTTTTTCAGAGGGGAGCTATACCATGGAGGAAACTTATCATTAAACTGCAATTTGTGTTGAATATATTTGTCGCGTAAATCTGAAATAGCAGAATTTAAAAAGTGTAGGGCATCGTCTATAGTTCCCGATGTCAATTTACTTGCCCAATCGATGTTGTTTAAACTTTCATTAATTGCCGCGTAATCACCTGAGTTGTAGAAGTATTTCATTCTACATTGCTTCTTCAAAGATGGTTGACTAATGAGATCGACTTCAATCGACAAGGCTTTGTGATGCGGGTCTTCCGGTACTAACGGGTCACAACAACTACACACTTTCAAATATTCGTTAGAAAATATTAAATCTAAAATTCTGTCGTGCGCGTTTCTAATCCCATTAAACTGGTTAAAGGAGCAAAGATCAATTGTATCTAAAAAATTAGCTTGCGTTTCACCAGTTGAGTTAGAGTAAGTAAACATACCGGTGTCACTTTGCGGGGCCCAATTTATGTTCGGCAGATTAAAATCACCCATTAGGATAAACTTACTGGACGGACTAGATAAAAATATTTCGGAAAGCTTTTCAGAAAAGTTTTTTAATTGTATTGCGAAGGAATTCCCCAGGTTCTGAGCACACAGATAGAGAGTGCAAATGTGTAGGTCGCAGGATAAGAGCGATGGGCCCAGACGAAAACTTATCGTTACCCAGATGTCTTCAGCGGAGGATCGCCACTCAGGCCTCTCGACCGCAGCAAGTCGCCGGTTCACTGCTAAAATGACTCCGCCGCCGAACGATTGTCCCATAGCAGCATACTTTCTGTCCCGTCTCCAAACTAAATATCTATCGTCAAACAACTCCTCATTTTTGATACCGTCAATAAGCCAACTCTCGGTAATTGAGATAATATCGTAAGAATTCAGTAAAACGTTTCTTAGAAATGTAGTTGTTTTTGTACGCAGCCCTCTCGCATTTTGGTAATAAATGCTAAGAGGGAAGTTGAATGCAGTAATATTGATTAATATCTAAATAATTCAAGAATATTCCCAAATAAAAGATTAACAGCAGGTAATTAAAACATGGAATCCTCATAAGAACGATTGCTAAAGTACAAAGTAGCCGATATATGTATATAAGTTTGCGGCTATTAGCAAGTGAGATAGATATCTGTACTAAATTACTTAAATGAATATTACAAATTGGTGAACTTATTATGACACAACCTACGTCCAACTCAAATAAACATGCAAGAAATCCAGTAAACATTAATACTAATGCGCTTAACACACTGACGCACCCACATATAATAGCCCAATGGTACATCAACATAAGGTACAAATTTATTAGAGAAAAAGTAATATTTAGGGCAGTTAGGCAAACATACATCCAGTTTTTACCCAAGAAATGCGAACATAAAACACAATAGCAAGCGATAAAAAGTAGTTTGGCTCTCAAACTTCTAAGAAGCAAGAAAATACCACACATGGCAAAACTTAAATAATTTCTATTATAACGTAAATTTAACTCGAAGACAAATTGTCGCGCACGAATTAGAAAATTTTTTGCAAATCTTCTTCTGCTTTGATAGAAATAATAGGGGAAGTCGCATTTTTTCTTATTAGAATTTTGCAGTGTTTTACCCACACAAACTGAAATTTTTTTTCTTTCGCCGCTAATTTTGTTTTAGTAAGCAGTCTTTTGTTATCTTCGGTAAGATGGTCATTTACAAAAATATTGTTGTTCCCTCTCAGGCCAATGTCCGTTGGTTTCAGTGATTTTATCTTACGTAAAGCCGCTATAAAATCTTCTTTGTCGTAACGCTTGTGAAAATGCACAATGATAGATTTAATTGAATCTGATTGCCTGGAGGGCACCCTGGTGATAAAGTTGATTAACTCCTTATTCAATTGAAATTTTCCCAAACCACTTATCTTTTCAACTAATTCATACAGATTTTCTCCTTTGCTATATGGGACACCTTTTATCTCAGCGTTGCTGCTTCTGAGCCACTGCTCTTTATTATTTAGCTGATTTTTTAGTTGGCTAAGTTGCTCCTGCAGAGAAGTTACATCTTTATCACTTTCTTCCAAGTGTAAGACTCTTGCCTCCACCGAATTCAATTTAGTCGAGTGCTCATTTATAGACTCATGTGCAAATTCAACCGATGTTTTGAGTGTCGCTAACTCGGCCTTGACCTCCTTCACATCGTTCACCAGTGTCTCCAGCGGGGCCAGCTTGAGAGATAAGCGCCTGAGTTCCTCCATTATCCCTTCTAACGTGGGTGGCGTCGGCGATGCTGCAGATGCCTTGCACGATGGGCAGCGCCAGGTTGATCTCCTGTCCCCCAGCTTTCTGAAGCCTGCTTCAGTCACACCGGAACATGGATAGTCAAAGTGCTTGTAACAAGCATTACACTTAGGGCCGTCCACCATATCTTCGTTACATCGGCCACACTTAAACATTGCTATGCTGCGTAAAACGCAAATTTAGTTTGCGGAAAGAGCCACGGGCCACACGATGCGTTCGCTTCGCCGAACTGCACTTTCCCTAAGTTTCCTGGTAAATTAGAAACTCGGCAACGTCGCTTTTAATTCGAGCGCTCCGTTATCACATTAATCCAACTTAACCTCCAACTGAATTGCGTTAAATTATAACTCGTTACCTGGATTTCTTTGCCTTCTTCACTTCGTGTGACTTCTTGCTACACCAGTGTTACTTTCCAGCACGTGTCTAATTTTAATTAACTTAACAGAGGTACAAAGAGCTATTTTTCCTTGAGTAAACACAAGTAAGAACTCTTTAGCAAGGTTGCCAACAACAGCATGCCATGTCATGAACGAACGTGTACTCAACATCAGGATGTTGAAGATCGTCACAACTGCGCTGAATTAGTGTGGCTGCGGAAAGACCAACGCCATCCACGCCCCCAGGCTGCTCCTGGCGAGACATAGGGAGAAGCACAAGCTTATCCATATGGCATTGCTCAACCTGGAGAAGGCACGATTTCATCTAGCACGTCCTTCGATCACATACTGACCGTAATGCCTATGTTGAGTGAGTCGTGCGTTGCCGAGTTGGAACCTTCACCGTCGGCGTACACCAGGAAACGCTTCTCTCACCTCTGCTCTTCGTTCTTTGTATGAATACAACTGCCGACATCCAGACGCCGTACCTGTGGTCACGAAATGTATAAACAGCCCGAAGACCATACGCAGTAGTGGAAGACTCAGTTGGATGAATACAACGAGTTTACACCAAAAAGACTAAATACATGAAATGCGGGCATCAGACCTATGAAGCCATCAACATTGACGACGAAGATCTAAAGAAAGTCCCATAAAGTATATTCAGGCTACTAGTCCGAGGTGGGATTAATATATAATTCTCTACCCAAGGGAAGTGCATGCTGATTGCTTTCTCACAAATCTCAAACCCGCTCTTAAATATTTTGTGAAGTAGACTCTGTAGTATATACTGTTATATTCTTGCATGGGTTGCTAGTCCGATATGAATTATAGCTAGTATTATATCTGTAGCTCTGGAATTGCTGGTTAAATAGAAACTCACAGAATTGTCATGTTAATTTTTATTTTTAAAGCCGCTTGTGGAAATTAGTTCTCGTTCATTTCAGACTAAGCCGGCTCTGCTCATATGGTTCTGTATAATTAAATGTATGATACAATCCTAGCTAGCGGCATCGTGAATCTCGCTGAGTTGGCATCGGGAAAGCACCTCATAAATATGTGGGCGACTTCCACTGCCATTAATATACTTTTATGAAGATTTTTTAATTTTCCAGACGTTACACCCCGCGCGATGGAAAATGCATTCCATTGATTGCAAATTTAGCTTTACGATGGTCATTTGGGTGTAGGCCATTAAGGCCGATATTATGCCGCTTGGGAGACTGCCGCTTCCATACATTTTCACACTGATTCAGAGACATTAAGGTGAATAGGTTCGGCGTGGTATGGTGGTACACCCTTTTATCGCAAAGTCATTCTTCAACTATCGCCAACAGCCGGATCAATCTTTAGTACAGTAAAATTGTCGAAAAAAACCCGTCACCTTAAAAAAATTGGCCGCGGCGATTCCTCTTGCCGAGTAGTTTAGGGTCATTAGACATGTGTAAACCTAAAAATCCGTGCCCCCACCCCCTGCCAAACAGCCGCCATCTTGAAAACAATTAAATTTGTTTTTTCTCGCGATCCATTGGTCGCACAGAAAAATTTGTTGAACCAAAAATATTTGAAATCAAATTCTACATATTTTTGGTGTTTACCGCGATACTGAGAAGTTGGTATTGCAAACGGTACAAGGCGACAAAGTTACCAAAAATTGGTTTTTGCCATTCTAACTTTGTGGGAGTGGTTTTTCCGAAAATTGCGAATGTGCAAGTTGTAGCGCTTGAAAAAATGTACCAGGATCTCTTTTAATAATGTGATTGATTTAAATAGTCTCCGAGTGACAGCCCTTCAAAGACCGAGCGGCATAGAAAATATATATTCCGGCGCAGCAGAGTAACCATTTCTCCTTTGCGGAGTTGCCCCGATACCGAGAAATTGGTATAGGTAAAAAAAAATTAAATTATGGGAAAGGAATATACGAGTATATTGGAAATAATTTATTTTTGCATATACCCTAAGATATATTGTAGTTTACTCAGACACGTTTTCTTTTGTTTGGAGCTCTTCTTTCGTCTTCGTTCGGAGCCTCGCACACAACCGAATCATTATCAACCATGGTAGGAGTGTTGCTTGAACTTTTATTGAGAAAAGTGCCCACCACTTGTGAAGATAATTTTTCGTCCGTGTCATAATTTTCATCCTCACTGTCTGATTCAGTATTGATTGAGTTGTAGCAGGTTTGTCCGCTGCAATTTCTGCACATTGCGAAATAATTGGTTACTTCTGAGCCGGAATATACATGTTTGGGTTTGCGGAAAGTTCGTTCTCCACATTTCGTTGCAGGGATATTTCGTCTCCCCACATCTCGTAACCGGAAACTTTGTTTCCAACCGAGCTCAATTTGTCTCGTAGATTACAAGGTGTTGAAAAACGAGTGCAGAGATTGGAATGCAGTTATCTGTAATCTAGGGGATAAATTGACTTCGGTCGGGAACGAAGTGTCCGGATACGAGATGTGGGGAAACTAAATATCCCGGGAACGAAATGTGGGGTACGAAATGTGGGGAACGAAATGTGAGGAACAAACTTTCCGCTTCCCACATTTCCCACGCCGCGCGGCCTTTGAAGGGCTGTCACTCGGATACTATTTAAATCAATCACATTATTAAAAAAGATCCTGGTACATTTTTTCAAGCGCTACAACTTGCACATTCGCAATTTTCGGAAGAAACCACCCCCACAGAGTTAGAAAGGCGGGAACCGATCTTTGGTAACTTTGTCGCCCTCTACCGTTTGCAATACTAACTTCTCGGTATCGCGGTACAGACCAAATATGTGTAGAATATTATTTCCAACATTTTCTGTTCAATAACTTTTTCTGTGCGACCAATATATCGCGAGAAAAAAAAAAATTGTTATCCAGATGGCGGCTGTTTGGCAGGGGATGGGGGCACGACTTTTTGGTTTTACACTTGGGTAATGACCTTAAACCGCTGGGCATGACGAACCGCCGCGGCCCATTTTTTTAAGGAACAACGACAATTTTACTGTACTACTTGAGGCTCCTTATTCATCACAAATAACAAAGGCGTTTTTCTAATAAGTGTCGTAAGTTAAGTTAGCCTTCGAATTACATTTACCCGTTTCAACACCCCTGTGAAGTTAGCGCCACAACTTCAAAAAATGTAATTTTTTTCAAGAGTTCCCGTTGCACCCCAAAGAGTTCTAGGGTTCCTTGCTATTTTTAAAAATAGTTCTATGTATGTAAGAGAAAAACATGTGGATCGAAAATTTGGGGTGTTAACTTCACTTTTTCTTCGGACAAATACCACTATAACTACTTTTCGGTCATACTTATTAAATACTTTTCGATAGAATTTGTCGGGGTGCCACTAGAACTCTAACAAAAAATAACGATATTCAAAAATAAAATTTTAAGTGGAAAAAATACCTTTTTTAAATTTTTTAAAGTTCCTGTAGTTCTAATGGGAGTTCTAGTAGCATCCCAACGAGTTCTATCGATAACTCTAATAACATTTTTTGGTAGGACTCAAAGTAAATAGTTACGCTTATTTTTGTGTTAGTATCTTTACAAAACGACGAAGTCCTGAAAGCAATTTCTAAAAAGTTTCGGTAGTTCTAATGGGAGTTCTAGTAGCACCTCGCCGAGTTCTATCGTTAATTATGGTAACATTTTTTGATAGAACTCGAAGTAAAAAACTTATGCCTATTTCTGTGTTACCATTTTTACAAAACGACGAAGTCCTGAAAGCAATTTTTAAAGTTCCTGTAGTTCTAATGGGAGTTCTAGTAGCACCCCTGCGAATCCTATCGTTAATTATAATAACATTTTTTGATAGAACTCGAAGTAAGAAACTTACGCCTATTTCTGTGTTAGCATTTTTACAAAACGACGAAGTCCTGAAAGCAATTTTTTTAAAGTTCCGGTAGTTCTAATGGGAGTTCTAGTAGCAACCTGGCGAGTGCTATCCTTAACCTTAATATCATTTTTTAATAGTACCCAAAGTAAAAAAGCTACGCTCATTTCTGTGTTTGTATTCTTGCAAAACGACGAAATACTAGCAGCAATTGTGTTACCAGCTATTTGAGCCTCTACACTCTACAGTACCGTATTTTGCGTTATTTTTGAAGAATAAGGAACTTAAGTGGGATCATAATTTTATCGGATTTTAAAGGTTCTTATCTTAGTAGTTCCTCATTCATAGGTTCACTAAATACATGTCTAGTTATTTTCCACAGTGATGACCGGCTCTTTTAACTATATTCTTTGTGCAATGTCCAGCTCAGTCTCATTTTACAGTGAGCTCAGTACGAAAACTTCATGATCTTCGTTCGAAAAGTGTCGTTTTTATAAAGCTTTTAAAGTTTGTGTGGAAATCTGGAACATTTCTGTGTATTATACAGAAAGTGTTAGATAACAGGTAACATATATATTTTCATAAATACGTTAGTGATACCTACTCTATATAATAATTTATATAATAATTAGTTTTTTCTATATTGTCGATGGCGTAGTAGAAGCATTTTATTAAGTTTATTTTGTCGTTTTATCGTTCATCGGAAGAGTAGAGTAATGTAGAGGAGGGGGGGGGGGGCGGAGAAGTTTGACATAACGGGTTCACCCAAAAAGGCGATTTCTTGGGAATTTCGATTCAAAGATGGTGTATGCCGTTGTAACCTGTTTAGATTAGTTGCAGCCTTTGATTGTGTGTCTGTTGTAAGGATTCTTCATTACATGGAAAAACAATATGATGTGTAACTGTTTATAAGTAAGCAAAGGAAGGTGCAAAGTTAAGCACTCAAAAGGCCTATTCGCGGGGAGAGTCGAGATCATCGCCATTGTGTTAGCCACCCCCGAGAATCATCAACCTACTGCTTACTTAGATGGCCCTGATATATCCAACTCTCACCATCTTCCAGTTAATGAACACAATTCTCTATGTGCAAAATACAATTATTAATAAAGTGTGTATTGGCTAAAAAAGTTTAATAAATATGTATCTATATACACTGTGTCCAAGATAAGGAGGGCCAGTATGGGGATCTCGGTAATGGTAAGAGATACAAATTTGGTTAAATGGAAAGAAAGTTGCGCAATTAAAGGACTAAAAAAATGACGTTTAGAAATTCTTGATATGATTTTTCGTTTTTGAATTCGTCTTTCGCCATTCGCCTTCTTGTAGTTTACATGCTCCAACGTACCTGGATCTCTAAGTGAAAACATGGTCCTAAAGACGAACGATTCTTTCTTCTTCAATCTGAGCAACATGTAAATCCTCATTTTAAGCCTTTGTATTTAAGGTGAATTGGTTTTGAAGTGTTTTAATTTCAAGCCACTCACAATGCAACCAGTTACTGAAGTAGAAGCAGTGTTGCAGTTATCCATACGTAGAACAGGGAACCACTCACCATTAGGTCAATTTGCTAATGTAGATATAATTTGCGTCTAAGCATTTGATCAAATATGTTTTTGTAATGTTATAGTTCGAAACTTAAGATTAGAAGTAGCAAAATAGAGTTTACTATTTTGATAACAGAGAGCTTCTCAGAAAAAATTAGTGACTATCAATGAAAGCTACAATTTGGCTAAAGGGGTTCCGTTATTATGGTCTTTTAAGTTATGTAATAGTTGCAGCCTCTCTCAATCAGTATCTTCTAAAGACTATAAAAAAAGTGTTTGTATTTGTTTCCTGCCATATCAGCCTAAAATATTCAACTCATCCATTTCTATTTAGATTTATTCACTAATTTAAAAAGTGTCAGACTAACAGGCTTTGCTGACCTTGTGACCCACAATTATTAACAAAACTTACTGACTATTAGATTCTGCTATTCGTTAAATTTAAATAACTTGTCGTGCCCATACTTTGAGTTAAGTCAAACAAACCAGCACATGACGATAGCAAGATACATTTGTTATTATCTTTAAATAAATGTAAACGTATAGCTATAACTATGACTTACTTAATATGAGATTCTTAATGTTCAAATAACCTAACTGCCAATGCAGATTTTTGTATAAAGCACAGCATTTCGGCTTATCTTGGATTCACGAGCTACGTTTCTCCTTTTCCATAATTTCCAGCAGAGCTGGGCAGTAATGAATTACTTTTTAATTAAATACTAATTAAATTTCTTTTTGTGTATTTGCCTTGAAATTTAATTACTTTTCAAAATGCGGTAATTGTAACTGGGAATTGCCATTTTTGTTTAAAAGTACTTGAAAATGAATTAATTACTACATTCAATTACTCAATTACTTTTGTGTAATTAAATTACTCTAAAGTATTTAAATTACGTTACAAGTATTTGAATTACCTGTGGTAATTGAAATTACTCGAGGTAATTGAATTACTTTGTGGTATTTCAATTACTGAATTACTGACCTCGATTGGGTATCGAACTTTAATAGTGGTTTATTGTTTGTTTTTAACTCGGTAATCTAATCGCGGTACTATACGTCAGATTTGCGCCTGAAAATTCCCTTATCATCGCTTCAGAAGGAATGATGTTTATGTCACGTATTTGCCATTATTAATCGCAGCGAATTCAAACCGCAGTCTTTGCAATACTTAGCAAAGTCAACAAATAAAGTCCTGTTGGCCGCCGATTAGGTTTGGATTCTGGACTTTTAATTTACTTTTTTATGGTGTGAAGTACCGGCTCGTTTGAAAATTTTGGTCGTGTTTGATTATTGTTTAAGTAAAACTGGATCGGAAATAAGACTACCCAAAAGGGTTCTACTTTCCTCACAAAAAACATCTATTTTACAGATTTAGGGATAAAATCAGCTAATTTAATTTTTTTTAACAACGTAAGTAAACAATTTTGTCGTTTTTGTCATTACACATAATTAAAATTATCTTTATTTAAAAATATTCTGTGCGTTTCGCTAATTCATTGTTAGCTTTATCAGAAACTGGTTTAAAATATAGGACAAAGGGACATTTACTATAACAATCTGTAAAATATAGGTACATGTTAGTCTTTGGACTTGTGAAAGAATAAGTATCCTCAATTATGTCAATTTACCTGTCTTTTGTTTACAAAAAGTTTTAGTAGTTGGAATGGTAACATCTTTTATTGTTGATACGATCTCGTTAGATAAAACATTCTTAGTTTTCATAGTTTGTAGCTGTTTTTGTATCTGCTGTACAAATTCTTATTTCAATCAGCGGTTTTCAACTAGGTTTATCAGTCACCTGTCATCTTTCAACAGTCCCTGATGAACACCAAATTGATATTTTGTTTTAAAATATCAAGTTACTTAATACTTTTTTTATAGCTATTTGTATTACTAGGGAGTAAAATGTATCATTCCCTCCCGCGGATGTAGTTTAATACTTCAGCGTTAGCGAGAACAGTACGTAATCAATTGTAATCATGCAAGGGAGGAAATTACGTTTTAGTCCAGAGTTATACATATGACACTTTTATATGTTATGATGTGACAATCTCTTGTATTCAGCTGCATTCAAAAATATTTAAATATGAAAACCTGGAGGTTAGTTGATTTATTATTAATCACATTGCCTCCCGTCTCTAATGGCAACGGTAGTCAATGTATTATATTCCCTCCCACTGCCATTGGAAACCGACCAGGGAACCAAACGTATATTTTCGGGAAACCCCTAACAGGCGACAAAAAATGTTACTTTCGTATATAGGGGTAAAAAGTATTTTCTAACGTAGCCAACAAAAAATACTCAAGTTGCACCAATTGAATCACCACGTAGTGTTCTACAAAATCTAAATAGAAATTTGCTATGCTTCACCCTGTATACTTAAGTAAGTTACATATTTTTGTCATGTTAGGCGTATTTAATAGTACCCTGTTCTACAAGTTAAGAAAAGTGAGAGTTTTTCAACGTTTAATTTACGAGCGAGCGATGCAAAACGAGTGGATTAATTTATTACGAACATGGAAAAATTACTTTTATAACATATTCAGCGTGCTATTTTCTCTAATATAATTACAAAATGTAGCCAAAATGAAATTCGACATTTCTTCATATTCAAAAAAAAATTATTTTTTTTAAATCGGCAGTGATGAACGTCAAAATCGGCAGTGAAGAACGTCGAAATCGTCAAATAAAATACGAAAAATGGGCAGTGAAGTAATCCATTGTTTTACGACTTTTTATGGGCGGCTGGACGATAGGTAAACGTCAATCGACGTCAACATAACCTACAAAAGTTGGTTAAAACGTTGTAATTTCGCGATTTAAAAAAACATTGTACCCCACGTCACTGGAAGTTCCTCTTTATCCCTCATGTGGTTTATTTGCTTTGGCCCTACGGGCCTCGGCAACTAAATCCGCAATCGTGATAAAAAGCTCAATTTCAGTGATAATCTATGTGGAAACTAATATAAAAACATATATACATTTGAACTTTCAAGTCCCTATACCTTCTTACTGAAGGGACTTTGTACTAAGGTATATTAGGTTAAATCGGTTTATTATAACCTAAGGAATCTATGCCAAATCGGTGTCGCATTTTTTTGGGAAACCCTGTATAATTGTTATCTTTGATTTTATTTATTTACTTACATCTTACTTCTCAACAAACTAAAAACTTTTGGTTTTGGTGAACGGTGCATATAGCTACAATATTTAATTATCAAAAAACCTTCAAAAGTGAAAGAGTATGTAGGTTACTATAGCTAACAAAACATAAAAATTAAGCATTTTTAGATTACGATTACGAATCGGCACAACACTAATGATAGTTGCAACTTGCAAGAAGGTTCTACTAAATAAAACTACCTATATGACAATAATTTTTATTGAAAGTAATTGAAAAAGTAATTGATGTTGTACAATTACAATTACTAGGTAATTGGTAATTGAATTACTATTTCCTGTGAGTAATTGAATCTCTGGTAATTAAATTACTGCATTGAGCGGTAATTAGTAATTAGTAATTAATTACTTTTTAAAAGTAATTTGCCCAAGATAATCTCTGAAACTTCTTTGTGGCGTGAATTCATAATTCATTTTCTTATATGGGTATTTCGCCACTCTGCAAATTAAAATATTAAATAACGAAAATATTAACAACGAACGTTTCGAGAGACAATCTGCCCTCGTTATCAACGAATAACAATTAAAACTAACAAGAACTTATCTTTTTTTTTTTTTTACTGGAAGAAAAAACGACCAACCTCCAATGAATTTTCTGACATTGGCGTCAATGTCAGAAAATTCATTGGAGGTTGGTCGTTTTTTCTTCCAGTGAAAAGAAGATAAGTTCTTGTTAGTTTTAATTGTTATTCGTTGATAACGAGGGCAGATTGTCCCTCGAAACGTTCGTTGTTAATATTTTCGTTATTTAATATTTTAATTTGCAGAGTGGCGAAATACCCATATAAGAAAATGAATTAGTAATTTGCCCAGGTCTGATTTCCAGTCTGGGCCTTCGATTTAAGGGATACTTCTCCGGCCTCTCTTTCCTTTTTCGAAATCTTGATAATCCTAAGACATTTGCTGGCCGTCCACTGTCTGATATAACATACGATTAAATCGGTTGAAGCGTGCGATAATGCTCTTTCAAATTTGTTTTAGGTCTATTTTGGTAATTTTTTCTTCTTTCTGTTTCTTTCTCTGTTCTCCTCTCATATTGTTTCGTCGTCTGGTTACTTGTAGCCGTCCGTTACCACGCCAAGACATCTACTTGAGGGCTTGCAGTCAGCGAAGTGTCAGACGTTTCCATTATTAATATCTTATATAGATGCTTAGCACTTATTGTAGAAATTACCAGACGCGAATCTAAAGTTCTAAATTTTCGTTGGCGAAAAGCGACCTTCAGTCGTTTCGTTTTATATTTTATAATGAATATGGGCAAATTCTTATAATTATTGTAATATTTATTTTAAAGTTGCTATACTTGTAGCTACTCAAATATTGCTAGTAGAAATATTAAGTTCAAATTTAATAGAATAGCCAAGTGTTCTATTTTCTAATTTAATCGTTAAATTTGTATATCAGTTGGCTAGCTTGATAGAACCTGAATACTCCATCTGTACTACCCTTAAACGAGGGGTAATACAGCCATAGCTTGCTCTAACTTTTGGCAGAATATGGCGTAAACAAGGACTTGAAGTTACCAAAAAAAGTAATTAAAATTAATACAAATGGGTCCCAGTCGTTAAACACAATATAAAACGCAAATTTAACTATAGAAAAATCACCAACTACCTTATATGCTTCTAACTTCAACCTAAATCTAAAGAAACACGAGCAGATTCACGAAGGGACATAGTACATATAACCAAAGCAAATATACCAGTAACAGTAAATAGAATTTAATATTCACTCAACAGTGTAGGAATTATCAATTGTAATTAAAGAAGCAATATAACAATAACAAAATGAATCCAGGTAAAAGCATGGCACTCTACAGCGATAAACAATGAATAATTAAATTTATTTAAAGTCAAACACACAATTAATATAAATTAGAAAAGGGTGGATCTTATTACATAGCATATCAAAAATCAGTAATGCCAGCAATTTCTCCAAATTGACATCTGGAATGCTACGCAAACATCCAGCTAAATGTTGTGATAACAGAACGCACCTTGACTGGCTTGCAAAATTTTAAATTGGGAAAATCCGCACGCTTGGTGTATTACAGTGTATATAGAGGAGTGCTATCAGTTGATTTTTTAGGTGATTACACACTAGCGTTTGATAAAACTATTGAATTTACTAGTGCGATTTTACCCCCAAAGGCCTTTGTTATAAATAAGCAACTCATATCAGGAAAATCTTCTCTAATTTGCACAATTAGAACGCTGAATAGCAAATTAGTTTGTACTTACTGCGAGGTGGGGCGCTTCTTCAGGGCGATGTCGAATACAATCACCATCATGCGAAACGCAGCATTTTTGTCTCGAAACGATTTTGCCTAGAGAGAGCATATGTCGATCATGCGTACACCAGAGAATTCCAAGGGAGCTATTGCTACTACGATGAAAAAGGCCTAATTACTACTTAATTAGTACAGAAATAGAAATAACAACGAAATAGCTCACCTTAAGGTGGAAATTGGACCTAATACATTTGCAAGTGACGCCACTGTAAGTGTACGCCGTGATTGTTGACAGGAAATAAAATGTTGCTAATATGCATAGCCTACTTGGATCACGATATTAAAATACCTGCAGAAGGCTAGATTTATTTGACGTGCACAGGCACCCAAGCTGAGCGTTCAATTCGTAGAAAACAACTCAAAAAATTCAAGCCAGCTGTTCTTATCTCTGACGTTATGCGTTTTTGCCCAAAATGAACATTCGCGCGGCTTTGCCGGAAAGGGGTACGCGCGTGGTTATTTAAATTAGAGATGCAAGCCAGCATCGGAGGTACGAAAGGAACGCACAAATGAAATAGACCTTACACATCAGGGTTAAGTGTTTACATTTGGGTAATATCGGAGAAGGTAAAGAGTCTTTACCTTCTCCGGGTAATATAATTATTTGATTAAGTTGTTATTAGACCCAATGCAAAATTGGTTAAATGATATTCTCGCATTATTCAAAGTGACACTTTGTTTATGTTATGAAATAACCTTAATTATATTTAATATTTAATACAACAACCAAACTGCAATCTATTTAATCAGGAAAGCCTTATCTGGTTGTAACAAGAGATCAATAAAAAACCCAATTAGGGTAGGCTGTGATATGTGTTATACGTTTGGTAGTACTGAAGTGTATTGTCAGTCTATGTCAAATTCGAGATCAGTAGGTTAGGTTTTGTTTGTTGTTTGACACAGACTGACTTAAAACTTAACCTGCAAATCTCGAATTTGACATATAGTGACAATACACTTCAGTACTGCCAAACGTATAACACATATCACAGCCTACCCTAATTGTTTTTTTTATTGATCTCTTGTTATTTTTATTTGTATGTGATAAGAAGTGCTAATTTTATGTACTTTTTTTGTTTACATCAGCTACACTGCATACATCCACCTGCCCATGGCGAGGCTACTTCTAACTGCACCATTAAGGAATATAGACAGAAACCAAGCACTGCAGCAAATTTTACACTCGGCACACTTGCTGTCGCTTGACGATCTCGCAGACGAACTTAACCAATGGCCCCGGTTGGATTTCATCACAAACCATTTAATTATATACGGTTCGTACGTTAAATTATGTTTCTGGATATTACATTCTTTAATTAAAATTCGATTCATATTGATTACTGGTTTATTATTTGGTTTATACATGAAAACCACTCCAACGATTATTTTTTTACTTGTTGGAGCTCCTATTCCTCGCCTTCTTATTTCTAACTTATTCTTGTCACCTAGTAACTGACTTCTCAATTATTTTATAAATTCACATAACTCGAGATTGCATATAATCTTATAAAATGTCACAATTGGACAGTTGGTCGTGTAAACACATTTTAATGATCCTCAGGTCACCCTTCTGTCTTATTTCATATTCACATTTACACATTCTTTATGTAATCCATGTGCAAATTCCTCTATAATTATATGGACATACCTTACCTATTTTTAAAGAAGTTGTAATTCAATGTTAACAAGCTTTAACATTAATTAGAATCACCCTTAAGGTAATTTCACTTTAAACTTTAGCATAATTAGATTACATTTGCATAACTGTATTTATTAAATGTGAACTAGTCTTGCATTAATTTAAAAGCAATCTGTTAACATACCTCATAACTCTTTAATTACTGGTGCCGTAAATGCTAAAAATTTAAGCCAATCTTGTACACCAGAGACTCACTTAACTTTTATCTTGACATATCCTTTTACTTGTTATTTTTTATCTAATATTTACATTCTTAACGATTAAGCCATAACCAATTCTGTTATTTTTCTATTGAATTATTTTTAAAGCGTAACTGATGTATTAAACAGAACCGCTTGCTGATACAATATCATGACAATATTAACCGTACTCCCGGTGGATGGCCACTTACTCCTAACCGATTTCTATTCATTCATTTTATAGGCCTTCCGATTTGGTATTATTTTGATTTGCAACAAGAGCTATAGACGGGTTAACCCGTTTATACACTATCTCATCTGTTATAGGACGATCAAAGAGAAAATTACATCTTGAAAACGACCAATAACTTTATTTTTCCATATGAAAGCATTACATCCGATAAGGCCTTTTCGGCGACTGTATTCGCGATTCAACTTAATCTATAGTTTCCTGAGTGCTTCGAGAAATTCTGATTTGATAGGACCGTGTAAGTCACATAATACATTTCTTATTAATTGATTTTCGCTAATAGTTTGAGCTTTATCTGCGTCTTTTGAATCCGTTTCAACACCGATAAGCGACCATTGATTGGTCCGATTCTAACATGAAATGATCGATACCCAATTCCTCACTATTTGTAAATCTTAAAGTTCAGCCTTTTCAAGATATTTGCACGTTATATCCAGTAGTGCTCCCATCCTGTAATTTCGAAGAGCGTTTTCTCTCCCTTTTTAAATGCTGGACATAATATAGGCTGTAGCCATTTTATTTTCTTTTACAGTCTTTTTTCGTATCACTTTTTATAAAAATTGCTTAAATAGAACATTGTTGAAAGAAAAGTAAAGAAGACATCTATTATTTGACTTTTTGAGAAATTATAAATTGTGGTTCAGTAGTGTTTCCAATATATTGACTTCAAATATTCTTCAATAGTGGAGATGGTTGAGCTTGAAGACTTGCACTTGGTTGGAGAATTTGAAAGAATTACATATCCGCAATAATATAAAACTAGGTACCTAACATAGACCTTGCTGCTATTTCAATCAATATCAAAAGAATTGACACTGAGTCTCTATAAAAGATTGATTGTTATATAAATAGACAACTCTATGTAATTATTTAGACGTAGCTACAGCTTAAAAAAAACAATTGCCAACCATTTAATATTGCATTGGGACAATTTGGAGGAGACACGTTTTAAATAAAATCGTTGGATTTGTAAATACAAAAATCAATCGTATGTTAAAGAACTGCTGCGAATGAATCTTAAAATCAATGAAAATTAATGAAAAGGTCTGCTTACCTTAGTAAAGTAAGTAGCATAAAAGTTTTTCAAGTTTTATAAGTTTTGACTGTGTAGTATTTTTGACCATGTTATTGGTAGGCTATATTTCTTATTTGCTTACGTGTCCTTGTTACGTTTTGATTGCGCCTCTATTATTTTCTCAGTTCTGTGGTGTAGGTTTTATATTTTCGCGCTTTCCCCGCCTTCCTCGATTTCGGCTGGACAGCGACACTGGAATTGTGGCTTTTGTTTTCAGCGCGGGCGTTTCCTTTTTGACGCCTTGATGATGACTTTGGCTTAGCTCATTTAAAAATTGTCTAATGGTTATTCCGGGCGTTCAAGTTATAGTTTTTGGTTTTTGGCCCTCGCCGAATATGCGGACGATGCATCCCTGTCAGTTATTTTGAGAGTTTTCTCACGCCGAGTTTGTAGATCAAAAGCGCTTCACCAATCCTCAAAATCGAACAAAATTTAACACCTGCAATTTGTTACAGTACTAAACTGTTTTAACGACACTCACGAGTGAGTGATTGCCAAATACTGGGAAAAGTCCACACTTACTCTGGAAATCGCACCAAACAGGCTAAAAGCCAAGGCTCGAATACGCTCAGGGAGATGGGCGCGGTGCTAGAAACGGTACACCACAGGACAAGCGTGACGGTATGTATAGGATGTTACAAAATAAATTGGCGCCACAAGATTCAAGAGAGAATAACCCACGCTTAACAGAACCTTGAAAGCCAAACGGGGTAGGATATTAGTCTGTAGCCAACGACTTGCAACACATAAAGCAACAAATGCACCGACCTACCTGTGATGTTGCTAAACTGTTTTTAAGCCCCACTTCACATAAAATCGAACAGAGTGTATAAATAATATAACCTGAAAGTAGGCATGCACAAACACATGGGGGAAAGTCATAAGGCGTTATTCTACGAACCGATCTATTAATCTAAACACATGTAAATAACATGGATACACACAATGTAAACACATCATAGCGTAAGGTACGGCCAAACTACACCCAGTTGGGGGCGATTTACCTCTAATGACTGACTATACATGCAAATGCAAGCCGCCTACGACCGGTAACGGTATATGATTAATTCAGATGTGAATACAAGTCGGCTAGGGCCTGTGACAGTACGTGATTAATTTAATTGCAAGTACAAGCCGCCTAGGGCCCGTGACATTACGTGATTGATTTAATTGCAAGTACAAGCCGCCTAGGGCGTGTGATAGTACGTGATAAATTTAATTGCCAATACGAGCTGCATAGGGCCTGTGACAGTACGTGATTAATTTAAATGTAAATACAACCTGCCTGGCAAGCCTGAGGTAATATATGACTAATTACAAAGGAGTGAACAGCCGCCTGGGGCCTGTGACGCTATGGGCAGGTTGCAGAAAGCAATGTTAAATCTGGTGTTAGCTAACTCCGAGTCAAAGTGAACAAAATCGCATCAAATTTTGTTTACTAATGTATTAGTTACCATAAGCATTTGAGATTTGATTCGTTTTTGTTCACTTTGACGTCGCTTTAGCTAACACCAGACTTAAGCTTTCTGCAACCGGCCCTATATGATTGATTTACCATGTAAATACAGCACTCTACCTTAATTAACGGCTTCGCTTGAAAGCTGATCGGTGGGAATCGGAGCGCTTTTCGCTAGAGTGTGTGAGCTGAGGTTTGAAGTCGAGAGTAGCACGCTAGAATCCCTCCTTATCATCAGGGAAAGAAAATATAGGGCCTCCTTGTGCAATGACGAAGTTAGCGCTCGAAGAATTTTCTAGAACAAAGCTGTGCTCGAAATCCCAAAATGACGGAATTTCTAGAACAAAGCGAAATTCCGAAATTCTAAATAAGCCCAGACAAATAATTATGAACGAAAAGATTAAAGTGGCCGTTACGGTTGCTTGAAATTGGGAACCACCAACTGCCTGAATACCATTTGATAAACTAACACACAAAAAAAATATGACTGGAAAGCCTATATACAGTGAAATTGTAATTATTCAATAGAAAATACTCCCTGAAGCCGAATTTAAAAATGGTTGACAAATTCCGACCTTCGTATGTTTGGGCGACATAACGCTCTCGGTTATCTGGTCCTTTACATAATCTCCTCTAACGTGCAGAAAGGGATCAAGCAAGCAAACTAAAAACATGTTTTGTCTCCCTATCTTTTTAAATAAAGTTATACTACGTTGTAAACAGTGAATCGTTGCTAAAGGCTTCAACTGATTGCTACATAAGTCAGTCAGAATTTCGGACTCCGTCGGCTATGTACAGTTCGCTTCACGAGCTGCGTACCTGAATGATGATTTTCCAACCACGGAGCCGCATTTGTTTTAAACTATTGTAGTTTATCTCTGTACCTCTGCTTAACCACCTGTAGCTGTAAGCTATTGTTTTGGCAAGCAGAGTTTGTTGAGGTTTGACCAATAATTGCATGATATTTGTACTAAATGCTACTAAATTAGTGACAATTACACTGTGATATCAGCATTGAGGTGTCGTTATTTGTTACTGCTACCTGTGCTTGATTTGAGTTTTTCTTTCAGACTGCTTGTGCTACCTTGAGTTTACAAATTCTCAGTTGAATGCCTGGATACACTTGTAATTTAGAAAAAAATCGTTGGCGATCTTTTAGCTTTTAATCATTTGTCAGTACTTAAAGAACTGCAAGCCGTCTTCCTGACCTAGCCGGCCGAAAATTGTATCTAAGTAGTCATAAAGTTTGTTTTGTGTGGAGCTAACAACTTTGCACTAGCTATGTATCTTCACTTGCTCAATTTAATTTTCGATTTAAATTTGCTTTTTAAATGAAAGGTAAAACATTCTACGAAGAATATACCCAGAACAAGATGACGTGATGCTTATATTTGCTTACTAGAGATTGGTTTTACACCAGCACGCGTTCTAAAGTACTGCTAGTGTTCATAACGCTTGATAGAGCTTTTGCAGTTGTTTTTAAGCCAGTTTAAGTTAAAGTAGCTTAAGTACAAGTAAAATATAACCAGAAAATACAAAATCAATGTCACATTATGACTGGTTGACAAAGAATATTGCTTTGATTTTTCTATATAAAATATAGCTTGTTAAGAAAATTTTTAATAACAAGATATCCAAAGGAAGGTATAATAATTTAGTGCTTTATTTTTATTAAAAATTAATTAGACAAGTGTATACATAGTGCATTGTAACAAATATTTACACAGTTCCAAGATTACTATTAGAAGGTGATGGTCAGTAATAAATATTAAACCATATTGTACTTATGAGTTTGCCTTCGTTTAGCTCCTGGAAACAGCAAGGTCGAACTGGATAAGAATAACGAAGTACGTTGTTCCGGCCCCCACCATCTGAAATATTTTATAAACAATTTAATAAGGTAAACACAGTCGAGGTAGTACTGGGTTTTCGCTTATACCTCCGTTATTTCTAAAAATAAATTTATGAAACCATATATTATTGCAAATTAGAATAACAGTATCATTAAATGGCGCTCTTTAAAATAATGGTGCTGAGCCTATAAGAGATCAATAAAGTAATTGGGATTCATATTCATCGTTTTCTTAAAATTGCTTCAAGCTATTTTCTTCTTCTTCCTTCTCGTCTTGTGTTAAGCCATTGGCTTGTGTGTATTTCCAACTTAACCACCGGTTTTCAGTTTCCTTGTAAGGCTGACTTCCAGCATTCTTCCCAGCGCCTTTTGGAGGTCTTCCCGGTGGTCTGCCCGTTGTTGGCTTCCCATCTCGCGCTGTCTTTATGAGTCTATCATGACCCACTCTAGAAACGTGTGCATTCCATTCCCTTTCTTCTCTTCCTTACCCATCTTACTATATCTTAGATGTTTGCTTAATTTCGTTGGAATTCTATCTCTTACAGTATGCTTCTTAATGTTATCATCTCTAAGCATATATTTTGTTTTTGAAGTGTCTGCTCTGGTTTCTGCCGCATAAGTCATTACGGGGAGGACACAGGTTTTGCATATTGGCACCTTTGCCTCCAGGTGCATATATTTGTTAGCCCAAATAACATTCTTCAAGGAGCCCGAGACCCTTGCAGCATTGTTAGTTTGATTTCTTACTTCGCTTATTCTATATTGACATGCAGTCACATCAACTCCCAGATTTTTAATAAAAACAGTTGTTCGATTACGACGCCATTAATTGACAATTTACAGCTTTTTGGTTCTTGGTTCCGAATGTAACCTAGTCCTGCATTCTTAATCCCCTCTTATTATTTGTAGCGGCCCGAACAGTACTACAATTCTTAGCAAATGACGTCGCCCCACCACTGCTCTGCGCGCGCATCGCCTGCGTGAAGTCGAGAGACCCCCGCTTCAGAGTTGACGTCATTGGCTAAACCCCGCTCAAGATTTGGAGTCATTCGCTTCGGTTATGATATCATTAACAGCAAATTTACAGCGTATTAGTTCTTGGTTCGTAATGTAGCCTTGCTCTGCATTCTTAACCCTCTCTATTAAATTTTAGCGGTCCTAACAGTACCACAATTGTTACCAAATGAGGTCGCTCCACCACTGCTGCTGCGCGCATTGCCTGCGTGGAGTCGGGAGTTTCCCCGCTCTATCGTTGACGTCATTTGCTAAACCCCCACTCTAACTTTGGAGTCATTAGCTTTGATTATGATGTCATTAACAGCCAATTTACAGTGTATTGGTTCTTGGCGGTTCTTGGTTCGTGCATTCTTAAACCTCTCTATTAATTTGTAGCGGTCCCAACAGTACCAGAATTCATAGCAAATGAGATCGCTCCACCGCTGCGACTGCGCGCGCATAGCCTGCGTGGAGTCGAAAGCTCCACCGCTCCAACATTGGCGTTATTGGCTAAACCCCCGCTCTAGCTATGACGTCATTACTTTCCATTATGGTGTCATTAACAATCAATTTACAGCGTATTGGTTCTTGGTTCGTAATGTAGCCTTGCCCTGCATTCTTAAACCTGTCTATTAATTTGTAGCGTTCCGAACAGTACCACAATTTTTAGCAAATGAGATCTCCCCGCAACCGCCTCTGCGCGCGCATCGCCTGCATGGAGTAGTGTTCCCCCGCTCCATCGTTGACGTCATTAGCTAAACCCCCGCTCTAGCTATGGCGTCATTAGCTTCGGTTATGATGTCATTAACACTCAGTTTACAGCGTATTATTGGTTTATGGTTCCTAATGTAGCCTTACCCTGCGTTTATAACCCTCTCTATTAATCTGTAGTGTTTCGAACAGTACCACAATTCTTAGCAAATGAGATCGCTCCGCCACTGCGACCGCGCGCATCGCATGCGTAGATTCGAGAGTTCTCCCGCTCTAGCGTTGACGTCATTAGCTAAACCGCTCTAGCTATGGCGTCATTAGCTTCGGTTATGATGTCATTAACGGCCAATTTACAGCGTATTGATTCTTGGTTCGTAATGGAGCTTTGTCCTCCATTCTTAACCCTGTCTATTAATTTGAACCGTTCCGAACAGTACCATAATTCTTAGCAAATGAGGTCACCCCGCCACTGCGGCTGCTCGCGCATTGCCTGCATTGAGTAGAGTTCCCCCGCTCCATTGTTGACGTCTTTGGCTAAACCGCCGCTCTAGCTATGGCGTCATTAGCTTCGATTATGATGTCATTAAAAGCCAGTTTATAGCGTCTTGGTTTTTGGTTCGTAATGGAGCCTTGTCCTGCATTCTTAACCTTGTTTATTAATTTGAAGCGTTCCGAACAGTACCACAATTCTTAGCAAATGAGGTCGCCCCGCCACTGCGACTGCGAGCGCATCGCCTGCATTGAGTAGAGTTCTTCCGCTCCAGAGTTGACGTCATTGGCTAAACCGCTCTGGCTATGGCGTCATTAGCTTCGATTATGATGTCATTAACAGTCAGTTCACAGCGTATTGGTTCTTGGTTCGTAATGGAGCCTTGTCCTGCATTCTTAACCCTGTCTATTAATTTGAAGCGTTCCGAACCGTACCACAATTTTTAGCAAATGAGATCTCCCCGCTACCGCCTCTGCGCGCGCATCGCCTGCATGGAGTAGTGTTCCCCCGCTCCATCGTTGACGTCATTAGCTAAACCCCCGCTCTAGCTATGGCGTCATTAGCTTCGGTTATGATGTCATTAACACTCAGTTTACAGCGTATTATTGGTTTTTGGTTCCTAATGTAGCCTTACCCTGCATTTATAACCCTCTCTATTAATTTGTAGTGTTTCGAACAGTACCACAATTCTTAGCAAATGAGATCGCTCCGCCACTGCGACCGCGCGCATCGCATGCGTAGATTCGATAGTTCCCCCGCTCTAGCGTTGACGTCATTAGCTAAACCGCTCTAGCTATGGCGTCATTAGCTTCGATTATGATGTCAATAACAGCCAGTTCATAGCGTCTTGGTTCTTGATTCGTAATGGAGCCTTGTCCTGCATTCTTAACCCTGTCTATTAATTTGAAGCGTTCCGAACAGTACCACAATTTTTAGCAAATGAGATCTCCCCGCTACCGCCTCTGCGCGCGCATCGCCTGCATGGAGTAGTGTTCCCCCGCTCCATCGTTGACGTCATTAGCTTAACCCCCGCTCTAGCTATGGCGTCATTAGCTTCGGTTATGATGTCATTAACACTCAGTTTACAGCGTATTATTGGTTTTTGGTTCCTAATGTAGCCTTACCCTGCATTTATAACCTTCTCCATTAATTTGTAGTGTTTCGAACAGTACCATAAATCTTAGCAAATGAGATCGCCCCACCACTGCGACCGCGCGCATCTCATGCGTAGATTTGAGAGTTCTCCCGCTCTAGCGTTGACGTCATTAGCTAAACCGCTCTAGCTATGGCGTCATTAGCTTCGGTTATGATGTCATTAACGGCCAATTCACAGCGTATTGGTTCTTGGTTCGTAATGGAGCCTTGTCCTGCATTCTTAACCCTGTCTATTAATTTGAAGCGTTTCGAACAGTACCACAATTCTTAGCAAATGAGATTGCCCCGCCACTGCGGCTGCTCGCGCATTGCCTGCATGGAGTAGAGTTCCCCCGCTCCATCGTTGACGTCATTGGCTAAACCCCCGCTCTATCTATGGCGTCATTAGCTTCGATTATGATGTCATTAACAGCCAGTTCATAGCGTCTTGGTTCTTGATTCGTAATGGAGCCTTGTCCTGCATTCTTAACCCTGTCTATTAATTTGAAGCGTTCCGAACCGTACCACAATTTTTAGCAAATGAGATCTCCCCGCTACCGCCTCTGCGCGCGCATAGCCTGCATGGAGTAGTGTTCCCCCTCTCCATCGTTGACGTCATTAGCTAAACCCCCGCTCTAATTATGGCGTCATTAGCTTCGGTTATGATGTCATTAACACTCAGTTTACAGCGTATTATTGGTTTTTGGTTCCTAATGTAGCCTTACCCTGCATTTATAACCCTCTCCATTAATTTGTAGTGTTTCGAACAGTACCATAAATCTTAGCAAATGAGATCGCCCCACCACTGCGACCGCGCGCATCGCATGCGTAGATTTGAGAGTTCTCCCGCTCTAGCGTTGACGTCATTAGCTAAACCGCTCTAGCTATGGCGTCATTAGCTTCGGTTATGATATCATTAACGGCCAATTCACAGCGTATTGGTTCTTGGTTCGTAATGGAGCCTTGTCCTGCATTCTTAACCCTGTCTATTAATTTGAAGCGTTTCGAACAGTACCACAATTCTTAGCAAATGAGATTGCTTCGCCACTGCGGCTGCTCGTGCATTGCCTGCATGGAGTAGAGTTCCCCCGCTCCATCGTTGACGTCATTGGCTAAACCCCCGCTCTAGCTATGGCGTCATTAGCTTCGATTATGATGTCATTAACAGCCAGTTCATAGCGTATTGGTTCTTGGTTCGTAATGGAGCCTTGTCCTGCATTCTTAACTCTGTCTATTAATTTGAAGCGTTCCGAACCGTACCACAATTTTTAGCAAATGAGATCTCCCCGCTACCGTCTCTGCGCGCGCATCGCCTGCATGGAGTAGTGTTCCCCCGCTCCATCGTTGACGTCATTAGCTAAACCCCCGCTCTAGCTATGGCGTCATTAGCTTCGGTTATGATGTCATTAACACTCAGTTTACAGCGTATTATTGGTTTTTGGTTCCTAATGTAGCCTTACCCTGCATTTATAACCCTCTCTATTAATTTGTAGTGTTTCGAACAGTACCACAATTCTTAGCAAATGAGATCGCTCCGCCACTGCGACCGCGCGCATCGCATGCGTAGATTCGATAGTTCTCCCGCTCTAGCGTTGACGTCATTAGCTAAACCGCTCTAGCTATGGCGTCATTAGCTTCGATTATGATGTCATTAACAGCCAGTTCATAGCGTCTTGGTTCTTGATTCGTAATGGAGCCTTGTCCTGCATTCTTAACCCTGTCTATTAATTTGAAGCGTTTCGAACAGTACCACAATTCTTAGCAAATGAGATTGCCCCGCCACTGCGGCTGCTCGCGCATTGCCTGCATGGAGTAGAGTTACCCCGCTCCATCATTGACGTCATTGGCTAAAGCCCCGCTCTAGCTATGGCGTCATTAGTTTCGATTATGATGTGATTAACAGCCAATTTACAGCGTATTGGTTCTTGGTTCGTAATGTAGCCTTGCCCTGCATTCTTAACTCTCTCTATTATTTTTTCTATTATAAGGTTAGAGGAGTGGAGTAAGTGGGTCTCCCTGCCTTAGATCTGTTGATATAGGTAGTTATTCTGTAATGTCATCCGGGGACTATTACAACATTGTTATTTTGATTCCTTACTTATTCTATCTTGGCATGCAGTCAGATCAACTCCCAGATATTTAATTAACATTAGCTGTGCGATTATGACGTTATTAACTGCCAATTCACAGCATATTGGCAGCGTACATAAATTAAAGCAGTAGATGCACTCATGCCAAATGTTGAAACCTGTCTAGAATGCCTGGGACAGTGACTTATGGGGTATTTCTAAGCTTGACAACCAAATGGTTGTTCTATAAATCAGAGCCAGTTACTGTGTCAGGTCATTTTGTATTTTAATTAGCCACCTAGGCTTTAGGGCAGCGTGCCCGTATGTTAAACCCTTTTAGTTACTTATTTGGCTTCATCGCCTAATTCCATAATAATGATTTTGCACATATTTGGCCTCAAGCGCAGTATTTCTCGTCATCTGGGGCACCCCTTTGTTGGTACTTTGACAGCCGTGTGTTAACGCCCGCAAGATTTTCGAACCTTCTAGAAATTACGCTGTTGGTGCGACTGCGAAGCCTCGCGCTCTCTTTGTTACCAGAACGTATTTGTTTTATTGGGCGCATCGCCATTGGCTGTCGAGAGTCACGTGGTAACGCCGTTTTGGCTCACGCCACTTCGGGCGTCGTAACGCTTCTTGCTCGGCAGCTCAGCTCAGGCCGTTGATCAAGGAGGTCGCAGAGTGTGTGTTGGCCGGCGTTCCCGCCATGGCGGGGACGCCAGCCTTTTTCCCGTCTCGTGCTGCTTCAGCAAGTGTTTGATAAACTGTTTCGCCTTAAGCGAGAGTCGGCAGGAAGCTCTTGTGTGTGTGACGCACGTGCCGTTTTGTGAGCGCGTTTTCCTTGGTGTTGTTGTTGGGGGCTACGTCCGGCCATGTCGTGAAAAGAAGTGGTTCTTTCATTCCTACAAGTTGTTGGGGACTCGCTGCAGGACGTGAATAATGCCCATACGTTTCTGTTACACCAATCCCACGTGAGTGACTACATTGAAATAATACGCCATTATTCGGCGGAGTCTTTGCCCAAGGAGATGTGCTTGCAAATGCAGGCGCTGCTGACTGCCACCCGCACTGCTCAGAAGAAGTCCAGAATAAATATCAGGTACCATTTAAAAAGATTATGTAACTTAGTGACCCCTTTTACGCGAATGTGCCGTGTAAGCGATCGACTTTAGTCTCATTCATTCAGTAGTACATCCTTAGTTTGTAACTGTGCAAACATTGACTTTCGCTGCGTTGCTAATTTTAGGCGTTTTGAACGCTTTCTTAATATTCTATTCGGATATTGTTTTTGTGTGTAACATTTGTACGCTTTAGTTATAGTGCGATTACCTCCAGCTGGGGTCTACGTTAAGCCCTAGGTTTAGTATGGTGACCCATTCGTTGCCTGATCCTGTATAACGTCACTCAATAGACAATTGTGCAAGCGCGGGGCTTATTACTGTGTACAACCCCTGCATGCTTTACTTTTTCAGAATAAACAGCTAGTGTCACGATTAGATGTACGACGACCTCTGAGTAGTGGAGTGTGCAGGTAAGTGGAGCAGCCGCCCCCGCAGTGGCAGCACAAACCCGAACTAACAATTCAAACCTCAAATTATCGATTTTGTCATCCGAGCTCGATACTTCTCGAGTACCCTTATCAAGTAATAACTAGCGTACTTGTTGCCTCGTCTAACCGCCCAAGCCCGGTTACCCGAGCCCATTTAAAGCCAGGTTTGGTGGCGCCCTCATAATTTTGACGTACCCTATATATATGCCTCAACACGCTTGCCCAGAACGTATCGTGTGACTCACGCCCGACTCCCTGAGCGTTCCAGCCGTGGCCTTTAGTCTGTTTTTAGCAAATCTCAGGGCAAGTGTGCCAGTTTTCCAGGACTGATTTCGTGGTGCGATGCTCACCTTGGGTGGGTGTCGTAAAGTTGTTTTAATACCGTAACAGGCTAATTTTGACGCCCAATTCGTGGGGCTTTAGCCTTTTGTTGGCTGTTCTGGCATTTTAGGCATTGTAGCTTTGTCGTGTCACTTATATTGTTGTCGCAAATGCTTTTTTCGTCTTTTCGAAGTTGTATGGACTGGTAAACCAGTTTATTTCTTAGTAGAATATCTTACCGAGCTCTGTTCTTGTTTTCTATTTGTCTTTTCCTGTTTTCTTCTGTTTTCTATATGTCTTCTCTTGTTTTTAGTTTATTTTCATTTGTTTTCTTGGCCGAGTCAATGTTTTTTCTTAGTTGTCATTTGTCTTTACGTTTCTTTTCTTGTTTTCTATACGTTTTTTCTTGTCTTTTCTTATATTCTATTTTTATTTTTGCGTTTTCTTGCTGTGTATCGCCGTTTTGAGTTTTCTTTTTGTGTTTTTCTCTGTCTTTTCTTATTTTGAGTATCTTTTTCGTAATTTTTACCGTCGTTTTTTTTAGCCATATCATACTACCGAGATGTTTCGTTGCATTCAGTGCAGATTTTACCCCGTGTTAATCGGATTTAGTACCAGATGTCGTTGAGTAAAGGTACCGACCTTGTTTTCCTTTAAGTCTTTTCGAACGCTTAGTGGGAGTCTCGATTCCCTGTCGTTTACATTGTTTAGCCTTGGGCTGAGTTGACACTTTTTATTGTACCGTACCGAACTGACGTTCACGTTAGCGAGGTTTATCGATTTTGGACGTTGATGATTACCGATTTTGACGATTGTTTTCCTCTATCGTTTGGTGTTGTACCGAGTTGATTTTTGATAAGCAGGTTGGAATTCATTTTCACCTCCATTACAGTGTTTTGGTTTGTTGATAAGTTATGGTGTGTTGTTGGTGTGCTTGGGGAGATTCGCTCGTGCGGTTATTACGTCCCTCAAGCCATCTTCTTAAGTGGTTTGCGTAGTTATTTTCGTTGGACTTTTATATCATACTCATTATTATCAGGTACCGCCCAACGTTGTTTACCGACTTCTTCGTGGACACCCCTAACAGTTATAGTAGTGTTTTGTACACTTTCCGTTAGCATTTAACGAGCTTTTACCGCTGGTCGAAATGATTCGTATTTGTTGACGATTTGTTGTCTTTTACCGTACCCTTTTTGTCTGGCGACGTCATGTTGTCACGTATCGTGTTTTTTGTGAACAGTTTTGTTGAAGCTTTTAGCTTTGTGTGGCTGTAATGGCCTGCTGTCCGCATGAGGTTCCTTGAGTGGAAAATTTTTGAGTATTTAAAGGTTTTTGACTTTTTTTTGTAGTGATGCCTTGTTGGTTTCGTGGCCTAGCGCTCTTTTACCGTACCGTTGGCCGTCGCCATTTTCAACCACCTGTGTGGGATTACATAAAGAGAGCTTGTTACTGGCCATTTTGTTTCGTGCGGACCCTGTCGTAGTAAGGTACAGGTCGTGACAACCAGCTGAAGCTCTGAGAATTGGTTGCGCAGTAGTCTCAAGCCGAGTTGGCGGGGAGAATTCAGTTCTGGCAATATTGTGTTGGAGTGAACATCGGTACACTCTTGCAAAAAGTCGGCGCTTTTGATATTTATCGTTTGTTGCTTTGTTCTTGCTATTTTCGTTATTACGTCTGTTGATTTGTTTTTCGTATTGTCTCCGTTGCTTTGTTTACGTTGTTATTGTTACTGTCTGTTATTTTGCTCTTGTTATATTTGTTATTGTCTCTGTTACTTTGTTCTCCTTATTGATGTTATTGTGTCTGTTGTTTTTGTTAATTATTTGTGTGACTGTTACGTTAAGTTATAATTGCGTAATGGAGTTGATAACCACATGAAACATTTTAACCAGAATTTATTTTAGCTCCAATTTTATTATTTTATGCAATATACACAACTTCATAAATTTAAAGCTGTCAGTGCAGCAAATATAATCACCCTATTCAACGCAGCTTATCTTATCTTGCCAGAAATCTACATCTAAAACCATAATGACCGCTGTGTTATTATTCTCAGAGGATTTACCGAATGAATGTTATCAGCTAAAGAATTTTTTGATTTTACTTGCATTTCGTATTTGCGAGATTCCGCTTTAGCAAGTAATCTGCACACCTGCAACGTTTTGTTTATTCCAAGAACAACAGAAAGGCGGTGTTTTTCAATAATTGCTTTTCTACTTGAGTGTACCGCTAGTACGTGCTTCCCTTTCTAACCGACTCCGACTCTTTCCTGGATCTGCGCAAGTGAGAGCTTCAGCTAGTTGTCACGACCTGTAGTCCCTTTGGGCCGCATGGAGATCTGAAAAGGATTTATTGGGCATACGTCATCGAACGCCTACACCCTTGGAGACTTGGTTCTTCCGGATTTTCTTTTGGTGTTCGGTGTTGGAGTCATTTTCGAGCTCGCACGTTGCGGCTTAATAGTCGACTTGGTTCCGGCATCGGCATCGACTGAGGATTTCGGTGGACTAAGTTTTCCTAACTGCTGCTGATTATGACTATTTTTGACAGTTTCTGTCACAGCCACTTTCCTTTTTGGTTGTTTATCCTCTTCCTTTGGGTACTCATACCAGTTGTGGGATTCACACAATGCGCCGATCTCGTGACGCGCAGCGTGCCCTCTTCAGGTAACCCTGGGTGGGATTTTGGACTTCCATTTTCATACCCCCTCCCCTCCCTGTGTTCTATTGGAACAGTTGGTTGGAATGTCCACAGATGTAAAACCTACTTGTACCCGATTTTGACACAAATTTTCGTATTTCTACTGGCGTATCCAGTCTTTCTTCTTCCTCTTCTCTCTTCCCTCCTGGTGTACCCTATCTGGTGGCCAGTGTGCGTAATTCCTTTGGGGGTGCAGCTATCGTATCAGAGTTTCCGGTCGTTTGAGTTCTCGTGGCGCCGCAGCCAAAATGCCCCGTTGATTTTAAGAGACTTCGGGGAACTCTCAAGTAAGGGGAGTGTTAGGTCATTTTGGTATTTTAATTAGCTACCTAGGCTTTAGGGCAGCGTGCCCGGATGTTAAACCCTTTTAGTTACTTATTTGGCTTTATCGCCTAATTCCATAATAATGATTTTGCACATATTTGGCGTCAAGCGCAGTATTTCTCGTCATCTGGGGCACCCCTCTGTTGGTAGTTTGGCAGCCGTGTGTTAACGCTCGCAAGATTTTTGAACCTTCTAGAAATTACGCTGTTGGTGCGACTGCGAGGCCTCGCGCTCTATTTGTCACCGGAAGGTATTTGTTTTATTGGGCGCATCGCCATTGGCTGTCGAGAGTCACGTGGTAACGCCGTTTTGGCTCACGCCACTTCGGGCGTCGTAACGCTTCTTGCTCGGCAGTTCAGCACAGGCCGTTGATCAAGCAGGTGGCAGAGTGTGTGTTGGCCGGCGTTCCCGCCATGGCGGGGACGCCAACCTTTTTCTCGTCTCTTGCTGTTTCAGCAAGTGTTTGATAAACTGTTTCGCTTTAAGCGAGAGTCGGCAGGAAGCTCTTGTGTGTGTGACGCACGTGCCGTTTTGTGAGCGCGTTTTTCTTGGTGTTGTTGTTGGGGGTTACGTCCGGCCATGTCGTGAAAAGAAGTGGTTCTTTCATTCCTACAAGTTGTTGGGGACTCGCTGCAGGACGTAAATAATACCCATACGTTTCTGTTACACCAATCCCACGTGAGTGACTACATTGAAATAATACGCCATTATTCGGCGGAGTCTTTGCCCAAGGAGATGTGCTTGCAAATGCAGGCGCTGCTGACTGCCACCCGCACTGCTCAGGAGAAGTCCAGAATAAATACCAGGTACCATTTAAAAAGATTATGTAACTTAGTGACCCCTTTTAAGCGAATGTGCCGTGTAAGCGATCGACTTTGGTCGCATTCATTCAGTAGTACATCCTTAGTTTGTAACTGTGCAAACATTGACTTTCGCTGCGTTGCTAATTTTAGGCGTTTTGAACGCTTTCTTAATATTCTATTTGGATATTGTTTTGGTGTGTAACATTTGTACGCTTTAGTTATAGTGCGATTACCTCCAGCTGGGGTCTACGTTAAGCCCTAGGTTTAGTATGGTGACCCATTCGTTGCCTGATCCTGTATAACGTCACTCAATAGACAATTGTGCAAGCGCGGGGCTTATTACTGTGTACAACCCCTGCATGCTTTACTTTTTCAGAATAAACAGCTAGTGTCACGATTAGATGTACGACGACCTCTGAGTAGGGGAGTGTGCAGGTAAGTGGAGCAGCCGCCCCCGCAGTGGCAGCACAAACCCGAACTAACGATTCAAACCTCAAATTATCGATTTTGTCATCCGAGTTCGATACTTCTCGAGTACCCTTATCAAGTAGTAACTAGCGTACTTGTTGCCTCGTCTAACCGCCCAAGCCCGGTTACCCGAGCTGATTTAAAGTCAGCTTTGGTGGCGCCCTCATAATTTTTACGTACCCTATATATATGCCTCTACACGCTTGCCCAGAACGTATCGTGTGACTCACGCCCGACTCCCTGAGCGTTCCAGCCGTGGCCTTTGGTCTGATTTTAGCAAATCTCAGGGCAAGTGTGCCAGTTTTCCAGGACTGATTCCGTGGTGCGATGCTCACCTTGGGTGGGTGTCGTAAAGTTGTTTTAATACCCTAACAACTGGCTCTGCTACCAATCGTGATGTGGTAAAGTAGTGGCGCTATCTTTTGGTAATATCGGAAAGTATCCCCCAAGAGCCATTCACGACCGTTTATACCGTATTTTGACATCAAAGGAACCGACGCTGAGTGTCTTTACTTGTTTGATTTATGTACGCATTGGTTCTTTTTCGTAATGCCTTGCCTTGCATCCTTAATCCTCTCTATTATTTCATTCATGATAGGGTTAAAGAGGAGTGGACTGAGTGTGTCTTTTTCCCTTAGACCTGTTGATACAGGTACTTTTTCTGTATGTGTTGAGTTGCTCAATTATTCTAGTGGTGGCTGGTGGGATATGTCTATAATGTCTCGCAGTTTGACCCGTTCGAAGGCTTTTGTTATATCGATAAAGCACATAAATGCTGGTTTTTCGTACTCAATTGCTTTATTGCAAATATGACGTGCCTTGTAGATCTGTTTTTTTTTCTGATACCTTGTTGTTCTTGACTGATGGTTATTTTCCCCATAATCATGGATTCAATGACTCTAGTAAATAGCTTCATGGGTATGTTTAATAATGTTATTCCTCTGTAGTTCTCCAGGCATCTTTTATCTCCCTTTTTAAACATCAGGTAGCGCTACTTCTCTTCCAGTTACTTGGTACTGCCCCTGTTTTAATTATAGTTTGAAATAAAGCTGTTAATTGTTAGATCATATCTTCGTTACCATATTTAAGCAGTTCATTTGGTATATTAACAGGGCCAGCTGCTTTCCTGTTTTGTAATTGTTTGGTTGAATTTACTACTAACAATGACTCTCCTTGAGTATCTATATTGGTCTTCGAGCTATCGTTAGTAATTACTGAATCAAAGAAACTACAGTTAATGAACAAAACAAAAACAAAATATAGAATATGAATGAACACTATAATAACATTTGGGGTGCTGCAAATTTCTTCTAAATTAACTATGTTTTTATCTTTCACCGCTTACAAGTTTCCCATACATCCTGTAAAATATATTTCTTCATTATAATAGTGTAGAATTAACCTAAAGTTCTTGATACTCAAATACACTCGGTCTAGTTGTGTATGTAACGACACACCCACAACTTTCTAAAAATGTAAGTAATACCAAGTAATATTAATATGTTTCCATACCGTAAATAGTAGTGGCAAATCAATTGTAAAGAAACCTCCTGCTGTAATCTTTACATCATCGTGGAGAAGTTGTAAGGCAAAGGTGTTGATCTAAAATAATAAAACGGTTACACATGATGATTTTTAAAGTATGCGGAGTATACTTCTTTGTTTAAATCAGCGTCGCTAGTAGCAACCATAAGTTTCAGTAGCTCTTTTTTAATCAAGTTGGCCTAAAACACACACTGTTTGTATTTAAGCTTTTCTATGTGAATTTACATAATACAGCGTGGGTCAGATACTTCACAAGTGGACGTTTTTTCTATTAATAGTTTACTTCAAATATCATTACCATACAATTGGTGTTGGTCTATACTTAGAAACGTGGGAGCGATTAGTTCGCCAAAAATTACTGAACAGAAGGGAACAACGGCTACATCTTTGCACAACCAAAGTTAGCGGAGCGAAATAGGAATTTCAAAAAGATAAGGAAAGCTTTGTGCCTAGGTACGAGTCCATGAAATGATACGACAGACTGACAAGCCGCAAGTACTAGTACAAAAGGTTGCTTAATCACCTGACGCTAAAAATATGCATGATCTAAAAAGTAACGCAACAAATTATGGAAAATATCTTGAGGCTTCAAAGACCCATACAACACTTTATTTCAGATTCTAAATTTACTTAAAAGTGATTTAATAATGGAAAAATTTAGTTTGCACTATCGGATGCACTAACTGAATTATACTATTACTCAATAGTAGAAATTAAAGAACAATTCTACAGGGAAGTAAAACATAAACTTGATCGCGAGAGCCATTGCAAGCAATGAAACTTGCCTAATCTGTAGCATGCTTTTTGTTGACATAGTGTTAAGTCATTTTGCTGTTGTAGATGCTTAATTGCATTTCACGCTTTTAAGGCAACTTGTTGCTATTTTAAAACCATTTTCAATTTTTGCGCACAAGTACAATCTCATCTTCCGCACATTTGATTCAGGTCATTTTGGTATTTTAAGTAGCCACCTAGGCTTTAGGGCAGCGTGCCCGTATGCTAAACCCTTTTAGTTACTTATTTCGCTCCATCGCCTAATTCTACAATAATGATTTTGCACATATTTGACCCCAAACGCAGTATTTCTCGTCAGTTGGAGCACCCCTTTGCTGCTACTTTGGCAGCCGGGTGTTATCTCTCGCAAGAATTCCGAAACTTCTAGAAGTCATTCCGTTGAGGCGCTTCGCCATTGGCTGTCTTTGATACCGGAATTAATTTGTTTTGTGGAGCGCATCGCCATTGGCTGCCGAGAGTCACGTGGCAAGGCCGTTTGGCTCACTCCACTGCAGGGGCCATAACCCGGCTTACTTGAGGGGTTCAAGTCAGGCCGTTGATCGAAGAAGTCGCAGAGTGTGCCGTTTCGCGGCGTTCCCGCTATTTGCGGGGACGCCAGCCTGTTTTTCCCGTCCCGTGCTGTTTCAGCGAATGTTGTCGAATATGCTATCCTTTAAGAGGTCGCTTGTGGTTGTGTGAGTGGCACGTTTTTACGTCAAGGCGTAGGTGTGTGAAGGGCTTCTTGGAGCCAGTTCTGCGTTGGTGAGAAAGGGGGCTTTCCCTTTGCAACTCGCTGTTTCGAGGATCTTTCTAAGCAGGACGAAGTAGGCCTCTTTGTCGCTGTAGCGTGCTCTCAGGAGAGCGTCCTAACGGCGCCATCTTGGCGGATTCCAGCCCGTTTACCCCTAATGCCGTGTTTTGGCGATTGAGCTGCCACAGACTGCCGCCTTCTACCAAATGACTGCACGCCACTCTCATGGACCGTCTGCGGACTAAGGTATTTGTAATTGCAACCATTTAAACATAGTAACTGTCACTTGTGCGAGCGTTGGTGCTTTGTGCTCAACTTTATGTGGGCGGATGCATGCCCCTTGCTTGCTTGTCGCGGCTTTTAATGCCGGTTTGAGGCCACCATGCTGCAAGACGCTACTTTGGTAGCCTACTAGTAAGTTCATGTGCGCGAGTTTCGCGTTTCATCGCCTAAATAGCTAAAGAACTCTGCGAGCATGATTTGGTGTTACGTTTGTGCTAATTTTTAACTCAGTAACGTTAGGTGCGCGAGCTTCGCTATATTGTACCGATTAATACCTAAATAGAATTAACGCCTCGCCGTGCTGGGCCTGGCGCGCCCTAAGCTGTTCGAGTTTTTCTTTGTTTATGTTTGCGAGGGCTTTGTGCTTTGCTTCCTAGGTGTTAACCGCAGGTCGGCGGCTGTTATCGCGCACTAACGCGCCCTTTTTCCGGAGCGCGTATTTCTCAACTACACTCTAATATGTTCATTAGCATAGCGCGTCCATCAGCTGGTGCTTAACGTAAGTAGTAACATAAGCTTGGCGGCACGATTTGTTGCCCAGATGTAATTAGCGATCAATAGACGCATATTTAGTTAAGGGACGTATTATTCCTATTCGACCTGTGCATGCTTTGTTTCAGATAGCGCCTTTTACAGTGTAAAGATTGGTGTACGGCGAGACGTGAGAGATCAGAGCGTGCAGGTAGGTCCAATGATTGCGCAGTCTCGGCCAAAGAGTCCCAATATTACCATTCCAGTCCGAAATTGTTATTTGAGCTTGCAGCTCATGAGAATTCTTATCGACGGAGTATCTTGAATACTTCGCTCCCGTTTAACCGCCCAGGCCCGGTTATTCGAGTTAAGACAAGCTTGGTGGCGCCCTCATAATTTTGACGTACCCTATATATATGCCTCAACACGCTTGCCCAGAACGTATCGTGTGACTCACGCCCGACTCCCTGAGCGTTCCAGCCGTGGCCCTTTAGCCTGTTTCTAGCAAATCTCAGGGCAAGTGTGCCAGTTTTCCAGGACTGATTCCGTGGTGCGATGCTCACCTTGGGTGGGTGTCGTAAAGTTGTTTTAATACCGTAACAATAGAACTGTCACTTTCTTTTGTGTTTAAAATTCACTTTCTTGTTTAACTTGTTTCATTGTTATTTTAATATTATTTATTAATGTATACATTTGGTTTAAATTGCATAATTTTGCATATTTGTTTAGGTGATGGTTAGACTGTTAGTCACGTGAACTAATAGTTCAGTTATTTGTAGTTCAAATGTACTTACTTTTATATAGTACACTGTAGTCAGAATCTTTCATGGGCTTCCGCGATCAAGTTTAGTTTGATATCCCTGTAGATTTTAAACGTGGATCATAGCAGCGTTTGGGATGCTGATCATTTTATCTTATATAATCGAATTATTTCTCCCTGTTTACGAAAACCCTATGCTGGACACACTACATACAGAGTGTAAAATGAGTGTTACAAACTTCTAGGTGTGATAGCGTTTAACAAAATAAGAAAACATTGTCTGTGAACATGGGTCGGAAATTACGTATCGAAGAAGCTATAGTACTGAAAAAGATAATGGAACAAGGTGTTTATTTAATTAACCCATGGTTTTCCGTTAGCCTTCTCAGTGTACCATTATGGTATTATTTTTAACTACCTGCATACGTATAAATCTTGGTACCAACCAACATTTGCACAATTCTATACCTATGTAATTAAATTCAAATAATTAATAATATTACTTACATCTTCCACAAAAGCAGCAGAAATAATAATTAAGGATAGCATATCAATCAAGCGGAAAAGCATTCCACTCACATTGAACAGTATATATTTGCTACTATCGTCATTAATAGTATAACGGTAAATGTACGTGAGTATCATGAGAAAATCAAAGCCTGAGTTCACCAGTAAAGGAACAGAGTATATTCTATTGATCGATACATTGATGGAAATCAACTGTTTGGCAATACCAGTTACATTTCGAATTATTGTCGTTTTATTTTTCAATATAGTTTCTTTATGAATTTGAAGTAAATCTAAATGCAGGAGTTTAAACCTAAATTTTAGTGAATACATCCAACATCGAAATGTGACTCCAAAACAGACTTTATAAAAATTTATGATTATATAAATAATTGTTCCCAAGTGATACGCCATTGGTCCGTTTTGAACATAGTCAGCAAAGCTGTTAAGAAAAGTAATCATCACAACGTTACATATTATCCAACAACAAGAAATATTTCTAATACTGATATTATATACTGCTTCTATCTGTCTAATTTTGTGGTCGATTGTTAATATTTGATTCAATGTTTGCATTAGAATGTTCCCATATAATTGATTACAGACTACTATGGCGAAAACTAGTACCGTATCTCCATAAAGTTGATATATCAATACGAACCAATACATAATGTTCGTTGTATCCAGTATGTATGTGTGAGCAAGATATATGTTAAGCACAATGCCAAACTGCAGCAGAATGTAGAATATAACTTTGCCCATACTTCCATTATTTACATTCGCTAAAACTCTTCGATTGGGTTTTCCACTGATTCTAAATTGATCTATAGCCAGGCATTTATGAAAAACGTAAGAAGGATATAAAGCTGTACATATATCACTAGAATTTTGTTGCAACGAAGCTGATGTACGAGCTTGCGTGGCCATTTTAGTGGCTATAACAATGACTTTAAGTTAGTAATTGTTTTTTTTTTAATTTATGTACATTGAATTGAGTATATTCAGGTTCAAGTACACCATGATTAGCTTACCTCTTATTGAAGTAATAGATCATAATGGCTGACATGCTAATTCATTTTAATCAGAAATAATGGAAATTATGTTGCTGTTAGGAACTTGTTAATTAAAGAATTACTTTTTACGTCCGTGTGTATTTATGTGATGGTTGAAATTTTAGGTGTCTATAGTGTATTGATTGTTTTCTGTTTCTAAAATAAATGTCATCTACATTTATCAACTGTTGAAAGTACCAGGTTTTGAGCTTCTGATCTTAAGCCCACCAGCCCAGCTGCTCTGCACCATTATACCATCGTGACAACGTGGCCGCTGAACGGCTATTACTGATATATTAAATACAAATCTGAGTTCGTTGCATTAATATTCCACACAAAGTGGCGCAGGAATCATCTTGATAGAGTGTGTCGTTCTTGAGATAGCATGTTTACATCCATTCTGCGATAGACTTTCACTAAACTGTATTTCACATGTATTTATGCAGGTTCATAAATCCTATCGTATAATTTTGGTTTGGTCGGGATCGGCAAAGATTGCAAATCAGTAAAAATTGTGGTCCTGAAAGTAATACTTCGACAGATCGTGCTAAAGTAATTATAGGATATAAGAAGTTAACAGAAGTGAAGTTGTTCTAAAATAATTCTAATTATTGAACTCCTATCTATGTATTTTGGAGGAATAAACATATTACAGCTATACTCAATCAAATAGTTATTTTACCAAAGCTTACCTGTTTATTAACGGTGTCCCATAATACGTGAAGCCCAAAAACATTAAGTGAGTAGAATATTACGTCAAATTGACATCATGGCTTTGTTTCACTTGTCAAATTAAATAATTTGGAAATGTTAGTTGTTTTAGGTTGTGTCGTGCATTTTAAGCATAAAAATCAACTTAAAGTTTGTTAGGAACAAACATCGATCATTAGCATTGATACTAAAGTAATAAAATAGTATTACCCTTTTCCTAGTTTATATTTAAATCATTATATTCTTTTGTTCAGTATAATTTGTTGTGCGCCTAATAACCTATAATTTTTTAATGAATATCATTTCGTTCTCAATGTAAGAAAATTCGGCTTTGGGATTATAACTCATAATATTCATAAAAAATGATCGATAATAAGCCTATTACTTATTATATTACCCTTGAAAATACGACGTTATATATACTTGATCTACTAAGTGTCAAAATATTATTAGGGAAAATTATAATTAATTGTGTAAGGTACTTTGCATAACTGATGCTAGTTTAATGTAGTTTGGAAAATTAGTCAGAGGAATGACAAGAAAAATCAATAATATAAGTAATGTATGCAACCACTTTCATTTGTGGAGAATTTTATGTAAGTATCTAAAATTATGCAATTGCATAAAAGGAGGCTGTTTGCTTAATTACGTAAGTTCAAATCCAAGTAGAAGATAATATTTTGTTTAGATCAATGATAGATTTTAACTTATTTTCTTGGCTATACGTATGCATTGGTTAATCTATTGATCATTCTACTATCTCTCCTTGGAAAGATTATTTTGCATGCTTTACATTACTCATGCTTTGGTAAAACCTAGGATTAACAGGTAAATTTGTAAATATGCTGCTTCTTAAAACTTACTGTTCACAGATAGCACTCAAAAACATTCCTAATGGTATTCCCGTCTTGGTTAAGTAAAGTTTTGCATAAAAAAGACCACAACTTTTGAACTCTAATTATTTTATATAGTTAAACCATCTTTCAGCTGTGCCGGTTAATAACAATGACCATCGGTTAAAATTACATTCGCTTTACATACACTAACGTTAATAGTCTCGCAATACATGGTATGAATTTTAGTTCCAATTTCATTGTCAGCTTAAAATTTTGCTAAGAGCTGCGACCCTATTTTATTGGTGTTATGTTCACAGAGTCGTCAGTGATTTTCCTGTGAGTCATTCACGATCGTTCCTGAGGGAAAATGTAATGTTTACAAACACATCATAAGCCCAAATAACATAGTGAGGGGTAAGCATAGTGCACAGATTGTCGTTAAAATTCTATAACATATGTTTCTCTACAGCTTTATATAGCAGTCGAATACTTGCATATAATAGATAAAGTATTTATTATAAACAATTTGGTGATTAGAATACGTTGGTGTTCTGGTCGATTTGTAGTTGCTGAGCGTTTCTTCACGAGCAAATTTATTGCTAGTTCCAGACCTATGACATAAGTTCACGCAAATTGGAAAACGTCAGTGTGTCAAAGTTATGTATTAGTGATAGAATAACTTTTGAATAATTGAAGCTGAGAAATATTTTGACAGTTGAACATAAAAGGTTGAAATCTAGAATTTACAATAAATATAACTTTGTGAACAAATTTGTAACAAAGTTTCCTGATAGGAAACTTTAAGTATTACAAGTCAGAGATTATATATGAGAATTCTCACATAAAGTAACTGCAATTTATTCTAAAATTGAACATATTACAATTTTGGCTAGGTTATTAAATTTGTAAGGAATATAATTATTTATCTAAGGTAAATGATTTATTTAATTGCTGTTATACATATGCTTCGACACTCTATATTAAATTATTGAGGTGACAATTTGTTATTATTGAAAATTGTGTTAACAAATACTTCGAAGGGTTCTATCGAAGTATCTTAAAGTTAAAAATGTTTTTATTTGTTCCTCACTTGTAAACATCAATTTATCAAGTCACTGTATTCACCTTGAAAATGTTTCTTAACTGGCTAGCCAGTAAATTTTTTACTGGCTAGCCAGTTATATTTTACAAGCGTGCTCATAGATAAATGATAGCGTGCAAAGCCAGAGTTGTCTTCCTTAGTATGTGTCATATTGATTAATTTAGTTGCTTGTCAGTTTGACATTTTGAATAAATGGTGAATTTCTAGTTATTTACAAGTGAGGAACAAATAAAACACTCAACAATACACGCCAGGTAACCATTTTTACTGGCTCAAGGATATGACAAGCTCGCCTAACGGCTCGCCAGTCATCCCAATCCTATCGCCAGTAAAACATGTTTTACCTGGCTTGTAATGTTAAATACTATAACGGTTTCATTGCGACTCCTGTTTTACAATGGTGCTTACCCAGTGCTGCTACGGTAAGGATCAGCGTATCTGTACGGTTTCCGTGTTTGACACGTTGCTCATGTTGACGTGCTTATAGATTTTCCGTGTTCGAGGGTTTTCATATTCTTAAAAATTGTACGTGAAAATATTGAAAATCAACGATAGTTTACAGTTTTTTATTTAACTAAATTACAGAGACTCGTTGCACACTAAAAATGCATTAGAAAACCTTACACAATGTTGAACGTACATCCCCTACCTTTTCAGTAACTAATAATTTATACTAGTTCCATCAGCTTTCAGGGCGGGTCAAACGGCAGATTAGGACATATTCAAAATATATTTGAAGACGGATGCATTCGACTCCCGCATTTAAGCATCCGACTCTTTAACCGTTTAGTCAGCAAAGGCATAGGCCCTATCGATTTGGATGACCCCACAACAACACTACCCATCTGGAAGAGCAAGAGCGACGCGACGGAATGCTCCAATTACCGGCCGAACTGTCTTCTGTGTGCCATGTCATGAAGATGTTCGAACGTGTAATTAACACCGCGATGATGAAGATCCTCACAATTTTGCTAGATTAGTGAGGCTGTTGAACGACAGACGACAATCACGCACCCAGGCTGCTCCTGGAGAGACATCGGGAGAAGGACAAGCTTAGCCATATGGCATTGCTCGACCTGGAGAAGGCACGATCTCATCTAGCACGTCCTTCGATCGCATACTAACCGTGACGCCTATGTTGAGTGAGTCGTGCGTGGCCGAGTTGGAACCTTCACCGTCGGCGTACACCAGGAAATGCTTCTCTCACCTCTGCTCTTCGTTTTTTGTATGGATACAACTGCCGACATCCAGACGCGTGCCTGTGGTCAGGAAATATATAAACAGCTCGAAGACCAAACGCAGTAGTGGAAGACTCATTTGGATAAATACAACGAGTTAACACCAAAAAGACTAAATACATGAAGTGCGGGCATCAGACCTATGAAGCCATCAACATTGACGACCTAAAGAAAGTCACATAAAGTATATTCAGGCTACTAGTCCGAGGTGGGATTAATATAAAATTCGCTGCCCCAACGGAATTGCATGCAGATTGCTTTCTCACAAATCTTAAACCCGCCCTTAAATATTTTGTGAGATAGACTTGCATGGGTTGCTAGTCCGATATGAATTAAAGTTAGCTATATCTGTAGTTCTGGAACTGCTGGTTAAATAGAAACTCACAGAACTGTTTTCACACTGATTCAGAGACATTAAGGTGAATAGGTTCGGTGTGGCTTGGCGGTAGATGCTTTTATCGCAAAGTCTTTCTTTAACCATGGGCAACAGCCAGATCAATTTTAGGGACTCCTTAATAATCACAAATAACAAAGGTTTTTTTGTAATAAGTGTCGTAAATTAAATCACTCTTCGAATTACAGTTACCCGTTCCCACCTTTCGAGACAATTCGGTGTTGGCCCAGTCCATACAGCATCGCTGTTTTTATTTAACACCATCCTCAAAGACCAGATTCATCACCCCATTGTCGGGATGTGTGTACAATGGTGCACGCAGCAAGGGTGACCTTTGCAGTGTGTACGAAGTGTTTCAAAACATTTTGTCGCTGAATTTAGCTCTTTCAGCGACGCCTGGTATGCTACAAATTCGAAAGGCAAAAGGATGAGAAGATGAAGGTACTCTGGCATTGGGTGGATAAAATCATTATAGATAGCTTGTATATATAATGACGTCCTCTAGAAATCAGAACTAATTTGATTGCGTCTATGTCATTTCGTTTATTGACGTTATTCCATACATAGCTCGTTAAAAGTATCCTTTTTGTTTTATTGTATGTTGTGTTAATTAATGTACAACAGTCGACAGTAACCCGTCGTTGTTGATTATAAATATAGGTTTCCGTTGGCGAAGAGATGGTTCACACGTCAGTACCAAAAGTATTGCAAAAATTCCGTCCCCCTTAGCTAGCCCTTGGCGTATCGTCCCACCCCCCTTTGTCACTACTGTAATCTAGCCGTGCAGTCCTCATTACATACCGTCGAGGTTCGTAGCTTTTCGACTAATCAAAACATCCGATTTAACACTCCCGGAAAGGATTTTCGCTTTTCCATTTCAGGCAAACGATGTCCTAACTTTCTTGAGGCGGCGCAAGCTTGGTTTTGTTGTAAGTATCGATTTATTTAACAAAGCTACAATGAGAATAAAAACTCACGAAACAACAGATAAAATTAAAATGCAACGAGAAGTCAGACAACGCGACATCATCTCTCTAAAACTATTCACGCTGGTATTGGAAGATGTTTCCAAGAATCTCCACTGGGAACAACGAGGAGTCATGATACAAGAAAAAAAACTAAACAACTTGAGATTTGCTGATGATGTTAGCGTATCTGTGCAGGACAAAGATGACCTAAAAGAAATGTTAGAAGAACTGAACTTGGAAGCAAAGAAAATCGGCCTTGTAATGAATACAAACAAAACCAAAATTATTATGATAAACCAACAAAAAAACTCAAATATGTTAATTGTAGAAGAAAATCATATTAATATAGTGGCCGCTTACTTATACTTAGAGCAAGTAATGACTCTCAAGAAGCATAGCCAAGATACAGAAATAAAAAGACGAATAAGACTAAGCCGGGCAACCTACGGAAAACTAAATTATGTGACGAAAATGAAATTACCAAGACTAAAATAAGAAATCTATAATGAGTACATCCTCCCTGTTACCACTTACGGATGTGAAACCTGGGTATTAAATAAAAGGACAACAAACACAATGCAAGTACATCAGAAAACAAGCGTGGGAAGACCACCGCAACGTTGGTACGACGACCTGCAAAGATAGGCAGGGCTGAACTGGTACCAAAGAGCCCATAACAGGAAAAACTGGAAAGACATGGAAGAGGCCTTCATCGCCCCGATGGAGAGAGGTTAACTGAAGAGACCGTTTTATTATGTAACCGAACTTAGAATTTGTTTCAACCAGTTGGCAATGACCTAGGATTGACCAGCGTTAATCCTATATTGGGCAGGGAGGTCTGAATATAGTACCGAGCTTTCGTTAAGAACTTTACCATAGAATTAAGTAAAACTGTGTTTTCAATGTTTTTTACATTTTATTCACTCTTTGTACAAACTGCGTAAAGAAATTAATAATTTGGGAAGCTTGCCTACGTCTTTCCATCTACATAACAACTTTCTTCAATAATTTTATTAATTGCATCACTGAGTTCACCATTTTTGAGTATAGTCAAATGGTCGCCCTTGAACGTTTTTACTTCTACTACCCTTTCGCAAAGTTCCTGAATTTTATAGTCATAGTCAAAGTTTTCTACTAGGGGCAAGTGCGGTCTACATAACTTCACAACTGATTTAAGCTTAATAAATTTGGGCTGATACAATACAATTGATCTTATCCGAGCATAAGTGGACATACATAGTTGTCTCAGATAGAGTTTAGAGTGAGCAGCGTTTTTAGGAAGATGGGTCAGTATCATATTTACACGATCTTCAAATGTTTTACAATTTATCATATTTTCCTGAAATTGTTTTACAGTTACTATTGTTCGTAATTAGTCGTCAGAAAGTACTCACTCTGTATTTGCTAAGAATGTCATGTGGAATGTGGAGTTCCATTAAACTACAAATAATGTTGATATGCATAACAGACTCAGCCTCTGTCTCTTTTCTTTGACATACCACCAATTCATTTAGAATTGCAGGACCACCATCTATTAATACCACAGTTCCTCGATAGTTATTCCTTTCCAACAACGAAGCTATATGAAGGGCGATGATACATCCATACGAATAAGCCACAAGTAAGAACTGAGTTGTATTCTGTAATTTTTCTTGGATGTGCTACAAGATAATCGATTATTGGATATATCTCGGTATTATTACCTTTCTACTCACCAATAGTAACGACTTAGCTATGTCTTCTATACGTAAGTCGGCCATATCACTTTGTTTAAACTGCATGCAAAAACTGTGACAGTGCAGCTTTGATGCTAGGGATTCAAATATGCTTGATGTTCCCGCAATCCCTGGCAACAAAAATACTGTGGGAGCAGTTTCTTCTTCATCTATACAGCTTTTGAGTCTTACAACAGGAACATCAACAGTGTTGCTAGTTCCTATAGCAGACAATAATTGGTAAAACATATGTTTTCCATTTTTAAATTGATGTGGCTTCTTGATTGTTACATCATTTTCTGCTATTCCCTGCAACCTATTAAAAGTATATTTAAAAAAGAAGAAAATTAAGCCGGTCGAAGTAAACGAAGAATACGATAGCAATTTTAATTTCTAATAAATAAGAATGTTTGGCATGAACCAAATACGAGATTGATATCATGACGGCAATGTTTAAAAGTAGGTTAAATTGTGTAGAATTCAATAGAAATGTAACCTAAGAGACATAACAAGTCAGTTACAGACTATTATTTAGTAAGTGTACTAATGTTGAAATCGAGAGCCATCACTATCTACTGAAGCTCATTGTTAAAGCTGAAGACCATCAACGGTATACGAAAAATATGAGATTGTTAAAAGAAAAAAGTAAAGGATATAGAACTGTGCAAAAACAAGAATTAAGGCAAAAACACGAAACCAGTGTAGAGGAAAAATTATAGAGACATAACCAATTAAACAGACAGAAAGAAAATAATCCGGAAATGTAGTTAAATCAGAGGTAAAATTCGAAAATTATGCAAAGTCTTAACCGAACTACTTACACGCTCTCTGCCAAAGTTAAGCGATAAAGACGGGCTCGAAAACAGAGCAAAAACGGTAGCTCCACAGGGTGAATGGCGTCAATGCTATAAGCCATGTAGGAAAAGGTTTTTTCCAGAATTTTGTTGAAGAATAAACAACGTTACTTCAAAAACTGCATGGAAGGTTTCTTTATGGATGACTGCGATACAAAGCGTTCATTCACGATGGTAGTTCCTTTAAATCCGATTAGAGATATGAAATTTCCGAGGTACTTCAGTCCCAAAATTCGGAATGTCAAACTTAGTAGCAAGCATTTCTTGGAAGCTAGATCGTGCCTACAACCGTAAATGTTTTATAGAAAAATAGTTACGTTTCGGAACGGTACACTTACATCACAAATACAACTTTAAAAATGAACGGCCACGTCTCGATTCTGAACTGACTGAACTGACATACCCCGCGCTGACTTTAGCAAGCGGGGTTTAACAAAACGAAAATACTAATCCCTTCTTTCTTCTTTCTCTGCGCTCCAAATATATACCGGAATTCAAACGCTTAAAAAAGATACAAATAATAATTCTATAAACAAAACTGAGAAGCAAACTAAAAAGTCAGACTCGACCCAAATATTTGTTATTGGACAATTTTTTTCTCTGGCTATTTTCCCATTAGAGAGTTTGCAGTAGATAACTAAATAGAGCACAATAAAATTGTACACGTGTGTTTTATAAATCTAGAAATAGCTTTTGATAGAGCAAGCATAACAAACTTACGGAAACATTCTAGAAAAAGGAAATGTCAATTTGGAGCTGTTAAAAGCCACACGTCGAAATCATGAATGTTGTTAGAACGCATGTACCACCCTTAAACAGAGTTAGCACAGCCATAGCTAGCTCTAACTCGCAGAAGAATTATGGTGTGAGTAAGGACTAGGCAGCAGTCCTTAGAGTCATAAAGTAATCTCACAGGTATTCAGAATTTGGGCGTCAGTCCTTAAACACAACATAAACCAAAGGTACCAACCAAATCACCACATACATTGTAATCCTTTAACTGCACCATCTAGATCGAAGAAACGAACAGGTTAATGAAGGTTAGTAACAAGATAATAATGATTAACCAGTAATAGAGGCAAACGTTTAATTTCACCAACGTGTCAGCAGTAACAAATGTAAATTATTCAAAATTATCTCACAAGCCCAAAATAATCAAATAAGAAAATAAATCAGGTAAAGTCCCCTGATCTACAGTAATAAACAGAATATTTGTGACTGATTTCAACCCCATCAGCAAGTACAGTAACACACTATAGGTATGATAAGCAGCAATTATTGACATCTGCTGCCATGCAACCATTTAGCCAAATGTATAAAACGTAGCTCAATTCAACCGGCTTGCAAACTGTTAAATTAAAATTACTATAAAGCCGGGTGCCCAAGGACACACTGCGCGAGAGGTTCGCACAAGGTACATACACGATTTTAAGTAACACACTGGCCTAATTAACACGAAATTAGTACAGAACGAAAATAAACCTGAAAATATCTCACAGAAGATGGAAATCGGCCTCATGTAAGTTTTTAAAAGAAGGCCGCTCGAAGCGTACGCCTAAATTGTCAACGGAAACAAATTACGGCTAGAAAATATGGATCTAGCAAAGTTTACCGAAAGGAAAGTTCGGCGAATGGAAATTAGACCGAAAGGAAAAGTTACCGAGACACAAATGACCGAAAGAAAATTTGACCGAAAATATAAAGTCCTATATATTAAGACGATATTAAGGTAGAGGTATCTAGAAATGTATTGTTTTATTTATCTTCGGTTGAAGACAGGTTTTAATTGTTCTATAATTTTGAATTTAAAATAAGGGTTGTTGTGTTGATTTTTTATTAATTGTTACTCTTCTCAAATATGGCATGATTCATCAGACTATAAAGCATAGCGGACAGTGAAGGGTTTAGTTATGAGGAATTTTAATTTGCATTGTTGATGTAGTTGATTGTGTAATTAGAATTTATACGTTGATTTATTTTTAAACATTATGTAACGTAAGCATAAAGTATGCGATATCATCACTTATAATAATGCAGAAAACTAAAAGCCGTGTTTACACAACTAAAAGTACCACGGTTGCATTCGCCAATTTTTATTTTCGGGTTTTTGTAAACAAACTTCCCTTAACTTTTAATAGCGATATTATCACAGAAAACAATTATTTATTATGCCTATTTCTTGTGTTTTTTAAAACTATTGACTCAGCTTCGAAGGCAAGTCCACTTTGGTTAATGTTTATATCTGCTTATTGAACGCTCCTAAAATTAAAGCCGCACGCACACGCTAAAAAGGCGTGTCTTTAAAGATTAGGTTAGATAACCTACAAAATTTCAGATTGGCCTGGCAATAACTAATGTCTTCTAGCAGTGGCTACAAGTATTAATTCTGTTAAATGGTCTACTGTGCCTCAGATAATTGTAGTACAAAGCAAGGTAAGGGATTAGCGTTGTTCAGATTTCCCAAAAAGCAAAAATTGGACTCCGACTAATTCTTTACGGTTATGTTAGGTAAGTAGTTTTGAATAAACTTGTACGTACAATCATATTGCTTCTCTCTTCTGCAGCGTCACTTTGAAGTATCTCAAATTAAAACTAACGCAGAAGGCATTACAACATTGTGGTGTTTTGTAGTTACACTGAATTGGAAACTATGGTTGTTTGTGTAACAGATTTTTAAAAAAGGAGATTACCACATTGTCACATGCTTTTAATTCTTGCAGGTATTTATAAAGATACTCTTCAAAAATTTAATTAATTACAAAATATTACATTTTAGGAAACAAGTTACGAACTGCAGAAGACGTAGATAGAATTGTAACATCTCAGCTGTCATTTGATGATTTGAAAACCATTAACGGCCAAGTTTACGATACATTCCTTGAAGCTGCCAAAGAAGCCGGCAGGTATTTATAAAGACACCTCTCAAAACTTTAATTAATTACAAAATATTACATTTTAGGAAACAAGTTACGAACTGCAGAAGACGTAGATAGAATTGTAACATCTCAGCTGTCATTTGATGATTTGAATGTCTACGTATCAATAAACAAATTTAGTGCTATAGTGGGCTAACTCATAACCATACAATTGTTGAAATATTGCGATTTTGTTTCTGTCGTACATTATTCAAGTTTTTTGATGTTTTGTTAAGAATCGGGTTGGCGTTGTCAGGGATATGTTTACAGCATGTCAATTGTTTGAGATAACTGTCAGTATTAACTGTTAATTCTCACTTCCGTGCCAAAATGCTGATATCTCCAGTAAGATGTGCAAAAATGATCGATTTATGTTGTTACAATCTTTAAGAAATCGCACTGCAACAGCTACAATTACTGCTAATGAACTGACTGCTGTCAGAAATGTTCAAATATTGTCAGGTACAGTTCAGCGACGACTTCACGAAAACAATCTGAAACCATATCGGGCTGCCATTGGTCCAAAACTTTCAGTACGCCACAAACATAATCGACTAAATTTTGCTAGAACTTACCAGAACTGGGGGGATCTCGAATGGAGATGCGTGTTATGGACAGATGAGTCTCGATTAGTTTGGATGCTCCAGATGGTCGTTCACGGGTATGACCAAGAGAACGCTATGCTGCTTGTGCTATGGCCACAACTTCAAATTTTTTTGGAGGTTCGGTAATGGTATGGGGAGGGATTTCTTCAGATGCGCGCACAGAGCTTCACATCTGTGATAGAGCAGCCCTCAACGCAGATAGGTACATTAGGAACATTCTTGAGGAATATGTTGTTCCGTTTAGTCATTTTGTTGGTAACAACTTTCGTTTAATGCAAAATAATGGATGGCCACACTCTGCAATATCTAAACGAAGTTGGAATTACACTTTTGGATTGGCCAGCCTGCTCACCAGACCTGAACCAGATAGAACACGTGTGGGTTCAACTGGGAAGAGCAATTCGCACTCGCCCTAATTGGCTTTGGACATTAGGATAGGTTACCACAAGAAAATCTTGCACAATTGATTAGCAGTATGCCTAGACGTCTAGAATGTGTAATTAGAGCTCGTGGCGTAGAATTAACAGTTAATACTGACAGTTATCGGAAACAATTGACATGCTGTAAACATATCCCTGACAACGCCAACTCGATTCTTAACAAAACTTCCATCAAAAACTTGAATAATGTACGACAGAAAAAAAATGGCAATATTTCAACAATTGTATGGTTATGAGTTAGCCCACTATAGCACTAAATTTGTTTATTGATACGTAAACATCGACATCAGAACATGGAACATGGAAACGAACAAATACTACCATCAAAACGAAAGTACGCTTATACCGAACGCTGATCCTTCCCATTCTTCTTTATGGATCGGAAACGTGGACATTGCTCAAGCCGGACCTTGACAAGCTTGAGGTCTTCCAAATGCGATGCTTGAGGCGACCGCCTTCGAAACGAAACAATTACAGGAAGATGTGATCAACAAACACTGATAGGAGAACAAATACAAAAACGTCGACTACGATGGTTCGGACATGTCTGCCGAATGGATGATAACCGTTTGCCATGTAAACTTTTTTGGTAAGACTGTCCGGCAGACTGGAGAATTCAGCGATTAACACCGAAGAAAACCTGGCTAAAGAATATCGAGGGCGACTTAAAGAATCAGCGATTATCGGTTATCGATGCCCAAGACGTCGTCAAGAATGGAAACGAATCGTAAATGGAGTGTGAGACCCAGTGGCACCGACAGCAGCGTATTCGTTTCGGGGACGACCCGCCCGGACCGCCAGCAAACGGACCAAAGAATAAGAAGAAGACTAATAACAATAAAGAGGGAAAAATACATTCGACGCAAAATCACAATTAATTTTTTCAGGTGCTTACTGTCACAGTTTCTTTACAAGTTTTAATTGCTTTTGTTTTAAAATACAAGGACAGTTGGCGACCACAAATAGAGAATGGTGAATCATATTTTAGGTTATAAGGATTGTCACAGAAAGAACACATTTTCTCTAAAGGGACAATATGAAACAAAATTAAAATGTCTGTTGTCATGGTATTCGTAAAATAAGTTCAAAGACTGCTAAATACCGATGGGGCCACAATTATATACAGAGAGATAAAAAAAAACCAATTAGGGCAGGCTGTGATATGTGTTATACGTTTGGCAGTACTGAAGTGTATTGTCAGTCTATGTCAAATTCGAGATTAGCAGGTTAGGTTTTGTTCGTTGTTTGACACAGACTGACGTAAAACTTAACCTGCAAATCTTGAATTTGACACTTCAGTACTGCCAAACCTATAACACATATCACAGCCTGCCCTAATTGGTTTTTTTATTGATCTGTCTGTATACAGTGAAATCTCCCTTGGGCAGACACCAACGGGACCGACTGAAAGTGTCCGTTCAAGAGAGGTGTCTGCCTAAAAGAAATCCGAAAAAAAAGTCGGTTTTTTAATGAAAACTGTAATTAAAGAAATTGGGACATTTAAAACGTATATGTATGTAAATGTTTTTAAAATAAACAAAAAACTTAAAACTTAAGGAAAAAATAAGGATTTGTTACCTTACAAAATACTACTACATACAAAATATTTTCTTTATGTTTAATTATATTAGCAGCTTGTGTTTTTCCGATATCAAAACGCTTGGATAAGTTCCTTACACTTAACTTTTCCCTATTGTGAACTTCAACAATCTCAATTTTTTGTTTAAGCGTGAGAATTTTTATATTTGGTGCCATTTCTACAATGAATGTGTCCCCCACTGTGTCTTTTCCTCATAGATGTCAGACTAATCCTGAATCCCCGTGTGTACCGAAAGATTGAAGTCGGTGAATCCCCGGTTAACTCGGGAAAGTTTCTCAGTGAAGGCAGGCAGTGAAGTTGGTGCGCGGCACTATTGAGAAATGCAACAGCGACACTTGGGACAGAAATATGAGACAAGGCGTTTATTTTTTATTTTGTTTTTTGTCCGTTTAAGAGAACATTTTCTTGTGTCCGCGTCCGTTCAAGAGAATGTCCGTCCAAGAGGGAGTGAACACAATGCAAATTATATGAGAGTCGGTCGGGACCATGGGAAACTGTCCTTCCAAGGGAGGTGTCCGTGCATCCGCGAAGGTGAATTTTACTGTAATAGCAATAAGATAACGTGAACAAGAAAATAACTCGTATTGCTCGAGTAAGAAAGAGATAAACATAATAGCAAATATTCGAGTAGGCCTGACGCACATTTAATTATGACAGATGTCAACCACACATGCCTACTAAAATAATTTTTTTTCGTATGGTCATCTCTTACTTACTCAAGCATTCTATTTTGTTGTTCATGTTATCTCATTGTGTTATATATAATTATGGCCCAATCCGTATTACAGCATAATTTTCATTTAGAGTAATGAAATAGTATATTGTATGTTAAGAGCTGAAAGTGCATTCTTGCCGCTTGCGCATGAAAGCCGAAACCAGCAATCATGCAAAAGCGGCAAGCGCACTTTTAGCTCGAAACATACATACTATTTTTTCGACGACTGAGCATATTATTAATGGAAAATATCATATTTCATTTTATTGCAAATATTAATTGACAATAAAGTTAACATTACTCGCGCAGTCTATTAGACATGTGACGCGATTATTTCGACAAATGACGGGCGTTGTCAAGGAAACATTCGGACGTGGCTACCTATTTTGTTCACGCGGAAACCCAAAACGCTCGGCGAGCGGCAAAAAGATGAAAACGCACGCTCAGCGGCAAATGTCAACTTTCTGTTGTCAAATGACAGTGAGAAAAATCTACTTTCGATGTCAGTCGTCGAAAAATATGTTCCTTATGGTTCTGATCCTGGCGGTTGAAAAAATTGTATATACACGGCAGGGCAGAACACCATTTTTCCCTCTGTGTATTTGTAGTGCTTGGCATCGCCCTTGAGCTGCAAACTCACATCTTGGGAAAAATTATGCTTTTCTCTTCTAGTCCAGTCTGTAGAGACAAAAAAGGCCTTTGCCTTACAAAAAATGGAGTATGAACGGTTTTTATATATGTTGTTCAGGTCGGGATCCTGATGAAAAATCCAAGTTTTCGACCTTGGAGGGGCGCCGCGCGAGCAGCCATCTTGGATTAAAGGTGCTAAAAACTGGTGTTATCCAAATAGCTCCGCAACGGTTGATCAAACGTCAAAAAAGTTCAATATAAAGTTAAAGGAGACAAGCGTGTTTTGTATATTAATTTTTGTTGTAAGTGTAATATGTATCGAGTTACAGCAGCTGAAAGTTGAACATTTCACCAAAATATCGTTAAACTTTATTTTTGTTGATACATTTTGTAAGAACAACTTACACTATATTGTTTGTAATATTTTTCTACATCAGAATAACGTTCTATAGAGAAATACTAAGTATGATCAAAAATTATTTTCATCTAGTATGGCTATGGAATAATTCTTAATATATAAACACATGCAGTCGTTGTTTTTGATGGATAGCCGTTTGATGGCGATAAAAAAATACCAAGACTGCAGAAAGGCTTCTCCGATCGAAAAAAGCAGATATCTGCGGATGTTATTTTGGATGAAACAACGCCGGTTCTAGTTTCCGAAGAACGTCTGCTTTCGATGCTGTAACAATATGCGAACATTACTATATTACAGTTAAGCAGGCTGAAGAAGATGGTGATGTGTTGATTGTCAACACGACGATTTCTTTGTGCTCAAAATTTGATGCTGTTTTCGCCATTGGAAAAGACGTCGATCTTCTAGTTCTGCTGACGGTATTAGCAACATCTACCATCGCAAACCTATGAGAGGCAAAATTGTCGAAAGAGTGTATGCTGCAAATAGTTTCAAATATGAAAAAGCAGCTGAGAACATTTTGTTTCTCCATGCGTTTAGTGGCTGCGACACAACGTCGTCCGTCTACAACCAAGGAAAAAGTTTGTTTTCGCTTGTCCAGAAAAGCACAAGACTCAATGACATTATAGGCATATTCAAAGATCACAATGCCAAACCAGATGATATCGCAGATGCTGAAGCACGCTTTCTCGTTACTTTGGTGGCTACATGGAAGAAAATACCTTGGAAGAAGTCCGTTACCAACAAAATCAAGTGCAAGAAACATTTAATTTTGCTTCTTTGCCACCAACGAAGGACGCTGCACGGTATCACGCATTTAGGACCAGGTCCAACAGTGGTATGGAATTGAAAAAAATGCACAAGACTGGGGCTGGAAAGTTGGCACGAATGGACTCACTCCAGTAACAATGACAGAGAATCCATCACCCGAGACTTTATTCAAATTAATTTCATGGCATTGTAAAAAAGGGCGCGGCGAAGCATGTGGCTGCAGGAAAGTGGGATGAAGTGCTCTATTCTGTCTAGATTCTGTAATGGCCAATCATGGCGAACATGCACCAGAAGTTCACACCGAGAGTGGGGACGAAGATGAGGACATTTCATCAATGGAAGTCTCAAGTCTCAGGAGCAATGACTTCGAAGATAACATTGAGACTAAAGAATCTTATGGAGACGTCAACATCTACCGACCGGGGCCTTCAAAAATAAAAAAAAACTAAATAATATAATCGCGAACATGAAACATCACTAAACTGGAGCATCTGTGAATTAGGCCTACTGGGGATACCACAATAAAAAATCTGGTGTGATACACGCACACAACTTCCTTTTACAGTGATCTTATAATTAGCCAAAAGTTTGATTTTCAATTTTTAAGCATTTGTCAAAAAATTTTAAAAATTACAAATTCTGCAAAAACGGTACAAAATACAGCGTTAGGTAAAGAGACAAATTTTTTCTAGAATTTTAAGCTGAATTCAAAAATGTAATAATATACCAGGTGTTGTATTTAAAATAGGAGTTATTAAAAAAAATTTAAAAAAAAAACAAAAGAAACCCATTTTAGAAGTATTGAACTGGAAAATCACCTATCTCACTTCAATACACATTAAAAATGTAATAAAAATGTGAAGTTTGAAAAAAATCGTTAGAGCCGTTTTTGAAAAAATCGAAAAAAACCGAAAAATCACAAGAGTAGACATCTACTTCCGGTTATGCGATTTTCTTCAAAAGCTTGCTGTCAGATCTACATAGTACACAAAACTTATATATAAAGTTTCAACGCCATACCTCTTTTCGTTTTTGTGATATTCTGTTCGCAGACAGACACACAGACAGACAGACAGACAGACCAATGAAAAAAATATGTTTTTTGGGTTCAGAGGACTCTAAAACGTGAAGACCTGTTGAAAACTCAATTTCGAATTTTTGGGGTGAATCCAATACTTCCTTTATTGTAAAAGGTAGTAAAAAATATACAGGGCGTTCCATTTAAAAAAAATCGAAATTATTAAATTTGCAAATATTGAGCACTCTGTATAACATTAATACCCAGATCCACCATTTTACACTTGAAAGATAGTTTACAAAAATCATAATTTTTGGTAACATTTTCCTTCATTCAATTGTTTTCTGTCGCTTACAGCAGTCGCCTGAAGTTCAGCATTTTTTTGCATAAAATTGTTAATATCTCCAAAACAGTTGACGTTAGACCCATACAACTTTATCTGAAAATGATGAGTATTTCTATTTAAAAAAAAAGTAAGTTTGATTCGCCAAAAATATTTTAGTAATGTGCACCACTTTCGTACCTACAACTTCTATATACACAATATTCATGTAACTCTCATAGTTTTAGAAATATCTTCCACCCCCGCTTCGTTGCCGGAGTCTGTATTTATACAGTAGGTACAGTAAACATTGCGCTTCCATATTTTGACCAAAATTATTTAAAAAGATATTTTTGTCAACTACACGGAAAAATTGCATGTTCAACACATTGGAAAAGTAAGTCTTCCATGCTCACGTAAAACTTTTGCATTCGCTGGAAAACTCTCACTTTTCTTAACTTGTAGAACAATCTACTATTAATTCACTAGCGATTTAAGAACAACTCGCTAGCATATAAACATTATAAACAGTTACTTATGGTTGCTATTATAGAGATAATAATAATAATGCCAGTTTAAAATGACAAAGAAATAATAATTAACCGAGTTATTTAACAATAACAGTAACGGCGTAACGGGAGACTTGAGTTACCGCATTCATATTTTTATGACGCTCAACGGCTTAAACCTGAAAAGAAACACAGATTGCAAGCAGCTGAAAATTATTTCGGTGGCGCAAATAATTTTCACATATAATCTCAAGAGTATTAATTCTTTCCTGATTTTTTTTTATTGCATCCAACAACGTCGTATTAATTAGGACGCCTTCCACAGGCGAGCGTTTCCTTTCCAGAGACTTTCCATTTGAAAATATATTTTTTGAAACTTTTCCTTACTGCCAATCTCTAGCGTGCTTTTAAAACTTTCTTTAGTGCAACAAAAGTTATTACATTTGTCGTACATTTTAAATGCGGCATATGCCGCGGGTTTCAGCTAGTATACTACATAAACTATCTAGTCAATAAGAACATCAAGATTTTATAAAAAGTAGTAGTAAAAATAAGCAGGCAGAAAAATGTTTGGGTTGGTTATGAAAAATTATTTAATGTGGAGCCAAGTGTGAAAGAAAATTGGAGAAAAATAACTTTGTAGTTCACAAAAAGTGAAAAATTAATTTTGAACACCTTGTACATGGTGGCTCTAATATTTGCAGAATACTACTTAACAACACTAAACGAAAAATAGTTCTGTCAAATTTCTTTTCGGTCAATTGTGTTTCGGTAAACTTTTATTTCGGTCAAATTTCAATTCGGCGAAGTTTCCTTTCGGTAAACTTTTCTTTTGGTCAACCTTTCGTTGGTAAACTTTCCGTCGGTAAGGTGTTTTCGGTTTTTGATCAAGACATTCAAAATCCTCAGGAGGCTTGAAATTGTTTCGCATTCATAGCAGCCCTAAATGACCGCTTGCAATCGAAAACCGACACTCGCAAAAATCCCGTTCCTTATATAATCGAAGGTTGTGCGTTTTTTTCAGAAAAACTAAAATTTTTCGGCACCGCGTTTGGCCAAAAGAGAAGAGCGCAGTATAATATTAAAACTGCGAACCGCATTGAGGAGCGAATTGCAAAGAACGCACAAATGGAATGGGGCGTTACACGCATCACGAACCTTCGGAGACATTTGGATTAAAAGCAGGGGCATGGCAGGAAGTAGAAAAGATATCATCATTTATCTATCAATTTTTCGACTTTTTAGTGTGCAAACAGAGTTTATTCTATGCATCTGTTTCAAATTAATTTAATAATTTGGTCTACTTCGACTAAAATTACCTGCTATAGAACAATTACCTTTTAAAGGTCAATTTTCTAATCTCTTTTGCAGTTAGGTGTAGCTCATATTTTCTCTTTAACGTCTGATTAATCTCAACAGCAATCATGGAATCCATTCCCAATTCAGAAAGTGTTGAATAGAGACTGACAGTTTTCAAGTCTTTCAATCCTTAAAATGAAAAATGTTGTTGATTATAAGTACTATTGACAGCTCAGTTAATTCTACCTAGTATATGTGGACCTTTTAACCATCGCCAAATAATCAAGTATCTGTACGAATTTCTAATTTGTTTTCTAGGTGTGGTTAATAAATACAATTATTATTATTATTATTATATGCATTATTGTAGTAACTATATCATCTGCAGTTTCATCAACATCTTGTTTGTTTGGTAACACCATACTGCCAACCACTGGCTCATCCAGACTTAGAAATGTGTCCATAACACTAAGACAAGATGTGATGCTTTGTGGAATCGTGCCACTGATTTCTTCACCACTTTGCATATTTTCCAGTAGACCAACCTGAAATTGATACGTTTTGTTTTATGAATCATTATTATTTAAATTACCTACCTCTCCAACAGCTCCCCACTGTATAGCTAATGCTGGATAACCATGATTCCGTCTATCTTCACAAATTCGCTCCATTATAGAATTTGCCATACCATAATTAGTTTGTCCAGCAATACCTCGTCCTGAGGATAGGGATGAAAATACTACAAAATACCTTCAAATTCATTTGATGCCATTTGTAATTGTTACATTTATTTTTCCATGCTTACTTTATCCCAAGGCACATTTTGCGACTAACCGCATCTAAATTTTGTGTAGCAACAGCTTTTGGTTTCAACGATGCCATGAAACTCTTCTTAGACTGATTTTCTAAGAGGCTATCTTGTAACACAGCTGCGAGATTGAATATACCCTCAACCGATCCAAGTTTGCCGGCTTCTTTTATTATATTTACACAGTTTTTCTCTTCTGTTAGATCAGCTGTTAAAATGGTTGTTACTACACCATAAGATTTCCATATTCTGAAAACGAATTGAATAGGCGACGTTGCTTAGTTTTGAAGTAGAATCATTACCGTATTCTTGAAGCTTGATAACCACATGTTATTCCATGTCTGGATACCAAAATTAATTTCCTAACTCCTCGAGTAATTAACCAGTCTGACAACTCTAGACCAAAACCTCCTAATCCCCCGACAATGATATAGCAGTTATCGGAGCTACAACCAAATCTAGGAGGAAAAATTGAAAATATTTTGTTAAATATTCTGTACCTAGCTAATCCTTTAAATAGTTTTATTTGCGTTTTGGTTTCCAACTTTTCTTCCTCTTGTCGTAATTCGATAACAATCTTGCCAATGTGCTTACCAGCCGCCATATATCGAAACGCTTGTTCGACTTCGTGTTTTTTAAAAATGGTCCTCTGAAGGGGTTTTATATAACCCATTTTTAAGCCGTCTGTTATAAGTCTGTGAAGGTTCTCTTTGACTGATGCATTTTCAGTAAAAACGGCATCGAAGGTTACGCCATGAAAGCTGCGGCCGTTTGCGAAGCAACTTTGTCCTAATACCGCATCCTTTGCAATGTCGTATTTCCCTATCTCTATGAATTTTCCACCAGGTGCCAGGCACCGCACGGAGGATTGTAGTTTTTCCCCTGCCAGTGAGTTCAAGATCATATCCACACCCTTGCCATTGGTTTGCTTCATAATAACTTGCTCGAAAGAGGTATCACGTGAATTCCCAATATGGTGTTCTAAGGTAAAAATGTTATTGGTGGTTATGTAAAAATTGGTTCATACCTGGAATTTGGGGAAAATGGTTCTTAATAAAATCTCTCTTCTCTTGATTTCCCACAGTAACAAAAATGTTACAGTTGAAGTGTAAGGCTATGTTTATAGCTGCTTGTCCTACTGCACCTGTACCAGCGTGAATCAAAATGCTCTGATCATGTCTAAGAAAATCAACCTGAAAATGAAAGTGGAAGTTTATAGCAATTACTTAATAACTGACTAACCTTCAGAAAACTATAAAAAATAGTGCCATATACCACGGGTACAGTTACCGCTTCTTCCATTGACCATGTATCCGGTACTTGCCACATGAGATATGAATCGGCTGCTACCATGCTAGCCAATGCACCGGTATTTACCATACCCATTATTCGCTTGCCACTGTTTTAAAGAACAACAGTGAATAATGGACCTAACAATATCGACAACCAACAAAAACATAATAACACACCACTGTCAAAGCTTCGAAAAGGATACATACCTGGCGTCCCTCCCGCAATATTCAAATCCCTGTACGTTTTGCTGTTCTATACGGTCTTTAGTGATGACGTCATTGCTAATACGCCCAGAAGCAGTCATAACATCTCTAAAGTTAAGAGAGCTGTAATACACCTAAAAGTAGTTTTATGTTACTTATATTTCCTTTCAAAGATATGAAACCTACATAAACTAGGCATTTTTCAGGAGAGAGAATTGATTTACTGGTCAAAGGTCCTTCGATCCAGCGGAGACTACTAAAATCTCCTCTTACAGTTATGTTGTTAAAAACATGTTCCCGTTCAACAGTATCTGCATTTTTCAATATCAAGTGACGGTAGGTGCCCCATTTTCCGTCCTTGAAAACATTTACCCTTAGTCCTTTTGCTAACTGTTCTGAATAAAATTCTTTGTTAATACAAAATGTGGGTGTTTTGTCTAATATTAAAACACATCTAATGTTGAAACCACCAGGTTCCTGCTTAAGGCAGTTAAACAATCCCAGTAATCCATTGGTAGGTTCATTTTGTGCAAAAAGCAACACTGGCTCATCATTTTTCAACGAAGATTTAAGGTCAAGCAGCCAGTTGTAATTCATCGTACATCCAGAAACATCTATTATTGTTGGTATTCTCAGTTTATTAGTTTTGCGAAGCAAAATTGGTCTTTCTGTCTGGGTGTTATGAACTGAAATTATATCTAATCCATAAATGTTATTTCTTATACTTTTTATATTCTTGGCAAGAGTTTCTCTAGATAATAACATGCCATATTCTTGCAAGACCGCCAACGCTTCCTTGAGTATCTACAATGGAATTACAAAAACTTGTTATCGAAACATATTAACGGAAAATTAAGCAAACGCAATAAAAATGTCGAATTCATCTACAAAACCCTTCTTCCATGTCATAAAAATTAAACAATACGAGGGTTGTTTAATGAAATTCTGAACTCTTTCAATATCCCGCCAACCAGACAACACAGCTGCATTAATTGGTGAACCACCGACGTAAACTACCACCAATTTGGCTTACCACCGACTTGAATTACCACTGATGTGGATTTATTGCCTTCGAAAGTTACCACAGACTTAATTTACTTCCGAATTTAAGATATTATGGCAAATACATGAAATTCCACCGAAATGAAATAGCATCGACTTGGTTTACCATTCTCTAGGATTTTCGCAAATGTGTGAATTTACATTCAACTGGAAGTACCAATGACGGAAATTACCGCAGACTGAAAACACCTCCGACCGTATCCGCCTTCAGTTGCTGCAATACTTCTTACGTGAACGACCACAAACTTTAATTTATTCCAAAATTAATACTTCGGCTACAATTTACCAAGTAATTGATTTCACTATCTTTTGAAAGGCTTCATATATATTTACACAGGCCCTTAAGCAATCAAATGTCCCTCTTACGTTTTAACTCGAACATATAATTAAATTCACTAAAAATTCAAACTTATGCGATTTTGTTTGTTTAGCGTATGGCGTATTTTGGCCAGGCACATCAAATTTGCGACCCGGGAAGAATTCAAGCATCGGCAAAAATTACTTTGTTAAAATTCTGTGATCGCCGTAAAGTTGAGCAACTGTCGCGCGCACGCTGTCGATAATGCTATTCTGATTAAATTCTAGAAATTTGCTTCAGTTGGTATTAAATCCATTATTCATGTGGTAGTAATTCGTATCGGCGGTAATTCGCTCTGTGTCAATCCACCTCTTAACAAATATTAGAATAACATGATATTGGAAGTAAGCCCGTCGATAGCATTTCCTGCGACATTCTTGCCAGAAGAGTCGGAAGAAACTCCAAATCGGTGGTACTGTATATAATGACCATTAGTAATCGAGCTACAGCTGTTGGTATAAACACGCGCGTGTACCGTTACTCGTATAAAATGTGATGACTCTTGAAGAACAATGTGTTTGTCCCAAATATTGCGTAAAACTGAATAAAAATCTTGCGATTTCGTTTGAAACGCTTCTACAGACATTCGGACAGGGCTCTATGAGCTTCATACGGTAGCTTAGAAGTTTTAAATCAGACAGACCGTCAACCAATAAAGAACCTATACCTGGATGACCTTAACAAAGTTGGTGCTGAAATTCTTGGAAATCGCCAAGTAACTATCCGTGAAGTTTCTAAGGATGTGATAGTCTCAGTAGTGGATCGTGTCATGCCATTTTAACGGAAAAATTTGAGATGCATTGTAGCTATCTCCACGAAGCTCGTGCCACGTTTATTGAGTGACGAACAAAACGAGAACTTTGTTGCGATCATTCAAGAAGTGATTGTGCGTTTAAGTGGTGATATATTTTTGGAAAACGATAATAACAGGATAACCAAAATACAATAATCGCAGTGAGAGGGACAAAAAAGGCTCGCATGAGTAGCTCAAGCGCCAAAGTGATGTTAAATTTTTTAAACTGGAAATATTTTATGCATTATAAATTTGATCCACGTTGTACCACCAACCAAGAAATACTTTTACTTGAAAGTTTTAAGGCTGAATGAAAGCAAAACGTGGATGTTGCACGACAACGCTCCTGCTCATTCATCACTTCCAACCACCTTAGTCTGCGGATTGAGCCCCGGAAGACTTTTCCTCGTCGCTTTCAAACCATACAGAAATGTCAAGAAAATAGCACACGAGACCTTCGCGCAATATCAAAAACGGACTTCCAGGAGACTTTCTAAAAATGTAAAACAGTATGGGAGCGGTGTATAGTTAGTCAAAGAGATTACTGTAAAAAGCAGAACATTTAAAAATGTTTAAATATTAAAGTTTTTATAAAAAAGTTCTGTGTTTTATTGAGCATACCTAGTACTCAGTAGGTCAGTATAGGTCGTAAGGGTTTTAATAAGATGATCAAAGTTTTAAGAAATACTTACGTTTGGCTTATCAAAAATCGAGGAAGAAATCACAAGAGAGCATGGGTTGGTTTCTTCTTCTAACCTTGTGTTCTTAACAACCACATTATTTAGCTTCAGAGGTTTCGGCGTTAAAACGAAAACTTCATGTTGAACTAGGGGTTCGTTTTGAAGAGATTCATAAAACATTGGAGATAAAGGTATGTGTTCTGAGGGCTGATGTTCATCAATAACTTCCACAATATGGAGTTTGTTGCTGTGTGTATTCTCCACAAGTATTTGTGCTAGAACCCGTACTGAATCCTGGGTTGCAATCTCTGTCTCAAAGGGTACAAATTTGTAGATTTCAAGTACAGGCTGGGGTTGTTTTCGACGAGGAAATGAATTTCCGACAAATCCTTTAATTGCTATTGCACAAGACCTATGCTTACACAAATACTTTTAAAAAAAGATCAAAAAATTGTTAGAAACGTACTTGATAATATTTACTTCTTTAAAACAGCATATTGGTATTAATGTGTGTTCTCCTAAGTTTTGCACGTATTGCATATGCTTTTCGGCATTGATGGTAAGTTGTTGAATAGTAAAAGGTACGTAAAGGATTCTTGTGTCTTCCTGTAATATCTTCATTTGCAGCATGCTATCCAGAAAGGTTGTCCAATTGCCCCTCCACTCTATTTTACCTGCCGAACAGCTTAAGTCACATAGATTCAATCCACAAAACAAGTTCCTGCAAACAACACTTTGAAATGTATTTCTTTAAATATAATCACCTACTTGTAGTAGTATCCTCGCAACTTCAACTCTTTATAAATATCTTTCTGAGTTAAAAAAACTTGCTCTGAGCATTTTGGTGTTGCCGTTAAATGTAATTCTTCTTCCTGACAATCTTCAAGTAAGTATACCCTTCCAGTTACAACAGTTTGTCCTAGTTCTTCAATCTGCGATTTAAAAAAGTAGAATTAAAATCAAACATGGTGACAGTTTGTGTGTACCTCAAATTCTCCTGTAATTTTTAAAACTGCAATTGTTAGTTTAACTTTTCCCGCATTTGGAATAACAATGGCTTTGTGGAACTTGATATTTTCAAATGCTATCGCTATTTTTGACATTGGTAGTCCTTTAATAGTCGCAAAAGTTTCCCAAACCATTGTCAGATATCCCGTGGCTGGTATTAAATTAAGACCTATTTGTTAAAAGAACAGCTAATACAAGCATTGTCAGTAAGAACAAGACTAATAAATACTTACCATCTATATTATGGCCTGTCATATAAGACCACTCAGAATCATCAGTACTAAAAGTAATAGTGCGATGATATCCAAGCTTTAGCTTTGCTTGTCCAGGATGAGACGGTACGAACCAGTTATCTGAATGATCCCATTTGATCAAAGGTGAAATCATGGGCGTGTTGGCACTTACTGGCAACGGTACAGCAGGATAAAGCTTTTCTAGTTTTAGATTGTAACCCAACTCGTAGAGCCTAAAAGGAAGGGTTTTATTGTATGATTATTACCAAACATATTGTTAGGTTATTTTAAAATTTTAAACTACCGCGTGATTTTCACTCGTTACTCTATGGCAGAAGCCATATTTTAGTTAGGTTTGCTATCGCGGCTTGCAAATGCGTGACACTATCAGCTTTTACCTTTCAGGATCCCACATACCACATAGAACGAACCGGCTGCTTGCCAGCGCAAACGTTCTACGCGCAACTTTCACCGTGAGCGCAAATAGGACGCATTATGTTCACTGTTCTGTTATTTTCGTGAATTTGGAAGATGGAATTATGTAGCAAACAGGCAACGAAGCTAGACGTGCGAGTGTAGACAATCCTTCTTATGTAATATACGCGGAGCTAAACCATTGAAGTTAATCAGTTCTGCCTGAAGTGCGTATTATCCGAATTTACATAAAACTTGGAACCACTTCAACATGTAGGACGGTCATGTTATCGTAAAATAAGTGCCGCCGAACCCACAACAATCGCCCGTGATCGGATTCACGCATACGCATCACAATTGCATACGTGGGCTTGGGAACTCTTAGCCTCACTACGTGAATAGCTCCATATTTTTGTCGTGACGAAGACAATCTCCTTAAGCCACTCGTGCATTAGGTCTAAATTTCCACATATCTGCCAAGTCGGTAACCATCATCGTGGGTCAGTCGTGCTCCGCGTTTGGAGAAAGGCTTCATGTTAGTATTGTTGACACTGCATTGCGTTTTAATCACTGCATTTCGTAGATAGAGCTTGTAATTCCTGCACATTTATACCTCTCTCTTCTACTACTTTGAGCTTACTTATCTTTATAAATAAATCAGCTGTTATCATTATGTGTTTGTGCGTGTTATTTGTCTTATCTTCATAAGCCACCAATTTTGAGCTTCTAATCGTCAGAGAGGGCATTGAGTATTGTCAATATACGGATTGAATTGTGACCAACCTAATAGATTTGATAAATTACATTTTGTAACCGTGACGTCACTGTTAGGGCCATTTTGTCAGATAATAAAAAATTGAATAGTAGTCAGTTCCAGTTGTAACTGAATATTTTACCCTGTAGTCTTGTACGTTCAGCATACATTATTATTTTCACCATGAATTTGCATGTACTCTCCACAACAGCAACCACTATCAACGCCTAGGTCGTTTCCTTCTGGGTTAAAGGCGTGAAGTATTTCAGCATAATAATTATTATCTACGCTTTCAGAATCGACATACCTCAACGTCCTACTGTAGGTAGCTGTGTGCACCTTTGATTTGATTACTTATAAATTTAATTTAGAATGTAAAAATATCTTAGAAAAAAATTGTCAACCTACTTTCCAAGGGTACACAGTAAAGGAGTGATACTTTGAGATCTAGAAATGTCTCCAGAATCCAGTTTTACGCTTGTGTGTTGGAGGTTTGTCGGCATGCTTCCAACTTCTAGTATAATTACTTTTTGTGGTACGTTAAATAAACTATCTTTAAGTACCACGGAATTTAATATTCTGGTGACAAAGTACTCTGCAGAAGCACGCCCTGACTGCCCAAACAATAACTGATCATTTGCAATCCATTTAAGGGACCTCTGCTTAGGATGTGGTATAATTTCTTTCAGTTGCTTCAGCAACTGTAAATCTAAAATTAAAACTTTTGATTAGAAAATTTAAATACATTCTCCTAAGTGAAATGTTCACGCATAATATATTTTATTAATTACTATTGTTACTAGAAGCCGGGTAGCGCAGTTGGGTAGCACTAGGCTTGCTAGTAAGCAAGTCCTTGGTTCGAATCCGGCGGGGCCCGGAATTTTTCCGCAGCCTTGGCGATTGGAATCGGGCTCGGTGAGACCATTCACAGTTGGGCACCAAATTAACTGTGCTCTACTCAGATCCACAGACCTAAGAGACAGAGTAACAAGGTCAACACATTAACATGACACACACTTCACACAATGGTTGCTGTGTAAGCACAAAAGGCGCGCTCCAACTTTGTATCCCGAATCCGGGGCAAGTTGAGCATTGTACCGCCAGATGCAAGCACATAAAGCACCAGCCTCTACACCGCAAGGTAAAACGAGGTTAACGGTAATACAATACAATACTATTGTTACTATCAACTTGCGTACTTTCGTACATAGCTCGTTCATAATCACCCTCTTGGCCAACTGTTGAATTATGGACTGACATAGATTGTATGAGCTGAGATTTGAAGTCGAGAGTAGCACGCTAGAATCCTCCGTTATCACCAGTGAAAGAAAATGTAGGGCCTCCTTGGGCAATGACGAAATTAGCGCTCTAAGAATTTTCTGAACCAAGCTGTGCTCGAAATCCCAAAATGACGGAATTTCTAGAACAAAGCGAAATCGAAATCGAAATCCCGAAATTCTAAATAAGTGCAGACAAATAATTATGAACGAAAAGATTAAAGTGGCCGTTATGGTTGCTTGAAATTGTGAACCACCAACTGCCTGCATACCATTTGATAAACTAACACACGTACAAAATATTACTGGAAAGCTTATATACAGCGAAATTGTAATTATGAAATAGAAAATACTCCAAGAAGCCGAATTTAAAAATGGCTGACAAATTCCGCCCTTCGTATGTTTGGGCGACATATCGCTCTCGGTTATCTGGGCCTTTACATAATCTCCCCTAACGTGCAGAAAGGGATCAAGCAGAAGAAACTAAGAACATGTTTTGTTTCCATATCTTTTTAAATAAAATTATACGACATTGCAAACAGTGAATCGATGCTAAAGGCTTCAACTGATTGCTACCGAAGTCAGTCAGAATTTCGGACTCCGTCGGCTATGTACAGTTCGCTACACGAGCTGCGTACCTGAATGATGATTGTCCAACCACGGAGCCGCATTTGTTTTTAAACTGTTGTAGTTTATCTCTGTACCTCTGCTTAACCACCTGTAGCTGTAAGCTATTGTTTTGGCAAGCCGAGTTTGTTGAGGTTTGACCAATAATTGCATGATATTTGTACTAAATGCTACTGAATTAGTGACAATTATACTGTGATATCAGCATTGAGGTGTCGTTATTTGTTACTGCTACCTGTGCTTGATTTGAGCTTTTCTTTCAGACTGCTTATGCTACCTTGAGTTTACAAATTCTCGGTTGAATGCCTGGATACACTTGTAATTTAGAAAAGATTCGTTGGCCATCTTTTAGCTTTTAATCATTTGTCAGTACTTAAAGAACTGCAAGTCGTCTTCCTGACCTAGCCAGGCCGGAAATTGTATCTAAGTGGTCATAAAGTTTGTTTTGTGTGGAGAAAACAACTTTGCACTAGTTGTGTATCTTCACTGTCTCAATTTAATTTGCGATTTCAATTTTCTTTTTAAATGAAGGGTAAATCATTCTACGAAGAATATACCCAGAACAAGATGACGTGATGCTTATATTTGCTTACTAGAGATTGGTTTGGCTTATTTCACAGCAGCGTTCTTATGACAGTTTTACATCAGCACGCGTTCTAAGGTACTGTTACTGTTCATAACGCTTGATAGAGCTTATTGCAGTTGTTTTTAAGCCAGTTTAAGTTAAAATAGTTTGAGTACAAGTAAAATATAACCAGAAAATACAAAATCAATGTCACATTATGACTGGTTGACAGACAATATTGCTTTGATTTTTCTATATAAAATATAACTTGTTAAGAAACTTTTCAATAACAAGATATTCAAAGGAAGGTATAATAATTTAGTGCTTTATTTCTATTAAAAATTAATTAGACAAGTGTATACATAGTGCATTGTAACAAATATTTACACAGTTCCACGATTACTATTAGAAGGTGATGGTCAGTAATAAATATTAAACCATATTGTACTTACGAGTTTGCCTTCGTTTAGCTCCTGGAAACAGCAAGGTCGAACTGGATAAGAATAACGAAGTACGTTGTTCCGGCCCCCACCATCTGAAATATTTTATAAACAATTTAATAAGGTAAACACAGTCGCGGTAGTACTGGGTTTTCGCTTATACCTCCCTTATTTCTAAAAATAAATCTATGAAACCATATATTATTGCAAATTAGAATAACAGTATCATTAAATGGCGCTCTTTAAAATAATGGTGCTGAGCCTATAAGAGACCAATAAAGTAATTGGGGTTCATATTCATCGTTTTCTTAAAATTGCTTCGAGCTATCTTCTTCTTCTTCCTTCTTGTCTTGTGTTAAGTAATTGGCTTGTGTGTATTTCTGTATTTCCAACTTAACCACCGGTTTTCAGTTTCCTTGTGAGGCTGACTTCCAGCATTCTTTCCAGCGCGTTTTGGAGGTCTGCCCGGCGCTCTGCGCGTTGCTGGCTTCCCATCTCTCGCTATCTTTATGAGTCTATCATGACCCACTCTAGAAACGTGTGCATTCCATTCTCTTTCTTCTCTTCCTTACCCATCTTACTATATGTTGCATGTTACATGTTTGTTTAATTTCGTTGGAATCCTATCTCTTACAGTATGCTTCTTGATGTTCTCATCTCTAAGCATATATTTTGTTTTTGAGGTGTCTGCTCTGGTTTCTGCCGCATAAGTCATTACGGGGAGGACACATGTTTTGTATATTGGCACCTTTGCCTCCAGGTACATATATTTGTTAGCCCAAATAACATCCTTCAAGGAGCCCGAGATCCTTGCAGCATTGTTAGTTTGATTTCTTACTTTGCTTATCCTATCTTGACATGCAGTCACATCAACTCCCAGATCTTTAATCAAAACAGTTGTTTGATTACGACGCCATTAATTGACAATTTACAGCTTAATGGTTCTTGGTTCCGAATGTAGCCTAGTCCTGCATTCTTAACGCTCTCTATTATTTGTAGCGGCCCGAACAGTACTACAATTCTTATCAAATGACGTCGCCCCACCACTGCTCTGAGCGCGCTTCGCCTGCTTGGAGTTGATAGTTTCCCCGGTCCAGCGTTGGCGTCATTGGCTAAACCCCCGCTCTAGCTATGGTGTCATTAGCTTCGGTTATGATGTCATTAACAGCCAATTTGCAGGGTATTGGTTCTTTGTTCCTAATGTAGCCTTACCCTCCATTTATAACCCTCTCTATTAATTTGTAGCGGTCCGAACAAAAACACATTTCTAAGCAAATGAGGTCGCTCCACCACTGCGACCGCGCGCATCGCATGCGTGGATTTGAGAGTTTACCCACTCCAGCGTTGACGTCATTGGCTAAACTGCTCTAGCTATGGCGTCATTAGCTTCGGTTAATTTGTTGCGGTCCGAACAGTACCACAATTCTTAGCAAATGAGATCGCCCCGCCACTGCGCCTGCGTGCGCATCGCCTGCATGGAGTAGTTTCCCGCTCCATCGTTGATGTCATTAGCTAAAGCCCCGCTCTAGCTATGGCGTCATTAGCTTCGGTTACGATCTCATTAACAGCCAATTCACAGCTTATTGGTTCTTGGTTCGTAATGGAACCTTGTCCTGCACTTTTAACCCTGTCCATTAATTTGTAGCGGTCCGAACAGTACCACAATTCTTAGCAAATGAGATCGCCCCGCCACTGCGCCTGCGTGCGCATCGCCTGCATGGAGTAGTTTCCCGCTCCATCGTTGATGTCATTAGTTAAAGCCCCGCTCTAGCTATGGCGTCATTAGCTTCGGTTACGATCTCATTAACAGCCAATTCACAGCTTATTGGTTCTTGGTTCGTAATGGAACCTTGTCCTGCATTTTTAACCCTGTCCATTAATTTGTAGCGGTCCGAACAGTACCACAATTCTTAGCAAATGAGATCGCCCCGCCACTGCGCCTGCGTGCGCATCGCCTGCATGGAGTAGTTTCCCGCTCCATCGTTGATGTCATTAGCTAAAGCCCCGCTCTAGCTATGGCGTCATTAGCTTCGGTTACGATCTCATTAACAACCAATTCACAGCTTATTGTTTCTTGGTTCGTAATGGAACCTTGTCCTGCATTTTTAACCCTGTCCATTAATTTGTAGCGGTCCGAACAGTACCACAATTCTTAGCAAATGAGATCGCCCCGCCACTGCGCCTGCGTGCGCATCGCCTGCATGGAGTAGTTTCTCGCTCCATCGTTGATGTCATTAGCTAAAGCCCCGCTCTAGCTATGGCGTCATTAGCTTCGGTTACGATCTCATTAACAGCCAATTCACAGCTTATTGGTTCTTGGTTCGTAATGGAACCTTGTCCTGCATTTTTAACCCTGTCCATTAATTTGAAGCGTTCTGAACAGTACCACAATTCTTAGCAAATGAGATCGCCCCGCCACTGCGGCTGCGCGCGCATCGCCTGCATAGAGTAGTTTCCCCCCTCCATCGTTGATGTCATTAGCTAAATTCCCGCTCTAGCTATGGCGTCATTAGCTTCGGTTATGATGTCATTAACAGGCAATTTACAGCGTATTATTGGTTTTTGGTTCCTAATGTAGTCTTACCCTGCATCTATAACCCTCTCTATTAATTTGTAGCGTTCCGAAGAGTATCATAATTCTTAGCAAATGAGGTCGCTCCACTACTGCGGCTGCGTGCGCATCGCCTGCATGGAGTAGAGTTCTCCCGCTCCATTGTTGACGTCATTGGCTAAACCCCCGTTCTATCTATGACGTCATTAGCTTCTATTATGATGTCATTAACAGCCAATTTACAGCGTATTGGTTCTTGGTTCGTAATGTAGCCTTGCCCTGCATTCTTAACCCTCTCTATTATTTAATCTATTATAAGGTTAGCAGAGTGGAGTAAGTGGGTCTCCCTGCCTTAGACCTGTTGATATAGGTAGTTATTCTGTAATGTCATTATAACATCCCGCGACTATTACAACATTGTTATGTTCATTACTTACTTATCCTATCTTGGCATGCAGTCAGATCAACTCCCAGATATTTAAATGACATTAGCTGTGCTATTATGACGTCATTAACTGCCAATTTACAGCATATTGGCAGCGTACATAAATCAAACCAGTAGATACACTCATGCCAAATGTTGAAACCTGTCTAGAGTGCCTGGGACAGTGACTTATGGGGTATTTCTAAGCTTGACAACCAAATGGTTGTTCTACAAATCAGAGCCAGTTACTGGCTCTGCTACCAATCGTGATGTGGTAAAGTAGTGGCGCTATCTTTTGGTAATATCGGAAAGTATCCCCCAAGAGCCATTCACGACCGTTCATAGCGTATTTTGACATCAAAGGAACCGACGCTGAGTGTCTCTACTTGTTTGATTTATGTACGCATTGGTTCTTTTTCGTAAGAGTTGCTCAATTATTCTAGTGGTGGCTGGTGGGATATTTTTTTCCTTAATAAGGATGTCTATAATGTCTCGCAGTTTGACCCGGTCGAAAGCTTTTGTTATATCGATAAAGCACATAAATGCTGGTTTTTCGTACTCAATTGTTTTATTGCAAATGTGACGTCCCTTGAAGATCTGTTTTTTTCTGATACCTTGTTGTTCTTGACTGATGGTTATTTTCCCCAGGATCAAGGATTCAATGACTTTAGTAAATAGCTTCATGGGTATGTTTAATAATGTTATTCCTCTGTAGTTCTCCAGGCATATTTTATCTCCCTTTTTAAATATCAGGTAGCGCTACTTCTCTTCCAGTTACTTGGTACTGCCCCTGTTTTAATTATAGTTTGAAATAAGGCTGTTAATTGTTAGATCATATCTTCGTTACCATATTTAAGCAGTTCATTTGGTATATTAACCGGGCCAGATGCTTTCCTGTTTTGTAATTGTTTGGTTGAATTTACTACTAACGATGACTCTCCTTAAGTATCTATATTGGTCTTCGAGCTATCGTTAGTAATTACTGAATCAAAGAAACTACAGTTAATGAGCAAAACAAAAATATGAATGAACACTATAATAACATTTGGGGTGCTGCAAATTTCTTCTAAATTAACTATGTTTCTATCTTTCAC
>OW679203.1:69360094-69557978 GCA_940337035.1 Agriotes lineatus
CTCAGACAGCATCAATTTTTATCAACGAAATCGTACTATCAGGTTTGAAGCAATGCAATTTTGTGTATAATGTCTTAAACAGATTGCTTGATCTAGTGTTCTCAAATGTAGGTAATATGTCTGTATCAATCTCTCCTGATCACTTGTCTGTAATTGATGGGTACCACCCACCGTTACTTATATCAATACCGATTAGTGTCTGTAATAATAATAACCTAGAAAATAATCTTGTTAGAAGTAAGTATAATTTTAAAGCTGGTAACTATTTCTCTATTAATGCTGTATTAGAAACCATTGACTGGTCAATTATATTTTCTGGTATGAATTGTAATGATGCCATCTCGGTGTTCTATTCTATTCTTTGGGACATTATCTCACTTCATGTGCCTAAAATTATAATTAACTTAAATAATGCGAAATTCCCTCATTGGTATTCCTCAGCTTTAATAAAGACAATTAAAGAAAAATCTAAATACGAACGCAAGTATAAATTATTTAAGCACCCCTATGACCTAGAGACATACAAGATCTTAAGAGCTAGAGTGAAGAGAATGCAGAAAATATGCTATGATGCATACATCACCAATATTGAATCTAATTTAACAATAGATACTAAATCATTCTGGTCATACGCAAAAAGCAAACGAAAAGCCAATGCTTATCCCAACGAAATGAATTTTAATGCCGAGATTGCATGTACAGGTGAAGAGATATGTAACATATTCGCTAAATACTTCGAATCTGTATATAGTAACATACCGCTTACAACGGCTCCAGATTTATCATCAATAGAATCGAATGTAAACGATACATTATTGAATATTAATATAACAATTCTCCAGGTACATGACTGCATTTCCAAGCTGGATACAAATAAAGGGCCCGGGCCAGATGGCATACCATCTTATTTTTTGAAAAAAACTGCTAATGGTTTAGCATACCCTCTGTATTTATTGTTTGTAATGTCCTTAAAGCAAGGAACTTTCCCAAATGAATGGAAAAAGGCTCAAATTGTACCAATTTTCAAGTCTGGCGATAAGTCGAACACACAAAACTATCGACCGATTTCAATAATTTCAGCTTTTGCTAAGGTTTTTGAAAAAGTAGTACATAATTCTTTATTTTCTTACATTTCTAAATATATTGCATCCGAACAGCACGGTTTTGTTAAAAATAAATCAACCACTACTAATTTATGCGAGTATGTGGCATTTCTTCAAGAACAATTGGCAAACCAAAGACAAGTTGATGCCATCTATACAGATTTCTCCAAAGCATTTGACAAAGTGAATCATAAAATATTGCTCTTAAAATTGGAAGCCTATGGAATTAAAGGAGATCTGTATAGATGGTTCAGCTCGTACATTGTAAACAGAACGCAGTTCGTTGTTCTGAACGGTTTCAAATCGAGGCCTATCAATTGTACTTCTGGAATCCCACAAGGTTCAATTTTAGGACCAATGTTATTTATAATATTTATTAATGACCTTGCATTTAAGTTAAAATCCCACTCTTTGTTATATGCTGATGATTTGAAATTATTCCGTACAATCAATAATATTAATGACGCCACATTATTGCAAAACGATATCGACACGGTGAATGAATGGTGCACACTTAATTTAATGTACCTGAATTTTAGTAAGTGTCATATAATATCTTTCCACAGAAAACTAAATCCTATCACTGTAAATTATAAAATCAGTGGTGCACAGATTCAAAGAACCGTGTGTATATCAGATCTAGGGGTATTGTTAGACCATAGTCTTAGTTTTAAAAACCATATTGATCAAATATGCAAGAAAGCCTACTCGATGATGGGTTTTATTTTTCGCATCACGAAATGCTTCAGCAACATGCAGTCCTATAAAATGCTATATAGTGCGCTTGTGAGATCTAAACTCGAGTACGCAAGCATTATTTGGTCACCTAATTACAGTGTATACAAGAATCAGATAGAATCCGTTCAACATCGCTTCACAGAGCTTATATTTTTTAAATTTAAAATACCGCCTAATCCTTATAGAGACAGACTTTTGTACCTGGGTTTAGAGACACTAGAAATGAGAAGAACTGTTAGTGAACAATTATTTTTATTTAAACTAATGAATAACATTGTAGACTGTCCTCACTTAGTATCCCAATTACCGTTAAACGTCCCAAGTTACCGAACCAGACATTCATATTTATTTTCAATTAATACGCACTCAAATAATATAGGTCATTTCTCAATTCTGAGCCGTATGATGCGTTACTATAACATACATTGTCATCTCCATATTGACATTTTTAATACTACTTGTAATGTGTATTTCAACTTCTTAAAGAATCACTTCTCAATTTACTGTGTGTAATCTTTACTACAGCATAGTTAACTTTCTTTTATATACAATCCTGTATTAGACTAGTTTCTTTGTATTGTGTAATTTCATATCCTTTGTTTTTTTCAAGAGAAAACATGTAATTGGGCCTACGCCTGTTTGTTTTCCAATAACTAAATAAATAAAAAAAAAAATAAAGTTTACTTGAATAGCTCATTTAAGAAGCTATAACTCTCGCATCTGCTTTAAATCTCGTTACATGAATTTAAATCTCGCAAAAAGATTCCCAAACCTGCTTGAATCACTTTGATCTCGTTTAAAACTACTTTCAACATAGTCTAAGTGAATATCAATGGCTGTAAATCACGTTTAAACTTCCTTAATCTGTTTAAGCCATCCATTTTTCCAAATCGAACGTATAAATTTTAAAACCAGCAAAATCAGATTTATTTCATGATTTTTAATCCGGGAGTTCAAAAAATGGTGTATATACTATTAATGCAATTTTAGGGTTTTAAATCTCGTCTACACTTCGTTGATCTCGTTAAAGTGACTAGTTTATTTAAACGACTAAAGTGTATTGAAACGACTTTATATCAAATTTAAATGACTTTAAATATTGTTTCGGACTTTTTCCACTGCCTGGTGGCCTAGTGGTTAGAGTGGCAGGGTAGTAATCACAGCGATCAGCGGTCCCGGATTCAAACCCCGGGGGAGGCACAAATTTACTTTTGATCTCGTCTAAACGTCCTTAATGTCGCTAAATCGAATTACAAGAGTTCAAATCTTGTGAAAAAGTGCACTAATCTAGTCAAATTAACTTTTGATCTCGATTAAAATTACTTTCAATATAGTTAAAGTGATATATAATAGTTATTTACTATACAAGTGGGATAACAGCATCATTAATATACGTGTGTGTAAGTTACAAACGAGTGCGTAGCACGAGTTATGTAAGCACACAAGTATATTAATGATGCATTATCACACATGTATTGTACAAAATTTTATCTACGACTGCCTAAAATTGAGAAAAGTGCATTAAGAGAAATGTCAGATCTGTCATTTTCAAAAATATTTTAGTAGGCAAATGTCATTATGTCATTCATTTGACACTATTTCAGTTACGTAATGAAGCTCATTACACAACTCAGTTGCGTAATGAAACCATTACGCAACTGAGTTGTGTAATGAGCTTCATTACGTAACTGAAATAGTGTCAAATGAGTGACGTAATGAGTTACTTATCCCACTGGAGTAGATAATGCACTTTTAACGGCTTGAAATATGGTGTAAATTACTTTTATCTCGTTAAACCGACTAAAGTTTACTTAAACGACATTGTATCTTATTTAAATAACTTTAGAGCTCATTTAAAAAGCATTAACTCTCATTTCTACTTAAAATCTCGTTACATGAATTTAAATCTCGTTAAACGACTTTTGATACCGTTTACAATTACTTTAAATATGGTATAAGTGAATTTTAATATAATAGCAACTGTTTTAAATTTCGTTTAAACTTATTTGATTTCGTTAAGATGACTAAAGTTTATCTCGTTATACCGGCTAAATTTTACTAAAACTTTAAATCTCATTACATGAATTTAAATCTAGCAAAAAGATTCTCAAATATGGTTAAATCTTGTTTTATCTCTTTTAAAATTACATTCAATATAGTTTAAGCGAATTTCAATTTAATTGAAATGATTTTAAATCTCGTTAAAAAGCTTAAAGTGTACTTAGTTTACTTAAACGACTTTATATTATATTTAAAGAACTTTATATCTTCTTTCAAAAACATCATGTACATCACATCAATTTCAATCTTGCCAAAAACCTTCGTCAATCTAGTTAAAAGGACTTTTAGTGTCGCTTAGTTACTTCCAATAACATTTAGGATAATCTTAGTTGAGTTTTAGCGGTTTTAAATCACTTTCAAACTTCCTTAATGTTGTTACAACAACTAACATTTACTTAAAAGACATGATTTAAACGACTTTATATCTCGTTTCTACATTAAATCTCGTTAGATATCTTTAAACTTTGTGAAAACAGTCCCCTAATATGGTTAAAATGACTTTTCAGATCCTTTACAATTAACTTCAATATAATTTAAATGATTTTTAATGGAATTTTACGATTTTAAAACTCCTTTAAACGTCCTTGCTCTCCTGAAAACGAATAAATTTAAATGTAAATGCTTTATATCTCGTTTAAAAAACTTAAAATGTCCGTACGAGTTTAAATACTGCAAGAAGGCCCTTAATCTGAGTAAAATAACTTTTAGTCTCGTCTAAACATCCTTAAAATAGTTAAAATGGCCAAGGTGTACTTAACAGAATGTCTTATATAAACGATTTTGTATCACGTTTAAAAAACTCTCGTTTCGGTTTTAAATCTAGTTATATGAATGTATCCCTTATATAAAGGTTCCCTACTCTAGTTAAAATAACTATTGATCTCGCTTAACTTATGTTAAGTTATCTTTCAATGTAGTTTATGATTAGAGTGGACTTTTAATGCTCAAAATCTCGTTGAAACCACTTTGATCTCGTTAAACCGGCTAATGTTTTATTAAACGACTGTATCTTATTTAAATAACGTTATAACTCCTTTAGAAAGCTTTAAATCTCGTTACATGAATTTAAATCTCGCAAAAATATTCCTTAATCTGGTTAAATGACTTGATCTCGTTTTACAATTACTTTTAATATAGTTTTCTTTGGTTTCAATAAAATGACTAAAGTAGACTTAAACAACTAACGTTTACAGAAACGACTTTATATCTTGTTTTAAAAACATTCGATCTCTTGACATGAACTTAAATCTCGTCAAAAAGGTTCCTTAATCTGGTTAAATTACATTTAATATCGCCTAGAGCTACTTTCAATATAGTTTAACTGCATTTTAATTACATTTAGTGTCTAGACCACTATTAATCGTTTTAAAATTATTAAAACCTAGCCAAAAACTAATTTCATCTTATTAAAATTACGTTTAATTTAGTTTGTCTTCATCGGTGTTGTTACAGACTGTTTACCAAATTAATTTTAGCATCGCTCTTAGCTTCATTGCAGCACTCTTTTTATATAGAAAAATACATTGAAACAGAATTTATTGATGAAGATAAAATATTGAACAATACACGTTTGCTTATGGCACTTAATGAGACGCGTTGATTGCCGCAGAAATCGGCTAACTGCCTTGTTCTGGAAATCAAACTCGTTTCGTTAAGATGCCCATAATCAAACTAATATCGTTAATATCGATTATCTTCATCGGTGTTGTTATAGACTATTATCCAAATTAATTTTAGTATCGTTAAGAACTTCATTACCGCACTCTTTACATAAAACATTAATTGAACCGGAATTTATTGATGAAGATAAAATATTGAACAATACACGTTTGCTTATGGCACTTAACGAGACGCGTTGATTGCCGCAGAACTCGGCTCACCGCCTTGTTCTGGAAATCAAACTCGTTTCGTTAAGATGCCTATAATCAAACTAATATCGTTAATATCTATTATCTTCATCGGTGTTGCTATAGACTATTAACCAAATTAATTTTAGTATCGTTAAGAACTTCATTACCGCACTCTTTTTACATCAAAATTAATTGAACCGAAATTTATTGATGAAGATAAAATATTGAACAATACACGTTTGCTTATGGCACTTAACGAGACGCGTTGATTGCCGCAGAACTCGGCTCACCGCCTTGCTCTGGAAATGAAACTCGTTTAGCTAAGATGCCCATAATCAAATTAATATCGTTAACATCTATTATCTTCATCCGTGTTGTTATGGACTATTAACCAAATTAATTTTAGTATCGTTAAGAACTTCATTACCGCACTCTTTTTACATAAAAAATTAATTGAACCGGAATTTATTGATGAAGATAAAATATTGAACAATACACGTTTGCTTATGGCACTTAACGAGACGCGTTGATTGCCGCAGAACTCGGCTCACCGCCTTGTTCTGGAAATCAAACTCGTTTCGTTAAGATACCCATAATCAAACTAATGTCGTTAATATCTATTATCTTCATCGGTGTTGTTATAGACTATTAACCAAATTAATTTTAGTATCGTTAAGAGCTTCATTGCCGCACTCTTTTTACATAAAAAATTAATTGAACCGGAATTTATTGTTGAAGATAAAATATTGAACAATACACGTTTGCTGATGGCACTTAACGAGACAAACCCGTTTCGTTAAGAAGCTCATAATCAAACTGGTATCGTTAATATCTATTAAACGATTACGTTTCTTAGAATATCGCTTATACGGCTAAAAAAATGTATCGTCTAAATTACAGTCATTCAGGTTAATTTAATTAAGGTTAGCTCTCGTTAAACGACTTATCATTCCCTTAAAACCTGAAAGGTAATCCTTGTAAAATGTTCATATAATTCTTTCGAAACTTCGTCCACTCGTGAGATTTCTTAATAGCAACAAAGATTCGTGAATCTAGTTAAAATTATCAAAAACTTATAACCATTTATGTAATAACTGTTGTTAATTCTAGCAATTTATAGAAATAATGGTTTCTACGCTACTGTCACATGCGGCTTGGTTTGATGAAATTACAAAAAAAATATAAACTCTAATAGTTTCCATGTCAGAGACGAAGAGATCGAAATTGATCTAATATCTGGGCAACAAATGATCACAAAATATAAGTGAAAAAGGATGTCAAGCCTATATAATGTTCAGTGGAATAGATTCCTTATTACAAAATAGAGATAAGAAAATAAACCGCAACTATGTAACTTGAATATCAAGCCAGCGTTGCTGTATGGTTGCAAAACTTAGAAAGCAAAAACAGCAGCACACAGACTTAGTGCTTTTGAACAGATGGCTTTGAAGATTGCGTCTTCGCCGTCTTCTTGCAAAAATAAATTGCTAAGAAGATTGCAATAAGAAATTGAAACTGGAGAAACCAAAGAGAGTTTCCAAAGATGGTATTCGACTGCAAGGCACAAGGCAAAAGAGGACGGGAGATCTGCAAATAACATGGAGGCGAACAGTGCTTAAAGAGCCAAGAGATTATGCAGACACGAAAACTACAGCTTTGGCATATCAGTAATGAGACGAAAATTACCAAGATCTTCAAAAAAACAGTGGAATTATATTCGACATGCCCTTTAAAGAATCTAAAAAGAAAATACAAGGATGCTACTGGACTGGAAATCATACGGCAAAAGGAGACCAGCAGGCCTCAGATACTATGAAGATGAACCAAGAGAGCATGGAAAGAACTACAGCTACATCATAATAATAAACAGAACCCTGAAAGGTAAGAAAAGCAGCATCCAACGCACTAGAAGTTTAGAGTTAGTGAGTAGATGTCTTCTAAGAATCTGCCGCATCTTTAGATCAAAATCTGGTGAAAATTGCTAAGAAAAAGAAAGTGGAATTGGATTGCACATGCCCTTTGAAAAAACTAGGAAGGAACTACAACTACAAAAGAAACAAAGCAGGCCTCGGAGAACATTAAGACGAACGGTGCTTAACGAACAAAAAGCGACTGCAATGAGATAAAATATACAAAAAGTCCTCGAAGGTAGCGATAGCAGCGTCCAATAAACTACAATTTAGTGTTGGGGAATAGATGCCTTTGAAGAATCTGCCACATCTTGGGCCAGACAAGATTTCTAATAAAGAACTTTAGCACGCCCTTAATCTGCTGAAAATTGCTAAGATCTTAAAAACATGCCGTTTGAAGAAACTTTGAAGAAACTACAACTACAAGAGGAGACAAAGTAGGCCCCGGATAACATGACGACGAAAGAGCTGGAAATCGATCAAAAGTACAAATCGGCGGCCTGGAAGCTAGCTAGCAATGGCAGCGTCCAATATACTACAGTTTATTGTTACGGAATAGATGCCTTTAATGAATCTGCTGTATTTTTGAATCCGACAAGATTTCGAATGGAGAACTTTGGCATTACAATAATCAAGCGAAAATGATTAAAATCTTAGAAAATAACGTGGAACTGGATTGGACACGCCATTTGAAGAAACTAAGGAGAATGAAGAAAGGTGCTACGGAAATGGAAGGCAAACGGCAGCCTCAGATACTGTAGAGACAAACAGTGCTTAAAGAAACAAGGGATTATGGTCAGAGCTGGAATGAGACAAAATTAATAAAACAGCATCCTAGAAAGCAGCAACAGCAGCGTCCAACAAAATAGTGTTTCTGAACAGCCTTTGAAGAATCTGCTTTTGATCGGCCAAGATTCCGAATAAAGAATATTTGCATATCTCAATCAGACGAAAATTGCTAACATCTTTAAAAAGTCAATGAAACTGAATTGAACATGTGCTTTGAAGGAACAAGGGACAAATTATAATTATAAATGGAAAGCACACGGCAAAAGAAGACAAAGGCCCCGGATAACATGAAGACGAACGATGCTAAAAGAACAAAAAGATTATGGAAAGAGCTGGAAATCGGTCAAAAGTACAAATCAGTGACCTGGAAGCTAGCTAGCAATAGCAGCGTCCAACATACTACAGTTTATTGTTGCGGAATAGATGCCTTCGATGAATTTGTTGTATCTTTGGATCCGACAAGATTTCGAATGGAGAACTTTGGCATTGCAATAATAAAGCGAAAATTAATAAAATCTTAGAAAATGACGTGGAACTGGATTGGACACGCCCTTTAAAGAAACTAAGGGAAAATAGCAAAGATTCTACTGAAATGGGAGGCAGACGGCAAAAACGGACAAGACAAGCCTCAGATAACATGGAGACAAACGGTGCTCAAAGAAACAAGAGATTATGTTCAGAGCTGGAACGAAACAAAGCCCATAAAACAGCGGCTTAGAAGGCAGCAACAGCAGCTTCCAACAAATTAGTGTTTGTGAATAGTTTTTGAAGAATCTACCGAACCTTCTGAAACTACAATTATGAATGGAAAGCACGTGGCAAAAGATCACAAAGAAAAACCCGGATAACATGATGACGAACTGTGCTCAAAGAACCAAGAGATTATGGAAATAGCTGGAATGCGATCAAAATTTCAAATCAGTGACCTGGACGCTAGCAATGGCAGCGTTAAAAAACTACAGTTTAGTGTTGGGGGAATAGATGCCTTCGCTGAATCTGCTGCATCTTTGGATTCGAGAAGATTTCGAAAGGAGAACTTTAGCATTGCAATAATCAGGCGAATATTAATAACATTTTAGAAAATGACGGGGAAGAGGACTGGAGACGCCGTTTGATGAAACTAAGAAGAAAGAGCAAAAATGCTACTGAAATGAAAGGCAGACGGCAAAAGCGGACAAGATAAGCCTCAGATAACATAGAGACAAACAGTGCTTAAAGAAACAAGGTATTGTGGCCTGACCTGGAATGAGACAAAACCCATAAAACAGCGGCCTAGAAGGCAGCAACAGCAGTGTCCAACATATTAGTGTTTCTGAACAGCCTTTGAAGACTCTGCTGCATCTTCTGATCGGCTAAATTTTCTAATGGAGAATTTTTGCATATCCCAAATCAGACGAAAATTGCTAAAATCTTTAAAAAATCAATGACATTGATTTGGACACACCCTTTGAAGAAACAAGGGAGAAACTACAATTATGAATGGAAAGCACATGGCAAAAGAAGGCCCCGGATAAGAGAAGACGAACGATTCTGAAAGAACCAAGAGAATATAGAAAGAGCTAGAATGCGATCAAAATTACAAATTAGTAACCTGAAAGCTAGCAATAGCAGCGTTCAAAAAACTACAGTTTAGTGTTGGGGAATAGATGGCTTCAAAGAATCTACAGCATCTTCTGATCGGACACGATTTCGAATGAAGAACATTGACGTACCCCTAACCAGACGAAAATTGCTAAAATCTTTAAAAAGTCATTGAAACTGCATTGGATATGCCCTTTGAAGAAACAAGCGAGAAACTACAATTATAAATGAAGACTGTGACTGTGCTCAAACAACCAAGAGATTACGGAAACTGCTGGAATGTGATCAAAATTACAAATCAGTAACCTGGAAGCTATCAATAACAGCGTCCACATTAGTGCAGGAGAATAGATGCCTTAGAGGAATGTGATGTATCTTTGGATTCGACAAGAATTATAATGTAGAACTGAATTGAATATGCCCTTTGATGAAACTACGGATAAACTTGAATAGGAAAACAAACGGCAAAAGGCGACAAAGCAGCCTTCGGATACCATGGAAACGAACAGTGCTTAAAAAACCAAGATATTCTGAAACGACTTGAAATTATATCAGAATCTTAAGATGACATTGAAATCACTATAATGAACGAACCAATGAAAATTGTTCAATCTGCCAAGAACGGCCAATCAAAATTGAATGTATTTGAAAACACCTAATGTAGCAGTGTTTTCACGCGAGCCCGATTGGTTTCAATTATTTCAATTTAGTGAGTAGCCTTTGACTGACATTTCGCCAAAACGTCCAAGTGACGTTTTCAAATCGGCGATGTTCTAAAAACTTTTAATAATCGTGTTGGAGGCTTCAGTATTGAATTAATACCGGAAAACGTTAAAAATGTATGCTGTGGAACACGGTAAAAGCCACATACCCATGTTGTTGAATAATTTTTCCAAATACCACTCAAGGTAAAATTATTTAAGATAATTTTCACCTTTTGTGGTATTACCCTTGAAAATTAAACGTTTCCTTGTAAAATACAATTAAAAGTGCACATTTTGGAATTTTCCTCGCAATCTATGAAAGGTACCGTTAGCAGTCGTTGAAAATTTTAGAGTCTTTTGGATCCATTGAAAGTACCTAAAAATTTCTGAACAGTCGCCCCCTAACAATATCAATAAATGACAACAAATACATAAATAATCTCTTACCTGTATGCGTTCTTTTATGAGCTTTGAGATGAGAACTTTTGGTGTAGACCTTGTGGCAGCCAACGACATCGCACCTATGCACTTTTCTCCTCCTCACAGTCGTGTCTTCTACTGGTCGCCTGTCTTCGTAATTGTTGTTGTTCAACGTGATGGTTTCGTTCTGAGGCACCTCCGTTGTGCTGCTGGTTCTTTTGTGCACGGATCTGCAATGAAAACGCGCTTAGTCGTTAAGAACAAGCCTTCGGCTATTTTCCTACTTACATTGCTGATTCCTTTATTCTTTGCAGCGCTAACAAGGCGGCAGTCGGCGCTAGTGTTCCCGAAGAGTCCGTTCTTAGAGGCAGGCCGAACTCTTGTTTTATCACATTGACTTTAGGAATATCTGGAAAGAAGAATGTTACCTTTAAAATTTAATATTTCATTTCGGAAAGGGATTGTTGGTGTCGTTACAGTACTGTTTCTACGGTTGTAGTAGCAGATTTCTATATGTGTTACTACAAATCCTAGACATAATTACTTTATTGGATTTTCTATGTGCTACCATACTACAAGCGATTCGTTCATGTTTATGTTAGATAGAAGTTGTTTCTGCTTTATTTGTTTTCAAGGTTCGTGTTTTTAAATTTATTAATTTGCTTAGTTTTGCTACCTCAGTTAGATAAGACGTTGTTGCCTACTTGTGATTTATAATATTCTTTAGCTATGGTATGTGTTTTAACACTGGCATCCGCTATTGAAAAGATGGATTCAGATCGGAACAGACTGAATTTACATGTATAACAGCAGTCAAATTATCATGACCAAACCCTATCCACAATAAGTGTGGATCTTTACACTTTTCTAGAGATGAAATATCTCTCTTATTTTTCTTTCGTTTTCCCATTCTTCTCTATAGTGCATTTTTTCAATCAGTCGTACACTGTGTAACGGGCCTGATTCGTCTTACCGGAGCTTTTTAATACATAAACCCGCTGGCGTAAAGCTGATCTGTAATTTGTGTGCTGTATTAATTAGATTAAGGACGCATTCTGCATTTAAAATCGCGCCCAAGTACATTCGCGTGCCTAACAGCGAGCAACGCCGGATATAGCTAGAAATAGAACGGAGAGGATGCGGTGTCACAGTTTTTTTGCGAGAACTGAAGACAGTAGTGCTTGAATTGTGCAAGTAAGCGGGGGTCAGCCAATGTAGCAGCTAACACTTGGTTTTTGGGGTTGATATCCGAGCTCCAAAAAGGTCGCACAGCCTTGGAAAGCATCGCCGAGGTCCATATAACTCACAGTAGGAAGCCTCTTCAGCGATTTGAAGGTGAAATCACCCGAGCTCCCTGCCGAGAGTGAGAGGTGCAAATTGGAACAGACACTCCATTAAAGGCGCAACTTTAAGGGGCCCGATCCAGATCTTTGCCGATAGCAACGGAGCAACCAGGCTAGTTCATTTACGACCAATGTATTTGATCAAACCCACAACCCAGTGCTAAGCTGCTACATACTTCGAGCAGAGCACATTGTTGTGTCATATTTTAACGCGGCATTGGGACGCCGGCTTTAAGGCGTAATTGCAGCATAGTCAGAAAATACACGCAAGCAGTTACGCGTACGCAGTACCGGACTAAAGTGAAATTGTCGGAGTGCGTAAAATAGATTTTTGCGAACTTTAACGTTAGCGTTAATGTTTGGCATTTTGCTCGTTGTTCCTTGTGCAAACTGCAAATGCGCGTAGAATTTAGCTCTTAGCTCGTACTACTATAAACCAAACCTTAATCTTTTGTTTATTGAGAACATATATTAATGTTAAACTGTAAATGCGCGTAGAATTTAGCTTCTAGTATTGCAAATGTAATTTTATATACGATTCTGATTAATAGTGCAACAGTAAGGGCGTACGCCGAACGCTGATGTTTTCATTAGGATAATAGACTTGATCTATTTGCTCTTACATATGACTTTCTCTAATGCCACAGTCTGAGATAGTCGCTCACTGAAACTTATTGTCATCTTAAATACACTGTTTAGCCTCGCTGAAATGCGTTACTATGGCGTTCTTTTAACACTACCACAGGTGGTTTGCCTAAACTTGCAGCAGAGCCTTACCAACAGGTCACCGACTTCGTAATCCCTCGACGAATTTCGACATCTGGAACAGCTCGTCTGGGAAAAAGAAGCAACCAAAATCTCACCAAATTCCGAAGGATGACATAATGGGCAGCACTGTATAAAAATCACCTGTGTATACCTGTATGATGTATATGTTCGAATATTAAATTAGTTTGTTAATTTACTCAGTTAGTTTATTTACGTGTAAGTGGAGCAACAAGTCAAAATAAAATCTTAGTTTGCCTGTGCTTGTAACTTTCAGTGTGTATATCTCTTAAGGTATAGATTTCATTAACCATAAACTTCCCTCTCTAAATTCCCTTGGTATTGTCTATTGGGTGTTCCGTTCTTATTATTAATTTATTTTTAATACATAATCTTCTACATGTAAGACATACTTAGAGGTTACATTCCTCTGTAGGTTTCACGTCCTTCTTGTATATGGTACACTTTAATGCTTCCGATCATTCGTTGTCTTCTCTTTATTCCATATTATCACTATCAGTTTCATACCTAGCTCTTTTCTAGTGTAATCGAATAGTTTTGGAAGTAATACCGCCTGTTCTTGGGCTCTTATTGTTTATAGTTTTAGAAATTATTTCTCATTTAGTGTTTGTTCTTCTACTTCACCGTGCGGATCACTCTGCATAGATTAATAAAACATTTTCGTGGTTTTGGCCAGTCGTTATTTAATGACTTCCCCGTATTTTCAATATTTCTTTTTCACTCCCTCTCAACATACTTTGTCATTTCCATTCAGTTTAGCTTTTCTGATGAGTTTAAATATAGAATATTATTTACTTCTTATATCTTCCCCATGTTCGCTAAATATTTGGTGTTCCTTGCATTTTAGAATTTCTTCATTCTTTATTTCCATTTATATAGAGCCTGGGCTTTCAAAATTGTCAATGTTATCTTCCATCTTTTCAATAGTGTTGTGTTTTTCGGTACTCGTCATCCAACCTTATCTGTTTCATTTAGGATTAATGTTATTGTTTTAAATATTTCGGTATTTTATTTTAATTTTTCAATAATCATAAAGTGATAAATGTGGTAAGTGGTTACCTGGTGTAGTCCTGGTCAAAATCGCAAGGGATAGATCGCCGATGGGTAGGAGAAGTATAGGTCGGCTCAGGAAGAGATGGAGAGAGTCGATATAATATGGTCTAAAACGGGAAAATTGCCTACGGAAGAAGAAGGTTCTTAAAATGTGCTCTTGATGTTCATGTTCCTCCATCCTCAAAGTTTCTATTGCAGTTTCATTTTAAATATTTTCTAAGATTTTCATTGTTGCTTTATACATCTTTCTTCTCTACCCACATTTGCATTCAAATCTCTCAACAATATCTTCAAATCATACTTTGGTACCGCCTCACACCCCTTGTCCGACAACACTTCGTAGAATACCTCCTTTGTTTCTTAATGAATTAGAATTTTTGCTTTAAGTCGTATTCTATTTGCTTGTATTTCTGATTAACCCTTACCATATCTTAATATCTTTTCCAGATATGTATTTGAGGAACTAAATTGTCATGTTTTGTGGAGTGCTGGACAAAATTGAGGAATTTTGTCTTTCGCATTTTTTACAAATATAATTTTTTTCCAAAGTTACTGCCCTTCAAAATATACCATGATCTAGGTGGTCTTGCGAATACAGCTTTGGGTATAGGACATACGACGGACTCGTATACCTGTTACCACAGATTCACTTTTGTTTTAAGAACCATCATTAGTGCATTTTCATTGGTCATTTCTACAATAAGCCAGCTTAGATTTATAATGGTACTATTAGACCAGCGTTTAAGTTTGATAACTGTAATTATGTCCTCGTAAATACCTAACGCCAAGGTTAATCTTTCAAGAACCAGTGCAATACGTCGAACTTCCACGGGTGTTTTCTAACTAGCACCGTCGAATTAGTGAAATACGATTGCACCATTCGGTAGCACTTCCTGGCAATTAGCCGCAGATCATTGGCGAGTCACGCGGCTTATAACTCAGATTGGGTGGTTGGGTGCGTTCCCAGAGAATCCGCCTCGAAAGCGGCTCTTGTACAATCTCGGAGCGTTATATAATGCGAATATGTGCCATCGCGTAAATCCGACTGACAGTCACTGCAAGGAGCGTCCAAGGCCGCGTTTGAAGATGGACTCGACAAGTGGACCAGAACCAGTTATGTAATCACCGGCGTGCGACGAGTACCGCTGGATCACTAATTTATTCTTGGTGGAGTGTGACTTATTATCGTTATTAGTCTCGATCTGAAAGAGCTCGGAGCCGACCGTCCTCAGGGACGGGACGTGACCCCGATCAAGCAGTTAATTAGGCACCGAAATTGGCATACGCGTTTTTTGTTATTTGAGATAATCACAGCACCGAGATCGGATAGCTGGTAACTGTTAAGCTCTAAACAAGTCCTCGAGTAAAAAAATCTACCAACAGAAAGTTATTTCACGTCCCGTGCGCGTTTAGCATTTCCGGTACGCAATTCGTTGTCACAACGACGCAGTTAAGGGTGGTTGCATATGGGAAATAAGTTACCGGTTTACCAAGGAGGGATCGGACGAATTGATTCGTAAAGGCTTCGATCGCTGGTGGCAGTAAAAATCTGGATTTGCTGTGTGCTCGAACACTGAACATTGCCTGTCTTCCCGCAACGGGCGTGTACCGCATAAAACCAAAAAAATTATGTTGAGCCTGGCCTTAACGATTGTGTGACCATGCCAGTTAAGGAGTAGCGACCTTTAACCTGCGATGAGCAAAGTGGGACCGCCCGTGTCTACCGACAGCCACCAAATGCTTGAATTCCGTCTTATCGAGTTAATCGTTAGAGCAGATAGGCGTTGCTATAAATCTTCTCACGAAAATTCAAGACCATGACAATTGGTTATTGATGAATAGACAAAAAGAAGCATGCTGGTTGGTAAAGTTTATGAAATTGACTTCCACAGCTGTATTCTAATAAGTTTCATATTGGAGATGGAACAATAGTTAGGCGAGGTAAAAAAGCAAATCCGAAGAAATGCCACGAAAATGTTGTACTTAAAGGATTTTTGTAGCTTCATTGTATTAATAGGTTTAATTTGAGAGATAGTTCGATAGTTCCTGCTTTAACACGATACCAGAGCAGTAATAGAAAGGTGTGAATTTTGACGGTAGCGCCAACCGGACGTAAAATGCATTTTCCACCCTTTCACAGACAAAGATTGCGACATCCCGAGATTTAAATAATTTGCATAAAGACTAACCAAACTAGCATCATTGAAAAAAATACCATAGTTTACAGGGTAATACAAGATGATGGACTAAATCGAATATCCTTCTTTAATTTTTAGTTTAAATATATAATTTGGCCAACATCTCCACTGTTTGACATACATAAATGCATGAGTGATTGATGAATATCATTTCACGATATGCGAACATTTACCAGTAAATTATTAGTACCTATAATAAAATATATCATAGCATAGTTATTTAAGTAACTGTAGTTATTTTGCGAAAAACCAACGTTCCTTTTGTCGGAATTACACACAGACTTCCGAATATGCTCCCCAGGTGCGGCCTTTCTTCATCCGAACTCCATGAAGTCACCGTACGTGCGAATTTTGTGTAAGAATCGATGTCAGTAACTCGAGGTAGTTCCGATTCAAACCTAAATGACGTGTCTTTGAGGCTACCTCCATCGCCGCTCTCCCCTCGTTCATCATCATCATCCCTCAGCCGTTTGCATCCACTGTTGGATATAGGCCTCCTCCATGTTCTTCCACTGTTCTCTGTTTTGTGCCTTGTTTATCCAGTTCCCTGCCACTCTGCGTATATCGTCGCTCCATCTCGTTGGTGGTCTACCTCTACTTCTTTTAGTTTCCCTAGGTCTCCACTCCATGATTCGCTTGGTCCATCGATTATTATCGGTCATACGGGCTACATGTCCGGCCCACCCTACATGTCCGGCCCACCCTACATGTCCGGCCCACCTCTCCCCTCTCCCCTCGTTACCTTGTATAAAATGTCGAAAAGCTGCGCCTCTTCGACCTGGCTCCAATGAGTCCGTAAAAGCAAGAAAGTACTTATCGTGCAGTTTATATGCATGGAATAAAAATTATTCCTACTTCGTTCAAGCTTTAAAGTAAGAATAATGATCAAAAACAAGTACACAAAATGTTTCTTTCAGAAAAAAATCTTGAATGGCTGGTTCTTATGGTAGAGCCATGGGTCCTATAGCCCCGCCAAGCTGCCACTGCGTGGAGGAAACCTCAATCATTTTATCTTAATTTTCTTCAATAGTTTATTGAAATCAGTAATAAGGGAGGTAGTATCCGGATGCAATAGCTTTTCTACCGCTGTTCTCTGTTCTTTACCATTTGGCATATCTTGCCCATTTTTGGGGGCTCCTTATACATATAGCTCTTGTATTTTTCAATGAGTAGTTTTATATCATCTATTGGATATCAATAATCAATAAAATTTAGTTTGTATCTTCATGTAAGATTCATTCATTTGCCACTCGTATCTATTTTGCTTAAGACGTCTTCTATATCCTTTAAATCCTTTGTTTCTCAGAATTCACATGTTCAATAACAGTGGAGATGTTACACTTCCCTTAATTGTAATTTTCTTTTTCGCTGCTCTTGGGTTACACTATAATTTCATATTATTATGTTCATCGATACATATTTACTTGTCTTCTTCTTATAGGTCCCGGGTGGTGTAGCTTGAACAAGCGTTCACGTTCGATCAGTAGGGTTAAGCAACGCTCTTTCTGGTCAGAACTTGGATGGGAGTTCCACGGCTGCTTCGCTCGGCACCTCGTGGTACGGCTGCCACGGAAATAGTTGGTCCCGGGTGTCATAATAACATCATGACAGTCGTTAATGGGGTTGGAAGTCCCCATAAATGCACAGCGACGGCTATAATTAGCCTAACGGCTGTTGGCTGAGTGCGAAATAAATAAATAGTGCCATGTCACATACATGGCATTCTTATTTTGGAGGATAAGACCAATGTACTATTATAACATCGTTAGCGGCATCGCATATAAAAGAATTCGAAGTATATACCTGTAACACCACATTAAAAAACGATTATTACACACGATTTTCGTGAGCGTTCAGGCCTCGGTGTCATACCGCAATATAGAAAAGACGCAGCGTTCTAAAACGTATTGTATTTTGAAGGTTTAGTCTTGAACCGTCGAGAATCTGCTTAAATTTGTTAAAGACAATTCTTGGTTTTTCAATGTGTACCATTAATGTATTTCTTAATTACTGCACCCCTTTAGTTGAGTGTGTGTTTCCCGCTTTGCACATGATCATTATACTCGTTGCGGGTACAGCTTTTTTGAAAGGTCTGTCGGAATATACGTCAAACATTGCGAAAATTACACTACTTACAATTGCAGTTTCCGTTGATAATTGCTGTTCTCCCTTTATGGTTGCTCCTGGGTTCCAATATAATTTAGGCATTATTTTTAAACCCTTGCGGTGTTCATTGCTGCATCTAGCTGTTTTAAAATAAATCCACTTGTAGACACTTCGATATGTCAAGGTTTGCACTGTAGCTTTATAGTCACGTGGACTGACGTTCGGTCGAATTTATTTATAGGCCTATCCTTCTCCTTTCTGATTTTTCAAGCAACCTCTATGTGCTCTACGTTAACTTCGAGAGATTCGCAATAATTTTCAAACGATGAACGAGCATGGATTGCACGTCGCACGAACGGAAAACCACAGCACCTGGTGAAACAGTACCGTGTCATCATGATTACGGTTTCTACAATATTTCGACGCAAGTGCTCTACGATCGAAGGCCATGTTCTTTTTACTCCACATCCAGAGTACCTGGGGGGGACAGTTACAACCCTTGCGTCTTTCTGCGATTTGGGACCGCGCAGCTTGCTGGATCGTATATCTTACGGAGTTTATTTACTATAAATACATCCAGAATTAGTACCTACTTGGTTTAGTTTTTATTCAAGCATATCTTTTGTGTTCTTACAATAAAGATCGCGAAGGAGCTCCTCGACGCTTGTTTCTTAATTTAGAAATAAATAAACATGCCTCCTACCAAAGTAAATATGAATCGTTTGAACGTTAAAAGACGTAATGCCTGAAATTTTTGAATTGGCGTTTTTTATCCACTGTAGGATGAACGCATCCTGTAATTTCTTCCGGACTATTCATCTTTATGCGGTGCGCCTACACTTTTTCATTATTCTTGGTCGCCACTGTATTATCCTATGTGGCCATTTATTTTTATCCTTCCAACCAACGTGCCCCGCCCAACTCCATTTCAAGCTAGTAATACGGTGTACTACATTTGTCACGTTTGTACGCTGACGAAAGCTGAATAGGCTGCTGTATTTGAACTAGAATGCACTTATATATTCTTTTACTTTACTTTTTTACACATAGAAAAATCTTCAATTCACTACTGATTAAGCCAATTGTTAGATGATCTTCGCATTTTTTATACGGGAACTGACTGAACATACAAATCTAATTTAGTATTTCTGTTTCCTACGAATTCAAATTATTGTTTTCAGTTGTCTACAATAAAAGTTACGCAATTCAGCAATAAAAATCTGAATTAAAGTAATAAAATAATAATAATCATAATAAACTTTACTGTGGGCTGTAAATAAAATATTCAAAAGTTGTGACTTAATCCAAGGTTCCTATTCTACTCATCCAAAAATGCAAACTAGCGTTGGGTAGACTAAACCATTGAAGTGTTTCCCAAGCAAATTCACAAATTAAGAGTAATTATGTTTGAGGTCACATTAGACGGGCAGCTGTGACACTCAAAACCCGAAGGTTACGAATCGATATCCTTGACGTGGAACCTGGAGAGCAAGCCCGAATTTTAAAATATGATCACCATCATTTTCCTTTCTTTTTGACCTACTAGACTCGGCAGACCGCCGGTCGCTAAAGAACACCCAGCTGCCCATCTCGCACGCAACCTTTGCGTGCGGGACCTTTGTATTTTTAATTTTTATATCTATTGATATTCGCTCTTTTAAGGCTCCTATGACAAATCGAAAGGGCAAGCGCGGTAACCTCGCTTCCGGCGACCGTTCGGCCCGCACTTTTCTTTCGAAACGTTTTGAAAGATGTGAGAAAATGTTTGTAAACAAATCAAAACCGCATTTATAACCATCGACCACACGGGCACGATTATGAATATTCATGTTGGGGCCTTTATTGCTTGTTGTTGTGAACTATGGCACTTCTGGCATTTCTCGAATAAGGAGCGAACTCTGGATTCCAGTGCAGAACTTACCCACGTAATTCTATTGAAATGAAGGTTAATAAATCCCTGATTTATTGGCTTTGCGAAATCTGGCTAATAAGGTTTATAAAGATAAAGGTAGCGGACCAATCTGCCAACCACTTAGACCCTAATGGATTGTTTTAGATTTGTCACCTTCTCGAGCGAAGTAATTAATGTAAAGGTCGAAATTTGGGTGGGTTAGAGTGAGATCGTTCATTTGATATATACTCGTATTTAGTTATGGTAGCAGAAAAGTAGATACAAATCTCTCAATGTTTCTAATAATATACTGAAATAGTCAAACAGTTAGTAATGTGAATTATGTACGACATTAATTTGCAAAAAAATAACATCGTAGTCGATGGGATTCAAACCTACGCTCCCAAGGAGAATCCGTACTCACTTATTGTTGCATTATGAAGGGCACAGTGATTACAGAACCGCTACCGGGCGAAGTGACGATTTATGTAGTATATTGATAAGATGGCCAACAAGTAGGTAAAAACCAACAATATTTGTAAAACTGACCAGAAAGTATGAAACAGTAAACTCGACAAAATGTACTACCGGTTAAACGTCATCGTAGTAGGGACAAATAGGACAAACATTTCTATATAAAACAATATACACAAGAACGTCCACATATGGCGCAAAACATGGTAAACATATATATACCCATAACAACCATAGCAGAAATGAAATATCTCCGAAACGTACACGGAAGAGTAGCAGCCACAGTTCAATCAGTGGAATATAAGAAGATATGAAAAAAAGGAAAAAAAGGAAAGTGGGAAATGCTGCGTTAAAAAGGTCCATAGTTAAAATAATCGAAATCGATAATCGGAAACAATTACCACCCAAAAAGTAAAAAAAGTTGATATCCGTAGAGGTCGAAAAGAGCCACAGCCAAAAGTTGATAAGTCATTTTTCCAAACAAAGTTGGTTTTAATTGAGTGGTTTCGGGATTCCCCTCGTTATGCCAACATATTGTGGTAGGAAAATGCAATATACGTATTAGGATAATAACCAAATTATGTACAAATGAATTGGAAGGCATAAAATACTAGCAGTAACAATAAAGCTGCTATTAAGAGAACCGCAGGCACTAAGCGTTCGGGGAGCGTTTCCGCTGGCTGAACGCCTCTGAGCAAAATGATGTAACTCGAAGATTGTGTAGGTTATGCTAGCTGTTCAACTGTTTATTCCATTTCCATAGCACACCGTGACCGCGCCTAAGTGTCATCTTCATCTCCTCCAGCCCCTCCCTGCCGGCCAAGCCTCGATTCGCGGACAACGCCTAACTAGCCAGAAATAATAAAGGAGTTTTACAACATTCTTATTTGTGTCATTGGTATTGAATAATACTTCGCGGGCGTGTAATGGATGGTTCTTCAATTTTTTCGTGCGTTCGGTTGGGCAGGAAACGCGGCTTAGAACACCGGTAAAAGCAGCAGGCGACGTTTAGGTCCGAGATACAGAACCTTGACCGAGCCTTATTTATGGAACGGCTTGACGAAATCGGGAATTGATGTGCGGTTTTGGTTATCCTACGGTTACTTATGAGCAAAAGCCATCATGGTGCCTGGTTATTAGCGTTTACTGCACAGAGCACCTGTGCATGGGTGTATGCCAACGGAATTGGCATCTAATGGCTTTTCAAATTGCAAAAAAAGGGAATTGCATATCATATTACCTTTGATATTACTTAACAGTTGTGAGAAATCAAAGACGCATTAAAAAATGCTGATAGTACGGTAGCGTCTTGCCTCAAGCGATTGTCCAAAACTGATAATGCCAGAAATCTGCAAATGCCACATTCTCAATGTTATGCTAAGACTCCTCCCGCGAAATTATAAATGTCAGGTATTTGTAAAGATAATTAGATATTTTCTAATGGTTGCGATGAATAATGCTTAAATTAAGTTTTAATTTCAGTTAAAAATATCAAACTTGATGTGTTTTGTAAGCGGTCCGTGTAGCTGCGATTGGTTTTTCAAGCTAACCTTTGATTGTTTTAGCTTTTAGAAGGTTGCAAAAGGAACCATGTGTGTTCTTGTGCAAAACTTCTTTTTTACACACAACAAGCTCTTTTCGCACTTGGTATACAAATAAGTACTTTAGCCCGCATTATCATTTTGTCCTTAATCATACGCAAATTATTTAAGACAAATAAAGTTAGAGATGGTGGTCGACAATGATAACGATGCTGCTACGATAATGAATCATAACGAGGTAGCAAGACGTCTCCTTGTTAGAAACGAACTGCTAAATTCTAATGGCAACAGACAGATAGAGTATTTGCAATTGGATGCATATAAAAATAATACCGCTAAACAAGGAGTGTTAGTTCTGCGTATGCTCGTTCTCTTACTTGATGATCCCCTTTACGACTTTCCGGATGCAGAAAGCGAAAATTTATAAGGTAATAAAAGCACGTGACGCGTGCCCCGTAGGCACGGAAAGGTGTAATCAATAATGAAATTATTTTTAAATTGTTTACACTTGGTGATTCACATTGCTTTATCTTCCGGCAAGAATTAAACACCACCACGCACCACCTGCTAATGAACGATTCATCACAACCATAACAAGTGCCTCAGCAAAGGTTGTTACTGTTGCAGTGTCAAAACATTGTGGGCTGAAAGCATAACGATATCACTGTATAGTTACTTGAAACAAAGTAATCAATAAACCGTTCTCATTCAATATAGCAGGAACATAAAATACATCTACCACAGTTAGATTGTCCGATCAGGTTACATTCATTTTACTTTTCCTGATGTACTACCATTCACTGATAGAACACTATGTAACGTTATTTATATTTTTATTTTATTTTATTTTGGTACTCAGCCAAAAGCCGTTAGGCCAATTATAGGCGTCGCTGTACATTTTATGCGGACTTCCAACCCCACTAACGGCTGTCATGGTGTTATTATAACATCCGGGACCAACTATTTCCGTGACAGCCGTATCACGAGGCGCCGAGAGAAGCAGCCATGCAACTCCCATCCAAGTTCTGACCAGAAAGGGCGTTGCTTAACTCTGCTGATCGAACGTGGACGCTTATTCAAGCTACACCACCCGGGAGCTAATAAATAGTGAATATGGTTTGCATACAGCTTTTGAAATAGATTTATTTCTTCAAAGCTGTAGATGTTGTAATGGATTATCTACGTTGGAGAAAACAGTGTACAATACGATTTTACCTTCCGTAGCTTGATATACAATTGCTTCTCTACAAAAATATAGATTAATCTGAAGGAAGACAGAAGAGGTTACCGTTTAGATGCGGGGTTAATCAAATACTATTACCCAACTTCTATCTTGTTTTCTAAGACGATGGTAGAACGAACAAGAGAAGTATAAATATGAATCCCTTTCAATTGAGATGATTTCGGAGGCTTTCACGGCCATTGTCGTTAAGTAACAAATGACTTCCGAGATTGGACCATGTCATTATTGAGGTCGAAGGACTCGACGTTTCGCCTACTTTCGTAAGGGGTTTCATAAGGAGGAAAAGCAAAAGAGCACGGTACCTCAACGTGTAAACCCCGCTAGAGGCGAAACCCTTTTGCAAAGGAAGCACGGTAACTCAACGTGTAAATCCACACCAAAGGTGAAATTCTTCTAACGATCGGAAGGGAGAAAGCGAGAATTTATAGACAAGTGCTGTTCCGGTTGAGTGATGGTGGGCGAGACTTAGATGTCTGATGATAAAACGAGACCCGACTTGAGACAGCGCTGGTACTCAGAGATGTGAGTTTTCATTGAACGTCCTGTTTTACCAATGTATACAGCATGACAAGAGTAAGGGATTCTATAAACACCTTTAGATAACACAGTTTTAATTTATCTTTAGGTGAAGGGAGAAGATTTTGCTCAATACTGTTTTAACGTTTTGTTTTCGAAGAAACTTTCCTACGCGGTCGGTGACTTAGTGGATATAGGGAAAAAAGACTATTGCTGCGGGAGGATCGGTTTCATGAGAATTGGGTGGCCATGGTTGAAGCAGACCATATATCCCTAGTACGCTTGTACACCGAGCTGTTTCCATATCCCAACCCGACAATGTATACGCTGAATTAAACCATATTAGAAAAGCTCTTAGGAACAACGCTTACACTTTCAATTATTTAATTTTTGCACTTTCGCCAAACAATACTGATGGCACGTATGTCATCAAAAGAACAGCACGGTTGATCTTATCAAAAATATTTTGATTTCGATTCTCTTTTAGATTTTTTATGTTCCATAAAAATGAGGAACCTCAGGAAGATACAACTTTCTTCCACACACAAACTTTAGTGTTTGCAATAGTATGTAACAATGACATATCGTTTCAAACGTGACTTAATAGGATGCGAAATAAAACTACTTAAGATTCCACATTGTTGTATCCTTCCTCCAAGATCAAGGGTGTGTTCAGGCATGATAGCCGCAGGTGTTTCGCTGATTTCGCAGTCGATCGAATCCATCGCCTTCAAAGATGGCATAGATCCAGAAGATAACCCAGCAATTCAGGCGAGTCAAGGCATGGCCGAGAAATAAATTACGACGTCAGAAATGAAGCCAGAATTATCCAATTTTCAATCTCCTGAAGCTGACAAATTCTCAATTTTCTTGGTATAAATAACCGACTGATCTTCCTGCAACCGCCTGCTGCTACGACTACGTGTAGCCGCTCGTATCGGCATCATATATCCTATTCCACATCCTATTTATAATTGTTTTACTTTCTATTTAAATTAATATCGTGTGTCGGGGGATATGTTAGCAGTTTTTGCGTGCATCATAAATCTCGTTTTTAACGGTTTACGAACCTTTACATATATCAGATTAAGGATTAGTTCGTAAATTGAGACCAACCGTTCTTTAGACGAAGAAAATAAGTTTTCCCTTTGAATAGCGTTCGTCGTCCCAATTTTTCTAAGGTGGTACCAAACATTTTAAAAGAATGCTCATGGTAAAATTCCTGCAGCATGTTACATATCCAGACGAGCTCAATAATGGCTGAGTAACGCCCATCTACAAGCTTATACAGTTTTGCTATAAATCATTCAATAATGAATCAATTAGAGCTTTAATATCGCGATTAAAAAATTCCTGTAATTATTTCAGGCCACTTAAAATGCATAATTAGTTATTACTGCCGCCATCCATCTCTCTCGCCAGGCCGCGAGCGCGCCATTCAGAAGAAGACGCCCTCTGACGACATAATGAATTAAAGTCGTAATAAAGGCGGCAACCCGGAGGTGTGGCAATAATTTTCGATTTTGAAAAGCAGCAAGGTGCGGTGGGTTCGGTGAAAATGAGCATTAAAATGTTAGCGCTTTAATAGCGTGATTGGTTTTATTTATTGTTTCGATAAAATCAGCGAATCGCGATGAAATGCGTTATTAAGTACCTCTTAAAGTCGTGTTGGCTCGCTCGCATTATGCAAACTACACGTGTTCAAAAATAGCGCCTCTGATAGTTCGAAACAAAGTGGTCGCGGAGAAATTGCAACACTGAAATCAAACTGCTTGATTTATTTTCCGATGGTTTATTGCCGGTGTCGCTGGCTTTATTAGGTGCGCGAGAGGAAGTTGTCATTATTAATAAAAGTGACACAAAATGAACGGCGATGATAAACGCGGTACCACCTTCAAACTATCACCTGCTGATTGTGATTAATTTGTGTACCGACAAAGTCGTTCAAAAACAAGTAAGAAGATGTTATAATCTATACACAGGAAACATTAATTATTCAACACACTCAAAGAGAAGTAGTACCGTTTATATATCTATATAAATATCATGCAACAAATCAACGCCAGGCGAGAGTACTACTTACAGGTTCAATGTCACGTTTTTCGATGGAGAAATCTTGCCAAATAGTTGTAAATAGTTCAATATCAAGATTTAAAACCATACTGCACTGTCATTACTATCAACTAAGTACCCGAGTGTTATAGATAAACTCAGCATGTAGAATTTGGTACTAAAATGTGTTAACTATTACCGATTAGACGTGACATTTGAATAAATCCTTTCTGAAAAGGGTTTGTAAGGTGTGTCACTTGGACAAACAGATTCACTTTTCGCAAGGTACTAATTCTACGCATTGTAGTCGTATCTTCAACAATTTGGTGGCAAATTTAAATTACATACTCTTCCTTGGCATGCTAAGTGGCCTTGGAATGGTTGCAACGAAGTCATTAGATAACCTTTACGGCAATCACAGAGTCATCTATTTATAAATTCCATATATGTAGAGCATAATCTCAACATGTACTAAAATCTGTGTTTGAAAAGGTGCGTTAAATATTCTTTTCATGGATCTTTTTAAAAATATTAACAAGAAAACGTTTGGGTACCAATTCTAAGTGGATGTGTTCACTAATCGAATTAGCTTGATGCTTCTGCGCCTTTCTTAGATTGTTTTGCTAATAAATAATTAGTATAAATGATCATAAGCGTGAAATTCAGTATCAATTCGATTAACTAAATTTGTCAAGCTTAAATACATTATACGCTCCTCGCGCTGTTTTCTATCTGATCTGATGTTTTGAAGCTTTGGAAATTTTAAAAGTGTAGAAGAAAATTTGTTCGTAAAAAAGCAATAAGAGCCTTATATGCGATAACATGCGACAGAAACCTTACTAAACAAATGAAACGAACCATCTCTTGAACAACTATAGCAACGTATGGCGAAGAAATGTGGTCGCTTATCAAAAAGTCTGAAATTAATCAAAATGTTGAACTGGACTATAAGTAAACGCTTCTGCAGTACTCCCACACAGGCACAATAGCAACGGAAACCATATTGAGAGAAATGAAGGTAACTGTTAATCTATCACAAACAGAACAGAGAACAGAATATTAAGATGGTGCGAAGATATCGAAAGGATGGAGAAAGTATGATGATTGAATGGGGCAACCAGCAATTAATGGAAAGATTACATACATAATTTATGGAAGAAAAAGGATTTAACGAACACGATTTGAAATATAGAGACTAAACTTTTTGGCAGAAAAAAATCATAAGATGAGAGAGGGAGAGATGTGTTTTAGATAGCAAAATCTTGTTCATCGACATCAAATTAAAAACTTCTTCCAAAAGTTGGCCATGTTATTCTGTTATGGTAACGGAGAAGACCATACTGCTAACGACTAAACCTCGAACGCCCGGCGGCGGTAAACAACCTCGTACCAAATGGGGGGGGGGGGGGGGGGGGGTCAACGGCTTCTGGCGGATGAGCCAACCTTAAGAGAGGTATGTAAGACAAAGGAAAACCATGACGATATACCCTTTCCCAGGACAATCATATGGCTGCGAACTTAAACCATGGTCTCGAGTACGAGCGTAAGAGTGCTGAGAATTTTCTCTAATGGAGACTTAGGGAGATTGCGAGCATTAAAGGTAGAAACTTTGAACATCCAGAGCATGCATGGAAAAATGCTGGAGAATATGAGGAAAGGGGTGGAGAGGCTCAATATCTCAGTCCTGATGCCTACACTCGGGCATGCAAGTCATAAACACTAGCGCCATCTACTACTGCAGGGAGAACAGCAAATATGGCCGTCTTATAGGAGGTACAAACAGCTGCGATAGACTTCCACCGTTATCAACGTCACTACCATACAAGCGTAGGCTGTAACATATACAGCTGTGAATGAAAAATTGAACAGCTGGTTTCGCCGAAAAGGAAATGAACAACAGCAACACAAGCTAGACCGCAAGAACCAAGCTATCAACAGAAGTCGTGACTCGATATATAAAGGAAGAAGTTGAATACATGCCTGCCAACCAGTGTTGATGACACGAATACAGGTGGATACGTTTGTCACCACAGTCAAGACTAGAAACCTTGCATACTTCGGGCACGTGATGCGATATCCAAAGAAGTATGGTCTCCTTCACCTCATCATCTTCATCAGCCGTTCTCTATCCAGTACCGGTTATAGGGCTCCTCTATTATTCTTCATTATTGCCTATTTTGACCCTCTCTATACCAACACAATCCAGCCATCCTCTTCAGATCATCTGACCATCTTATTGTCTTATTGCTTCAGTCTGTACTCTTCCGTACTGTATGGCCGGCCAAGCTTTTTTAATCCGGCCACTCTTTCTACAACATCTACCATTTCTGTTTTGTCATGAATCTACTCCTTAGTCTTTTAAGCTTATACCCAGCATCATTCTTTTCATTGCCCTTTGATTAATGTCTCTCAATCGTACGTTATGACTGCTATGCACTGACTCTAAAGTCTGGTTTTTAGGGACATTGATAATTTAATCTTCAAGCATCTTTAACTTTACGCTACCCAGCCCAATCTTGTTCTTCTTTCCACTTCGGCCGCGTGATTATCATTTACCACTTCTCCCAAATAGGTGTAATTTTCTCTCTCTGAATATCTTGGTTTATTTTCCCGTTTGTCACTATTTGTGGTTCTTCAAAGTTTATTTCCAGCCCTACACTTTTTGCTGCTCTATGTAGTTCATTTAGCACATTTAGCATTTAGTAGATCATCATACAGAGGAAGATCCACAGTAGACGTGGCGTAGCCAGAAGAAGAATTTCCTGGCTAAAAACCTACGGCAGTAGTTTGGTATCTCATTTAGTGCTCTTTTCAGAGCAGCCGTCGATAAAATAATAGTGGCCAATGTAACAGCCAACGTCTAATAGCGGCACAGGAAGAAGCATTCAGATACAGTGAAAAATAATCAACACTTCAGAAAGACAGAATCGGCTTCCCTAACAAGAAACAAAATTGTAGACTTTAAGATTTGATGGTACTATAATACGATTTGGATAGCAGCACAAAAACAACAAAACACTAAACGTTATAGAAAAGATGCTAGAACATCTAATAGCACACAGACCAATACAAGCAGTGGAGGAAAAACTATCTAATACCCAGTACGGCTTTAGCAAGATACGATCGACGATCGATGCAATGAAGAGAGCGAATGAAAAAGTACGTAGGACAAAGCAGCCTAGCTACCAACATCGAAATGACACACAAGAATCTCGTTTAACAGTGCCCCTTGGAAAGCCATCCTAAACGATCTTAACAAGTTTAGGGTACAACAGTATCTGAAAAAATACTGGAAAGATACCTTCAATACAGATACGTTACAATTTGAGACAACGAACAAATGCAAATAACTCGTGGAGCACCGCAAGGTTCAACATTGGGCCCCATACTGTAGAACTTTTACCACGATATCGTATCCGCTCAAATGCCCGAAGAAGCCGAAGTGGTGTGCTTTGCAGATGATATGGCGCTAGTTGAAAGCGCCGATCAGAGAGAAGATATGGAAAGAGCAAATGCAGCTATCGACATCGTAGAAGACCACATTAAAACAAAACAGCTGACATTGGCACTGCAGAAAATGGAAGCCCTCATTCTGTACGGGGGACGCAAACTCAGGAAATCAAACTAAAGGTAGGGGATGTGGACATAACCACCCAGGGGAAAGCCAAATATGGAAGAAACTTCAAAATGGCAGAGCACGTCAGGCCATCGTGGCAAAGACAGAGAGAACCGTGGCATAGCTCAGTCGACTGATACCAAACATAACTCTGTAGTGAACTCCACAGTCCTATATACGGCCACTATATGGAAATACGTATCTTCTGCGCCGGCAGGACCATATCGGCGAAGGCGGAAGTTGCACCGATAGATCTTTTAATACACGAAAGGAGCATAGTATACAACCAGCAAAGAAGGAGCAAAATGGAAATAAACTATGGGATGAAAGATAACTGGTAGGAAAGAGACTAAAAGGACTAAGGGACGTTAACTCGGGGAACAACAGAAAATTTGCGCAATTATTAAGTGGCCACGGATGCTTTGGCATATGTAGAAAGGTTTAAACTAAGGGAGAACAACAAGTGCGTGTACTGCGAGAATGTCGACACAGTAGAGAATACGTTAGTCCGGAAAACGCAATTAAACGGAAAACAAGGTACAAAGAACATTAGACGGCGATAGTACCATCGCAACCATGCTGGGTAAGAAGGGAAATTGGAATAATATTAAAAATATGTTCGAAATAATAATCACAGCCAAGTAGGAGGATAATAAACGGTTAGATAAGGTAGAAATATCAGCAACCAAGAGGAATATACTGCAACAGGGACACAAGATACAATCTCATACGTATCTGCTCGGAGTAATGCTCAGGCAGTCCCACGCAGATTCACTATGCAAATGAGGAGGGGTTTTGGTGAGTTACAGTCTCGTTCTCCCCGTGTAACTAGACATGCTTGCCATACCCAAATCTTCTTCCTAGACAACAAATAAAGGTTTTTTTTTGTAAAACTAGAGATAGGCTGGAATTTCGTACAAAATAACCATAAACGTTGACAGAAGTACTACCAGAAAGAACAAATATTCATTTAATCACGTTTGATTCAGCAGTGTTTTCCCTGTCAATCAAGAATTTTCCCTGTGTTGGAAGAAAACAGTTGATTTAGTGAAGAACCCAATAAATTAGCAACTGAAACTGATACAACGATCTCTATGCTGTGTTTGGATATTACGACTGCTCTTACTAAACATTTCATTTTCATCTAACTTTTCAACGAAAATGAAAGGTGAGTTGGCAAAGCTATTGGGGGTAGTATTGCAACAGCGGTTATCTGTGTTGGTATATCAATAGCGATAAATAATTTTATAAAAAAGGCTTAGCTTACAAAATAGTAAATATAAAAACCGAGGCATAGTACTACGGCGGCACTCTGGGTCGCCAAAAGCAATTAGGAAGTAACTGGGCCACATCGCACCATGCACACTGAAATGAGCCTATAAAGGTAAAGCAGGGTTCCTGATTAGCCCACAATACCGCATGCAAACGAATGTCATAAATTAGTTCATGTAGAGCTCCAAATGGCTATTTAAGATTCGCGTGGCGATGTTACGACTGGCGCTGCTACCCTGTTAAGAGTTTGATTTATTACAGGTGTTAAGGAATAGACACGTTAGTACTACAAAAAAGACTATCACTGACCTAATTTAAACAAACCTTCACCGTAATGATCTCCCACTGCTGGCTTGGAGCTAACGCTTCTGCTTGAACCAAAGGTAATCAGAATTTATTAGCTGAGGAAGACAGTACCCATAGTGCGTTTCGAAAGGTACTTTCAATAATTATCAAGATAGAATTCCTGGTAAAACCTATCGATAGGGTAGCGTAAGTACTCATGTCATCTTTATGGTTCCAAAGCGTCCTCCTAGTACTTCCCTGGTTACATAAGTAAAGCAAACGGGCAAAATTTGGTAAAACAAGTGAATCTGATACGCGACATTTAATTAATTAGCAGCACATATCGGAATCTACGATCAGCTGGATCCGACTCTGAAGGCTGTTGTAGGTTTGGCCTCATAACGCGTTCCTGGTGACAAAAAGGAGCCTTGATATTCTCGTCCTAAATGTTTTATGCAACGTTATGTGGTAATAATTCCTAGCTTCCTTCCATAGGTGCTACGGCTAAGGAGGTTTCAATCCCGCAAGAAGCAATTTAATTCCGGCACGTTTTATATTTGCCAGTTGAAGTACCACCCAGAGTGAATGATGATAAGCTCTCGGGCCTGCTGGAGCTCGGAAAATTATAAATCGCCAAAATGGGGACCCGCAGCTTCTGTCGAGGCCACGCGGATTAAAAGACTGGAAGCTGCTTAATATTCTAATGAAAATCCGTTTCTATTATCTCCCGTATAAAATCGAAGACTACCGGACACTCGCAGACTAATAAATTTAGACCTGCATCGGGTACCTATGCATTAATCAGAGATAATATCAAATTACACAGTCATAACTTATCAACTACCGATTTACTGTTAGGAGGCTACGTCCTGTGTTTGCATCCTTCTTCCCTCAACGGCGGAGGAGGCCGAGGGACCGTTGCTATTTCATAACGAGCAGGCACCCATTTAGTTTTTTAATTGCGACAATTTGAATTATATCAAGGCCGCTGATGGATAATATGCGGGGTAATTAAAATGCTGCGTCCGCGGCTGTGGAGGGCGATGGCAATAAATAAGCTTTGCGGTAATATTTTTAAGCAATTAATTAGCTCAGTTTCTAATATCGGCTTGCGACAGTAAAAGCGATTTGTTGCTGTCATTTTGGCTTATGAAATACGCAAAATCCTGTTGGACGAACGGAGCTGATTTGGAAAGTACAATGATACCGATACGAAATAAAAACAAACGTTTGGATCTCTCCTTGTACTACTTACACAGTTGTGATTCTACAAATTGTAACGAAGAGAAAATGCTACTGAACGATTATTTCTGAATGACGTTAATTTTTGAACTTGGAAGAATTAAAAATTTACATTAAAAACAATAAAGTCATTTTATAGCTGTAATTGTTCGACACAAGAAGAAGAAGAAAGTGTTTTAAATACTTAGCTTTATTTTCAGTTCTTAGTATATTATGCTTGTTACGCGGACATAAAGCAGATATAAGGTTGATCTTCCAGACACAAATCTTTAAAAGCGTAATTTTTTGTATTATAGTAGAAGGCTGAGAAGCCCGGGCTATTAGATTCCATTTTAATTTTTGTAAATTCCAAAAATGTTGACACCTGTTCACTTTTAACACATTTTAATTAATCAGTTCACACTTTTAATCTTTCTATCAGGTACCTTCTGCATTATTTCTTATTTACAATTCCACATTCTTTCTGTGATTCATGTGCAAATATTCCTTAAATTGTGCTCACATCCACATTAATCATCATCATCCGTTATGTGACACCCGTTAATTATTTTTGTCAGTATCAACATTTCAACAAACCATAACCAATCCTCTTAGTTTTATTTAATTCTTTAAATATACAATGATTAATTGAACAGAATAGCCTCCGGGTACAACACAACGTCCCCAGGTATTTGCTTCAAACTACCAGTTTTGCTTTTTACAAACTAGAAGATGCATTTGAATTTACGATTGAAGTAAAATATTGCTTTCCAATTAGTACAATTTAATACTTTAATGTATAAAGTTGGGGCATTTGTACTCAATTGTAATAATAATTTTTGCCACTCCTTTAGGTGACGTTTAGTAAACGGCTTTATCCCGTCGGAAATCTCCTGCAAATTGGTTTTTATGGTTTGGTGAATTGCTGCACCCGTCCGATTACATCAGGATTTCATATTGGAAAGTACATCCACCTGCGGGCCGTCCAAAATCTCACGCTGATTTCAAGTAACCCCGATGTTCTCGATATTATCACACTCTGAAAAAGCCCTACCACCTGGTAGCACTGATGTGTTCCGGACGATTGCAATCCCTACTTTTTTCTTCACGTTATCTTTGAAGAAATTTTTCACCCTACCACTTGGTCGCACGCATCCATTCTGGTCGATCGCAATTCCACTATTTTGTAGGCAAGCGTCAGTGGTAATTTTTATGAGTACTCGGGGTGCAGCCACCACTCTTGCGTTTTCCGCTACGATTTGAACTGCGTAGTTTGTCGACTCGCTATGGAGGTTATTCATTATAATTTTATAAACAGTAAACAATCATCAGTTGTTTGCCAATTTAATTTGCTTTGTGTACTTTCCGGATTTATGCTGTATTTTATATTTGTTAAGAATAGTAGACGGCAGTCTCGCTAATATATGCGCAATATCCGGCGATTGTGCGAAAAGCTTGCTTTATATACGATAAATAGTAGTTTAATTGCCTCTGTTTGGGGAGGCCCCATCATACGACAAAATTTCGAATCATTTTACTCAGTAGTTTTTCTTGGATAGTAGGTGATACTTTTCTCAATTAGGGCTTGTGTTTTCTACTTCGCTGAATCGGTTCCGAGCGTTTCTGTTTAGTCAAATCGTTCTTCAAATATAAAATGATTAAGTGAACAGAATAGCCTCCGGGTACAACACCATAGCAATAACTACTAGAAATTGTAAGAAAAAATGATGGCAGCTAATAATGTCTGGATGTTTCTAAGTCTAAGTAAAATATGGGCGCACAATTTACAAAGCTTCTGGCGGCAAGCATGGTTAAGATGTCACTGCCGCTGCGTACTTAGTAAAATATTGTATTTTTAAGAAGAAACATTCCAAATTGCAATGTCTATCAAACTATAATCAAACATGTGACTTGTTTAATTAAACGCCTATAGGAAATGGATTATTGTTGATGTGGGAGAACTAAACTTTCATTCCAGGTAATTTATCAAAACTAAGGCAAATATTGTACCCTTTCATAGTGGATCCATCGTCATTCAAAGGTCGAATTTGAAACATTTAGAAATTTTAATAAATTGGAAAGAAGGTACATAGAAAAACCACAAAGCTCTAGAGAAAATCCATCAAGAAGGACAATGAACATAAAGGGAAGGAAGTGATAGAGAGTCATTAGAAAAGCAAAACAAAGCAAAGCTGCTGGAACAGACGGAATGTTGACAAAACTATTCCAAGAAGGTGGCTAAACTATCATTCAGTACCCAAAGTTTCTGTTTAATGAATGTCTACAAGAAGGAAAAGCATCAAAGCAGTGGAATAATGCAAATACCATACTGATGCACAAAATGTGAAATTCAATAAGTCTTAACAACTATCGACCTGTACTTCTCCCACAGCTATACAAAGCACTCACTATCGTCTTCATTAACAAATATATTTGATCAATATTAACCAGTCGAGCAAGCAGGGGTTAGAAAAGGTTGTAAGACATGCCTAATAGAAAAAAACTGGCGATATAACATATCACTATATGTACTTGTTGCAGATTATGGAAAGATTTTCGACAGCATAGATTTGTGGGTAGTCGAGGAGGCTTTAGTTAACTGCATAATAGACTCCAGATACCTTAAGACTTTAAAACCAACCCCATTCACGGGTTACAGGGTTACATTTTCCCTCAAACTATTCACCTTAGCCTTAGAAGGCATATTCAAGCCATTGAATTGGGAAAATAGTGGTATAAGTTTCAACCAGAAACGTTTGATGATGTGCTTTTAATAGCCTCTGAATGGAGTGAGCTCCAAACTATGATAGGTGATCTTCATGAAGTTTCGCCACGAGGCCTTGAACTAAAATAATGAGTAACAGCAAGGGACAGCGAGAAATATCATCAGTAACCACTCAATATGTCTACCTAAAACAAGCCATTCCGACAACCAAAGAGAACAAAACGACTGAAATTAGAAGATCTAGAGTTCGCATGGGATGGACAGCGTTTAGAAAATTTTCCTATATTCCAAAGAACCATAAGACACCATTTCTATATCTAAGGTTGAAGATATTCAACTCCTGCATCATATCAGTCATCACCTCATCACATATGGAGAGCATGAACCTTAATTGAAAGACGTTGACCAAATAAGAGACCTGTTGGGTATATCACTTAAAGATCGCGACAGAATCAAATGGATCAGACAAAACCAAGGTTAATGTTGTATTCGAACAAGCGGAAATGGGCCGGCCACAATGAACCAACGCTGGAACAAAGAGATAGGAAACTGCATTAAGCTTTGGCAGCGAGACCGTATAGGTAGTTAGACTGCAGTATACCCCTAACAGAAAACAACCTCTCCACAATCATCCACTTTAATCCCCAACCACAATCACAAGGTCAAAGCATCCAACTCCAATACTCAAAACGTATCACCACTCCACACCAACCCACAAAATAAAAGCCAGTCACATCTAGAAAATTAAGGGTGAAAAGACAAGGATCCAATCGACTCAAAGAAAATGGGAATATGTGATATGTTCATATGTGCACAGGAAAAAGGTGACCTACCCTACATTGTTCAACCAACCACCCCAAATTAAGAGCCTTAAATTCTCAGAACTCAACATGCACCCCTCTTTTAATTTTTAATGTCAGTTTTGGTAATACCCCATGAAAGGGTGATCAAAATTCCTGTATCAATATTGAGCTAACTTCTTTGCATTTCCTCCAGCATTACGTAGCAACCAAAGAACAAAATTAGATGCAACAGAGCCTGGAAAAAATGGCTGTCCTCCGTTATTCTTCGAATTTATGTGTGCGCTTTCGACTCAAAGCGTGGACGTCTTGTACACAGCATTAAAGTTTCCAAATAGATTAACGATAATGAGCTGAGACGTTCGAAATCGGATCCATGGCAACCAAAATCGAGCGAAAGGAACGGTGTGCCAATGACAATTTTTAATAATGCAATAATTAATCGTTCGCAGAGACGGTAGTGTAAATTAATACAAATGTGTTTAGTAATTGGCCTACTTGACGTGTCAATAACGAATTAAGGCTTGTATTTATTTGCCTGCTAATCAACGGCAAGAAAATCCGCCCAAAGGACAATGCTAAATTAAAAGTAGAGTCGATCGATTCATCATTATTCGTAATGACCTGACAGAACAATTTGTAAAAATTACTACGCCTAGCGACATTATTAATGATAGTAAATCAGCCACACCCTGTATTATTTGTTTTCAATATTCTCCCACTTGCGAGGATCTCAGTGTGTAATTCGAAATGCGTCCATGGAAGATGTAAAATCACCCAAATGCTAGTAAATTATTTACTAAAAACACACAGATGTCAGTACTAGCATGATTATCGAGCACGATTGGATGGGGGCTCTACGTGTTGTAAAAGCGGGAAAATTGGAGTATTTGAATGCCCATGATATATCGAATTGGCGTAAATCACTATTCAACAATTTTTTCTTTTATTTACATTCTGTCGTGTTGAATCTTCGGTCATTAGGGACTCTTCTCGTGTGGATCGAGCCAACCAAGGTTGACAGCTATTGAGAAATGGCTGGGATTTGAATTAGTTCGTGCTACAAGGAAATAGCATATTTGATTTGCTGTCAAAACTAATTTATTACACCTGTTCGCACGTTGCTTTTAATTATCGCTTAATTAGTTAGATGGATTTCGATACAGACGCGCGGCGAGGAATTAGTAGCTTGACTGCGTCTGCACTTCCACTTTTTGTTGATACTTTTACTTGCGCCGGTAATAAGGCTAAACTAATAACAGACCTGCAGCGCATAAATTCTTATCGGGACGTTAAAAATAGCAATAATTAGATTTTTATGCTTATAAGGTTTCGAAAACTCATTAGATACCTACCTTTCATATTTTTTGCTAAGACTAGAATGCGACAATTTTGGCATTAGCTGTGGTGTATTAGAGCGATTTCATTGCCTTTATTTATGATATGTGCCCCGAGCATAATTTATTATCTATCAGATAATCTCTGCAAAAGGAAGATATTTGCTAAGAGCTAAACGGTTAGATAAATAGACTACTTTAGGCATTTTTAAATGATTATGTAATATTTACGCAATCATTTATTTTTCCACTTACATAATCATCCCTATGATTGGAGGAATGTATCCTAACATCAGTTAACAAGAAGAAAATCCTTCTTCGATTGACTTCTTTGATTGGTTCAAAGAAGAGACCATGTGGACTGTGGCTTCACTACGAAGACTTATTGAATCGTTTCGTCGTAACGCTCATCTCCTTGCAGGAAATTAAATATTACATTAAAATATTCTTCAAGTCTTCCTATTTGGTTATTACCACATAATACCACAACGACAAGGGTTGTTAGACAAAAATACCCTATACAAAATTTTGAACTTCAATTTTCTCAATAGATTAACAGAACATACAGATATGTTTTGTTGATATGTTTTCAACAATTTACACTATATTTTCGCTAAAGTTTTCAACTGATTTTATTTTAAAGTGCTTTTACTTCCTCACGAAACGATTTGCGACTTTCAAATGCTAATTCTAAGTTATTCGCAAATGCTATTTGAATTGCAGTGCCAGACGCTTAAGGCTTTGCAGCTTTGATAAACTTATAAAGTGGAATTCGTGTTCAACCCGTCAGGCCTTATGCACCATGAAATCTTTAATTATGAAAAAATGGTTTAAATTAACAGCTACTGCTAATACACGCCTTTTGCCCTTTCCGCTTATTGTCTTCAAGGTATGCATTTCCACATGACCCTTCCGACGTTATTAATGGTTAGATAATTTCAGATGACACAATCATGCATTTACAGATCCTTGGAAACTAAAGATATATGTTGAATTCCACCCAAGATATTTCTACTAACTGACTGTTATTAGAAGATGAGCTATATTTCTATGGTAGAATTGCAAGAGGAATTTTTCAATTTTGACTTCAGCTGAGACAAATCAAGTTTATTTTTCCTCCTCTATGAGTCGCAATCCCCAAGCGAACATAGACGACGTCACCAGCTATTCGCTGCAAACTACACCAGTTTTGATTTTTACAAACTAGTAGAGTTATTTGAATTTATCCCGAAAAATCGTCGGCAATCTCGTGTAGATTGGTTTTTATGGTTTGGTGAATTGCTGCACCCGTCTGATTAAATCAGGATTACATATTTGAAAGTACAACCACCTGATTTTCACGCTGATTTCAAGTAAGTCCGATGTTTTCCATATTATCACACGTTGAAAAAATCCTACCACCTGGTAGTACGGATTTGTTCCGGACGATTGCAATTCCTACTGTCTTCTCCACGTTATTTTTGAAGGAATCTTAACATGGTTTGCATCTGAAGCAGTACTACATCTGGTCGCACGCATGCATCATGGTCGATTGCAATTCCACTATCTTTTGACGCAAGTGTCAGGGTTTTTTTATGAGTACCCGGGGTGCAGTCACCACTCTTGCGCTTGCCGCTGCGATTTTAACTGCGTAATTTGTCGAATCGCGTTTGTTGTAGAGGTTATTTATTGAAAACCTTAAAATCATTTTAATTTTCTAAGTACTAAAATATACAGTACCCCCCACCTATGAAAAGTGCCCTTTCGTGCTTTCCAAAAATACTCAGCATCACTCCGTTTCTCTACTACAATGCAATATTATGAACAAATTATTCATTAAAAAAAGAACCCCAAAAAAATTGTTTACTTCGACACTCAGCATCACTCCGTTTCGCTAATACAATGAAATATTATGAACAAATTATTTATTAAAAAAAGAAGCCCAAAAAAACATTTGTTTTGCCGACGACCATACCTCATAAGTTGATGTTGCCTTCATTTTCGGAGGACCTATCGTATGAAAACGATCCAAGACTTCAGAAAGGTTCCTGGCGACCGGAATCGTGTACACATACGAACATACATACCCCGCACCACGTTTAGGCACCCCCCAATACGAGGGAGGGATCTAGTGGGCTGGGGTCTTCACCAAGAGATCCGCACAGTCGAGACGGAGATTTGGTATAGTGGGTTCATTAGTCGGTTGGCACGAATTTTAGAGATATTTGACTCAGAGTGGTTTTCAATATGAGGGAATTTCAATACTTCGTACACTTCGTGTCGAAGTAACAATCATCAGTGGCTACCTATTGAATTTGCTTTGTGTATTTTCCGGATTTATGCTGTATTTTCTATTTGTCAAGAATAGCATACGGGAGTCTCGCTGATATATGCGTACTATCCGGCTTGCTTTATATACGATAACAAGTAGTTTATATTTAATTGCCTCCATTTGGTGAGGCCTCGTCGTACGACAGAACCCGCAAATCATTTTAGTCAATATTTTTACTTGAATACTACGTGATGCTTTTTTCAATTAGTAGAGTTATTTGAATTTATCCCGAAAAATCGTCGGCAATCTCGTGTAGATTGGTTTTTATGGTTTGGTGAATTGCTGCACCCGTCTGATTAAATCAGGATTACATATTTGAAAGTACAACCACCTGATTTTCACGCTGATTTCAAGTAAGTCCGATGTTTTCCATATTATCACACGTTGAAAAAATCCTACCACCTGGTAGTACGGATTTGTTCCGGACGATTGCAATTCCTACTGTCTTCTCCACGTTATTTTTGAAGGAATCTTAACATGGTTTGCATCTGAAGCAGTACTACATCTGGTCGCACGCATGCATCATGGTCGATTGCAATTCCACTATCTTTTGACGCAAGTGTCAGGGTTTTTTTATGAGTACCCGGGGTGCAGTCACCACTCTTGCGCTTGCCGCTGCGATTTTAACTGCGTAATTTGTCGAATCGCGTTTGTTGTAGAGGTTATTTATTGAAAACCTTAAAATCATTTTAATTTTCTAAGTACTAAAATATACAGTACCCCCCACCTATGAAAAGTGCCCTTTCGTGCTTTCCAAAAATACTCAGCATCACTCCGTTTCTCTACTACAATGCAATATTATGAACAAATTATTCATTAAAAAAAGAACCCCAAAAAAATTGTTTACTTCGACACTCAGCATCACTCCGTTTCGCTAATACAATGAAATATTATGAACAAATTATTTATTAAAAAAAGAAGCCCAAAAAAACATTTGTTTTGCCGACGACCATACCTCATAAGTTGATGTTGCCTTCATTTTCGGAGGACCTATCGTATGAAAACGATCCAAGACTTCAGAAAGGTTCCTGGCGACCGGAATCGTGTACACATACGAACATACATACCCCGCACCACGTTTAGGCACCCCCCAATACGAGGGAGGGATCTAGTGGGCTGGGGTCTTCACCAAGAGATCCGCACAGTCGAGACGGAGATTTGGTATAGTGGGTTCATTAGTCGGTTGGCACGAATTTTAGAGATATTTGACTCAGAGTGGTTTTCAATATGAGGGAATTTCAATACTTCGTACACTTCGTGTCGAAGTAACAATCATCAGTGGCTACCTATTGAATTTGCTTTGTGTATTTTCCGGATTTATGCTGTATTTTCTATTTGTCAAGAATAGCATACGGGAGTCTCGCTGATATATGCGTACTATCCGGCTTGCTTTATATACGATAACAAGTAGTTTATATTTAATTGCCTCCATTTGGTGAGGCCTCGTCGTACGACAGAACCCGCAAATCATTTTAGTCAATATTTTTACTTGAATACTACGTGATGCTTTTTTCAATTAGGTCTTGTTTTTTACTTTGCTGAATCGGTTCCGAGCGCTTCTGTTTAGTCAATTTTTTTCGTTCTTGCTATTCGTTCGTAAAATCTAATTTAACCACCAGTAGCGTCTGCCTCCAATAGTTTAGCACTACTGTTAGCGTCCTCAAATAAACCAGCGTAGTACCAGCGAAGCAAGACTTAAACGTTTGAACGTTCGAAAGTGTAAATTATAAACCTTAGACAGATAGAACATGGGAAAAGTGAAACAAGCCAGATAACGCTTTTGACATAGCGGCAAGACAAAGAAGCAGAAAGAGCAGAGAAAATTTCAAAGTTAATCCACTAATAAAACAAACAAGAGACTGAAATACTCAAAAATGTTAAGAAGTTGAAATTGCAATAGCAGGCCACAGAAGTACTAGATTATTAAAATATATACGTTTTTAGTGCGGTTATCCTATACTCAACTTACAAAAATTCAATGATGTAGACTTCACTGTGTTTACAAGCAATAATAATGATGTGAACACGATTACTAGATTTTGGATGAAGCATCTGCCAAGGGTGTGACAGATGCGGTCACTTCCAAACAAATTGTGTTTCTATCTGATTGTCGTGAAAAGCATTATGCGTGGTAACCCAGTTTTGTTAATTGCTCCTTAACGGCGTTTTCAAAAAGATTAGGCGCAATAGTCCAAGATTTCAACATTGAAAAAAATCACGCTCTAAACAATACGATGAGTCAGATCGCGATAGTATCGCGACTGCCTAATTAAATAATGGGAAACCTATAGAATTCCGAAATGTTCAAGGGATTCTCAAGTAGTCCATTTTCCCACGAACGTAATGCTGCAAGCATTACCGTGTGCTGTTATTCTTAATCAAGGTTGGCTCTCACCCCACCTTCGATACTATTTATTCCTAAACACTTTCATCTCAATTACAGCCCGGCTACGACAATGCAAAGGCTGCGACCGCCACAAGAATTTCTTTCACACTTTGCAAAGAAATTTATTTGTGGGTGAATACGCAAGTGATACTAAATTTTTAAACACATTTAGGTACTCACCATAGCAACCTTCAAAGGGTCGGTAATTAGCTCAGCCACTAGCAGTTCCAACAGTACGTTATTTAGTAGTCGTTATTCTGAAAATATAGCTCAACGACTGGCAATCTTCAGAGTGGCTGGAACATACTATACACCCAATAGCAACTGGCAACCCTCAAAAGTCAGTATTTGTTCACAATTACGAATTTAGTTCTTCTTTTCAAGCTTCTCAATTAGGTTTTCAACTTTGAAGACAGACCTTTCCCAGTCTTCTTCATATGTACGTCTTTAGTTGATCTTTTCCATGTTAAGCCTCCGGATTTCTCGCTATCTCATCTGCGGTCTTTCTTGGCGACCTTCGTATAGATGCCAGCTTTGTTATGACTTAATAATATCCATTTCCTTGGTGTTTTTCGTCGTATAGTATCTTTTAACGTTATTCCAAGTATTCTTCCCTGTATACTTTTTTTGTTTCTTTTTTAATTTTGTGCGTAAAAGCTTTGGTGCAATGGCAAGCACGCACGTTTTATGTCAAGTTCAAGCATTATAGAGTTTAGTCGCTGATGCATTTTAATAGTAGTTAATTAAACAATGACTACTAACAATAAAGTATTCAAATGTTGTTAATATTCAGTGAATTTTATACACAATAAAGTTCAACCACTGACATCCTTCAGGAGTAGGTCGCTATTCGGGAATTCACTTACTGACACTCTCAAGACTCTTAAACACCAGGTTAAACAGAAAAATCAATAGTGGTTATCCTATAGTTATTATTCACAATAGAGACTTCTATCGCTACAGCAAAGATCTTGGTCAATGACAATGGTTAATCAAAATAAAGAATTTAGCTACTGCTATCCTTGAAAAGTTGGTGATCCTTGAAAAGTTGGTGGTGATTTAAAACAACCAAGTTCAATTACTGACAACTTTAAGAATGGTTATTACACAGTAATCACTCAGAACAAAGTATTTAGTCATTTGCTACGATCCGAAAGCCCCGCTTAATACATTTTCGCCCAGGTTTTCTCGCAGATTCAACAATACGTTTCGGATCACCTACCTAGTTTAGCAACATTTGGATTTAAGGGCGACGCACTTTTGCCTCCACAATCTCGTGTATATAGTTTGGAGGTTGGGGAAATCTCTTTAGACGCGGAGACTTTTTAAAAAGAGAATTCTTCTTATTTTTCCTTCTAAATATACACGACGTGTTTGTACGCGACTTTCCTTAAGTATTCCGCCAAGTGCGTATTTTTCCAGACGAAAACGTCGTAACAGGACAGTCTTGGTCTTGTTGTTGGATCGCCACAGCTGCCTGGTTACTTGGAAATATATTAGTTTTCCCAGGAGTACCCACTGGTAACCCACGATTTGAGGTAGGACCTGTTCATAACTATTTTCGCCTTGGCAAATTTGTTTTTGCTCTTCCTTTTCGTTTTTCATCTTCCCGCTTTTGTTTTACTTCTCTTTTGGATTCGCCATGTGGCTGGTGTGCTTGCAATCACAAGTTACAGATTTAAACGCAGAACTGAACACCTGCGGCCGCGAATCCCAGTTTTCCTCAGCATGCAGCGTAGTTATTTAGGGGAGATCTTTCTAATCTTCTGGGTACCTAGCAACACACTTCGCGCTTCCGAGGGAAATTCCTAGTTTGCGGACATAATTCGAACATCGGTCGCTTCCCGATTGTACATTACATTTTTACAAACCTTAGTGTCGATGGATGACCACTCGTTCCACCAAATGTAACAGGCACAGTGGACGGAAGAACCTCATTATACACAGTCGTGTGTTATTAGGAGATTATAACAAAGATTATGTGTTGAAAACCACGGTTAACATTAATTCTTCGTTTGAGAAGGCCGTTTCGAAGAGCGTATCCACCAGTCAGCTTAATTTGTAATTTTATTTGAGCGTTTATTCAGCTTTTCCATTCAGGACCCTTATTACGTCTGATAGGTGTCTCATTCAAGTTAGACCTCTTTGCTTGTATGGCCATCTACTATTTGTGCATCAAATTTATTATATTAACTAATATGTCAATAATTTATTTTGTGGTTTCATTTCGCGTTCACGAACGTGGTGTTTATTTAGTTATATCTTTCTACACTCTTCCTCTCTGTAGTGCCTGTACCTCAGGGGTCCAATCTTGGACCCTTACTATTTTTACTGTTTATTAACGACCTTGGGCTTACTTTGCAGTACGAAACGTTAATGTTTGCGGATGATGTGAAGATATTTACATCAGTTAACACTTCAGTTGATTGTATCAATCTGCAAAGTAATTTAAATCTTCTTAGTGAATGGTGTACTAATAATAAACTTAATTTAAATGTAGCGAAATGTAAAGTTGTAACCTTTTCAAGGAAAGACCTGCCAGTAGTTTTTGATTACAGCGTTGGTGTAGCAAGTTAGATAGGTGTTACGAAATAAAAGATCTTGGTGTAATTTTTGACAGCGAATTGTCATTTAATACGCATATTGTGCAAATGGTATCATCTGCCAATAAAATGTTGGGTTACATAATGCGAAATTCAAAACAATATTCTAATATAAGTACCATTATAACATTATTTTTTTCACTTGTACGATCGCGTCTTGAATATTGCGCCTTAATATGGTCTCCTTACTATGATCGATATAAAGTGCTTATTGAGGGTATTCAACGTAAGTTTTTAAAATACCTTTGGTTTAGAGTGTATGGTTCTTATCCAACCATAGGGTTTCTAAACGAAGAGCTGTTGGCCGCCTTCCATATGTGTTCTCTTGATACTAGACGATCAATAATTGCTTTAACGTTTTTATACAAACTATTGCGTCACCAAATTGATTGTCCTTCAATTTTGGCTATGATTAATTTCCATACACCAAGAAGTAATAGTAGATTACAGTGCACTTTTTACTTACAAAGAGGTAGAACTAATTTACTATTAAAATCTCCTATATTGGTTATGTGTTCACTATACAATAAAATTTGTGGAAAATGTGATATCTTTGAATCCACACTAAAATTGTTATTGGAAACTTATTATGAATATTGATGATCCGTTTTATAAGTTATGTATTTCCAAGCTTACATCTATACCTTATCGTCGTAATTTTATGATATTTTTTTGTAATTTGTCCTTTAATTGGCTCTGCTGTTGGACAATAAATATATTATTATTATTATTGTCATTATTACGAATAAACGTTTGACTGTATCCGATGTCGTTTCTTTTCTTTTGGGTATTTGTTGTCTTCTTATAGACCTGTTTTTCATTGCAGCTCATTTACTCCATGTGGTTCGGCGGAGCGAATTACGGTAAGGTATTGAACCTTGCGCCCTTATCTGTTAGATCATTTATTGCTCATGATAATTAGGTGAATGTATTACGTACCCTTCATGCTTGTATTACATTTCACCTGCTACATGTTTAACAAATATGCTAGTACATGTGTATATTCCCACAAAGAGTCTGTGATTATTAACAACAAACAGTTCAATCCTCAAGAGCGAGATGAATTACTGACACATATAAAACTAGTTTATGAAGCTGTGATTACTCAAAAACAAGAATGATATTCCAAAAAGATGGCGGTATTTAGAACAAAGGGTTGTTCATTGAATTCTTTTGAGTGGTTATTAAATAAACAGTAATTACTAAAACAAAATCAATAACAGCCTTATGACTAGTTTTCTTATAGTGGTTGCTCACACCACACACTTCAGTCTTTGACATCGTCAAGGGTCATTGGCTATTCACAACAAAGATATAACTAATTGACACACTTAAGTGCAAGATTGGAATAATAATGACGACACGTCCAAATATGATCAATTTTTGCATTGGAAATGGAGAATGGATGGCAATTCTGTATTATTAGTGCCTCAATATTATGTCATAGTTTCATTTAATTATGTTCTATCATTATATTTTTATCTTAAATATGTTTTGCAAGTCTCTATCTCCTGCTGTAAGTATTTTGATCACGAAAACCCATTACAATAGGAGAACCCACTTGTGGTCGACGAGCTGTAAAAGTGACCTGCAAATTTCTAACTGACATTCGATAATTTCGCTGCAGTGATTGTTTAATCATCTACAACGACCAACCTGTGCGATTAATCCATCCGCGACCACGTACGAATCGGTCCAATTAAGCCTAAAACGCGCTGACAGGGCTGAGCATAACAAAATGACATTGATATATATCTGCCAAGGTGTTGGTTCATTAAGAACTTGTAAATTATAGAGGAAATAATTACATCAATGTGCAATTAAAAGCGTGTACGAGTTCAATTGTGAACGAAAAAGTTAATTGTGTTTTTCTGTGTGGGCACTTAGGCGTTATTATTCCTTTGTTATCTCGAAGTTAAGTTTAGTCCGTGACACATCTACTGCTGTTAAAGGTTGCACGCTGGGGCGTGTGCGATAGCAGAATAAGACAGTGTATTCAGGCATTTAAACGGACAATTTTGGAATTACAACACTTCCGGAATTGGACCGTGTCGTTGTTGGGCTCGGAGCATTTTTAGTCTTTTAAACGCTAAGAATGGTCGTGAAATATCTTGTTATTGGTAGACATAATATATACAGTTGCGCTTAAAGCTATGTATGTGAAACCATAATTGAAATTTCATTATCCAATCAGACACGAATTGTAAAACGAATCAGAATTATGCATTTATACCGAAAGCTCCGCCAGGAAAACATGGAACCTTGAATACTCATTGCTTCCTACTTTTAGAATGTTCTGCTTATCACATAATAAGTGATTGAAATGAAGAAATCTATAGAATTCTTCCAACTAGATTGTTTAATTGGTTTTCAAATTGGGTTTCAGAAGAAGACCATCACGTCGGGGTTCCATTGAAGATTGAACAGCGGAAAAAATCCTTTACATATCTCGAGGAAATTCCATAAAAGGTACAATTTTTCCTTACACGTGCCACCTTTTTATTCAATGAGACAATCAAATCAATTTCGTTGTAACCCATACTCGGCTGCAGTACTATAGACAACAAAAATACAAACCAAGGCCACAAGGGTAATTACACATTGTCATGGAAATGAATTTATTGAGGTTCGGCTTTGGGGCGATTCTACATACAATACGAAAATTGAAGCCAAATAATTTCTGAATTGGCAATCGCATATGAATAAGTATGTGGGTCAAAATAGCTTCGGTAGGTAGACGAGCTCCATGACAACGCGCTGAATTACTGGCTTATGTAACAATGAAAATGATGTCAGGCCTGGAAACGAAGCAAATACGCCCTACCGGAATTTCCATTCTGGTGGGCCTTCAAAAACTGGTAGCACATATGTAATTAATACAGTCTAGTAGGTATGTACTTTAACAAATAATTTATAGCTACTCGTTGACTTAACCTATCATTTGGATTTGCTGGTCTTTGACTTCGGATAACCCTGAATGGAGAAAATATAATTCAAGAGCAAGTAATCATAATCAGATTAATTCAATGACACAGGTTTTTAGAAAATTTTAACAATGCACCCAAACTGAGTGTTAAGAATATTAGAAGAAGAACGTAATTAAATGACCAGGAAAGAACATTAATATCCACTCAGACTAAGATGATGATAATAGAGGCTATGAATCAATGTGGAGCTGGAATTGATTGCTAATAGATATATTGTTAGAAATAGGACCAAAAGGAAAATATGAGATAGAAGAAGATGACATAAAGCAAAAAATAAATCTACCTTCAACATTTGTTAAGACAAAATCTACTACTAACATCATATAAATAAAGACAATTTCGCCTGGTTATCCTGGCAAAATTATAGTAGTTTGCAACAAACTGTTGCAATGAATTAAATCACCTAACGGTTACAACCTTGTATAGGAAGCATGCAAGATGCAATCCTCTTGAGATTCTAATCTTTTTCTTGACTAATTCGTTACAGCTGGTGAAACATCGAATCATTACTCTAATTTAGAGTCAAGACAGTAGAATGAATCAGCGAAAAAACAAAAATGAAAAAATTATAGAACTAATAGGTGGTATGGTAATATTAGAAAGAGTGTCTGTGGAAACTGGGTAAACACCATAAAAGATCGTGATAGATAGAAAAAATTAGGGGAGGTGTACATCCAGATGTAGATGATGAACACCGCTTACAGAAAAAGAAAAAAAGTCAAGCTTAGATAATAGAGGATGGTTGGAACATCGAGTTGTATACAACTCGAAGACTAGACAATTATCACCCTCAAAATGAATCGGGTAACTACAGGCGCAAGAAGAGAAAAATCAAAATGTGAACAAAGAACGATAGCACAGAAGATGCCTTAAAATATTTGCCGTTACGACAGATCTTTGGTGTTTTACTAAGATGTGCATCAAGTAAAAGATTTTTTATTCTCGATATTTAGTTGGTGTCTTAAGGTACCCGACAAAGCGATTTTATAAGCCACAACCATTAATAACCAAACCAATTCTTCACTCTTGTAAATACAATTCACAATGTTAAATTTCAACTGACAGAAGATCTACCATCTAATTTAGTGCCTTGTTTCCAAAACACAAAGGAGGAACTTCAAAAGTAGTTGTGACGATAGGAAAGCTTTGGTTAATTAACGTAAGAAAATGAAAGCGAGTGTAACCATGCTTAAAGGTAGATCAGAGAAGTGAAGAAAAAACAAATATAGAACAGTAATGAAATTTAGAGTTTTGAAGAAAACAGGTCAGTAGATTCAATACATGATTATAACGCCTAAAAAAGTGTTAAGATGTTTTAGCCACAGATGGTGGAAACGAGATTTTTCTTTTCCTAGGAACCCTTCTTAGCATAATGAAGGTATTTAGTTATTGACCATTGGGAAAAGTTCATGCTTTTGCTTGGAAATCTATATGGCATTAACCAGTAATCCTTGTGGATTTACCAAGGAAACAGTAACGTCGTTATGACATGTCTTTCTACTAGTACGATGTGTATCATCAAAAAGATTCTTCATTCGTGGGGAAGTCGTAGTATAATTTTGGCCATACAACCCTAGCGCATTTTTAGACATTGTCTATTAAGCAAAAATATCTTCAATTGTACAAATATAGTTCACAACGTAAAATTGAAGCTTAAAACGTATGAAGAATTTGCCATATCCTCCTGATTTGGCGCGCAATTTCCAACATACAAAGAAACAACTTTGAAAGTGATTGTGCCAATAGAGAAAACGTTGATTAACCAATGTGTAACGTTTAAAAAACGCACAACTTTACGATACGGCTGTTGGAAGAAGTGCAGTTTAATATGCTGTGACAAAAAGAAAGTTACAGTAGTTATAGTTACATGGTAAAGGCGTAGCACCAAAGCATAGTTATATAAAATAATGTGATACAGTTTGGCAACACTGTAGGCCCTATATATCTTTCTGTTAATTGTTTTCTTTCTTCAAAATCGAAGAAGAATCATGAGAGAATTTTAAGAGTTGTGCATACCACAGCAGCAGTTGTATTCTGAAAATTTATATGAACGTAACATTGGATAAAGCATCACAGCGCTTTTATCTCGAACGAGATAATTTATTTCTTCCTGTTGTACTTCTTCCGGGATCAAGTATCCCGGAAATGATCCGTTTCACCTTATATAGCTCCCTGTTACAAGAAAGTGGCCAAGTTCTAACCATATATGAGTTTATATCAAATATAGGTAGATCTCAGAGAAGTGATCTCACAAAACTATCTTCCCCCAAGATGAGTCTTTGGTGTTGTGTTGTAGTATGGTTTTGGCTAGATGGCAGTTATTGGTATCTGAATTGTCACCTGTGCAAGCAAAGTCGTCACTTCTGCAATACACGTCACCATGTGAAATTCCAACTTAAAGAAGAATCACTTAAATCTTCATTTGTATACTGAAATATCTAAACTTCATTATATTCGACTTATAGAGCCTTATTTCCAAGACCCTACGTAACAAAATTGATAACAATTGTAGTAATTGAGAAGCGTTTGGTAAATCAGCGCGCAGAATTTAAAAAATAGACAGTGAGTTGATGCTAGAATAAGCGTGGTTGAATATATTTACGTTGGAAAGCAACATTGCTTAAGAAACAATATATACTGGGGATACTTTTCTGTTAATTATTTTGTCAAATTGTAAACATTTAAGAGCTTTGAAGAAAACAGTATCAGTTGTTTAAATGGGATACATAACTTTCTCCCTTTTTCTTAAAAACTCCGAAGTTAATTGATGTATAACGTCCAATCAAACAATACATAGTCTCAATTGTAACCATATGTTCTTCTTCTTCTAGCTTTGATCTACACATATTCGGACATAGGCCTGCTTATTTTCTTCCCATTTTGTTTCATCCTTCGCTCTGTAATGTCATTCCATTCCGTACATTGTTAGTCAACCTAGTTTGTGGTCTCCGTACACTCCCCTCCTCTATCCCTAAGGTCTTCAATCTAATTTGTTTGCATTTTCTCTTCGGGTCACATATCCTGCGAATTCCCATTTTAATTTAGCTATTCTTTTCGCGACGCGTTCCACTTTCGTTCTTTATCTAATCCAGACTAGTCCTCTTGACTTCTAGGAAGATCCTTAACATTTTCCTTTCCAATCCACCGCGATTATCTGTTTTTGAAGTGAATTGAATTGTGTAAGTTATATGGATTATAACTTATAAGAGAGCTGATGAAAGGATAAGGTTTGTAAAAAAAGGAATACTAGTGCTTCCGTAGCTTTGTAAATGTAGTTATTGTACATCGGAGTCGAAATTCGTTATTGTTCGTACTGAGGCTGATTGTAGACAGCTTAACCAATTAGGTAGTTATTCATTGTTATGGTTCGCCAAGGGTCAACTTGCCGTAGAGAGTGCTCTCGCGCCTGGATCAGGGGCCATTCGGTGAGATGGCCCCCGATCCCTGACCTGTTAAGCACCTTGCTTATCAGTGACTCCAGATAGCTCGTCTCCCAAAGATTCCTTGTGCCTGTGTCTTTTACGGTCCATGCAGCCACCGTAATTGCGGGTTACGTTGACATGGGTTGGACCCATTGATGCAGTTAACGTTCGGTTAAGGCATACTAGATGCGGTAAGCATCCGTGTTTTCAGGATTATTACAGGCACATCATCGAAGGTGCATCGATGTCTTCTTCGAGATGTGACGGGGGAACGCCGCCGATGGCCATAAAACCCGTAAGTATTATGTAATCAGCACATTACTGCTAAAAGCTGAATGTTTGTTATTTTGCTGGCAAGACTGATTGTGGAATTGGCTGAGTTTGTGCTCACGGTCGGGCGTGTGTGACCACCTGCTATATGAAAGGACTCGTCGTTCGCCTTGCACCCCCAGTATCATGTTTCTGATTTACAACCCCAGACAGAGTTTCGGATAAGTCGCCAGTTCTTGTGAAGTTATGCGTGTGAACCGATCTGAATCCAGGAAAAAATAAATTAGCCCAGGGCATCGAAAATATGTTCCAACAAAATGAACTGTTTTATCTTGCATATCTTCCTGTTACAAAAACGCTGTCTAAGTTCTGATCCTACACGAGTTTATGTCATATTGGTAGATACGAGGAGATGCGGTTCCTAAAGGTGGTAGAAAATTATAAAAACAAAGAAACAGTACTTGACCACCAACGCTTTGAGGGGATGACACAAGAAAAAGTTTGGTTTGGAATTATTTCTATTTTGGGACGTGTTATTAGGATTTTATGTTGCCATTCAACAAAGTTTTCCATGCATTTCTCATTGTTAATAAGCATTTCAGAAACAGCCCCGCCCTCATTGTCGAAATTTGACGAAATAAGGGTTATAGCGCCACCTTCCTTCCTATAGTCGTTACGTTCTCTCTCCCGTTACATTCCTTATCTCTGCAGAAACCGTACTCCGGGGTGAAAGAGCCGCGGAACGGCAATAAATAGTGCAGAAGATGTGATTTATAGTGGCCAGGGTGTGCTCATAGACGATATTTCAATACCGTGGGAAAGACGGAGACTTCCAGTGTTACGCTGTGTGCAACGGCCGTATAATAGAAGTCAGTCGTGAATAACAGCCCAAACAAACATTGTTCTTAACCTCAAACGCTGCATTAATCTATAAATAATTGCCGTGCGAAATGAATTACCCGCCTCTACTTTGCCGGCCACTATTCCTCCAAACGATTACGACAGCATCCACGAAACAATTACTGTAAAAAGTTCATGGTTCTTATCGCCCAGTCGGTCGCAGATGCCTTGTAAGCCAATACATTGTTTTTTCCATGTTGCTAGCCAATTGCCCCAATTTGCTCTTCTTAAAGAAGCAGATCAGTAGGCTTAGACTCTTCTAATCTAATGGGCGTTGTTTACTTGGTTTTTAATTAACGCATCAAAGACGCGAGTTCCCATAACTGCAAGTACCATTGTCGGTCGAGCTCGGATAATCTCATGGCGTGGGGGCCCACAGGGTAAATACAATTTGAAACCGTTTCCGTAACTAATTGGACGCCGAGCATCGTGTAAACGATTTTCAGTATGAAGAAATTTATTGGAAGTCTGCGGCGCGAGATCCCGTAAATATCAAGAAAGGAGAGGTCCTTGACGTTTCGCGTCTAAGCCGGATGAGACTTTCTATGAAAAGTTTAATGGCATCCAAAGACTACAGTGGCATTTCGGGCTCCGCAATAAATTGCACGTGCAGGATTGGCCTGGAGGTGCCTGGGGACACCCTGTATACGACGGTCACGCAGGTGCGCTCACTCGCAGGTTTAATTAGTCATCGGTGAGTTACTTTCATTGGTAATTAGTAATCCAAATAAAACATGATTCGTTTTTACGGCAATTTATCTTCTTGCCTCGCTAATTGTGAAAGGTCGACGATTATGCTCTGTTTAGGAGCAGTGGCGTGTTTACAAATTTCGAGCTTTTGCAATATTTTGTAGTGCGTCCCGTTACCTAATCATATTCTTATACTAGTATAGATTTAGTCAAAAAAAAGGGAAGAAATCAATGGCTTGGGGAAGATGTGTAACCTTTTCCAGTATCTAGAAAGATCTTGAAAGGTTTAAGTGCTAGATCAGGGTGTATGAAACCTCCCTACACACCTAAGCTTCACCTTGTGGTCCTTTTATCTTTTGATTTTTTGTTCTTTGTTTTTTTTTTGTTAAATAATCTGTAAAAGAAGAGAAAAAGAATAAAGGCTATTATTATTATTATTATTATTATATGGTTTCCATCTGGAATAATTACAATAGCTACAGTGTTGAAAACATTTAGTCTTAGTAAAACTCTAGCAAGGCAATGTTACCATACCAATTGGTGTCTAAGGTACCTGATCTTCCATGCTCGTAAAAACCAGTTTCCTTTCTCTTAACTCTTTTGAATTCGCCTTTAATAAAAACCTGGGTCCACCAAGAACGTTTTGCTCCCCTTTGAGTCACCACGTTCCCACCCCTTGCTAGGGTTACTGGTGAGTAGTTATAACCCCGTTTAGAAGATTACCAGTATAAAAAATAATCCTCCGGCATCAGCTAGCTACCGTTCTGAAGCTGCCAATAAATATCGCGCATCGATATCGATCAGTATCATTGTTCGATCGGCTGCCGCCGCTCCATCGCTAATGACCACCACACGCTCATTGTTGCCCAATCCGAACGGCACGCTAATTCGATCGACTTTACTTTTATTTTCGGTCGTGCTAAGGTTGAGGTTACGTTTCAACAGATATAGGTTAACTATTTGAACGCTTTTATAACCTTCGGATCATGAAGTTGTTAGGATTAATGTCCGTCGGTTTTGCGTTGGGTAAACAAATTACGACACCTAAGTGCCAGTCTTTTAGGAAACCAACGGCAGAGTGGGCGCTGATATATTACCAAATATTACTGCAATTTGAGGTAGCCATTTAAGGCTGCTGCACTATTACCGGAAATTCTATTCCACGCTGTCGATGATCGATTCAGATGAAATAGAGGTTGGAACTACTAGCGACTGCACAGTAGAGGGATGTCTAATGACGTCTCACTAATGTTCACCATTCATATACATGTAAGTGCTTTGAAGAAACACTTGAGTAAGCGTATTGGAATTCCATTCCTCAACTGACTTTACCTTATTCAGGCAATAGGCAAATTAACTTGATGACTTGTCTACTACAAAACCGTCTCAACAATGAAAAGGTAACTTTCCAAATTTCTATTAAATGAAGATATGGGTAAATTTTTAATCTGGGAAGAGGAAGTGGTTCAACGCCTGCTTACATACCAAAGACTTGGTGTGAACTTCTAACGATTAAATGATTGCATTGGTGAACGTAGACGATAATTAATCATTTTAAGTGTTTATTACTAGGCCCATGTTCATGCACTTAATGATTTAATATCCAGGTGTTATACTCAAAACACTTTTCCCATCAAGTCTTGGCATTACTGGTTATCATGATGTATTATTAATTTTTCGACAAGTAGTAAGTCTAAAAGAAAGTACAGAATAGTTCTTTAATGACTTTTCATTAAAAATGAACGTTCACATGAGGAAAAGATTTGACTCCCCGACACGCTGACTTTGAATTAATGAGGGAGGTCTTCCCAATAAATTGAAAATAAAATCAATTCCTCGGAAGGTCGTACGTTCGATTTCCGTGGTCATCTGCTCACCTTTCTGGTCTTTGCTGTCATCCTTCAATACTTCTTCTTCTCACCCATCCTGTAACTCCCGTTACAGGCGGAAGATAGAGGCAGGATCTCTATAGAAGCCCCCAGTTGGTGAATTGAGATACTTTGAACCTTTCACCCTTTATCTTAGCGACTATAATAAATAGCGACAAAGATTGCAGAAAACTTGTTATTTATCTTAATAAAAGGGTTGGCGATCTCAACCTCAAGGGGTAGTTAATTAGTAACTATAAAGAAGACCTTTTATGACTTTCCTAAATTAATGAATTTCTGGAATTTCCACACTTCCTTTATAACCCAGGTACCATAATGGTTTAACTGACACAAATAACAAAAAGCTTTACTTTTATAAAAGTAGTTCAGCTCTCAACCTTATGGGGTACCTAGTTCGTCCTTAATGCTACGAAGTGTTTTATCAACTGTGTAAACGAATCAATAGAACAATGAAAACCCATCAAAAGACAGCTATAGTACTTTACACCGAAGAACGAGAACAAAAGAACTGAGTTTGTTCTTTATCCTAGTACCGCATTCAATTGTTTTGTTGTTAAAATATCTATATGCATAAGGGGACATAATCCAAGCTGAAATGTTCATATTGGTGATTAAAAAGAGTTTTAATAGAAATACCATCGAACAACATATTCCAATCCCTTAAAAATGACTTCTGTCCCATTATAACAAAGATCAATTTTGTCTAAATAATAAAATTGGTTCTGAAGACTATTATTTCGTTAAAATATAATAATAATAATAATGGTGCGGCACTAACACCCCATGAAAGAGCTTGGCCTGCAAGGCGGAAGGTCAGAGCTTTGGTATCCTGGCTCTACGAAATACAATTTTATTTAGTAAAAGCGAATTAAAATTTTGTTTACAGCGCTAATATCCTTATTTTTACTTTCGTTAAATAGATTATAAACTCATTAAAATTATGTTTATCTAGTTAAGATCAGTTTTAACCTAGTTCAACTATGAAACCTTGCCGCTAAGACTTGTATCTTGTTATAATAACTTTTAATATCTTTAAAATAACATTTAATCTTGTTAACAAAATCGGAAGCTACGTCTAACGATTCTACATTTTGTTTTGACTTTCATCCCACTAAAAGGTGTTCATCCCGGTAAAATGAATTTTCTCCAGTATCAAATTTGGTCTTGGTATAATGGCTTTCAGTGTTAAACTCTTTTAAATAATTTTCAACTTACCAAAATAACATTTAGTCTCGTTAAAACTTTCCTTAATTTAATTCAGAAAACTTTTTTCTATTTGTATTTCGAATGAATTCCAGTAAAACCATTTTTATCTCGTTAAATCGACTTTCCTTTTACTCAATCAAATTGAAATATCGCAAAAACTATTAGTATTTGCCCAGAACCAATTTTCATGAAGTTTAAAGGATTTTACATTTTACTTAAACTTATAATCTCGTTGTAAAGACTCTAATTTTGTTAAAACGACTTATCATCTTGTTACATTGGGTTTAAATATTGGAGAAGCTCTTTCGATTTCGTTAAAACGTATTTTAATGTAGCTTACCGTGCGCTTTTTGTTAATCCCTTAAACATCGTTAAAAGAACTATTATCTCGTTAAACAGCCTTTAATCTGGTATAAGCAATTAAATCTCCTTGTATTGACTTTCCTTTTATTGTAAAGACTTTTGTTTGGTTACAATCTACATTCTTACTTAAGTATTATTTTCGTTAAATCGACCTGTGATACTGCTAGAACTTTCGTTGTTCTATGAATTTTAGTATCGTTAAAATCACATTGCCTTCTAAAGTTGCTTAAATATCGGAAAAGGAATTTTACATTTTAACCCCTAAAATCTGGTTGCAAAAACTGATATCTCTTGAAAACAGCATTTTATCTGGTATAACCAATAAAGTCTCCTTGTAGAAGCTTTAATTTTATTGCTCTTATTTCGTTGTACTGACTTTGATTCTTGTTATAACGATTCAATATCGTTAAAAATTCAGTTGTCATTTTTAAATACCATCGATTTTTAAAGTCGTTAAGTGACTTTGAAGTTTATAACAATAATTTCATCCCGTTAAAACGATTTTTCGTCTCGTTGAATTGAATTTGAGTGTTGAAAATGCTATATATTTCCTTAGAACGAATTTCAATGTAGCTTAAAGGGCTTTACATTTTGTTTAAACTCAAAAATGTCCTTGTAACGACTCGAATTCGATTTTTGATATTGCTTGAACTTTCGTTGTTCTATGAATTTTAGTATCGTTAAAATCACATTGCTTTCTAAAGTCGTTTAAACGATTTCTCATTTCATACAACGAATTTTATCTCGTTAGAACGATTTTTCATCTCGCGGAATCGAGCTTAAATTTCGAAAAAAACTATTTGCATTTCGATAGAGGAAATTATAAATAGCACAAAAAACCGTAAACGTTAAAGAACCTTAAACCCTAAACAACTGATATATATATCTCTTTCGATTTGATCTGGTATAAACAATTAACTCTCGTTGTAGAGGCATTAATTTTATTGCTTTTATTTCGTTGTACTGACTTTGATTCTCGTTATAACCATTGAATATCACACAAATTTCGTTACCATTTTATTTTTAATATCTTGAAAACACATTTCGTTAAATATATTTAAATGCCATTGATTTTTAAAGTCGTTAAGTGACGTTGAAGTTCATAACAACGACTTTTCGTCTCGTTGAATCGAATTTGAGTGTTGGAAATGCTATGTATATTTCCTTAGAATGAATTTCAATGTAACTTAAAGGGCCTTACATTCTGTTTAAACTCAAAAATGTCCTTGTCACGATTCGAACTTCGTTAAAGCAGTACTTAATTTAGTGTAAGTAATTAAATCTCATTGTAAAGAGTTTTAGTTCGTTATAATAACTTAGCTCTTGTTAAAACGTCCCTAAAACCGTTAAAACTTTCGCTAGTCAAGATCTTCAGTGCCGTTAAATGGTAATTTGTAAATCCCATTGGTTTTTAAGTTCGTTTAAATGACTTTGACTTTCATAACGAAGCTTTATCTCGTTAAAAAGATTTATCTCGTTAAAAAGATTTATCTCGTTGAATCGGAATTTATATCGGAAAAACTGTTGGAACGTGGTTAGAATGAATTTTAATGTAGCCTCAACATTTGTTAAACCCTTACATATCGTTGAAACCACTTGTATCTCGGTAAAACAGCATTTAATCTGGTATAAACCATTAAATTTATTTGTAACGCCGTTTATTTCGTGACAATCTACAATCTTACTTAACTATTATTTTCATTAAAACAATTTTTGATATCGCTCGAACTTTCGTTATTCTATGGATTTTAGTATTGTTAAAATCGCATTGCTTTCTAAAGTCGTTTAAATGATTTCTCATTTCATACAACGAATTTTGTCTCGTTAGAACGATTTGTCATCTCGCGGAATCGAGCTTAAATATCGCAAAAACTGTTTGCATTTCGATAGAAGAAATTATAAGTAGCTCAAAAAAGCTTACACCTTAAAGAACCTTAAACCTTAAACAACTGATATCTCTTTAAAACAGTATTTGATCTGGTATAAACAATTAATTCTCGTTGTAGAGCCTTAAATTTTATTGCTTTTATTTCGTTGTACTGACTGATTCTCGTGTAACGATTCAATATCGTTAAAAATGTTGCTAACATTTTATTTTTAATATCTTTAAAACACATTTCGTTAAATATATTTAAATGCCATTGATTTTTAAAGTAGTTAAGTGACGTTGAAGTTCATAACAATACTTTCATCTCGTTAAAACGACTTTTTGTCTCGTTAAATCGAATTCGAGTGTTGGAAATGCTATTTATATTTCCTTAGAACGAATTTTAATGTAGCTTAAAGGGAGTTACAGTTTGTTTAAACTAAAAAATGTCCTTGTAAAAACTCGAACCTCGTTAAGGCAGCATGTAATTTAGTGTAAGTAATTAAATCTGGTTGTAAAGATTTTTAGTTCGTTACAAGGACTGAGATCTCGTTAAAACAACCTCAAAAATCGTTAAAGCTTTCGTTATTCAAGATCTTCAGTGCCGTTAAAAGGTGTTTTGTAAATTCCATTGGTTTTTAAGTTCGTTTCATAACAAGACTTTATTTTGCTAAAACGACTTATCATCTCGCTGAATCGGATTTAAATGTCGGAAAAACTATTGGTATTTCGTTAGAATGAATTTTAATGTAGCCCTAACATTTGTTAAACCCTTAAATCTTGTTGAAACAACGTTTATCTTGGTAAAACGGCATTTAATGAGTTTTACGCTCGTTGTAAGGCATTTCATTTTATTGTAGTAACTTTAAATATCGTTGAAACAATCTTTAATATTGTTATAAAGATACTAAAAAATCACATCGCAACGATTTAAAATATACTTTGAACAGTTTTTACTCTCGTTTAAATGACTTAAAAATTAGTTGCAATTATTGTGACCTCGTCAAAACAAATGTTGGTCAATTTAGAGTCACTTAAATAACATTTACTTTACTTTTCATCGTGTTAAAATTGTTGCTAATGTCGTTTAATACATTATAATCTTGCTAAAATCTTTAAACTCATTGTAATGACTTTTATCTCGTTAAAACTTATTACAACAATTTTGAATTCTTCATCAGCGATTTGAGTCTTATTAAATCGATTGTAGATTTTATAAAATACTTTAAACGAGACAAGTGGGATAATTAAGAAAATCTTCTGATCAAATATATTTTTAAAAATGTCAGACTTTTCGAGATGAAATTTTTTGCCTATGAAATTTCCTTTAAGGTATTTTCAGCACCTTGTCGATCCATACTTGGATACATTAGCACGGAAGTAACAAAAGGATTGCATTGTCATCCGATTGTTTGCATCTAACACCTATGCATTCTAGTTTCTCTAATCCCATGGGAAGAGTACTGGAAACAAAACACCTCAGAGTCTAGACAGTTATTTTTGCGGGCGCAGCTCTGCGCTTTTCCAGTTTCAGTAGATCCTTTTTCTTTAACCGTTGCTTTACACCTTCCGACGCCCACGCTTCCGCGGCACGCCTTTGGGCCTGTCGCGTTAGAAATTGGAGAATAATAAAATTATGCAAAACAGGTAAAAGTTATTGAACGTCCGGCCGTAAGTGTGTCGAGGGACCCCCGTGGCCACCTCTGACTCCGGAGGTCGCCCATAATATGCTAATAGCGCTAGCAGTACCTTAATATTAATTAATGGACGCAAATTTACCGTACAATCCGTAAATTCCTTCGTGCTTCGACGCACGATTCGCGTCGTGATTTGCTTTGATCTCGGCGAGCGGCCGCAGAGCGGACGCGCATTGTTCGCTGAAAACTCCGGCAAAAATATTAAAATATTCGCAAGGTTGTCTGGTAGCGCCCCGTATAAAAATGGGACAAATATAGTACACTTCGCATTGGTTTTATGCTGAAGCCGCATTAATAAAGTCATCTCGACGAGTACCACGTTAAAGCATTGTTGACTTGAGGGTGGTACTGCTGCTACCGGTTCGGAACGAAGCTCAGGTAGTAGTTAGCCCTCCAGCGGTACTATTAGCGGCACACCATATAGGCAACGTCTTACGTGGAATAAATATACGAGTCTTAATAAATTTAATGAGCGCGAGACCGAGAACGGAATTTTTCAATAAGCAATTCTGATTAGGTTGGGAATTGAAACTATGAAAGTACTGTTACCAATTTTGACTTACAGCTCAATAAAGGTACCACTAGTTTGTTTTAAAATATTCTCAAATATTTTGCTATCCATAGATATTCTATAATAAATATTTCAGAAATGGCAAGCAATAGCTGACACGGTCATTTAGAGTACTATTCGGCAATAAAGCAAAAATTTGGGTGACGTTTCTTTCTCAGATCTTGACGTTCAAATGTCTTTTCATTTATTTTGTAGTTTGTAGTATTAATGTAGTATTAATTCATGTAAATTTTACATAAGCACGTAAACCTCGAGGAGATTTGAAGAATATCAATCGAGAATGTAGTAATAATTACATAAAAGCGGAAATTTTCCCACAACGAAACCTACGAATCTCTCCAGTGGTTCCAAGACTAGTTACGGATGGGAAGCCTTCCACAGCAATAACATAAGCAACCTGCCGGCCATTGATGCAGGCAAGCAACACAGATAAAATGGCACGTTGCCTCGAGAAGTGAGGCTACAAAACTCCAGAACGACTACGAGGAAAACATAACTGCTGAATAACATTGCGAATATTAGAACAATACCTCGAACACCAAAGAGCAAGAATAAAAAACCAAAAGACTTACCCCGTAGGTCGAATGAGGACCGAAGAGAGACGTCTTAACGCGTTCAGATATTGGAGGCGAAAATGCAGGGATATTCACCAACAACAACGGCGGAGCGTATGAGCGCCTGCTGAGTTGGAACGGTCAAAACGAGAATCATGGCGCGGAAAATTCGAAAAATATGCACTGTAACTATAGCCCGAAACAAGTAGATTTTTGTCCGTAACAAATCCATGTTGTATTTTTATTGTCGACACATATCTCAGTTCTAAATGACGAATTTCACAAGTTGCCAAGTTGTGTCTATAAAATTATGAAAAACAAACATTAACCACGAAATGGGAACTATTTGAATACATTTTTCCATTTTGTATTTGCTTAGTTTACTTTTACATAGAATATACCGCTGTATGGAAATTGCTATTGATACATAGCAGTGAAGTTGCACCAAAGAATATAAAAACAATTAAATTGACAATAGGCAATGTCGGAAATATAAATCTAGGTTAATTCTCATTAAAACTACAGCAATGCAGTAGCCGGATTTAAGCTCTTATTTCTCTACATGCCCCATTTATTTCGTATCACTTATTGGATCCACAATGCCGTGCGAAGTTGTCAGTGGATTACGGCAGCAGCTTTATAAAACATATATCCTTAGATAGAAAACTTGGCACGAATAGTAAGATGTATGGAGCTTATATTATATACAGGCTTAGTATATGGCAACGGACTCTGAGAGACAACAGTAGAAATTTCTATTAACAGGAGGTTTTCTTTTTTGAATATATTAAACCTCTTGTAAAAATTAAAAAATTAAGGGACATTCATATAAGTGCAACCGTCAGTTTCATCATGTGGACTCGAAATAGATTCTCTACATTGTGCAATTATTTTCTAGGTTTTAACACTAACACGCTTTCTTTTTTGATTTATGCAAACACAAAAGGATTGGTTTTATTAAAGACGGCGGAATCGAGTTGGCGAAGTAAAAAATCGCCTCCTATTTTGCCACACGACGCGGCCTCACCGAATCAAAAAACAGGCACTGTTTATTGTACTCAAAAAAACAAGTAGCACGGTTACCCACCTAATATTTTTGGCAAATAGAAAACTCCACAAAGCAAATCAAATTGGTATATAATCGATGGTTGATTACTAGTTGTAAAATTATAATAACGTGGAGAATATCAAGGTTACTTAACAACGGCCTGAGATTATGGACGGCTAACAGGTGGTTTTAATTTCAAATACTGTGATTTGGTCAGATGGGCGTAGTACACCAAATCTGCACCTGATTACTGACGCATTTCGGGATGAATCTGTTTACTAAACGTTACAAAAAGAAGCCCCAAAAATGCATCTTACAGAATTGGAGTAAAGTGAAGTCTCAAAAATTTGGAAAAATGGAAACCGGATATTTTGCCCTATCCTAAACTTATTAAAAAAGTCATGCCAATTTCAAAATTATATTAATAAAAAGATTAAATTACAAGACAACTACATTCCGGAAATGATGTGTGGTATCAGTACTGCGACAAGCAATATTTTTGTTGCATCTATTTTTAATTGAGATTGGTGAGATAATATGAATTTTACAAAATTGATTTGGCATCGTTCGTCTTGGTTGCTGAGACATGACAACAATGCCGGTGCTGAAATAAAAGCTGTTTACCCATATGGTTCATTGGCAGGGCAACCTAAACAATTATGAACAAATTTAGTAGAGCGACCGCCATGGTTATAGCACGAATAAAGAGAAGTTCTTAAGAGAAGGACGCGTATAAGAATCAGTGGTAAAAGGCTGCGCACTGCACTTTTAGTAAGTACTTCAAAAAATGTAGATTGTTAATTGATAGGACCAGGTTCGTAGGTTTTAATTTACTGAAGGGTTGAAACTTGTTGAAGGGATGAAAATGTGGAGTGTGTATTTGTGAGCCACGCCAAACTTCCCTTTTAAAAAATGTGTCGCTTACGCCAACTCATAGTAATGAACACAGCTCCACATATGAAACTGTATTAAAAATCAAATAACATACTGTCAGGGTCGAGTATGCACGAACATTTTATTTAGGTTATTTTCAGGAAAGACAATAAAAGACTCGTAGTTTTATAACTAGATGTAGGGGATCATTGTAGCCATAGGTAAACAATTATATATCTTAAACAAAAGCTTTCGTTTGATTTGAATGGGGTGTAAGCTGATATCTTTTGCAGCTGTTAGGAATGTAGCGCGACGTAATAAAAATATCATGCTGCATGATATAACAAGAGCCGAAAATTATGTAAAATTTATGACAGGGGGATTAGGGCGGAAATTGGAACGGCCGACGGTCGAAACAAATAGTCGAAAGCCGCCAATTAATTTAGTTTAAAATTGCTATTTCAACTACAGGAACACGACTTGAGCCATCAGTTAGCGCAGCGCCGCTTTGGCAACAACATTTAGATTTTTGTCATTGGTTGGACGCTCCCCGACCTGAAATGGAGGGTTTACGTGATTTGTATAAAACTCATCTGAATAGGACTGCAGGGAGAAGAAAGCCAAGTCTGGTGCATGTGGTAGTTCTACGCGTAATACGGGGAACTACTCTGACAGAACTGTTTAACCCTTGCTTCACTAGATGTAGCACAGTCCGACACCGCAAGGAAACTTGTTAGTAAGACTGTGGGCGCACCGACGCTTTTCCTCTGTTTTACTTCTCTAGGTGCAACACAGTCGGACTTCGCAAGGAAACTCATAAGACTGTGTGCGCACCGACTCTGTCCCTCTTTCTCTTCACTAGGTATAACACAGTCCGACATCGCAAGGAAACTTGTTAGTAAGATTGTGGGCGTACCGACTATTTGTCTCAGTGACCTCAATGTTAGCCAGATTGTAAACCGCACTAACTTCTTTTCTTACTATTGTAACTGCTACGAGAGGCACCAGACGAGCACTGATACTTTTTTGCTGTCAGACGAGTCACCGACAACCGTCTGACGTCATTTTAGTCTTCGAAACACCGCAGTAATTGTAAAACTATGTAGTAAATTTACACTTGGTCATAATAAAGAATATGAGATTTCCATGGCGTTGTTTTCTTTCGGTGTGAGAAGGGAAGATCTCCAGACTCTACACTACCTGATTAAGGTGGGCCTAAGTACCACCGTATATAGTAATCATCTGTAACTCAGTCGACGCACGCCGTAATACCCAGAAAACATAATTGGAAATTTATAACTAATTAAGTCCACATTCAGCACGTGTAAAATGACAGACCATGTTGGTATATATCGCAAGAGTTTGCTAATTTATAAATATGTCGCTTGTTTATATTATATAAGACCCAAGCTCTTATCTATTTTAAATCCCATATAATATTTTGATTTTATCGCGCCAGTTTACAAATTTCCACGAAATGTTGAAGCTGAGACACAAATCTAGTTAATGATGAAATATGATGGACTGAGTCGAGCTTAACAAGATGTTATCGAGCCACAAAAGTCGATGGATGTCCTGTAAGCATTCAGGCTTAATTTTGCAACCACATCCAGAGCGGTGGTGTCGATAGAATCTCTAAAATCAATAGCAGCCTTTCGAATCAACACAGAGAGCTCAGCGTCATTAATAGTTGGAGATTTTAATCGGGAACTAATTAAATAACCTATAAATGGCGAATACTGCATTAGGCAAGTCTTTCCGATTTTTGCAATTTTGCGGCTTGTCTCTGAATCCGAACAACAGAACTTACAATTACCTAATGCAAGCGGCTGTCCTATTATACGTCATTATGTTTAACTGCCGTTTCGTGATGTTAAAAACGCTTTTCCATGTAGGTAAGCGCATTTTCGGATAAAAAGACTTAATTCGCTCCGTTCTTGCCAATAAACGTCTCGGCTGTGATTTGTGCGCATGAGAACCTTAGAGAACGCAAGAAAAACTAACTTATTGGATCGTTCTTCTTCGGACGTAATAATAATTATTAATGATAAATGTGCCGTGAACTTCTTATTGCGGTATTGTTAATACCTACACACTTTTTCTCGTGTTCGAATCAGCCATACACATAAAATACATTTTGAATTATTAATCGTTGACAATACTTTCAGCCTGATTGACAGATACAAGTTTTAATTGATTGGTTAGTTTATGTGTTATTTTCAATCGGTTTTATATCCATTTTTCCTCCAGAGACACTCAAAATGTTCCTTTCAATACAGTGGAACTGGAGTTAAGTTTTGTTTTAATGAAGTGACTGATAGTAGCAAATGGTTGCTCATCTTTAGACAATGAGAAAATGATTTTGATGCCCTTGTGCTTGATTGAGATAACTTTGAAGTAAATGTTGATGTTGATACAATTAGATTGTAATATCTAACATAATGCGACTTGCAGATTGATTAAGTATCATATCGACTCTACCAATTACGCACCTTTAAAATGTTTCGCATATTTGACGGTTATTTCAAAACTAGATCGCCAGGGCTTCGCTCGAGCGATCCCGGGGCTCTCCAATTTGGCTTGCGAAAGACGACAAGGCGCGAAAACACACGTTTCAGCATGGATACTCGAAATATTGTAAAGATCCGGGACCGGGTCTAGCTACAAATCCACATTCTAGCAGATCTGACCTCAAATGGAACCCAACGACTCGCTAATTGCAAACCCGCCGCTCTGAAATATTTTGTGAATAACATAGGGCCGCGTCGTTGCCTTGCGGGGCGCCAAATATAGGGAATGTTGCGTCAGGCTGATTAGATATAAGTGTACAGTATCTTTTATAGGCATCTGCTAACATGGGAATAAATAAAAAAGCATCCGACTGGTAGTTCTTGAAAAGCTACCTTTCCATAAGTTGGGATGAGTTTGTTCCTCAATGCGAGCATCATGAATACAATTGAAGGCTAAGAGATTTCCTCGAGTTACTCACGGCGGTCCATTAAGTAGACTCGAACTCGCACACACGAAGGGACTATAAAAACGGCGCTTAAAAATATAATATGGAGCAATAAAACCTTTTACTGGCGACAGGACACGTTTAATGTGTACCAAGGTCTTTGTAGAGCGTATCTACCTCTGTATGCCCATACCTACATTCAAATACGGCGGTTTTTTGCGCTTTTGAGTGTTCCATTGGAAACGTCGCGTTCTCACGAGCAGTCGTGGCGATTCAGGAATCTCGGATAATTCACGAAACGCGCGGGCCGAAAAATCGGCTCCGAGTGAGCACCATAAATCCTATTCCTAACTGTATAGGTGAATGTGGCTGCTGATGATGTATCCGCGGGGCTAGGTCAGTTTTGCCGTGGTCGGGCTCGGGTGGAGTGAAGAAGATGCACTCAGGGCGTGCGATAGTTCAAGTCGTGACCCGCCTGCTACTCCAGAAAAACTGGCACCATAACCTAACGTATTGCCGGCCTCGCCTAACAAATTGTCCTGGGTTCCTCCCAGTGGCGTAGCCGCGATGCTGCAGCCGGCTAACGCACCAGGACTCGAACTAAAAACGATACATATCAAAATATCACTGCTGGGCATCAGGTTGTCTCTAAGGAGCTTTTAAGCGTGAAGATCCCACGGTTACCAAAGCCGAATTGTAAAATTGTAGACAGATCGATATTAGATTTTTGTGACAAGCGACGCTAGGGGATGCAATCCCAATTCCGCTCAAGCATTAGAGGCTTTACCACTGAGATACACTCCAATTAAAACCTAAAAAATTACATTGTTCTCTGTCTGTCCCATGTATGCCTTATGGCGTTAAGTCCTTTAGTCATCTTTCGTCTCTCTCTTTCTAGTACTTGATTTTTTAAGGCATTTTCTCGTTTCTTCGCCGCTTCCTCAATGTCGGCTTTCTATTCTACCAAGAGCTTCCTGATCGTTCCTATTCATCCCTCTTTTCGTGTACATTTTTGGGGTAGCTCCGTCTCATCCAGTCTTCCCAACTACTCTCCTCGGGTATATGATTTCTACTACTGCAACTTTTCATTGCTATGCGATTACAGATATATGGCTGAACATAATGGGTAGCAATTATATAGAAATTACAGAGAGAAGCCTACAAGAAGATTTCTAGAAGACAACCAACCAGATTATCTAGTCACCTGTATAAGAATTTTGACAGGTTGACCTGCATTCTCATAAATGTATCAGGAAAATCGGGAATTATAACAGTTTAACTGTGGAAAACTAGCTTGAAAATTTTCCACATTCTATTGTAAGGATAACACTTTACATTATTTTCATCCGCGTTAAACTTATGGTACAGTACCAAGTTTTGCTAGTGTACTTTACAAAGAACGCCCATTTTTGGATAAAAATATAGATGGCAATATCATTATACCATCACACAAAGTTGGTTAATTGTAAACACAGTTGCATAAAAGCTTGCTCTGTCGATATGGAACAGTCCGTAGGATCAATAATAATTTAAAACAACATTCTTAAGACTGTTTATCGTATATATGTCTAAAAGCTTGATTACAATACATTTAGAACAACAAATTTCTGTAAATCTGTAAATCGAGCCTCAAAAGTGACAACTCTTAGATTTGTATTTTCCCTTAAAAAATTAAATTAGAATTAGAAGAATAGATAGACATCCTTAAACCATTCAGTAGCACACAAATGACACTTATGGAATTTACATTTTGATTTAAACAAAACGAGAAATGAAGATAAGAGCAAATATTTGCGTCAAGAATACTTAATGAATCCATTTTTAAATAAATTATCTTTGGAATAAAAGCTATCGCTATCGATATGGTGCAGTAGGCAGGATCAAAAACAACTAACGCAACGTTTTTGAGGATGCTTGGCCGGATATAGGAACAGTGATAGCGATACACCTAAAAATTTTAAATGAATTTGGAGCAATGCATTTTTTAAGCCATTAAAATAACAAGTTCTTTGCATAAAAATTTGAAAAATTAAATTATATTATTTTTTAGTATATGTGCATTTGATTTATTCAATTCCTAAAACCATTTTCATAAATAAAACTTGAAAATTCCACCAGTTATATTTGCATATTGCGTTTAACATAACGCAGAATGAATGTAATAGTAAGTATTTGCGTCAAGAATACCTGATAACATTTTAAAATAAAACCTGCATAGAACCTTTCGATATGATGCTATCGGTAGAACGGTAGGATTAGGAAAAAATTAAAATAACATTTTCGAGACTGTTTAGCCAAATATGCGATAACGATGTATAATGATAATAATGGTGAGGCACTAACACCCGACGAAGGAGCTTGGTCTGCAAGGCAAAAGCTTTTAAATCAAATTAGAGGAATAAATATCTTTAAACTGTTGAGTAGCTAATAACGCCTATGGAAATTAAAATAACATTTTCGAGACTGTTTAGCCAAATATGCGATAACGATGTATAATGATAATAATGGTGAGGCACTAACACCCGACGAAGGAGCTTGGTCTGCAAGGCAAAAGCTTTTAAATCAAATTAGAGGAATAAATATCTTTAAACTGTTGAGTAGCTAATAACGCCTATGGAATCGGCATTTCGTTTGTAATAAAACGAAAAATGAAGGTAAAAGCAAATATTGGCGTCCAGAATACTTGATGATTACATTTTCAAGTAAAATATCTTTGAATAAAAGCTATCTCTATCGATATGGTGCAGTCGGCAGGAGGATGCTTGACCGGATATAGAAACCGTGATAGCGATACACCTAAAAGTTTTAACTGAAATTGGAGGAATGCATTTTTAAGCCGTTAAATAACAAGTTCTTTGTATAAAAATTTGGAAAATTAAATTATATTATTTTTTAGTATATGTGCATTTGATTTATTCAATTCCTAAAACCATTTTCATAAATAAAAATTCCACCAGTTAGATTTGCATATTGCCTTTAACAGAACCCAGAATGAAAGTAATAACAAATATTTGCGTCAAGAATACCCAATAACGACATTTTAAAATAACATATTTTTGCATAGAACCTTTCTCTGTCGATATGATGCTGTCGGTAAAACTGTAGAATCAAGAACAGTTTAAAAGAACATTTTCAAGGCTGTTTGACAAATATGCGATAGCGATGTCTAAAAACTTTTAAATCAAATTAGAGGAATAAATTTTTTTAAACTGTTAAGTAGCTAATAACGCGTATGGAATTTGCATTTCGTTTGTAACAAAAAAATAAAGGTAAGTGTAAATATTTGCGTCAAGAATACTTGATGACTCTAATTTCAAATAAAATATTTCTGAATAAAAGCTTTCTCTATCGACATGGCGCAGTCGGTAGGATTAACAACAACTTAAAATAACGTTTTCTAAGCTGCTCGACAGGACATAGGAACAGTGATAGCGATACCCCTGAAGGTTTTAAATTAAATTTAAAAAAATAATATTTTTAAATCGTTGAATAGCACCTCTTTTTTACTATATGTGCGTCTGTTTCATTCGGGTGTTGAAACCATTTTCATAAAGCTCATGGATTTCATTTTTGCTACCATTCTCGTTGTTTTCTCTTAGTACTTTGACCAAATTTATAACGATGTTGCTTCTTGTTAGTAACTTTTTCAATTTCAATCTTTACTATTCCCGTTTCAGTTGTTAGTTATTCCAAGTTTCAACGATATAACTATAATAAAGACATTAAAAAATCTGGGACAATCAAATTGGGGGATCTCCCAACAATGACATAAATTCATATTTTAGATTAAGCAGTTTAAAAAGGTAACACGCAAGACCTGAAGAAAATCACCATAGCTGCATGGTTCTTGCTACCGTCTTGTTGAAATCATAGATTAGGACTTCCAATACCACCCTAATTTTACACGGAAGAATGTTTTTAATATATTAACGCTCAACCGAAACATTATGTTAATTTTCTTTTAAAAAACGGAGACAGTACTGTAGTATATACATCGTAATGAAGCATTTTGTGCGTCATTTAAATGAGTTGCGTAATTATTTAAGATCCCTACAAATCTTCCAAAGAAGTTGAACCGATAAGTCAGAGTTAGAATAAAAGATAGAGATTGCCTACAGTCTAAATTTTGTAAGGATAAAATTGATTGACGCACAGTACTTTTTTCTCAAAAAAAAATCCAACCATTGCACAGATTAGTAGTTGTTTTATTGCAGTTGTTTTCGTGGCAAGTTATTAAAACGAGATCGATTCAATGGTCTCACTTTAGAAAACAGTCCTTTGCAAGCCTAAATAAATTTATTCGGTTGCTTTCTTAGGCAAACAAATGAATTTATGACATTTTCTTTGAGCGTAGCGATAAGCATCCCCACGAAGATAAGTTTCTATCTACACACAGAGACATTAGAGTGGTGAAGGCAGTACCCGAATAAAACTTGAAACACAAATACATATTGAGGTTTTCTCGAGGTTATCAGTCAGAGATCAGAGGACCTAGTTGACGTAATAATTAAAAATTATGAAGAGCCAAGATTTAATTTCTCAAAATTCCGACGACATATGATGGATCGCCTAAAACATTTGACACATATAAGGAGGTTAAATCGTGACATTTGATAAACATCCTCTTGAGAAACATGTTGACTATGCAGGACAGAATTTTAATTTCATTCTAGAAACGGGACAGATTTTTTTCTTCCCTTTATAGCAAATGTACGTAGTGTACGTATCTAAAATTGGAAACGCAGTTAAAGCCAAGATAAATGAATTTAGTAGCAACCAAAACAGTATTTTAATTGCTTACTGCCCATAACTATTTTTGCTTTTCAATGAACCCAAAATTATTTTTATGGCGTTAATTGTAAATCCTGCACCAGGCCCCTTACATATCTACGCCGCTGGTGTCTGCCGTGCAGCATCTCGCTGTTTTATGAATCTTCCACTTTTGTTAGCTTTTCCAAAGCAGCCAATGCGATTGGACCCATTAGCACTAGACCTCGCACTTTCTGCGTGAGGCGTTGACAAATTGCACGCTTTAGAAAGTGCTGGAAAAATAATAAAATAAATAATTGCCAGGTAGCAGCGCGAGGCCAAAATCTTTTAGGAGTAGGCGTGGCTTATTAATCGCAGTCATTGCTCAAAGTAACCATTCAATTAAAAATTACACCGTGCCGTTATATAAGTCCCGATTTCTAAATTTCAGGCCCGAGCCAAATGTAGGCGGAAAACCAATTAAGAATTGATTTCAGGTGTAATTCAAACCGACGGCGTTAACTGGAAAATGCTTTCACAAGTCGGTACTGACACTGTTGCTGGAGTTTATATAGTCATTGAGTATTAGGATATTTTTAATTTTTAGAAATATCTGCAGCTGCAAGACCATTCTTTACAATCTTGCTACTGCAAATATTTACATTTATTTTGGTAATTAATCAATACCACCTGAAGAACAAGGCCTAAGCGCTCCGGCCTGATGTCAGCACAGATTGGTTGAATTGGCGAATAACTGAATTTACTCCGCCTCGAGCCTCGACGTTCGATAAATTTGACCATTGACCAAGTCGACCTACGTGTGCTGACGTCACGTCACGAGAGCTGACATCTTGTCAAGGTAGAGTAACAAGACTACACACCCATCCTAAGGCGCGTCGGCTGGGTTTACCCTCGTCCTATAAATTCAAAATGCAATAGATACAGCCTAAGGGATTAATACGGGCTTACTGCGCTTGTTTTCACGCTTACCACTTGATCCTTTGGAAGATTTTTCACTCTGGGTGCATATATTTCTGGAGTTATACTAAGTCATTACCATAAATGCAGTTCTTACTCCTTAAAATATATACGTAATCTATTTACTCCGTCTTTATAACTTAGTGTCCAAACCTATAGCTTTAACATGATGATGATTATTTCTAATAATGCTCTACGAAACCATATTATTTTTGAATTTTTGACCAAGGTACATCCTCCATTTGTTAGTGTAGTTTCGTCGTTACCAGGCCACTGGTTTTATTGTTACCAATTCAAGTATCTTTTTTATTTTTTGTAATCTGCGTTATTTTCCAATACATCCTGTTCCCATTTACTGATGCTCCTTTAATCAACAACCGCTTGCTTCCATCGCGTCCATTAAACATAAAGTTAAATCCCGCTTAACATGAAAAAGTAGATGGCATATTTGCATTTGAAATAGCTCCTTCGTTCGTATAATATTTCATCGTGAGAGTACCTATATCTGTTATCCGTTTCAGATCCCAACAGAGAACGGCGTTCCTTATAAAATTTGTGTAGTGCTGTATTCTACCGATGATTTTTTAAGGGGCGAAGATCTAGTCAACAAAAAACTAACCTCATCTGCACGTGGTGACCCTGCCAAAAACTGGCGAGGTTCTGGCGATCGAGCATCGGTATAAGCTGGTATCAATAAGTTGTTCAGAGGTAACAGGGCCCTCGATGTTGGGCTAACCACCTACTCGAGTATGGAGAAATTACCGGATATGAGCGGATTAATAGAAGACATGCGAGAAATGGGAAACGAGTGGGAACATGGAATATAAAAAAGGTATACATAGTAGAGGAGATGGAAAAACACAACACAAAAAAGATAAAAGGGTACACACTTAGACACACTTTAACAGGAAGCATAGTAATAGAAGTAGGAATAATCCTCAGCAATGAAATAGAATCAAAGGTAACTAACTGAGAGCCCGAAGTTCTGGAATAATCACCATAGACTTACAGCTATAAGAAAAAGAAAACTAGGAGACACAAAAAGAATGCGATAAAACATTCAATAATAGTTTAGACACTCTAGAAACAGAAGAACGGCAATCAGAAACTCCCTGGAACCTAAACGAAAAATGGCATAAAGTCAGTGAATCAAAACGCCCAAAGAAAAAAGACTCAGAAAAAAGCATGTTGCGAATGTAAAAGAACAAACACAAAAAAACACACAGTAAGTTATATAAAAAAACGTAATCAATCAAAAGAAGCTGTAGGTAGAGCAAGTAAAGGTTTCCCTATGGGAAAAGTTTGAAAGAAAAAGATTATATAGAAAAAAACAATTATGGAAAAGGGTTGAAGAGCAACCAAGCAAAGCAGATACGAAACCTAAAAAATGAACGAGGTGAACAGGAAAGTACGACCGAAAGAGTCTTGAGAGCTTGACAAAACCACAATCAAGACAATTTTAAAAGTGAAGAAGATCAAGATAGAGAATTAAAGATCAAATAATAAGAAGAAACGAGCGAAATTGAGGATATAACTATAGAATAAATAAAACAAACACTAAAAACCACACGAAACGGAAAAGCCACTGCGAGTGATGGTATAGCACCCGAATTACTAAAGAAAGGAGGAAAATCAATCATAATATGGCTAAAGTAAATATTCCTACAGACCTAGAGAATAGAACAGATCCCAGCGGACTGGGAGAAAAATATTACGCCCACACACAAAAAAGAAGCAACTACAAGTTGCGACAATTACAGGGCACGATGCTTATCATCAGTTACAAGTAATAAAAACTCCAAAATTATATAAAGAGATTAAGACATATGGAGCCTAGCTTTATATGGCTGTGAAACATGGACCATTGAGAAAACAAATAGAAGAAAAATAGTGGTGTTACAGAAGAGCGTTGAAGATTTCCTGGAAAGAAAGAAAAACAAATGAAGCGGTCTTAGAACAAATACAAGATAAGAGAAAAATATTGACACAGGTAACAAAACGAAGAATGCCTACAATAAGCCATATCCTGAAGACAGACGGGAAAACAATTATTGAATGAAAAGTAAAAAGACTCAGGAGGCAGTCTCATGCCTGACGACCAAGGAATAGGAATTCAAGAAAAACGATTAGGAACGAAACTGAAGCTATCCTAGAGGTTAAACAAGCAGTTTTTCGACCTGAAAGATAAAAGCAGGGCCACATCATTGCGATGAAAAGTATAATAGAGAATGCAATAGATAAAAATATGACCTGACCTTCTTAGATTTTAGGACTACCTTCGATCGAGTAGCAAAAAATATATGGAAAGCGTTAGAAGAACTGCAAACCAGCCAAAAATTAACCAGAATAATCAAAAGCATAAATAAAGAACCGAACAGTAAGGATTAACGGACAAATATTTGAAGAATTCGACATGGATAAGGCGGTAAAGCAAGGATACAGTTTCAAAAATGTAAAAACAAAACCTGAAGAGCTAGACTAGGATACTACAACTTAACATCGATTTAATCTACATGGAGCATACACGTATAATCGGGGAAAATACACGAAAACTGCAACATAAGCATCCTGAAAAACAACCTACAAGAAAAGAAAATGAATACTCAAATTTGCATATCCATATTTGCACATACAGTTAAGCAGCACTAAAAGCTGTGTTCGCCCGGGATCAACTCTAGGTTAGTTCTGGAATGTTGCATGTAACTGAATAGACTCGGTGCAAAAACTGGGTCAAACTACCATGGGTACCAGGCCATAGTGAAATAGGGGGTAACGAAGAAGCTGATGCTCTAACCAGAAGAGGTTCTCAAGAGCCCCTCATCGGCCCTAAACTAGTCTTAGAAATTACCCGTGTCACTGCAAAAAGACCAAGTTGAACACTGGCTAAATAGCCAATCCAGTGCCAACTGGGATTCGATACCAAGACTACGTCAGACGAAACTCTTTATTGGGGAAATATCGCCTGGTAACACCTCCACTTTCTTTATTTCGGTGGGAAACACAATGGACCAATAGGTTTCAGTTCAGCTAACAACTAGCACCACCAGAAGAAGAAGGAACAACTAGAGTACTTCGACAAAATTGCATACCTTGGAACTATTATTATCAACAAACAAATGGAAAACTAGACGAGACAATCAGGTATAGAACAAGCAAGAAAACCAAACTCTATTATTGTCAAATAAATAATACAGTAATACGCAAACCTTGTTACTCTATCTCTTCGGTCTGTGATTCCGAGTAGAGTACAGTTACTCTGATGCCCAACTGTGAATGGTCTCACCGGACCCGGTACAAATTACCAAGACTGAGCAAAAATCCGCCAACCGTGGGATTCGAACCAAGGACTTGCTTAATGTAACTTAACGTTCTATCAACTGCACTACCCGGCTTCTCCAGTAGATAAATATAGATCTAAACTACAAAAAATATTTGAGAAGGATAATGAGCAGCACTAAAAGAAATCGAATCAGAAAAAGAAGCAGAATAGAGAAGTTACAACAACCAGTACTTGAAAAGGTTGAACAAGCAACTTTTATGGTATGAATACCTATCGATATGAGCTCAGACAGAGACAATCGATGCATTTTTGAAAGGAGGTCCGAAGGGCAAAGGAAAAGAGGTAGATGCACAGCTTAATGGAAGGATAAAATCAAAGAGTCGGTAATAAAGCAAGGAAAGGCCATCTAGAAAGTCAGAAAATTGCCAAGGGAAAGGAAAAACTTGAGGAAATCGAGATAGAAATATAATGGCTTTAGAGATTTTTTGAAGGGGAGGGTGGACGACCAAGTTTATACGCAATTAGACATCAAGTTGACCCTTTTGCCAGATGTAGGTAGCACGAAAAATTAAAAAAAACTGTCTTTCAAAGGATATTTCATATAATATTACCATGACGTTATATGAATATGGAGCTTATGATTTCAAATTATGTTAAATCTGCTTCTCTTGGTTAGTAGAAGAGAATGTGAGAATTGCATGTAAAGGAAAAAGGTTCAGGGTCATTTCAATTCCCCCAACTGGGGGACCTTGCGCCCCTGTTCAGCCAATAACGGGAATTATAGGATGGGTGAGAGAAAGGAGGGATGGAGAATGGAAGAGAGGCCAGGAACGGTGGAGAAGTACTGCCCCGGCATTCGCCTCAAAGAAGGCACTCTGTTGACCTAAAACCCCGAATTGTGTCGTTAAAATATCACTTCGTATGAGAAAAACAAAATTAACACCTTTGTCTTTTCATAGTTATAAGCTTAAATCTTAAACTCACTTGTTAATTAAACCAAACCTTCCACTCCATTTGATCATTGTTAATATTTTCCTTTGAGATTGTGTAAAATCTTTCCGAACCACCCCCGTACGTGGAAACTTCATGCAGATGTGGGTATATGCATAAGGCAAAAGAATAAAATGTGTGGCATTCGCGAGCTTTGTTTAAAATGTAAATGAACAGCGTTTGTGCTTTACCGGTATAAAGCTCGTCTACAGTAAGTTGCCTAAATTATCTGCTAGCAATACTGATATCCAAATCACAGTAGCAACTAAAACTATTCTACAGATGGGTTCATGAAACATTTGAATGAACATTACGTAGTAGTTAGCTTACAACTCAAGTTGACTAAAGTGTTTTACAAACAACTCCCAGTGTTTTAATAATTTTGTTAATTTTATACACATTAGAATTTTACCTTGCAAATTGTTTGAAAATATTTGCAAGGCAATGCTTCTGGTTGCATTTCGGGCTTACCGTAGGCTGGCTAGAGTTGACAATGGTGTGGTTTTGTGTGGAGAACAAGTAGGTTGCGCATCTTGTATCTGAGAGATTGAGTGGGCACGACTCGGTGTTCTCAAGACATCAATTTCCACCGAGCTCATCTTTTACCACTCACTGACGAGCAGGGCACTAAATTATGGAAGTTGCGAAACTACTAACGGATAAGTCTAACGAAGGCCTTCATAAATCATTTATTATTCCAATTTCTTGCAGCATTCATTGCGGCTGCTCATATCGAATAAAGCGATTATGATAATCCGCTCCGATTTGCCGCCAATAAATCTCGCCTTTCAAAATTTCGTTCCATATTTGCGTCACTGAAATCCTATCACTTTTCCTTCGTTTTTCATAATTAGTGGGTTCGACTATGTAGGCCATGAGAACCTCTACGCATGTTTTGTTTTCCGCGGAACAGGTGAATCAGTTTTGCAGAGGAAAGGCAATAATCGTGAGTAGAAGGAGGACAGAAACCCCCTCCACTTTTTATTCGATTAAGCCACGCCCCCTTAATTCGCGGTTTTATTCGCGGATTTCGCGGAATTTTCGCGGATTGACCCAATTAATTCCGCGGTTTGATCTAATTAATTTCGCGGTTTGATCTAATTAATCACATATGAAGTTTGATATGTAATTTACATATGTGCTACTGATTAAATTACGCATTAGATTTTTTAATTTGCTTCTGGAATTACGCGTCGGACTTCGGCGGCCATCTTGGATTTCTGGCGGGAATATTTGAAATTTGAATTTTTTCCGATTTTTTTTTCTAAGTTCCATTATTTGAATTTAAATCTCCCGGGGTGTCGGCCATCTTGGTGCGCGCGCACTTCTCACGGCGGTTGTTTTTAAATTTGAATTTTCGCGGAAATATTTGAAATTGAAACTGGTGGATCTATCTCGCTCTTCGAAGCTGCTGTCTCTCTCTCTTGCATTCACTCGCGGAAATATTTAAATTTAAAAAAAGCTATTTGCGTCGGACCCGAGTGGGAATCGAACCCTCTACGTTTGCATACACATTGGACTCACATCGATCGATGCCTCTAGACCACGGAGCGGTACGGGATTTAAAGGGTTTGAACGAAACGCCATTTCGCAGCTCTACAGTCACGCCGCTCGAATTTTAAACAACTTATTTTTTCGAAAATTTAAATTTTAAGAACTGAAATGTGTAGCTTGATGTGATTAAAGGTATATGCAATTTTTAAAAAATTGACTTCGCCCGCGATTTCGTCATAATTAATTATTTTATTTTTATCGTTAGGCCCGGTATTACAAAACAGACAGTGAAAGTTTGCACTTCGGATTCTGCGAATATAGTCCTGAAATAGTTTAAAAATATACTCAAAAATGAATTACTTATTTTATATAGCGAGATCATAATTACGCGGCGGTTATTTTCAATTTTCAACATAAAATGTGTAATTATTCGCAATGGTTTTTGCAGCACAGACAATGGAATTTGCTATGATATCACCGACTCTGTAGAACTTTCTATTTCGTCATCCTCAAATGGCTTAACCGGTCGCATATTTGAGTTCGCTAGATGGCACAACGCGGACCTGGAATGCCGGGCTCTGATTGGTCGCCAACTTCGTGTCCTTCTTGAATGACGTTTGAATTTGAACCGATGATTCTTATTAGTTTTAATTTTATTGTAATCTTTTTTTTACTTACGTAAGTGCACTTGTTGCATATTAGCACCAATAAATATCTATCTATCTATAGATAAACAGACAAGATTTACCCTGTTTTGGTGTTAAGAAATCATCCGATTCAGAAACTACTTAAGCTGAATTGTATGAAACAATAAATAAGTAGTTATACTTATTTATTATTTTGAATTTCGTTGTCTTTTAATACGTGTTGGAGTCGCTGCTTATATTATTTTCTTGCAAAGCTACTGCAGTTTGTGTTGATGTACTTTAAAAGATCTATGAAAATTTATTTTTGTTATAACCTAAATTTTGTTTTCAATTGTATTATGTTCATATTATTTTTGGAATGTTTTAGCGCTAATATATGAGTGACTTAACAAATATTTGTCCGTTATTTTAATTTTAAAAAAAAAGCTTCCTGCGATGTCCCATGGCTGGAGTCGAACCAGCGATCACAGCAAAAAATTTCCATTAAACGATGCTAGTTACAGTTTAAAAAGGACAGACCAGATCTAAAAGAACACGAGTTGATGTCGAGACTAGAGAGAGAGAGATCCGGCAACAATGTACCTATTCAGAAAATATAACCTTAAACTGAAAACAACCTAACCTAGCAGAAAAAGTGTCAGTTTGCATTAGGGGAGTTTAGTTGCCGCAGAGGTACTGCCAACAAAATTACTATATGGTCATACAGCATCTCACATAAATTTTCACAAAAATCGACATCATGTCATATAAATTATACAAAAACTGTCATCATGTCACTTGAAATTATATAAAAAACGACATTTTTACTAAACACACGACGAAAATTGAACAAAAATCACACAATTACAAGCCATCTCACATAAATTTTCACAAAAATCGACATCATGTCATATAAATTATACAAAAACTGTCATCATGTCACTTGAAATTATACAAAAAACGACATTTTTACTAAACACACCACGAAAATTGAACAAAAATCACGCAATTACACGCCATCTCACATAAATTTTTACAAAAATCGACATCATGTTACATAAACTATGCATAATTTTGCAAATGTTTTACACTTTTTATAAAATGCATCGCTCAAAATTAAAAGAAATAGCAATTTCATTGAAAAAATCTACTACCACAATCATTTCGATAAACAAATTCCAAAAAAATCTTATACTTTTGACGGGAATATATGTATGTTGACCACAAATTAACATAATTTTTAAATAAAAACGCGCAATTCGTTGAAAAAAATATTCTGACACCACCAAAACACGCAATTTCATTGAAAAATATATATATGTTGTCCACAAATTAACATAAATTGAATAAAAACACGTAATTTTGTTGAAAAAATGTTCTGGCTGTAAATAATTTTGCAAATGTTTTACACTTTTTATAAAATGCACCGCTCAAAATTAAAAGAAATAGCAATTTCATTGAAAAAATCTACTAACACAATCATTTCGATAAACAAAATTCAAAAAATCTTATACTTTTGACGGAAATATATGTATGTTGACCACAAATTAACATAATTTTTAAATAAAAACGCGCAATTCGTTGAAAAAAAAAATATTCTGACACCACCAAAACACGCAATTTCATTGAAAAATATATATATATGTTGTCCACAAATTAACATAAATTTGAATAAAAACACGTAATTTTGTTGAAAAAATGTTCTGGCCCCGTCATTTCACTTAAAATTTTACAAAACTGCCATCATAACACTTGAAATTATACAAAATATATGTATGTTTATCACAAATTAACATAAACCTGAATAAAACACACAATTTCGTTGAAAAATTTGCAAATGTTTTACACTTTTTATAAAATGTGTCGCTCAAAATTAAAAGAAATCACAATTTTTAAATTATATCACGCCATTATGAAATCGTAGATTGATTTTTTTGAAATTTTACACTTTGTAACTGTAAAATAACTTCAAATACTAATATTTTAGCTTTAGATTTTGTAATTATTGCAGATTCGTGAAAAACAAAAGCAGAGTAGAAATAAAAAACACAAACACTTTGTAATAAACAAATATATTGTTCTTATTTCGTATAATACTTAATAATATAAATATAAATGTACAGCAGAATGTCTTATTTCTAAAAATTCGCTAGCAATTTACAAAACTGTAGTTTGAGGTGCACGACATTTCAAATTAAAAAGACTGCAAGTAATAAAATCAGAATTTCATTGTGTAATTTTAAAGTTTAAGATGCACCCAATCTAGAATTCCCTTCGTTTTTGGTGATGATGACATCTGCCTTAGAGGCGTTTTTCTAACGGCCCTTTTTTGGAGGCGTTTCCTTATCGATGTTCTTCTGACTGAACCTTTTTGATGTGGACTTGGATGAGTAGCTGGTGTTTTTAATTTATATTCTAAATCAGACTCGCAGTTATCAGTTTCCATTCCGGTTTTTCCTATAGTACCAGTCGGGGTTGGCTTCTTTTGCTGTTTAGGTTTAGCTAGCAGCACATTAGGAACGTTAAGGTCTTTGATGTAATCAGCAAACTGTAGGCGTCCGGGTGGATTAATAGTTTTTCGAGGCCGCAGAATGTCGTGAATTAAATCGACTATGTTAGACGCCGGTAAAATTTCACCCTTTATAGTAACGGTGCCCTTGTGATCCCAGTTCACATCGCTTGAGGTACTCAAAATGCGTAGGAAAACTTCAGCTTTTTTCTTAAAAGTTTTGGGAAGTGTAGATAAAATAACGGCATTTGATAGGCTGTCACTGGTTGTTTCAATAGGTATTTTGATTGGCTGCCGCGCCTGGTTTGTGAAATGAAGGAATCGTTGTAAAACCTGATTGTACTGGATCCATTTATCGTGATCAGTTAATTTGGACTTTAAAACTTTTTGCATTTCGTCATCAAGCTGTGATAATATATTTTTCTCCGCATCATCGCCAGACTTAAGACGTTGGACAAATTCCGGCGATACAATCAACATCTTCCGCTCTTTGTCCATTTTAGTCGAAAAGGAGCTCAGTCGTTTGTTCTGGTAGAGCCGTCGTGAATAAACTAGCTTAAAATCAAGACTTTCATAATAAATATATAAAAAAATATGACAGGTACGGGAATCGAACCCGTATTCTCTCTCGAGATCAGAACTTGAATCTGACGCCTTAACCATTCGGCCAACCTGCCTCCCTATATAAACGAGCACTCTCTGCATAATTAAGAAAACATATAGTTTAAAAAGCCTTCTGCATGCAATTTCAAACAATATTTCATATAAATTAAGCCATGTACAAATTTCTTAATCAGGTTTTGATATATATTTTATCGAAAGACTTGACCCTCAGCTGCCGCTTTATTATTTGTCGTGATGCGTCATCGCTGAATTTTACAAGTGCCATCCTGCCTGCGATGTGACGCACGCAATGTTTCCATACCTTTTTATTTTAAAATTCTATAAAATCAGAGGTCCAAACTGCTGCCGCATCAGGTAACAGAGTACAATGGTTTAAAACGTGTTAGTGCGGCATCAGTCGGGCCTCTGTTTTTATAGAATTTTAAAATAAAAAGGGGTGGATACATTACGTACGTCACACAGCAGGCAGGATGGCACTTGTAAAATTCATCGATGACGAATCACGACAAATAATAAAACGGTAGCTGAGGGTCAAGTCTTTCGATAAAATATATATCAAAACCTGATTAAGAAATTTGTACATGGCTTAATTTATATGAAATATTGTTTGAAATTGCATGCAGAAGGCTTTTTAAACTATATGTTTTCTTAATTATGCAGAGAGTGCTCGTTTATATAGGGAGGCAGGTTGGCCGAATGGTTAAGGCGTCAGATTCAAGTTCTGATCTCGAGAGAGAATACGGGTTCGATTCCCGTACCTGTCATATTTTTTTATATATTTATTATGAAAGTCTTGATTTTAAGCTAGTTTATTCACGACGGCTCTACCAGAACAAACGACTGAGCTCCTTTTCGACTAAAATGGACAAAGAGCGGAAGATGTTGATTGTATCGCCGGAATTTGTCCAACGTCTTAAGTCTGGCGATGATGCGGAGAAAAATATATTATCACAGCTTGATGACGAAATGCAAAAAGTTTTAAAGTCCAAATTAACTGATCACGATAAATGGATCCAGTACAATCAGGTTTTACAACGATTCCTTCATTTCACAAACCAGGCGCGGCAGCCAATCAAAATACCTATTGAAACAACCAGTGACAGCCTATCAAATGCCGTTATTTTATCTACACTTCCCAAAACTTTTAAGAAAAAAGCTGAAGTTTTCCTACGCATTTTGAGTACCTCAAGCGATGTGAACTGGGATCACAAGGGCACCGTTACTATAAAGGGTGAAATTTTACCGGCGTCTAACATAGTCGATTTAATTCACGACATTCTGCGGCCTCGAAAAACTATTAATCCACCCGGACGCCTACAGTTTGCTGATTACATCAAAGACCTTAACGTTCCTAATGTGCTGCTAGCTAAACCTAAACAGCAAAAGAAGCCAACCCCGACTGGTACTATAGGAAAAACCGGAATGGAAACTGATAACTGCGAGTCTGATTTAGAATATAAATTAAAAACACCAGCTACTCATCCAAGTCCACATCAAAAAGGTTCAGTCAGAAGAACATCGATAAGGAAACGCCTCCAAAAAAGGGCCGTTAGAAAAACGCCTCTAAGGCAGATGTCATCATCACCAAAAACGAAGGGAATTCTAGATTGGGTGCATCTTAAACTTTAAAATTACACAATGAAATTCTGATTTTATTACTTGCAGTCTTTTTAATTTGAAATGTCGTGCACCTCAAACTACAGTTTTGTAAATTGCTAGCGAATTTTTAGAAATAAGACATTCTGCTGTACATTTATATTTATATTATTAAGTATTATACGAAATAAGAACAATATATTTGTTTATTACAAAGTGTTTGTGTTTTTTATTTCTACTCTGCTTTTGTTTTTCACGAATCTGCAATAATTACAAAATCTAAAGCTAAAATATTAGTATTTGAAGTTATTTTACAGTTACAAAGTGTAAAATTTCAAAAAAATCAATCTACGATTTCATAATGGCGTGATATAATTTAAAAATTGTGATTTCTTTTAATTTTGAGCGACACATTTTATAAAAAGTGTAAAACATTTGCAAATTTTTCAACGAAATTGTGTGTTTTATTCAGGTTTATGTTAATTTGTGATAAACATACATATATTTTGTATAATTTCAAGTGTTATGATGGCAGTTTTGTAAAATTTTAAGTGAAATGACGGGGCCAGAACATTTTTTCAACAAAATTACGTGTTTTTATTCAAATTTATGTTAATTTGTGGACAACATATATATATATTTTTCAATGAAATTGCGTGTTTTGGTGGTGTCAGAATTTTTTTTTTTTCAACGAATTGCGCGTTTTTATTTAAAAATTATGTTAATTTGTGGTCAACATACATATATTTCCGTCAAAAGTATAAGATTTTTTGAATTTTGTTTATCGAAATGATTGTGTTAGTAGATTTTTTCAATGAAATTGCTATTTCTTTTAATTTTGAGCGGTGCATTTTATAAAAAGTGTAAAACATTTGCAAAATTATTTACAGCCAGAACATTTTTTCAACAAAATTACGTGTTTTTATTCAATTTATGTTAATTTGTGGACAACATATATATATTTTTCAATGAAATTGCGTGTTTTGGTGGTGTCAGAATATTTTTTTCAACGAATTGCGCGTTTTTATTTAAAAATTATGTTAATTTGTGGTCAACATACATATATTCCCGTCAAAAGTATAAGATTTTTTTGGAATTTGTTTATCGAAATGATTGTGGTAGTAGATTTTTTCAATGAAATTGCTATTTCTTTTAATTTTGAGCGATGCATTTTATAAAAAGTGTAAAACATTTGCAAAATTATGCATAGTTTATGTAACATGATGTCGATTTTTGTAAAAATTTATGTGAGATGGCGTGTAATTGCGTGATTTTTGTTCAATTTTCGTGGTGTGTTTAGTAAAAATGTCGTTTTTTGTATAATTTCAAGTGACATGATGACAGTTTTTGTATAATTTATATGACATGATGTCGATTTTTGTGAAAATTTATGTGAGATGGCTTGTAATTGTGTGATTTTTGTTCAATTTTCGTCGTGTGTTTAGTAAAAATGTCGTTTTTTATATAATTTCAAGTGACATGATGACAGTTTTTGTATAATTTATATGACATGATGTCGATTTTTGTGAAAATTTATGTGAGATGCTGTATGACCATATAGTAATTTTGTTGGCAGTACCTCTGCGGCAACTAAACTCCCCTAATGCAAACTGACACTTTTTCTGCTAGGTTAGGTTGTTTTCAGTTTAAGGTTATATTTTCTGAATAGGTACATTGTTGCCGGATCTCTCTCTCTCTAGTCTCGACATCAACTCGTGTTCTTTTAGATCTGGTCTGTCCTTTTTAAACTGTAACTAGCATCGTTTAATGGAAATTTTTTGCTGTGATCGCTGGTTCGACTCCAGCCATGGGACATCGCAGGAAGCTTTTTTTTTAAAATTAAAATAACGGACAAATATTTGTTAAGTCACTCATATATTAGCGCTAAAACATTCCAAAAATAATATGAACATAATACAATTGAAAACAAAATTTAGGTTATAACAAAAATAAATTTTCATAGATCTTTTAAAGTACATCAACACAAACTGCAGTAGCTTTGCAAGAAAATAATATAAGCAGCGACTCCAACACGTATTAAAAGACAACGAAATTCAAAATAATAAATAAGTATAACTACTTATTTATTGTTTCATACAATTCAGCTTAAGTAGTTTCTGAATCGGATGATTTCTTAACACCAAAACAGGGTAAATCTTGTCTGTTTATCTATAGATAGATAGATATTTATTGGTGCTAATATGCAACAAGTGCACTTACGTAAGTAAAAAAAAGATTACAATAAAATTAAAACTAATAAGAATCATCGGTTCAAATTCAAACGTCATTCAAGAAGGACACGAAGTTGGCGACCAATCAGAGCCCGGCATTCCAGGTCCGCGTTGTGCCATCTAGCGAACTCAAATATGCGACCGGTTAAGCCATTTGAGGATGACGAAATAGAAAGTTCTACAGAGTCGGTGATATCATAGCAAATTCCATTGTCTGTGCTGCAAAAACCATTGCGAATAATTACACATTTTATGTTGAAAATTGAAAATAACCGCCGCGTAATTATGATCTCGCTATATAAAATAAGTAATTCATTTTTGAGTATATTTTTAAACTATTTCAGGACTATATTCGCAGAATCCGAAGTGCAAACTTTCACTGTCTGTTTTGTAATACCGGGCCTAACGATAAAAATAAAATAATTAATTATGACGAAATCGCGGGCGAAGTCAATTTTTTAAAAATTGCATATACCTTTAATCACATCAAGCTACACATTTCAGTTCTTAAAATTTAAATTTTCGAAAAAATAAGTTGTTTAAAATTCGAGCGGCGTGACTGTAGAGCTGCGAAATGGCGTTTCGTTCAAACCCTTTAAATCCCGTACCGCTCCGTGGTCTAGAGGCATCGATCGATGTGAGTCCAATGTGTATGCAAACGTAGAGGGTTCGATTCCCACTCGGGTCCGACGCAAATAGCTTTTTTTAAATTTAAATATTTCCGCGAGTGAATGCAAGAGAGAGAGACAGCAGCTTCGAAGAGCGAGATAGATCCACCAGTTTCAATTTCAAATATTTCCGCGAAAATTCAAATTTAAAAACAACCGCCGTGAGAAGTGCGCGCGCACCAAGATGGCCGACACCCCGGGAGATTTAAATTCAAATAATGGAACTTAGAAAAAAAAATCGGAAAAAATTCAAATTTCAAATATTCCCGCCAGAAATCCAAGATGGCCGCCGAAGTCCGACGCGTAATTCCAGAAGCAAATTAAAAAATCTAATGCGTAATTTAATCAGTAGCACATATGTAAATTACATATCAAACTTCATATGTGATTAATTAGATCAAACCGCGAAATTAATTAGATCAAACCGCGGAATTAATTGGGTCAATCCGCGAAAATTCCGCGAAATCCGCGAATAAAACCGCGAATTAAGGGGGCGTGGCTTAATCGAATAAAAAGTGGAGGGGGTTTCTGTCCTCCTTCTACTATCGTGTTTTAATGCGAACTAAGCGTGTTTTTGCACGCGAGATGTGAATTCATACTAGAAAGCAATAGTTTTCGGAGTAAAAATACAAGTCAGCAATCTGTACGAAAATATTCGCAATACGGTATTTATTGTTTTTGTATCTGAGATTTAAACAAATTAGAGCAATCGCTGCTGCAGTATTGCTTTAAAATCATCCAACATTAATGATTTTTATATAAAAAAGAGACAACAGATGTATGCTCACAAATTTTGAAAAAAGAAGTAGAATATGCCTTCGAAACAACAAAAGGTGGAAATACAACTTGTAATGCAGCATGCTGTGTGGATGCTTAATTAATTCAGTAATAATATCCAGATATCTAATGGGTATCATGTTATAACAATTGTGTGTAGATAACTGGTGGGAGTAGTAATGGGCAACCAGTGTGGTTGTTTACACGAAGTGAAAGAGTATCTTGAAAATAATAATCGACGTTAAAATAATCTAAAGGGCTAGATTTCCTTTAATTGTGAAAATAACAATTGTATATTTGATACGTAATAGCAAGACAACCTTCTTTACGATCAAATTTGACTAATGGTCACAACTATTATTCAGATTAGAACTTCAAGATTGTTTGAAGCAATTTGAAGTGGCAATATTTGCTTCAACCAGTAAAATGTGCAAGTGTTTGTATTTGTGGCTTGCTGTGCTACGATATATCCAGATCTTAAGGGGTCATAGAGCTGCAACGAGCTATTTTGGTCGTGAAAAACCCAAAGGAGGTGTTTACAGGCTGCCATTCAGTTAGGAGCTGATAGAAAATACACTCAGGTACAAGCGATACTTCATTCAATAAGGTTAGTGCGTATTTCTTATATTTCATTAAGAAATAAATAAGAAGTTTGGTACGGCAAACTTAGTGGAAATATTTGTAATTTATATTAGGAGAGTAATTTAGAATATTTATTTTTCTAAATTTACATTGATTAGGGTACTCGACGTTTTCGGAAATTATAATTAGAAATTAACATATTTTGGTTTAGGGTGTCTTAATTAATTTTAACATCAAAGTTCGAAAAAGTTAAAACATTTGATTAAATAATTTGACATTTTTATTTTGATTTATTGTAATGTCAGACCAATTCTTCAAATATTAACTAACTGATTGAAAAAGAAAATTTAATTGAATGTACAAGAGAGTGTAATTGACCAAAGAAGTCAATTTGATAATAATTTATAATAATTCAGTCTTCAACAATAAGAAGATTAATAAAATTAACATTAACCCAATCAGCTGAAGACGAAAGAGAGTCTCATTGCTTAACAACTGTCTAGCCGAGGTAATTTTTAAATAAGAATCACATAATATCAAATGTCATATTTTCATTAGTAAGAAATGTCAATTGAAAATAATTCAATAAGTAGAGAGGTAAGTGTTTGAGAAAATATTCTTGATACTACTTCTTCTTAATAAGCAAGAGGGTATATATTCATATAATATTTGTTATATAATAATTTTGGCACCTCAATTGGAGCTGTGACCAAAGATATATGACAATTTTGGCACCTCAAGTGGGGCTGAGAAAGATGTATGACAAACTGCACCGGGTGAAATTCTTCTAAAACTTATTGAAGATGACATACTTGACTCTCTTTAAAATATTCAATGTGATTTACAAAACAAAAGACCAGTTTATCTCGCCATTTACTTTGATAGATTACATAACAATCTCCCTGACGAGTCATGCGTTGAAAGGCTTTTTTCGCATCATCCGCAATAGAAGGAAGCTTTCAGAATTTGTCGGCAATAACCATATGGGTTTTCGAAACGGTCTAAGAACCAGAGAGGTTCTGTTTGGAAGATCGCTGTGTTCGCCCAGAGATGGTTACATATGAATCAGGATGGATATCGTTGTATCACTGATTTCGAAAAGCATGTTGGCAGATAACATTAATGATCTACAATGCCTAGGGGAGAGGACTGATATGTATTGCAATCAATACAGCCTCAAAATGGAATTAAAGAAGAAAACATGATGATTATTCGAAGTTCCTATGTAGCCGTGAAGTTAATATAGACTTACGCACTCGAATATTGAACTACTTAACATTCTATGAAGTAGAATCGTGCACACTAAAGCTCAACAACATTGGAGAAATAGAAGCTTTTTCAATGTGGTGTTATAGGAATGCCTTGAGGATATCGTGGGTTGACAGAGTGGCAAAAACGGAAGTGATGAGATGAGAGGAGAAAGATCCTCATTACAAACACACATCATGCAAGGCATGATCAGAGGGAAGAGGAGTACAGATAGACGAAGGACCTCCTGACTGCATATTCTAAAGCCCGTTTCACATGCGACTAACGATCAGTACTGATGGTTCGACGTCATGGAAATTTTTTTCACTTTTCATCATCGGTTAGTTTCAAAATGCCACGCGCTTTTGCCACTTTGTGTATAATAGACGACGCAGAAAAAGGAACAAAATCGAAGAAACATCTCATGGCTAGATCTGCATCTATATCTAGCTTTATTGCTCTTTATTTTACCTTAAGGAAAATACTTCTGCCCCACTTTAAGATAGGAGGATTTGCTACTTTTCTAACAACCCTTAATCCATCTTTAGCAGCCATCCAAATAGTTTTTTTCTTAGAAATGTTATGTGATCTACATGATAGTTCCACTCTATCCTCAATCTTCTTATGCATCTTTATCTTACATTTGTAAGAAAGAAAAATTTGTCAACTGCTTTGGAATGTTTCAAAATCTTTTACAGAGTTTCATAAGAAATACAAATTACATACGTATTTCTGGACGAAATACATCATCACGACTCCATGTGAAGGTGTCCATATGATGCAATGTATGTTGATAATCCGGACTGATCGTTAGTCGCATTTGAAACGAGCTGCAGCTCGGTATAGCTTTTCAGAAGAGCAGCAAACAAAATCAGAATAGCTACGATGGTTTCTAATCTCCAATAGAAAGGAACTATAAGAAGAAGAAGAAAAAGAGAGTTATCAGCTTTAACAACTGCAGTCTTAATTTCAGCATCTCACATCTTTACAGCATTGCTTTTTTCATATTCTTCTTCATTGTTGCCCTTCCATTTAGTTTTTGGCCGACCGCGTTGTCTCCTTCCTTTCTTTTTTCCTCTCTTTGCAATCCAGTTGAAGTATTGTGTCGTTACCTTTCGTCTCTCATTTGTTTCATATGTAATTTTTATGTTTGTTATGCTCCGTTCTCACACGATCTTCAACAGTCCCACCACAACATCTTCGTAGATAATCATTCCCTACAGTGTGAATTTTTGGTTGAAAATGGCAAAATTTTCCACTACTATTGTTTAAAATGCATGCATTTCACCTTTGTTTTTCACATTTTTGCTCCATAATACCGGGGGTTCATTTGTTAACTCTATCTTTTTCTATGTTGTGTAAGATGTCCCTTACATCTTTTATTCTAGTAAATGACTTCAAGGTATGGTTATTCATTCGTATTTTTATAGTTCCTGTGTCTGTAACTAGATGTCGCACCCAGTGAATATATACTCTTTTCTTCCAATCCTATACCTCATATTCCTGTCAAATACGCAGCTTCCAATTTGCTACAGAACTCCTTCATTATTGCCTTCTCTTTGTTATTAAATAAAAACTGTTAATAAAAACCACACGGGGAGAGGGAGAACAAGTATCAATCATATAGGTTAATCTTTTATCGATTATTGTAAACAAATATTAATGATTCTTTAAATTTTCTGTTGAAAACGTAAGCTTCTGATGTAGACGTTGGCTACTCTAGAAGTCTAGTTCCATTAAATATTGAAAATCGTTAAATAACTCTAAAAACCTTATATACCTAGGTCTAAATCACAGTTTCTCAATAATTTTCTTTTCTATGAAGCTGTTTGGATAAAGAGGAAAAGAGAAGAAAATAATATATTATTACTATTGCAGGAAGTAAGTGGCGTAGCCGATAATACTTCTTTCTATCAAGGTAAAAAGGTAAAGGTTCAAGGTAATTTCAATTCCCCCAACTGGGACGGGCTGCTGCATCCCTCTTCAGCCAAGAACGGGAATTTTAAGATGTGCGAGAGAAAGGAGGTGTGGAGAATGGAACAGAGGCCAGGAAAGGTGAAGAAGTACTGTCAGAACTGTCAGAAAAAACACCTAAAAACCTGAATCAGAGCAGACGGTCACGGGAGTCGAACCCACAACCTCCCTAATACTAAGTAGACGTGCTAACCACTTCTATCAAGTATGACAGCACTAACTATAAATAATTGAGCATTTACGTTCGTTCATTACACTAATTACTAATTCAACCTTAATTCATTTAGAAAAATGAACTTGCAGCAACTCTCATTTTACTTTCTGTGCGTTTTGAACTAGCAACAATTGTTGTTTTTGATTCGTCCAAGATATTCATCAACACTACTTTGCAATTCCTAATTCATTGTTTATTTCTTTAATTTGATTAAAAATTGCTCTTCACTAAAATTTATTCCGATTCCTGCTTGAAAAATTCGTTTTTTCTTGAAATTAAATTAATAGAGAAAAAGTTTTATGTGAAAATAAATTATTTTTGTTTCACACTTAGTTTAGAGATTTTAAATGTTTACTCTTTCGCCAAATTTTCCAAACCCTCTCGTAAATACATATATGTATAGAAAAAAATAACAACATCCACTGCTTTTATCTACAGTAAAACATCTTGATTTGTATTCCCCAACTTCTTAAAATCCCTTGAAACACGGCAGCAGCATTAAATGATCACTTGTCCTTCACATATCTTTTTAAATTATTTACTACTATGTAATTTGATTTTGTGGACGGCAATGCGCGACCTTATGTAAGAAATTTAGTTCCCGTATACAGAATTACGATTATGGAGAATTTCGTTGTCAATATTATATGAACTTTTTCAAGTACAAAGACACTGACTCAATTTGTAATTGTTAAACCTTTTCCTGTGGAGAGTTTTCACTCTCTAAAGTTTTTCTCTCATATTTTGTAGTAACATTAGTGTTATTGTCTACAAATATTATTTATGTACTATATTTGTAGGTGACAGTACTTCACATATTGCTTTCCCCGATTTTTTACAACTGAAACACGATTAATGTTGCATGGTCGATTTAGACCAAGCCGGAGATCACAAATCACAGATTATTAAAACTAAATGCGTCCTAATTATATCAAACCGCACAAAAAAGCTTACGTAAGTTTTCGGCGCGAGCTTTGCAAATGCGACATTTTGTCAAGTTTAGAAAGGAATGACACGATTTCAAATAGTTTTCTGTGGTTTGATGGATTTTCAAGATTAGACGTCTGTTTATATATTACAAAACCGTGGCTTAGATTTTTCACATTTTTTTCGGACAATTAGGAAATACTCCTCTTGCTAAATAATCGCCTGTCGTGCTGATTATCGGGTCTTTCTGGAATTTCCTCAATTGTGTTAATCAGATAGCGGATTTAAGCTATTTCTGAAATTGCCAGATAAGTCCCTAATTAGCTTGTCTGTGCCCCTTTAATTACCTCCATTTGGTACTAAAGAAAGATTGGTATCAAAATAGTGGAAATAGCAATGATTCCTTTGGAAGGTAGTTCAAAACCAACAGCATTGGTCTATATCGCTCTAAAGGTTTCCATTCGACTTTTAATTTGTTATAGAAACCAGCTTATTTACATTCTGATATCACGAAAATGTATGGGTTTGTTTAATTATTTAAAATATGAGATATCTTTCCATGTTGACAGTCTACAATGAAAATATATACATATGTACGAGGAGTGATTAATGTGTTCGTGGTCTAACATAGAAAGCTTATACATTTTAAAAAACAATTGCTGTCATTTGACAATAACAGAAGAACTCGAAACAGAGCTACTAGTGGAAGCAATACAAAGAAAACAACTAATATGGTATAGCCATGTGGTGCGAATGAGAGAAGAGCGGTTACCAAGAAAAATCATGGAAGCAAGAAGAGAAAAGAGAAGACGGAGAAGACCCAGATTAACATGGTTGGACACGATCGAGGAGAAAGGGAAAAGCATAGAAAAGGCAAAACGGTTGGCACGGAACAAAAGAGAATTCCTGAAGTAGACAGAGAACCCGACACCTTAGCCTTAGCGAATAAGGGAAAAGGAAAAGAAGAAGAAGAAGTATGTTAGATTTCGATGTTGAATTTGCTCAATTGCCGAAATAAATTGGGCAATTGGTCGAATTTATCTTTTACGCAGTTCCCGGTCTGAGCATTCCTTATCTTCTTCTTCTGTTTCTTTTAAGCGAGTGGCCTGTTCTAACTACGAAGTCATGGTTCTATGAACCTCCTTGGCTCGTAAGCCGGGTAGGTGGCTAGTCTTGCCCGTTAAAACTGAGGAAGAGTTCGCTTGTTAGGGGTTAACGACCGCCACATTTCGGTAATTGAAAGAACTCGGCATCTGAGTCTATCATATACACAATTTACAACGTATTATCTTGTATTGGCGATAATTTTCCGAAACGTTTTCCTTACAGTGATGGTATTAATACGAAAAAAAAACTTTTTCTAGATGGACACCATTGCAATAATCTTTGAGATTAGAAGTTTTTGGGTAAAAAATAAAAGCACGAGCTGTTCATTCTATATTTATCTATAGACCAGCAAGGGAGGTTGGTCAGAAGCACGAGCCCCTGGTTGTGGGACAGCAAGTCTGGGCTCAAGCCCCAATAATTATAACGGCCATGAAAACCTTGTGCGGTCTTAATGCCGAAACATCCTCAAAGAGGAGAGATCTTTGATCCTTGCAGTGTAGATGTTAATAACAAGGTTGATGGCAACAGCAACAATTGTTTTGATCAGGAAAATTGTCTTGGACTCTTAAAGATTGCCAGAGGATGAACCAACACTGCTGCGCTACCGATCGAGACGCTTAGTACGTCGCTCGGGCTAATATAATTTAGCTATGAATTATCATGTCGATTTAAATGTTAGCCACGAAACGAAAAACCTTTTAATTGCTAGTATACCAAGAAGAGAAAATATCAAAGAGCAACATTTCCTGTGGATGAAGATAAAAAGTTTGAAAATAAAAATACTAATTCTAAAAATTCAATAAGGCTAAAGGTAAATGGGGATATTACTACTTTTTGTTCAAGCAACAAGGTTTGTTTAGTGGTGAATATTCGTTTTAGGTTTTTTGTCATTGGTTGGACACTCCGCGACTCGAAATGGAGGGGTTTCCGTAATTTGTATGAAACGCATCTTAATAGGGCTGCAGATGGCAGAAAGCCAAGTCTGGTGCATGACATAGTTCTACCGTAATACGAAGAACTGCTGTAACAAATCACAACTTGTTTAATTCTTACTTCACTCAGCGCCAGCAGAGTCCGACATCGCAGGGAAACCTGTTAGTACAATTGTGTGCGCACCGCCTTTTTGTCTCCTTTACCTCACTAGGTGTAACACAGTTCGACACCGCAGGGAAACCTGTGAGTACGATTGTGTGCGCACCGCCTTTTTGCATTCTTTACTTCACTAGGGGGTAACAGAATCCGACAACGCAGTAGCCTGCACCAGACTGCCAACCAGCCTTTCTCGCTGCTAAACGAATCACGGACAATTGTCTGACGACATTATAGCCTTCGAAACAAGTACGTAGTGCATATACACTTGGTCATAATAAAGAATATTAGATCTCCATGACGTTATTCTCTTTCGAAGTAAGAAGCGAAGGTCTCCAGCTTCTATACGACCACAGTAAGGTTAACCTAAATACCATAGTCTAGATCTAGAGTAATCGTCTGTAACTCAACCGAAGTACGCCGTAATACCGAGAAAACATACACAACGTAGGTACATACACAAATTAAAGTCGAACAAGGTGTTGCAAAGAAAATGCCCACTGTCCGCCTAATAACCAAGGTAAGATATTTTAGTGATTAGTTCTGCGTGGGCTATAGCTCTTCTTTCATCGTTTTATGTTCTCTTTCTTTTTGTATTTCCTTCGTTTGCTATGTAATTGCCCTTGCTGTTCACCAACGTTCAGCTATTCTTTGGTTCTCCTGCGCGTTTTGAAATTTATTGCTCGAGATAGCTGCAGGACTCAGCAGTTTCCATACGATTTTTCGAGGTATGATTTTATTTTAGTCGCGTAGCGATGCGCCTTGTACGTCCCGGCTGAGAAATTCCGGAGTTCGTCAATGAAAACTGCCCGGTGAGAGCTTCGAACACTTTTTTTGTGTTCAAATGAATTTCTCTTCACCGCTTACTGTTAGTAATTACCTTGTTGTGTACCGCGCCGACCTTTCGGTTTTATGTAGTATTATTAATTCCAATAGGAAAAGCTGATGAACCGACGTGATTTCCTCCATTTGCCCATATTATTCGACGATCAGATCGTTGCGTTCGACAACGCCTTGTCGACAGACTTATTTACACTCATTCATGATCTAGAATACCTTTTCTTCTCTTCTCTACCGGTAAATCACGGGAGCAGTCACATCAAACTTCTACTAATACTATGCTCCCGTGTGACCCAGCGTACAATTTAGTTCTTAGTCAATGCAACTTAGTTGATGCTATGAATCTGAAAATGTGGCACTGATATTGTTGTTGTTCGCCAAATGTTTTTGTAAATAAACAAATTATGGTTGTTTGTTTCTAGCCGATGTTGTTTTTTTCCTTTGGGTGCTCCTTATCCGTTTCTTCCTGTAGCTCACTTGTTCCGCGTGGTTTTACGGAGCCTTATTCGGTAAGTTATTGAACCTGGCACCCTTATTCATTGACCCGCCGTCGCTTGTACTGTTGGTGTACCCATTAGATACCCCTTTATGCTAACGACTCCTCACGGGCATTCAGTTTGAGCAATATTTATTGCCCGATCCGTATTTGTTCTGTCGAATTTAAACTACACTTTTTTCTGCAACTAGTTCCCACTATCTTCTTCTTCTAAATTTTTAGATAAGTGTTGTTCTGTCAGTTTTATTCAATATGAATGCAAGACTAAATTTATCTTAAAAATAATCGCCGGCGACTAATAGCTTAAAACAGACCACCTTCAAACGACAAACCTTAATGTCTAAACACAGCGCGGCGTCGTTAGATACACCGTACCTTTAAATATTCGCACATATCTTTGATGTTGTACTAAATCAATGTTAGAGATTTATTAATCGGGGCGGAAGGGGAGGGGGGCAATGTAATACGTACAAAATACAATTTATTCTGAGTGGCAGTAAAGTATAAAAACTAGCACGAGCTTATTAAAAATTATGATATATCTTTCAACTTTGTTTATTAAAAATTACTAAAATGCAAGTTGCAATTACTTACTATATCCAAAAGTCCAATTTGTCGTCCCCAAACCGTCCGAAAGGCACGTTATCAACTTTCTTCCTAACCAAAACCGGCGGTTTTAAACAACAATGCAGGTTCGTTATGCTGCACGACACTAATGAGACTGCGGCTTTTCGGCAACAGGGAAAGGTTCAAAGGTTAAGGCGAATTTATGCACAATTTCACCAAACGCACGACGGCGCTGACAAGCCACTTAATAAATAAAAAGCGTCGCCCTTATGAACTGCGGGCCGTAATTCATTCTTCATTCGCCTTATGAAAGAGTAAATTATGGCGGTTATCTAATAAAATATTGCGCCGCAATCGCACCGCTGTACAGCAAAAAACTTGCACGTGAAATCCATTGAGTGTCAATACGCAGTGGCCGGTGCCGGATATACTCGTAGGTTTGAAATTAAAAGCTCGGTAAAAAGCTGGAAAAAAACTCGGGTTTTCAGATTTTTATTTGGGAATTGTGAAAAAGTTGAACTTTTGAAATAATTTGAATGTTAGTAAAATTTAATAATAGTATCCAAAGCAATTGCTTTCCTGTTTTACTTACCTGTTGTAATGTATACTAAGTCTACCTACTAGGTAGTTTACAGTTTAGTGACAATTAACTCAAACAATATAATATGCCACGCAACATCAATAATGCAATTAGAATAATAATATCCAGAAATTTGGAAAAGCTGGAAAGCTGGTCGAGGGGTTGGCGTGGTCACCTTGATCCGTGCGGCGATCTATTTTCGCGAAGTCGATGGTGTTCGTATTTATGTATTAGTGCCGTAGTACAACGTAAATTATTGTATCGCGGCGTATGACAGCCGGTATGAAATCTTAATTAAAATATAAATTATACCGCAGTGGTGTAAATCGGTAGCGGATAGCATGCAACGCGGCTATTTGGGAAGTGACGTGTGGCAGTGACGTGTTGCTCTTATCGGGATATGTTTACCGGGACTCGTATTTTATTTGCTACAAGAAACCAGGGAAGTCAAGGAAATTCAGCTGACTCATTGTAGCAGTAGCACTTTTATTTAACAAGACGCGTAGTTTGCATTGAGAATGCTAATGAGAAGATATTTTACTTGGAGACTCCCCCAACCCCCAACATTTTAATACACAGACGACTCCATTAAGTTGCAGTTTACATGTATTGATTGGTATATGTTTAAGCAACATCTGTAAATATTTTACCCTGTGGGTATGAAACATCGGAGAAGTAGCTCGAACAAGCTAGCAGCAATAAAGAATATGTACGTACCTACGTAAGAGAGCAGGATATGAAAGGGAAACAAGGAAGCCTGTATTAGTATTTGGACATCTGACCTGACTTATTGTGTTTTAAGCAGGTGTAGACCCAATAAAATTATCATAGTTGATCGATTTACCATTTGATCCTAACATCACTGAGTGACTTTTCAATAGATGTCTCAGGAATTAAAGTAAATATTCTGTAATAGTCCAAATACATGATCAAAGGACAATAAATGAGATGCCAAGAGTCCCTATCAATAAGTAGTACGCAGATAGTTGACAGAGCGCGAAAGAGTTCACAATGGTTGTTCCATTGTTATTGGTTTTACGACAAAAACACTTCTATATGTACTAGTGCAAACTTTGAGAAGAATTCTCTACAGGAAAAGTTTGTTAATTTTTTTCATGCAAACACCAGTTCCTGTGTAATCAGTCTTTGCTTGAGCACGTTACTGGCGAAAACTCACAAGTCGGTGGAGCACAGTAAAATCTAGTACAGTTACCTTAGGTCGAGCAAGTTGATCTCAAGGGGATGTCAAAGAGGGTCTTCTCAATTAAGCCTGACTGAACTAGCGGAACCACATTACAGATATTTGACTGCAGGAAAAGAGCAATGAAGCCTCTCTCCCACAGGCGAATTTTCAGAATAGCTCTAGCAGCACGGAACTACCTCGAACTCCCGGGGTTAGACTGATTTAAATAAGCCGCCGGTAAAATGAATAGCTAATGTCCAATTACGACATCAACAACACAAAACGCCCTCGCACTTTTAGCTTTTATGCAGCGGTCCAAGATGTTTCGACGACCTGGGGCCCTGGATTCGCACTCTCCGCAAAAACGTCTGCTTGCCTTCAAACGCAGCGCCCAAGTTACTATAAGACTGCACAAGTGCGGCATTGCAATCGGTGAAATTGGCCCGTCCTAAGCGCGTTGAGGTGCGACAATTTCACAAAATACGTCTTGACTGCGGGCACCAAGTCCTTTGTCCAAAACCAGACACGTTCGGGGTTCGTCTAACCTCCTTCCCTTATTTGTCAGTGACTCCGCTTATAGTAGTTTCTTTTTATCCTCACGATGCTTTGTCGCTCTCATCGCGTATAAATCCCGTCTAAACGTGCACCTGGCATTCTAAGTCCGAACGCAGGTGTGGTTCCTACGCGCGGTCAGAACTCTGGTGTCGAAATAATAATAAATAGGGTAATCTCTCTTTTCTATACTCCAATAACAACAAGAATTATACAGGGTGGTTTAAAGACATTGTGCCAAACTTAAGAACGTTATAGGGGACGTAAATATAAACATTTTGCACATACGTTTTAAATCCCTTCCCGCCGCGTTATACGCTCCTAGAGGGGGTGGTTATATTAGACAATTTTAACAAACGCAAATTTGATTATACAAAAAAAAATATTATAAAGCCCTATTTATTTCAAAACTTGTTTAACTCTTATTGTTTTTCTTTTCAAACCCAACAATTTTTGATTCGAAAAATAAAATACATTATGAGCACGGCACAGTTATTTAGCAAAATGCATCATAATGTATTTGATTTTTTACACATAAACTGTTAGCTTTACGAAAAAATCAGAAAAAGTCATAGTTTTAGAAAAAATAAAGCTCTTGAGTATATATCTTTCTATAATCAAATTCTTGTCCGTTAAAAAATTCTTATAATAGATATTTACAATGCAAATGGGATAAGGGTATTTTTAGTATATGCGTGTGAAATTTGCACAACGAGGCGATAGCAGAGTTGTGTCGTCACACAAGTATGTAAATAATGCGCTAACGCAAATTAAGTGCCAATGAAAAAAAATAAGCTGGTTACCTTGCGTCGCAATTTTTTGGTTACAGTGCACACTACAGTAAAGATTTAGTACAATATGAAATAATAGTTCTTTACGTTACAGCACTGCCGTGGGCCAATTAAAAAAGAGTTTAAAAGTAAAACGCCACTTTTTATTGTGTTTTTGACAAGTAGCAAATTGACACTCTGGTTTGTGATCAGGATTTTTTATAAAATAATCTAAAGTTTGTGTTACTAAAATGTACAACAAATAGTTTATGTCTTGCAGAGCCAATTGTGGCTTCCAATTTATTTTGATCCAGTTGAAATTTCAATCAGCCGATTATTATATACATATAAGTTATCTGTTATAGTATAATAACTGCAACAGTTCAATTCCAAGAATTATATATATTGTTTTCTGTTAATTTTATTTTTTAATGGGACCATTTTGACAAAAATATTGGTGAAAGAGATGTTTCGTTGCGGGTTAAATTACTACACCATAGCGCATGTGCGTAAGGAAAAACAGAATTCTGAATAGGGAGATAAAGTTTGAGTATTTAGGTAACATATGGCGAAAAATATCCAATGACGCAATTTATACCTTCCGAAAATTTCAATACAACAAAAGCGCGATGCGAAAAGTGATATATTGTTAACTTGTCATTTGGCGTATTATTTGAATTGTTGGTGCTACGTTTGCTCACTGTGACAACGAGGTCGCGGCGAGCGCGCTTTCTTGTCTTCGCTGGTCGCTAGCGAGTTTCTTTCTATTTGATCCCGATATCTGCCGAGTGTTTGGATGCCTGTCCTTTATCAGCCCAACCTCGATATTTGGAGTAAGTTCTCTTAAAGCTTCCTTTCTTTGCTTGTTTGGTTAATTCGAGCTGCATCTAATTTGTGTGGCATTTTCAGCCGCTACTGCCGGCGCTAATATCACAGCAGCTGCTATCGTGCTGCTCTGATCCTGCCATGTGTATTATCTGTGCAGCTTTTCCATTTCCAGGCCCTAATTGAACGCATGGTTTTTCTTTAACCTCATTCCTTCCCGGCGAGCCCGAGCATTACGGCGGCCTTGACATAAATGCGGCGCGACTGTTGCTATCGCCAAGGAGCTTGTAATTTGTGCAGGGAGCCGAATTCTTTAATTTGTGTCATCTCTTCAGGGTTCTTTGAATTTCACCTTTGGTTATTGTGTGGTAACAATTTTGTTCTTGTACGTTGCATCTTGCGTTGTGCATTGGTGCCAGCTCCTACGATTTGTTTTCCCTACGGACTCATCGAAGTTTAATTTATATTAGTAATGATATTGACTCCTTGACTATCTAGTTTTTCCATTTAACGTAATTACTATTGTGCTTATATATTCGACTATTATATTTTAGATAGTATGTTTATTGGATGCACCCGGCGTACTGAACGTTTGTATTAAAGTACCATAGTTCTGACTACAATGCATTTGACTACACTTATGTGTGTTCGTTACTGCAAACTGAGTAACGGCCTGGTTATGATGTTTATATCATTGCACATGAGTTCTCGTTTCTATCTGAGCACAGTTGTTGTATGAAGACGCACTCGCGCTCCTTTTGTACTCATTAATGAAATTAAGCGTTTGTGTAGAATCGCACGCCATCTTCACTGTTAGCTAGCCGGCCCTCAACTGTGCCCATGTAGTCATAGTGGTTTAATTTTGGTTTTAAACTAGTACGGAAAAAGCACCGTAAAGCTGTTTATCTCATTCACAAAGTCACAATAAAAGTGTAAATCACAATAATGGATTCTAAACAGTATAAGTAAGAGATAAAATGCAGAGGAAGTCATACATTAGATTTAATATCGCGAAAAAACGAAAAATGCTTTGCTTCGTTATCTCCTGCGATTAAGGTATAGCAGTGAGATAATATTTCAATTATAATTTTTTTTATAAAATGACAAACATCTGTAGTTGTTATTTATTCCGTAAACAGCTCTCAAAGCTAACTGCACATTATATAGAGGTATTTCATTACTTATTGGAAAATCTATGAATTTAGAAGCTGCAATTTAATAAAATTAAATTTTTTTAATTTTATAAGAATTACATAAAAAAATACATTAATGTTACGTCTTTGTGTGATTTTAGTGAATTCCCGATTAAACTATGTATGTTTTCACGCATACTGAATTATAAAATATACTAAAAGGTTGCTAAATTGATTAGTTACAGAATACCAGCCGTTTAGTAAAAGAATGTTTGGAATTATGTATTTATTTATTTATTTTAATACTCAGCCAACAGCCCTTAGGCCAATTACAGGTGTCGCTGTACATTATGTCAGTTATTTTGCAGGGGAAATATTAAACCTACATTTTAATGTGGCTTCTTCATACTCAGTGTCGTTGAAATCAAATGTATAATGGTGCAGGATGGCCTATTTCACACTTGTGAAATAATAACTATGAAATATATCCATTTTCTAAAGATATGTCATAACAGCAATGCTGGTTGTATAGCTGCATGCTCTAAGGATTGGTTAATCAGTGTTGAGAGTTAAGCAAAGTTTGCAGCGATCGGCTCTCGGATGGCTCTTCGATCTATAGTGGTAGTAAAATCGCAATCAGCCGTGCCTCGGAGAGCACGTTAAGCCGTCGGTCCTGGTTGTCATTTCAGTGGTAGTTGTTAGGTTACCTCAGAGGCGCTCGTACAACCTGAAAACTCTTGACACCAGACTTCCTACCACAAGCCATACGATAAAAAAACACTAGTAATGAATTATAATCTGAATATCTCGACAGCGAGAAAACCAGTCATTTATAAATTTTAAGTACTCTTTTAAAAACCGGAAAACTATTAAAATAGACATTTTAAAATATTAGCATCGGTTTGTAGATCTTGGACAAGTTAGTGTGTCTAATACAATAATTAAATTGATCAGTAACACATTTTTATTATTTCCAATTACATTTAGCAGCTACATCTGGGAAGTTGCTAAGATAGATTGGATTCAATTAAAAAGCAATTTTTCGATATTTTGTATAGAATTGTTCTCGCTGCAAATTTTTGTTTTGGGATTTTCAGCTGCCACTTTGTAAAAACATATTAAAATATGAAGACGGTGATATCAATTAGACTAATAAACATAAAATTACCGCCTACGGTACAACGACGATGTACCTTTACTGTAAATAAATATCTTTAAAGCGTTCGCAACACAGCAATTAAGCCCAACGTATAAAATCGACAAAGATACCGCTATTCGACGTCTTTTAATTGTTTAGTGCATGTTTATTATTAAATATCGAATAGTAAACATTAAAGTTATTGAGTCTCCTTTACTGCGGGCTCGGCGAATAAAATGATTAAATAAATATTAGGTACCTTAAAGAACCGTTCGAACGATCCTTCTTAAATTTAATTAAGCTTTATCACACGCAGTAAACATTTTATTTCAGGGTTGACAATTAACTTTATTGTTTATTTCGTTATTTAAACACTGTAGTTTATATGTAATAAATATTAAACCTGTAAAAAAATACAAATAAAGAATTCAATTCGCCGTTGCAAAGCTACGGCTTTAAATATTATCAAAATTGATTAAACATTAATGCATTCTCCAGGAAACTTCCCTACTTAGTAATTTTCTTTAAAATTTTCAAGAAAATTCTCAACAACTTTTGCAAGCTTTCTTTAGGTCACCCATGTGCAAGCATTTCAAGTAATTTTAATTCCTTGAAGTAAAACAACGCAGGCTGATAATTCTTAAGTGCGTAATTAGCTGTAATTGTTTTGATTGCTAGACTTTTAGTTAAAAGAAGTGGAAGGCTAAATAGGTTTGAGTATGGTCATTATTCATTAAGGCCGTATATGGCAAAACACAAGGTACACTGCGTTCTTAAGGAAGCCGAATCATCTTTATTTATATAAGCAGCCTGTCACTGATCGACCAAAAGCAGATATGTAGTACTCGTTGTTCCGGAAATAATTAAAACTACTGACAGATTGAAAAACGAAAGAGTAATAGATTTTAATTGTAATGTTGAACATGTGCAAATGAAAAATACTACCCGCAGGGCAGACTGAGAGCTTTTGTTGCGACCGGGAAATTAGAACCAACCAATTTAGTCGATTTATTTTTAAATAAAGTAGCTAGGTCACAATGCGATTAAAGCGTATCTCACTTGTCGTGGGTTGTAGTGTAACAGACATAAATTGCCACGTCGAGCGGCAATAAATAACCCCCGCGAAATGCGCTGAAGGATGAAGCCTACAAAAACTTCAGGTGAAAACAAAACCGTCTTATGTCAGCAGGAGGTTCGCTTGAAATTGATGCTTTGAAATTCTGAAAACGCAATATGAAGATGGTAGCGAGTGATTGACACATCCGCTGACGCAGTGTAGGTACGCGCGTCAATCAACTCAAGTACTAAAAATCACACGCCTTATAGCATTCTAGGTCGTTGAACACGAGCTGTAGGGATTCCTATCTCACCAAACGGACAAGTGCCTAGAAAGGGCCAAGACCATAGAACCGTGGAAGACACAATAACTCTGTTGGCGCAATTGGAAGCATAAACCAAGGCTTTAACACCCGGGTAAACGAGTCGGAGTGCCATAAATCCCTTCGCTGACGCAAAACACTCGAAGGCACACTGGCAGGTAGCACATTTGATAACAAGGGATTTCAACCCAGTCGAATAGATGAGTTGGGGGGTTCATAAATCCCCCACTGATACAATAGGACAGAAGTAAATATAATCATAATGCGGGGAAAGAAAGAAGGCACTCTTTACATGGTCGTCTACTCAGCTCGGCCTTGATACCTCAGATTTCACTATTAGTACGCCAGTTATTATTCGCGCACTTTCTTTATTTATGTACTTAGTTGTGCATAGATTATATAAAATTGTATGAAAGTGTTGTCAATAATAGAATTAGTCAATATAGTTTAAAATGCCTTTTTCACATCCTATTAACAAAGACTATTACAAATTATCATTTACTGACGTATTTTTCAGTATATTTTTAATAAACTTTAACTTTAAGGACCGTTGACAAGATACTAAGGTAATTGCTAATGACAACATGTTGTACGATTCACCGAATAAATTACATTTGTATAGTAATTGGTAGCATCAAATTGAACAATTTTTACAGATTTTGCACGCTGTCAGTTAATGTCCAGCATTGTGTGACCGGCACGACTTAGTTCCGGGATTTTTCTCGGTAGGCTAATCCGTCCCTGAATGGAGGGAATTATTGAAAGTTATCAAAGTGTATGCGATGCACAAGCTAAATCTGACGAGCAAGGTGATCATCAATACACCTAAGAGTGATTCTGTTTAGTAGCATTACAACACATCGCATCCAAAGTTGTACACCTCATCCACCGCATAATTTTGCAAAGACTCCGCGCGACAACAGTACTTTTAAGGAGGAACCTGTCAACCGTGCGAAAAATGCTGTAGGGCCTACCTGGTGGAGTACAAGTAACCTTCCCCGTAGGTGCAGGATTTTTGAGCCTCTGCGGTGGATACCTAGGTACTTGTAGCACAACGGGCGTCTTGATGCTAAGATCCACTGGTTCCATCTGGACTGGTGGCCCTTCTGCCTGAAACCAAACACAGTATTACCTAATTGTCACAGTTGTTCTTGTTACTGGTTAGATTCTTAGTTAACAATGAGAACATTTCAGTGAGAGAAGGTGGAAGAAGCCAGTGGCGGCTCGCTATAAGGAGCCAAAAAGCCACGGCTCTACCATAACAAACCAGTCATTCAAGATTTTTTAATCCGAAAGAATTTTTTTTGTACAAATTTTTCATTATTTTTCTTATTTTAAAGCTTAAACAATAAGTGCTGCTTGCTTTCATAACATATGGGAGACACAGCGAAGCGGCACATAGCTTTTCGACTGTTGATAGACCGCCCCGGGTGCAGAGCGGCAAGAAGTAGGTTAAAAGATAAGGGTATTTTAAGATTCAATATGAGCCATGTAACTGTAGGCTCAAGCCTCCGTGACCCATGCGATAACGCGCGTGTGTCGAGTTTCTGTTTGCAATTTTTTGCACCAATGCTGACTTCATCCAGTTCAGATGAAGCAAGGCCGCGTCCGGAAAGTAAATTTATACAGACGACCTTCCCATGTGTATAATTTCGACAGAAGAGATATTGGAGTTTTGGTAGAACAACTTAAATAACGTTCGGTGGTTGGCTCTACCATTAAGATTCCCCACAATCCGCCACTGGAAGAAGTAAATCCTTAGTAAAAGCATGTTAACAGTTTCTAAAACATATTTTTTTCTGACTGAGTTAGGCATGGGATTAAGTTCTCTTTGGCGTCTTGAAAGTAATTGCATGCTGCTTTTTATTTATTAATTGCACTAATTGTGGTTTTCACCAAGCAGCAAACGATGCTAATCTCGCACGCCATGTGCGTTTCAGGAGGAATAAAAGAGCGACGCTGAGTTAATGGCGAAAAAATGGGCAATCTCAATTGGTCATTGCCGAAGTCCAAAGGCACAATCAACCATGGCGTGAGAGGAAATCCGTTAGAACTTTTTGTGCGTCGAATGTGGATAGAAAGAAGTTTGGCTGTAATCACGAGTAGCACATTCCGTGTTTCGGCCCCATTAAGCAAAATTGCCTAATTTTCTCGATTCGAAAAAACCGATACGCTGCCTGTGACAAATGGGTTTTAAAGCACCAGCGGTTGCGGCAAAAGCAGAACAAGAGATTTAAGTGTAAGATCTGTTAATGGAAACCCTACAGCATGCAATACAGCTCTTGACATGACACGCCTGTGTCTCGACGTGCATTTTTCGTCCTTATTCCGCGCGCTATTGTTCTTCGTCTGTTAGAAAAGCACCGAGAGATGCGTGCAGCGGATTCGGCCAGCTGCCGAGCGCATGTTTGTTAATGATTCTAGCATGTTTAGATCGAAGATATGTCATATCGAGTTACATTTGACCATTCGCTTATGCCTACACGCGGGTCAATTCAATAATCCCATGCGTCATATTATGTCAGATTGTGACGCGATACATGCGCACCGTTACCCGCTTTCCCGGTGGCTCGTCACGCGAATTTCGTTTCTGACAAGACCTGATGAGAACCAAATGTCTCTAGGGCATCCCGTGCCATTTCAGTGAGCTGATGACCATACGCTTAACTTTCATTAAGGCTGTCACTCAATGGGCAGATCCCAACTGAAGATACGGAATGTAGAACCTGACAAATCAAAGGGCACACCGGAACTAACCTTTATATTGGCATGAAAATCACAATTGGTGGTTCGTTTAACAGCCAACAAAGAAAACAATGGAACGGCGATTCTAAATTACACAACAATTTGACAGTGAATAGACCGTAAGATCTTTAGCATTCATACGTACCTTCAATAGACACTCTAACGAGCAAAGCTAAAATTTGGTCCATGGAACCTGACAGGTAATCATTAGACTGACCTTAGTCAGTACAAGTGGAAGAAAGGTCTTGTGCGTGAAAAACTCAAGTAGAGGCAATTTGTCATGAACGTGCAAACTCTCCATTTGTAGAACAACGTTGCTGTAATGGGTATGGGCATGGTGTGTGTATTAGAAGAGAATATAGGATGTAATAACTTGGAAAGGATCCATCGACTTTCCAGTAAATGAAGCAATCAGACGTGGCTTTTGCTGTTGTTATTTATCAACTAATTTTGTTTGAATGTGAATTAATATACATTTATCCATGATACATGAAACATACGATCATTATTGAATAATGATGTTCCAGCCAGATGAGCAATTGAAAATATATTTCGAACTTACGAACGAAAAGTTAAGATTTACAAAACCTGTGTCAATAATATTTAAATTAAAATTCATAAGAAGAATTTTGCAATTGTCACATATACAAAGACAGCTATGAAGCTCCACAAGGGCAAAATCTGAACGTAGCAATATGAAATGAATATCTTGAATGTGCCAAACAACAAGAATTTTAAAGTATTCGATATAGGAAAGACAAATCAACGATGATGATACGAAACGAGGTTTCCCAATCAATCCTGTATTAAAGACTAAAAGATTCCCATTGTCGTGAGCATATCACGAACATATAGTATTCGACGAGATTATATTAAGCTTTAAAAGAATCGTTATTTGACAGTCAAAGACCGTTAACTATCGCTACTGTTTAAGAAAAGCTTGAATTTAAGAAAGTAACTGTTGTTAGCAGTGCGAAATGTAACTATTAATCAGTATTTTGCCACGGAAATCCAACTGGGATCTCATTATCACTGATTAATGTGCTAGTTTAATTTTTGAAAATTGTATAACAAACAAAATGTAATCAGAGAAGGTTTGAAAATAATGTAAAACAATGTAAGATCGAAGATAAACAATTGGGGAAAGGAAGCCAAGCTGAGAAGTGTTAATTTTGGGTTCCCCAATAAATAAGTGTTAATACGTAAATAAATACACTTTTCCCTATTTAGTGTGTTTTGAAAATTAATTCTGTATCCTTTGGGTGTGCTGTAGTAGATTGCAATGATTCGTGGCATCTCTGCAGAGGTTTAAAAAGGTGTTTAATTTGTGTTGGCTGGTTTTTCCGAGATTATGTACGAGGTTTGAGCAGTACAATTGGAACCCTGTGAGATACAGGTATGCAGATCTTCGTGGGAAGCAGTTGGGAGTCCTAGATTGAGGCAACGGCTGAATTGGAGGAGTGTTTCGCAGCGGTCGAGCTGCAGGAGCCGTTCCACAGGGCGTTCAGGGTCTTGTATCTGTAGCCCAACGGAGAAAGAGGGGTCCAAGAATCGTGGAACTTGCTGGGGCTCGAATTAAGCCCTAGTTTCCATTGGAGAAAGGTCAGGAAAGTTCATCCTAAAAGATTTAAATTTAGTGAATTCCAAGCGTAGCACGGTTTTACGTGCAGTTCCGGCAGAAGCACCAATAGTTGTCGAATAATAGCGAACTTGTTTTGCAAATTGTGAGGTTGGATCGCCAAATTTAAATTAAGTTCCCATTAGTTAAACAATATCCAGTATTGTAGCGATTCCAGTGGCTAAATCAGTATTATACAAAGCGTTTACAATTAATTTATTAACAAGATACCACGATAATCAAGTTGATAGGAAATGTATTTCCTATAATTTATTACCTTACACCTTAGGGTAAAAAGGTTTTTTGATTATATACATATAATTTATACAAATCAAGAAAATATTTGCTCCATATGAAATAAATAAATTTATTTTAAATAATCAATCTACAACAGTCGTAACAGCCATAGTTATATAAAGCTGATGAAAAGCTGGATCATTGATTCGTTTGAGATGTAAATATGGTCACGCACGTTAAGTACCTTGAACAACTCATCGGAAGAATGCCTCAATCCTGTACCATATGCTGCCCCACCTCTCCACAAGCGATTATCAGGCATTGTATACTCTGGCATCCTTTTTCGGACATATCCAATGTTATAACAACATGGACAGACAGTTTTACAAGCGTGCTCATAGATAAATGATAGCGTGCAAATCCATGTGTCATATTGATGAATTTAGTTACTTGTCAGTTTGACATTTTGAATCAATGGTAAATTTCTAGTTATTTACAAGTGAGGAACCAATAAAATATTCAACAATACACGCAAGGTAACAGGTTTTACTGGCTCAAGAAGGCGACTGGCTCGCCTGCGGCTCGCCAAAACAAGCTCGAGGAGACGAGAAGACGTGGACCTTCCCCCAAACGATGGACCAACATGGAAAAGTTATACTCAGTTCCATCACTCCCAACGATGCTATTCCAAATACTGAAGCTCTATAATGTGGATCACAACGCATTAGTCAAAATCATAATGATCAAGAAGAAGATTTGAGAAGTGAGGTAGTTTTCATGATTATTTCGCCACATATTCTCTTTTCTGTAGTTTTCTAACTTATCCAAAGGAATAACAGTGATTTCTTCAAATTTTTTACATTGTCTATAGTAGGTGTTAGTAAGAATACTATATCGCTGACAAAACAGAAGATTGGAGAGAACGGGATAATCAGTAGAAGAGCTGGGCCAGGATGATTAAGACTCGATCGAAGATGAAGACGCCAATGTGGTAAATTTCCTTCGTCAAAACCCATTCAACACTGCGGTAGATACCAAAAAGCTACCGATTTTCCAGCACAGGTGAGCGCGTCGCCGCATCAAAAGGTACAACTGAAGAAGCGAGCATAAGCACAGAAACCGTTTATAACGGAGGAAAATAAAGCCAGAAGGCTGCAGTTTTTCGGATGGACACGTCCATGTGTACCGAACTAGAGGGTACGATAAATGGTACGTCTACAAACCCCAGAAAAGGAGTCGCTTCTCAGTAAATGTTTAGGGGTGGATGAGTACTACTAGATGTCCAGGAGTCTGTGCTGTAGTTGAGAAGCGACTAACGGCTCCAGTATACTGCCGGATCTTGGAGGTAGTCATGGTACTCTCTGTAGTGCCGGTGATTGGAAACGACTACACGTTTCAATAGGTAAGTACTAATTTTATTAATATATTGAGTTACTCTGTATTTTATTTCGACCTACGATGAAGACGCTAATGCGGTAAATTTACTACGTCAAAACCCATTCAACACTGCGGTAGATAACAAAGAGGCTACCGATTTTCCAGAATCGGTTTGTACAGCGCTTGGCCGTATCAAGAAGTGGAGCTAAAGAATCGTGCAGCAGTACGGAAGCCGTTTTTAATGGAGAAAAATAAAGCCAGAAGGCTGGTGTTTTTCCGATGGAGACGTCCATGTGTACCGACCCAGACGAACGCGGTACGAAGAGCAGTACGTCTACCAACTCCAAAAAAGAGGTCGCTTCTTAGTAAACGTTTGTGGGTGGATGAGTACTACTCGAGGTCCAGGAGTCTGCGATGTAGTTGACGGGCGTCTAACAGCTCCAGTATACTGCCGGATCCTGGAGGAGCTCATGGTGTCCTCTACACTGTCGGTGTTTGGAAACGACTACACGTTTCAAAAAGTAAGTACTAAAGCAATTTTGTTAATATATTGAGTTACTGTGTATTTTATTTTCCGTATACGACAACTACTCACTCAGACCATACTTTTAGATTGGTTACCCAATGTTTGGAAGAATACAACTTGAAGTTTTGCCATGGGCTTCACAAAGTCCGGATCATGGGGAATATGTTAAGAAAATCCAAAGTTGCCAGCACCAACCACAAAACCAAGACGAACTGATGCAGATGATTGTTAAAGCGTAGGGTGCCGTGACTCCGGAATAAACAAGATCCTTGTCTCCTCGAAGCCCAGACGTTTACAAGAATTTATAGGCAGCAGTGTTGCTATGACTATGAATTAGCGTCGTCATCTTAATTACATTACATTAATTACATAAAATTAATCATTTATTTTTCAATGTATGTTTCTCAGCTTCAGTAAAGCCTGATTTAAGCAGTGTCAAACCATACAATTTGAGGTAGGGTGCATGATTTAAGTGTCCCAGTTTTTTATGATCGCCAGTTACATTGCAACATAAAAAGAACTCGATAACTCCTTTACGGTTTTTACCTCAGATCCGTAGTTTTATTATCAAACAGCGTTAACATTTTGAGAAAACGTTTTGGAAGCTACTGAATTTGTAGTAAAAGCAGGGGGTTAACAAACGCAAACAAGTTGCTATACCATCTCATAGAGCTATATTTGAAGTAATGTTAACTTTAAATTGATCGATGTAACTATACATAAAATATTTCCTACAGTGGAATTATAAACTACCTAGGCCCTTCGTTCTTCATACAATCCTTTTTAGTTTCTGCTTTCTTTTCTCTATGTTCCAATCGTCAGACCTCTTCCCATTTTATATTTGCCTTTTTCCTTGCTCTGCTTCAATGGGAATCTACGCCCTCCTTTTCACTCTTTCATTTCTCATACAGATGATATATATATAATTTGGTCCTAATCCTTCTTCTCCACGCTTCCCTTTCCTTCATCATATCAATAAATTCCTCTAAGTAGTTTTTTTCCATCTTTTCACATTTAATTATCTTCTACACTTTCACTTTTGCTTTATTGATGGCGATTTCGCACTCAATATTTTGTTTTCTGCGTGTATCCGTTTTACCTTATCCTGTGATGTTTCTTTGGCGAGAAAACTACAACGGTTTACTCAAAAAATGTTCGTTTCGATTCCCCCATCTACTGCCATAGCCATATATTTCATCGTTTTTTGAATTATTTTTGCTCAGATTCTTTTATGACCCACTTTGCCATCTTTTCAATCCTTGTTTGTTCTTGCGATTAGTATAATGTCCTCTACGAACGCTATATATTGATAACACTTTTTGAAAATAGTAGTTATTCTATTGGTATAATTATTTCGTAGTATCAAATTGAACAGCAATTATGCTTTTTTGTTAAAATTCTGTAATAAGTGGTACCCTATTCTTGCTAGGTCTTTCGTTTCCCTCAGGGCCTCACCTAATCATTTTTTTCTCCACTAGCATGTGCTTGTCTATAATATTTTTTAGCCTTTATTTATGAACTTCTCTATTTTCCCATATTTTTCGATCCTGTGCTGAGTGGAACCATAATTTTTCGGCTTTCTTCTTTATGTCGTCGAGCCATCTCCGTTGAATGATTCTTAATGTAAACTAAGATGTGTATGGCTATTTCTTAGACTATAATCAAGCATTTGCCAAAGTGAGGCATGTCCCAACTCGTTCAACTACTGGAAAGCAAGGGCATAGATCAGAGAGATATCAAAATAATAATAATAATAGTAATAAAACGCGTAAACGGCGAGTCATGCAGGACAGTATTTTAGCTCTGGCATTGTTTCACTGCCATTCTGAGCTTATACTTCAGAAGGCACTCGCATCAAAGTAAATAGGATACCGAGTAATAATATAAGATATGCGGACGACACCTTTATTATAAGAGAAACTCTAGAAGATCTACAGAGAACAATGAACAAACTTGCCCAGACAAGCGCAGAACACGGAGTAATACTAAACACTAAAAAGATTAAGTTTATGGGTGTTACGGAAATAAACATCAGAGATGCTACTTTGTAGTAAATAATCTTAAGAATAGAAACAGCTAGAAGCCCGTTTATAAATATTAAAAAGGTATTCTGTACTAGGGACCTGACGTTGAAGTGATGAACTCGATAAATTAAATGCTATATCCAATTATCCATTCTATACTTCTATATGAAATGGAAACGTGGACTAATAAGATAGACGCATTCGAAATGCTGATTTACGGAAGGATCCTGAAGATGTCATGAATGGATAGTTTCTAGCGCGGAAGGGCTCAGAGGAATGAATACCGAAAAACAAATCACATTAAAGATAAAACAACGAGTTACAATACTCTAGGCACATTATGTGTGGACAAAAATGCCAACTTTTGCAAGTTATTATGCTGGGAAAAATCCAACGCAAGAGAAGTGTGGGTAGAATATTGCTATCATGACTGCAGAACTTAAGAGAGTGGTTCAATTGCAATTCTGCTCTACTATTTCGAAGAGCCTTAATCATGATGACGGCCAAACTTAGTAGCGAAAATGGCACATGAAGAAACCATTTTAGTTGTGCGAACTATATTTAAAACTTTCGTCCTTCGTCCGATTTCTTCGGAGACACCCCTAAGACTGCCCTTCCATGCGTTTTTGTGAAATCCGTTGCTAGTCCATATGTTGCCACCGCTTTAGATTTATTAAAACTTGTATTTCTGGAGAAATTTTTAAAATTTTCAAATGTTGTCCAGCTCAAACCAATTCGGGGAGTTATCTCAGTGGTTTGGGTTTTCTTTCCTAATTTGATTTGATGCCCCAAATACACTTTCAACCATCACACTGATTATGTGATCTCCAATAAGGACTTACTCATGATTGAGCTGGATTATTTTTGTCTTTACTAAATTCTAGCACATCTTTTAGTCTCTGATATCATTGGTTTTAAAGACTGTATCGTTTACGAAACGTAGGTGATTTAAAAAGTATCCATAAATGTTAATCCCTTTCTAGTTTTTCCATAAGTCTTCCAACACTAAAGTAAATCGTTTTGGAGAGATAGTCTCCCTGAAGAATACCTCCTTTAACAGTAACTTGATCCGTCCTGATATCGTAGTTAAGTTCTCGAGACGATTCTTGCCCTACTGAGGGCTTCCAGATTTGACCACGTTTCGATAAAATCAAACGCTTTGTGATAATCTGCAAAGGCCATGTGCATGAGAATATTTGGTAACTTTTCGAAGAAGTAAACGAATTGTCTGAAGATCGTCTATTGTATTTACTGTAGCCCTTATGGAAGCTACTATTGAAGATAACTGTGATTTGAGAATGTTGCGATTAATACTACTAAGGAGGCGAGAACATATATGGAAAATAGAAAATATGAACACGAGGAGCAGTGGCGAAGAAAAAATAGAGGTCATAAAGGTCAGATTGTATCTATTATCAAGGTAGGTTTAGAAGAATTGCTGGATATAAATAAGGGAGACGCAAGAGTTGCTACAAAACAGATGAAAAATTGTAAAGCACACGGAGATGACCACAACTGATGAAATGTTGAAGATGGGAGGAACAGTATTAGAGAACGCAGTACTGTTGGTTCTGAAGAAAAGTCTGGACAAGGGCACAATTCACGACATACGGCACAATGCCGAATTAATGGTAGTATTGAATGGTATTGTCGTGTTTCATGGAGTTGGCTTAGACAACTACATGCAATATGAAATAGACATTCAATAGAACATGCGTTCCAATACTTAATATTCATAGTGTTTGTTATTAATACTGACACTGAGCATTATATTGGTGACTCCGACGTGATATAAAACGCAACCTTCTGATATTAGAGATGTGGACATCATTTATGATACCAAAGATTGAAGTTGAAAATAACTTTGGCGTTTCCATTGGGATACCTGGCAGCATTTTGTTTTTTGGACGGGGGGGGGGGGGGGGGGGGGGATAAAGTCGTGTTTCATGATGCATGGTTCATGGACTAGATAATATGATATACTATATATAGTATGCATAGTTGTTGTGCACACGCCCGCGAGGGTTTCTGAAGAAGGTGGCGCTGGAGTCGAGATATTGTGATAAATTGTATTTATGGTCCAATTTGGCTCATATTCAGATAATGTGTTAGTTACGTAGAAATAAATACTTTTACAAAAATGGACCCGGTAGGTGGTGCTGGAGTCGAGATATTTTTACGAAAACGTGTATTTATGGTCTGATTTGGCTCATATTCAGATGATGTGTATACAAAGACAAATAATTTTTGGGCAGAACAACGTTTGCCGGGTCAGCTAGTATGATATATAAACAGTTTAATATCATTCTTATTCAACACAACACGCCTTTCATGTGCTCCTTAACATCAATTCAAATATTTAATATTCATAGTGTTTCATATCAATACTGATACGAATATTACAGTACCTTAGACCAATATGGTTCGACTTTGAGTTTCGTCCCACAAAGCATTTTGAAGAACTTTGTTTACTTATAAATGACATAGTTTACTATATTCATGTTTTACATTTTTCTAATCTAACATGGGTCGATTGGAATAAATTTGAACAGTCATGGCACACTTAATAAAATCAATTAAAAATGTTCATTTTTGATTCAGCAAATTATGTAGAATCTAACAAAGTAATAATATACAAGGCGTTCCATTTAAAAATCAGAAACTGGTATCAAGTGCTCTGAATCAAGAAATGGAAAAAATCATTTATTTGTCAAGAAGTGACGTTTATTCAGTACATACGATGTGCCAAGTTTATATTCAGAAATAAAGACAAAATGCGGGGGTTATAATCAGAGGGAGTATACATTATTGAATAAAAATCATGTCGACGTTAATATTTAGTTTATAAGATAACACACTTTACGTACAATTGATTAATTTGATAGGTTTACATACTCTTCTTCGTAAATTTTTAAAGAAACAATTGAACATAACTGAATAACATAATTTTTTAGCATCTCTTGAAATGTAATTGTCATCTGTGTTGCAAATGTTTCTTTTGTTCCAATCTTCTTTCTATAATTTACTCATTGGTGTTATTTATTGTAGAATAATCGAGCTGCAGTTCTAACACATGGTTGCAAAAATTATAATTAACATTTATTACTAACGTTTAAGAGCGATAGTGAAACGTATCTCAATTGCCTGGAAAAGCCTCAATCAATACTATTCATTTAGTGTTTTTATACTTACCCTGTATATTGAATTTTCTGTAAATCTGCACAAATATAATTTAAAGTGTCTTTCGGTTGAAAAATTCTAAATGAATTTAAATTAAAATCTAATAGTTGTTAACAATTAAATATATTAAGATACAAAGAAAAGACGGCATAAATCGCTTTAGATATTGGCTTAAAACTTCTAGAATGAATTATGTTATGAGAATGTATATTTGAGTGGGCTTAAAATGTGATTATCGAAATACTCCTGCGCATAATAATAAAGGTAATAGAAAATTTTATTTAGACGAACCAGTAGGACCGAATATTTAAATTTTTCCACCTATAGAGTGATTTAAAAAAAACGGAAGCGTTTCAAAATGATCACTACTTTCAGCTGAAAAAAGGAAATAGCAAAGAAACTGGATAAAAATTTAAAAAGTTTAAGTGTGAATGACATTACTATTTACCATCATGTATAGGCCGATTATAATGGACGCACTGTATATGAGGTGTTCAGAAATAGGCTTGAAATTTTAAGGAAATTTGTCGAGTCGAAAATAAGTAAAAAATGTTAATCAACATTCTAACTATGGTCCGAGATCGTTCATAAAAGAAAATCCTCTTTGTTGCCAATAAATTCCTCCGGTGTCGTATCAAGGTAGTTCAAATGACGCAAATCACTGCATCAGCGAGCGCTTCTTCTCCTGGTAAGTGGCGTACACATCAGCTTCGAAGAGCTATGCATAGGTGTTAACTACGGATTGCATAGTCATTAGTGTGCCCATAGAATACCGCACATTTGCCATCTGCTGCCTGAGCTAACTGTAAACGATGAGGACTCCTCTGCCCACAAAAGCAAAAAACTGGCCATTGACTGCAAGAAAAGGAAAACGCTGAGGTTATTACAGATAATGGCGCTGGAAATAGCGATTCTTCTGATCTTTCTATTAATTCCTCGACAATGCGATTCGATGAAGGGTTCGCCTCGTTCGATGACCCGCGCATCCACCATTTTTCAGGAGTCTGAGTAACGTTCAGTCTTCAGTGCGTTAGACGCAGAGGAAGCCTGGGTTGCAAAACACAACAATTCGCATGTGGTAGGTAGTATCTCGTAATTCCCAACAGCTCCATGCTTGCGTGATTTTATTAGTCGTTCGAACGACCCGTCGATCAGCTTCTTTCCGTTTGCCGGCAACTTCGCTTTATTGCCCAACCTCGCAGCCAATCTTCTAATGCACGTACAAACAGAGTTACTCGGCAATTAGAGCACGTACACGATGTGCTGATTTGATGAGTTCTGCAAAAATAATTAGCGACTCGTTGCTATTTTACTTTCCATTAACCAGCAGCCATGCCGATTTCAACAAACGTCATTAAATGACTGCAAAAATACGGGTGTTGCGTAACACCAGACAACGGAAGATTAATTAACGGAGGTAATTAGCTACTGTGGACGGCTAGTAAAAATTTTGTTGAAAAGTAAAGAACGCGGCTACAATGGAATGACCTTAATTTGAAAGAAAAAATAACTACCGTAAAGGTCTATCGAGCAGTCGAGACAAGCAATCGAAGTGTTAATAAGACTAGCTGTACCCATGGCATTTCTAGTGTTGGTTAATTTGAGAGAATGGTGGTTCGTTTGGTTACTCTTCTATTGGTATTTTTTTTATCGAATTTCAAGTTTGTACGTACCTTTGCTCGCACTGAAAGCAATGTTGGTTTTAAATTTATGTTAAGTAAACGGGAACACGAAAATAGACTAAAATATTGTTAAAATATAGTGGAGTAGAGGAAAATTAGGGAAAATAAGAATATTCTCGTTAAAACAAGTTCCATTAGCTCACAACGCAAGCAATAGGTAATAAAAAATACAACTAACTATTGTAGAAGACAATTGAGACACAAGATGAGTTGGATGGCTGTTTAAACGACCTCATGCGTAGTTGCTATTATCAAGATGGACTAAACTCTTATAGTTCATCGCAAAAACAAACTTGCGAGATGCCGAATCGCGTCTTTTGAATGCTATAATTTATTTGTTTCTCGAAACACATAGTCAAAATATCAAAAATCAAAAAAGCAACAATGTAGTTATAGTGCCTCGACGAAGACTTTGTATGTGAATTGATTATTCTACGTTTTAAGTATGTCGGCTTAAAATTAATGTAGTTAAGACCACAGTTATGTTAAATCTGAAGATGTGTTATCATAACTAATCGATTCGTCGGCTAATCAACCAAAAAACAAACTTCATGATTACTTGGATACAATTCCCGCCGGAACTAGCTCAAATGGCGACGGCGTGCAGTTCTTTAAGCACTTGAATTAATTAAGAGCCAGAAGGGCGCCAACGAATCGCCAAAGAACGACAAGTGTATCCAGGCATTCAAAGAGAATTCGTAAACTCAAGTAGCACAAACTATTCTGAAAATGAGGTTCAACTCAAGCACAGGTAGCAGCAACAAAATCAAAACCACAAGGCTGGTATCACAATATAATTGTCATTAATTCATTGAACGTTTATCACAAATTTCAGGAAATTAACAGTACAGATATAAGGTTCGCGAGAACACTAAATTACATAAAAGTTCAAGCAATGGTACATAGAATTTCGGCTTAGACCGCGTAGTATTTGTATATGAACACCCAGCATTTTCTGGCTTACTGTGCCTTGCACCTTGTGAAGTCGAGCAAAAACCCACGCGATGGTCATGCTCTTTGGTGGCTCGTGTTGTTTGAGTATCTTGAGAACGAGGATACTTACGCAAATTTGGCCGTTTTGTTGTTCGTGCATCCATATTCACTAACGTTTCGCAAGACCTTGCAGCTTGCATCATCAGAGTGAAAGTCGCACTACGCGGTCTAATCCGAAATTCTATGTCAAGAAGAATAATTCGAGTAACCGCGAAAGCTTCAAACAGTACAAATATCATTTACGACAAATTAAAAGCAATTGCGGTAGCGATACACCTACGCTCCGTGGTTAGGAAAAATCATCAGGTAGATGCGCAGCTAATGGCGCCAGCTGTATATGCAGCCGTTGTCCGAAACTCTGGTTGAATTTGATAGCAAAACGGGCGAAACCTTTCTCAACAAAACACGGCTCACATCGCTTTGTAACTTTATTTCGATATTAAGGTGCCTAAAATCTGATTATGGATTCCCCTTTGTTGATCTCCTTCTGCACGTTATGTATATGACAGGGGGGGGGGGGGCGAGATAAACGAAACAGCGCGTTTCCCAAGCATCCACCGGCTGGAATCTTGCAGGTGTCACAATCGCTGGCTCCAGGCTCGAGGCTCGATGGCAAAGGTCAAGTTTGCACGGGGGCATGGCAAATCTCCGTAATCAGGACTCCAGACTAAACGCTTAGATGGTATTGGGCCAAGTGAAAAATAAACTCGACAAAGCGCTTATAATCCGCCCAAAACGGCCAGAAAACAAATATCTCACTAAAACTGCAAGTGCTACTGCTCCGCAACATCAGTCGAGGGCCGGAAACCAATTTCATAACCTGGATACCCGCAAAAACCGATCGACAAGTTTTACAAGGCTAGAGCAGCATGACCGTTCTGCATCTAATGGAGAACAGACGCCGACAAGCCACGTTACAATTCGAAAACGCTGTCTGAACTCGGAGCCATAGATACGAAAATAATAGATGCGTAAACGAAGCGTAACAAATTTTATACCAATTAAGTACGATGGAACCAACATAATAGGAGTTGTAGATGAATACATCTATTTGGGACAAAAAATGCCACTAAAAAACTACCAAACAGTAGAAATGAAAAATTTAGAAACATATTGAAATCACAGTTCCTTCAACACCCACCTACACTTCATAAACTTCGAGTGTACTATGCTTAAAAAAGCAAACATCGACCAAAGAAAAATTGACAATATCGATACTAGGCATACGAGTAAATGACACAGAGCCAAATGATTCGATTACATAGGCCTGCAAATTGAAATTTTTTGATTTTTTTTTTCACCGTAATGGGTGAATCGTATGTATTTTGGTCCAAATATGACCTCAGTTTTTCTCCAGCCCGTAGGGATTTTCCGAAAAATGAAAAAGAAAGTTATGCAAAACCCGCAGTACATATAGGTAAAAATGCATTTTGAAATAAAAAAAAAAATATTACTAGTGGTTTATTTACATTTTTAAATACAATTTGATAAAAATAATATGTAGTATATACAATAAGGATTTATAATTCTTTATAATATCTACATCTTTTTCCCCCAAAACTCCGTTTTGAGCTTCTCCGTTTGTGTGGGATGTCTGGAAGTTCTCTATGAAGCATCCAACAGTAGTCTCCCACCATATTCACATCCCATCGTCCTTGGTACCTCCGTTCCATTTCTTTGATCTCTTGGTGGAACCTCTCGCCCTGCTCTTCACTTACGGCACCAAGGTTTTCTGGGAAATAACTCAAATGGGAGTTCAAAAAGTGAAGTTTCAAGCTCATAAAGCGCCCCAAGGTTTTAAAACATTTCAACATTTTATTTAGAATTTCTTCATAATCCGGGTCCTTATTGTTCCCGAAAAACTTAAGCCACAACTTCTTTAAATGATACCCACGCCTCTTTCTCATCTTTTTTCATCACCTTTTCAAACTGATTGTTTTTCATTAGTTTCCGAATGTCCGGGCCAACAAAAACACCCTCCTTTAACTTTGCCTCAGACAGTCCCGGGAATTTCTTTTCAAGGTATTTGAACGTTTCGCCATCTTTTGGCAATGCCTTGACAAACTGCTTCATCAGTCCAAGCTTGATGTGAAGTGGGGGTAAAAGCACTTTTTTGGGATCAACCAAAGACTCAAAGTGAACATTTTTTTCTCCAACCTTCAAAGTTCTCGTTGGCCACACTTTTTGGCTCCAGTGCTGTGCTTTTGCCCGGCTATCCCACTCACATAGGAAACAGGGGAATTTCGTATAGCCACCTTGTTGTCCAAGCACCATAGAGATGACTTTGAGATCACCACAGATAGGCCATCCAAACTCCTTATATTTCAATTTATCAAGGATAAAAGCCATGTTGTCATACTTTTCTTTTAGATGCACAGAGTGCCCCACGGGTACAGAAGCGTATTTATTGCCGTTGTGTAACAAAACTGCTTTTAAACTTCTTTTTGACGAGTCAATAAAAAGCCTCCATTCATCTGACACATGTTGAATGTTAAACATTGACATCAACTTGGGAACATCAGAACAATATACAAGTTCGCCATCTTGAGAAAAATTTGACTTAAATTGTTTTTCTCTGCTTCTGTACCAAGAGAATGAAGTTCCAGATCTCAACAAGTTCTTTTCTTGAAGTCTAGAGCCCAGTAATTCAGCAGACTCTTTAGAAAGCCCTAAATCACAAACGAGGTCGTTTAATTCTTCTTGTGAAAACTGTTGGGGTCCACAGTCTTCGACTTGAAACTCATCATCCAACTGCTCTGACTCGCTCTCTGATGACTCTGGCAAATCGTCAAAATTGTGTGGGGGCACTGGTACTGGAATACCGGGTCCATGAGGCACAGGCCGAAGTGCAGATTGCAGGTTTGGGTAACATATATCTTTTTTATTTTTGGCATTGTACCCTTGTATGTTGCAAGAACAAAAGTAGCAGTCATCGCCGTGGTTTCTCGGCTCTCTCCAAATCATAGGCACCCCAAAACGAAAAGATTTCACCTTTCCTTTAGACCACATGCGAAGTCCTTCAACACAGCCTGAACACACTCCATGAGGGGCCCAAGATTTTTCTTGATCTCCGATCTTCACACCAAAATAGGCAAAGTACACTTTTTTAATAAACTCCGTAATACTTCGAGATTGTTTTTTTAATACAAGTTCGCCACAAATGTAACAGAAACTATCAGGATTATTAACACAAGCTCTTGAAGACATTTTGAAAGACACTTTAAGAATATTTAAATTGAAATGAGCAAATCGAAGGACTACGAGGGGTATATATAGGGCAATGGGAAAATCCAGGTTTCATTTGTCAATAATGTTCACCACAATTACGCTAATTACCAGAAAGAATTTCTCCTATTTATTTATGTACTTTTAATAACAAAAACATTTATTACAGTAACATTGGAATCTGAAAACACCGAAAAAGCGATAAACCTTAATTGCATACTATTAAGGTAATGGGTTTCCATGATTCATACGCTGACTAATACTGTTAAATATACTAATTTTTATCATATTTCATAGTTTCTAATATAAAACTATGAAGCCGAATAGGAAAAACAACTTTTTTCGGCATATTTATAAATATACGCCTTAAGGTAGGCAATCCCGCAGAAAAATGCATTTTGCGGAAAATGCTTACGTGCTGGGAAAAAACTGAGGGCATTTCCGAACTCAGCGCACCAAAATACATAAGAATCACCCATTATTTTAAAGAAAAAAATTTGGTCGCAGACCTGTGTTATCAATAAAACAAGAATAGCAGACGTTGCGTAATGCATCACAAGGCTCAAGTGTCAGCAGTCAGGTCATATAATCAGAGCATCCGATGATAGATGCAACAAAAAAGTAACTGATTGGAGACCGAGAACGTTAAGGAGACATCGAGGTAGATCCAAAACACGATGGAGAGACGAAATTCAGAAAATGGCAGGAATGCAATGGACGGGGAGAACAGCAAATCATGAAGAGTGGTGACATCTTAGGAAGGTGTAGGTCTAGAAATGAAACACATAAACCCTGAATATGATGGTGACGATGATAAGTCTTGAGAAATTGCTTTACCTGCCAACTGTAAAGCTTTTAAGGTGTTCAGTGATATTCGTTTAGTAATTAAATTATTAGTTAATACGAAGAAAACAAAGTATTTTAATGCTTTATGGATAAAGATCAGAAGAAGAGGCGAATTAAAGAGAAAGATTCTAATCGGAAATAATATTCATGGCATTAAAAGAAAAAATGGTAAACATTAATTCTGATTATTACTGAATTGAATAATTATTCATCATTTTATCTTGAGTCTTGAGATATGATTGTTTAGAGAAACGTTGTTTTAATCATATGGTAGTGCGGTAATATCCATTACCGCACTGAGTGCGGTAACAAAGCTCTTAAGGATACTCCAATTGATTTGATAAGTAGTCTATAACAACACCATGAAGATAAACGATATTAACCTTGTTCGCGGCTTCATGTAATAATTGCATTGCGTTCAGCCACGATGTTCTTCTTCTACCAGGGCCTCTTTTTTGATCGTTATTTCCTTGCATTATAAGATGTAGCCGTTTATACTTTTCCTGGTGATACATTACGGGGCCAACTGTCTGTCTGTCCAGCTTATTCTGAGTAACATTTCTCCCACGTTTCGGAAGATTGCATAAGATTCAAGGTGTAGTCCTTGAGCGTCCATGCTTCCACACCGTCTACTCATAGTAGTGCATGGAACACGTAACGCTTTACCATCGTCGTTCATGACTGCAGGGTATCTTTCTCGTACGATTAAAAATACTTCTTGCTTGCTTTATGTACCGATTTTATTTATAGGAGAGCCAAGAAACAGTGCCATGAAAACTCCCTCTAGTCTTGATCTGTTAACATTAGCTCTGGTATATTAAACGTTGTGATGTTTGCTAATAATAATGATATATTTCGTGCTTTTTAGTGTTCAGTTTTAGACCAAAACCTCCATAAGCTGTGGGTGTTCGATTAATTGGTATATGGAAACCATCACTTAGTTTTGTTACAATCAGTGTATGACCGGTATATCTTATCGATTATCTTTCCATTTACGATTTTTTGAATACATCTCTGCCGTACTCCTCGTATTATTTCAACTTCTTCTGTTAGTTATTCTTATCTTCTGGTTCTCATATTTTCGATCAAGGGACAATCTTCGTTCTTCTTTCGCTACCATTTTATTTCATAATATGGGATATAGTACTGCAGTGATCGTTTCTCCGGTTGATGTCTTATCTACTTCGTCCTTTCCATCAGATCTTATAGTGATTCCTCATTAGTTATATACTCGTACTTTATTCTTTTGCAATATATGAGCGAGGTTTCTACGACCTTGCCGCTTCTCCCATATCAACTTCCAGTATTTCCTAATTTGCCAGTCTCCTTCATGAAGTCCTCTGATTTCTAAAGCCGTATGCACTCACTTGGAAGATGATTTTTCTACGCCGTTCTATCTTATTTGAAATATCTTCACTTCTTCCATATGATGAAAGAGTTTCTTCCAAATGCTTCAATGACGAATAGTGTTTCTAAGTTAAGATTGATCTTATCATTTGCACCGCCCGCTATCGTATGCCCTATTTTGTCTATGTATGTAGACGACAAAGCCCGACTTCTCGTACTACTCCTTCAGTATCATCTCTATCCGTTCGCAGTAATACCTGATCGTCAGTGAACATAAGGTATACATCCCTTCCTCACCAATTGGAATTCCCATTCTGCCTCATTTTTCTTACAATTTCTCAATGATTCTTCAAAATAAATAGATTCTAAATAATAGTAGGAGTCCCAGATGTTTTGATAGTCCTGAGAAAAATGTCGTGATTAACTATCACTGCATTGTGGATCCACTATATAATTTTTTTCACGTGTATATAAACTATGGAGATTCTACTTCTACTTCCACAAATGCAATATGAACTATTCTTCCCCCTTCTATGTGGTTCTCCCCCTATAACCTAGTACCTAAGTGCCATTCTTATCTTCTGCAATTGTCAGCGGAATGGAAAATCATTCAGCTGATTCAGAGAACAGTTGCAAACAACTGGTAAAAATGGTTTCCCCTGAAACGTTATAAATAAAAGTACGCATTTTTTGTACGGGAATGTAGATTGCGAATTTAACTTGCAGAAATTTCGTTTCTTCATTATTAAGCTGGAGATTCTTTGTTGAAATTTTGTAACAAATGAAGAAAAGGTAAATATTTTTTTTCTAAAATTCAAGAAAACTGCATCGAATTTCGTTGTGTAAAGGTTTGACATAACTGATGAAAGCAACATACCTAGGGTATGCGAGTTAAAATTCTGAGTATTTATCGTCAATTTCCAACTGTTTATAGCACAAACCTTAATGGACGATACCAATACTTTAAACAATCCTTAGAAATATCGTATGATCACATTAGGCAGGAATATGCAGAAATTAGACTAGGCTGAGTCAATATGAAAGAATCTGATATTTTATTTACCTAACGGACAACATAGTTGTTTCGCAACTAACAACAAACCGCAGATGCGGAAATATAAATCAAACTAAAATAGTCTAAAAAGCCTATCATCATTAACACAATCCTCAAGCCAGACTGTCCATCACCATTTAATAGCTCCACAAGATAACAATCAACTGTTAAAGCAGCTGCAAGAACCCAGCACATGCCAAAACTCAACAATTTGAAAATCGGCCGTAAAAACTGGATAGACAGATCGTATCTGGAATTTATAGATGTTCTAGAAATCTTCCGCAATCCATGGTGGGTCTAAAGGCAGATTGGATCATCAAAACTACTTCGCTACAGTTCTTAAGTCGTGGAAATTATAGACTTAATAAAAATTAAACGGTTTTCCCCTATTCAAGGCATCGGTTGGAAATTGATACTCTTCGTAGAGTAGGTACATTCTACAATCGCCTGGATAATAAAGTAGCCGCTTGAGTTTACAGAGAAGACACTGGATAAACTTTCGCGGAAAATGATCGCTACCTTTCATAAGCGTCTATCATCGTTTATGCTGGCAATAATTCTGTAGTTAGGATTACTGGCTTACACAAGCTGCCATGATAACATCTTGTGAAAGTGGACTCCTTCAAATGCAAGTGTGCCTGAAATATTTATGAGGCTTAATGGGTGTATTTTAGAAATATTAATATGATAATGATAGAGGCTGAGATGATTGAAATGATTTAAGAAACGAAAATAAAAGCAGACAAATCTGATTGATAGCTATGGCATTTAGACGTAATAGGTGTTCAAGTTAATTTAAAAAAAACAACGTTATCAATAATTGGAATTAGCATTAAAAAATTATGCAAAACAAAACTTTTATAATACAAAGATTTGATCGTGTGCCAGGTCTTGGAGGTAAAGGTTCGTTTCCCTCATTATTCAATAAACAATATTAACCACCAATTACTAACAGTACAATTATCGGTCGTGGACTTATTATGATTTATGCTCGAAGTATGTAAGGTAACTTTTTACATAATTTGACGTTTGTTCTATATTCTATTTAGTTCCTCTGTGGATGATAAGGTGTAAATAAAGTAGTTTTAGGGTTTCACCTAAATATATGTTTATCATTGCACAATGTTTAAGCTAGAACAGTTATTTAAACCATTTGATACTAACTGACCCAATTCAAATAGTTCTAAATAACACAAGAAGTTATACCATGGTACTATACTGTTATCACCTTATTATTAAGGCAGAAACTGTATAACGCACGACATCAATATTAAATTGGGATTTCAACATAGATGTTACGTGGACGGAGGCTTGGAATTTGAACAATGGTGTTCAAGAAACTGGAGAATTAGAAAAATATCACGGGTAGACAGGGTACACAACGCCAAAGTACTTACGAGATTAAATCAGAATGCTGAAATTTTATCCGCCATAAAGAAAAAAAAACTAGAGTGGACATATAAGAAGGAGTCACTAATTCGACTACTGCAAAATATCATGTAGAGTAAAATAGAGGGAGCACCAGGTCAAAGAAGAATACTATGGTTAAAACCTTGCGTGATTGGTATGGGCTTAACACCAGCACACTATTTAGAACAGCAGTAAACAAAATACAAGTCGGTCTGGTGGTAGTCAACGTTCTTGGATGATATGCCACATGATGAAGAAAAAGAAAAAGCACATAAAATATAGCAACTGGTTGATAATTTTACTGGTAGTACTAATGTTTGATAACCGTTTTCTAGTTATGTGAAAAATGAATTTCTATATAGAAGCACATTTTAAAGCATCATATCAAATTAAATATGACATAATGAAAAGAAGATAAACATGTGATCTTCTTCGTCAAACACCATCGTTAAACAACGTGTAGTGGTTATGAAAGATGAGTTGTCTTAGTGTTATTATTGGGATACAAACTTAAGTCTTAAGAAAAATATGTCCAGTATAGAGCTAAAAAGGAATCAGACTAAATGTGTGCAAGGTGGTATAAACAGAACTCTTAGAAAAATTGGAATTCAGGGTATGGTTGAAATAATACATTATATTTCGGGCCCATGCGTCGTTTTCGAATATACACAAGTGTTTTTGCATCAGTTCGTTCATATAATTGTTTTTTGTAGAATATGTCCGAATGGTTTCGTTCTTTTTGTTGCTCCTAAACGTGCTAAATATCTCTGCTATATCTACCATATGGTCAATGTTATTTATACAGTGAAAATCAAAATCACTTATTTGTATATCGTTACCTACAGTGTTTCTATTTATGTTTTCCACAGTTCCTACTAAACCAGAATAGACTCTCTGGTTTAAAGCTATGTGGTATTTATTCTTCTTTTAATAAACTAAGAATGTATTTATTCCTTAAACGTTTGTTAGCTTCCTATCGATTCGTCGGCTAAATCTCTCAAAATGATAACATTAATAATTACGTAGATATAATTTCCGACGGCGCCGGCGGCTAAATCAGGGAGACGGCGTACAGTTCTTTAAGTACTCACAATTAATTAAAGGCCAAAATGGGCGCCAACGAATCTTTTAACTAATGTCAAATGTATCCAGGCATCGCATTCGTAAACTCTAGGTAAAACAATTATCTGAAAGTAAGCACATGAATCCAGGTAGCAATAGCAAAGAACAAGACAAAATGCTCATATCACAGTATACAATCACAAATTAAAGTGGCATACAACCCAGCACGGGGCACAGATGAAATCAAATAAATGGTTATAAATGCGACCATACGGTCGTAAGTTGGGTGATTATAGCAAGCACAATAGCTTACAAAACACAGTTTAAACAACTCTACAAATATAAACTACAACAGTTTAAAAACAAACGCAGTGGCGCTTAACATCGGTTCCGTGGTTAGAAAATCATCGTTCGGGTACGCAGCTCGTGAAGCGAACTGTTCAGAGCGGCCGAGTCCAAAATTCCGAATGAATTCAGTAGCAATCGGATGAAGCCTTCAGCACCGATTCACTGTTCGCAGCATTCAATATCTTAACTTAAAAAGGAACACAAAATCTGATTCTAGTTTCTTTGTTGAGCTCCTTCTTCCCGCTACGGGAGTTCACGTAACTGGCCCAGATAATGGAAGCGATAGGTCGCCGAGCATTCGAAGGTTGGAATTACATGTGTTCAATTACCGAGCTCTGTAGAGTAGTGGTTATCACATCTACTTAGCATTCGGGAGGTCGCGGGTTCGATTTCCCTGGCCGTCTGCTCTGATTCAGGTTTTTAGGTGGTTTCCCTGAGTCAACAGAGTACTTTCTCTGAGGCGAATGCCGGGGCAGTACTTCTCCACTTTTCCTAACCTCTCTTCCATTCTCCACCCCTCCTTTCTCTCACCCATCCTATAATTCCCGTTCTTGGCTGAAGAGGGACGCAAGGTTCCTATAGCAGCCCGCCCCCAGTTAGAGGAATTGAAATAATTCTGAACCTTTACCTTTACCTGTGTTCAATTCAAACCGGGACAAGCCCGGTGCGCTCAAGTGCGGTGATCGGAATTTTCGGGAAGCTTCGAACCTACGGTTTTCAGGGGCTCCGAACTAGCGGCTAAATAAAGAGAAGAGCCTAAGATATAAGCATGGATGTTTTCGCTAAAACACAGCGCAAATAGCTTCGAATCACTTGCCCCAGATGAATTTGGGCCACGTGTAGATAACAATTGGTGAATCGCTTTCAAATTCGCCAAACTAGGCGCGAGAAACCATTTTTCTGCATCAATCCGCACATTCTGCTAGAGCCAAGAACCAAAATCCATACTCTGCAATCCCCCAAAATCGCTGGACAATTTCAAAGACGCTAAATCAAAGTCAGTATCACGGTGTTAGCAAGGAAACAGACGAGCTGAGTACAAAAGCTACAATTTTAGAGTCGCTGTCCGGCCGGAATCGGGGAAGGCGAGGAACGCATGAAAATACAAAACCTGGACCAGACAACTGCGAAATAATAGCGGCGCAATTTAAAGGTAACACGTTGTTTCTAGCTCAGTATTTGTATAAATGGGCCACACTAAAGCTCTTTTAAATTTCAACAACCACGCAACTATTCCACCATTGGAATGGAACTTATACAAAATGTTGGAACCAGCAGGTTACGAGGGAAGACAAGCTGATATAATAAGAGTTAACCCCATACACTACATGCTTTATATCAATATTGAATCGAGCAATTCTCTAACTCTACAACTTTTGATTCAAGGTTCATTGATAATCCTATTTCTTGTGATTTTTGTTTAGCTTTATAAGCCATTTGTTTATGCTTAGGACTATTACGACTATCATCGGTGTACCGTAAATGAGACTTCTTCCACCACCACCTCCACCACCAATAGCTTATACTGTTCACTGCTGAACAAAATCCTCCTTTAACTCTGTCAGCTTTGGGGCACCAGAAGCCAGTTTCCAATCAGTCTTTTTATGTCCTCCATCCAGCGGCTAGATAGTCTTATTTTGCTCCTGTATACTTCATGTCTTGGTCGCCATTAAATGAGTTTTTTAGTTCACCTTCCGATCATCATCCTACCAACATGTTCTGCCTGGTTCAATTGTAGGTTTAAAACAGCGTCTATAGCATCTCGTACACTTGTTCTGTATCAGATAGTGTGGAATTCTATCTTCTTCTTTCATTTCATATATGATTGTTGTGGCGAGATCCCTATCGATGATGAAATCCAACTCTCTGCCCATCGTTTAGAAAGTCTCCCAGGTGGTCTTCCAGGAAGTTTTGGGGGATTTTTTTGGTATTTGTTCTCCTGTCATTCTTTCTACGTGATCATTCCATTATTTACGGTGTCGCCTAATGAACTTGAAGATATTTCGAATGTTACGTTGTTGCCTCATTTCTTCGCTATAGATTCTATACAATAGCGTCTTCTCAGTAATTGTTCTGCTTAAGATGGACGCTGAATCTGAAGCAGTTGATTGTCTCTCCCAGTGCAGATCTCATGTCCTATTTGTACGTACGCAATTGCCCGATATTTTGTTTGCAGATTTGCATGTTACGCTAAAACTACGTAAGTTTTGTCTGAATTTTTTTTTACTCTTGATAAATGGCGCTGAAATCACAAAAACTGACTTTTTTCGCTATTTTCGAAAAACGTACATCGGATCGAAAAACTAACAAGTGGTTTAGGTGCCCAATGATACCTGAAGCGATTCCGAAGGTACCCGATGGTATCCGAAGTGGTTTCGAAGATACCCGATTATACTCGAAGTGATTCCGAAGGTATCCACCATACCCTGAGTGGTTTCGAGCATGGTCGATTATTTTCCGAGTGGTTTCGAACGTGCTCGACGATTCTCCGAGTGGTTTTAAAGGTACCCGATGATTCCCAGAGTGGTTCCGGAGGTAGTCCCATAATACACAAGACAGTTTTTGAGGAATCCGATGATATCCGGGCATACCCGAAGTGAATGTTTGTGATCAAATCACATTTCGATAAAACTAAATTTAGCGTAATCGCGGAACAACGGCGTGGACGTAGTAATTTTCTGTTCCCTTTAGGGTGCTGGATTTAGGTGAGTTCCCTCGCCTCTCATCATCGGACTGCTGGATTTAGGTGAGTCCCCTCGCCTCTCACCATTGAAAATAGCGAAAAATGTCAGTTTTTGCGATTTCAGCGCCATCTATAAAAAGTAAAAAAACCGTAAAAAAATTACGTCGTTTTTAGGATAGAATGCGAATCTGCAATCAAAAGTGGGGGTCCCTATTTAAGATTTTAAAGTTGCCTCCCGCCCCACCCAAAGGTGAGGGAGTGGGGTGGAGGGGTCAATTTTGGTATCATTTCATAGCTTTTTAAAGAATATCAAATGCGTGTGTTTTCGTTTCCAGAACCCCGTATATGACTGTAATTTGCCAAGTCTGTGGCATCTCCTTGTTTTTGTTATATCCCATTGCGATTATTCCTTCTAGAAAGCATTTACTAAATATAACTTTAGGGGTTTTAGTATTTTTTCCCCTCAGTTCTTTGATAGCCTATATTACAAGGTCGCTTCGCCAGGGGTCGATCTAATTTCTTTCTCAGTTATCTCTGTTGTCATTGTTGAATACAACTGTTGAGCAGTATTGTTATAAACTTTTTATTGCATTTCTTCCTTCTATAATCATCATCTGGTCCTGGTGTTCGGTTCTTCATATCTTGTAATGCCTTCATGACCTCATTTTCGTCTGTTCTTCCGATCCAACGTTCTTCATCACTGTTTCTCTCCACTATTTTGAATTTGATACAGTTTTGTTTTAGTTTGTTGTACGTGATTGTTGTTTTCTCTTATTTACGTTTTTGTTCCAGTTTTTTGTCCAGTGCTATCCTTGATGGCTATTGTGTGATCACATCCTACATCAACGGACTTCAGTATGGTCAGATATTTTTACTATTGGAGATGAAAAAGCTGTCTGGTTCGCTGTGTTTTTATTCGGACTAATCCACCTCATTTCTATATTACAAAAAAGAGCTACAAATCCCAAGTTCCAATTAATGTCGCATTATCTTCTTGTTTTATGTCTAGTTTTGCGTTCAAATCACCCAAACATGTTATTAAAATGTCTTAAAATCGTTTCAGATTTATTTAAAGCACATATATTCTAACGACTTTTTACGCCATCTTTTTATCTTCTAAGACAGCTGCTTCAATGCCCATGTGTTTATAGAAATTCTTTGGCCAGTATTTTAAGTACCCAACTAAGATTACTAGGTATCCATATACACACATTTTTAAAAAATGTAAGGCCTAATTTATACCCCATTGCAGCAGGAAGCTTGTCGCTTTTGACATTCCTTTACGACAGGCAGGTTTTGTACGCATTATTACCAAACTCTCAAGAAATACTTCCTGTGCCAAGCCAAAAAAATCTTTCCACAAGAATGTTGGTTCCCACGGAAATTAAGACGTCGATGGAAGACCAATAAATTTCATTCTATTAAAAAAAAATCCAAAGCTGCGCCTTCACGAAACGCTAAATCCTGGGCACGTTACGGAAAGCAGTCGAGAAGTAATCGAGTTTTTCAGGCGCACCGGAGCCAATAAATCGCTCAAGTTTCACTTAGCGAATTCCTCGCAGGAATAAGTCCTCAGTGCATGTATTAAGGCCGGCTGCAGAAAAGGTGCATCATTAGACACCGCAGCCCGCGTCATGCTTTGCTTGCTTAATTACAGACCGTAATGGTAAAGCCCATTAATTTTATTTACTTGAGGTTGTGTGGATTTTTGCAACGTCTTCGTATATGGGATAACGGGAAATTATTTCAAACAGATATTCATTACCGCGGCTCGTTAAAAATTCAAATTGGCCGCGCTAATTGGCGTCGACGAAATCGTACGGGGGGCCGTCGGGAAGTACGTACCTCGGGAGCGATGGGAGATGGAGGCATCCCAGGGCGAGGGGCGCCCACCCACCGATTTGCCTCGGTCTGACATTCGTCCTGCAACAGAAAGCAAAGTTAGCGCCGATTTCGTTTGATAAATGGCCGCGGGAATTTAATGAGCGCCGTTTTTTGCGCACGCAGATCCGCGCCTTCTAAACGCATTTACTGCTTAATGACCCCGGCAATGCCGAGACATTCTAAATGTACCGACGTTTCTCTGTAATAAATTATCTATTAGTGGCGAAGTGAAAGATGGAACACCTATGCCAGTTTTATTAATTTATTTGTGCATCGCGCTCTACGCCTGCATCGGTTCAAAACTCGTAAGCAATTTGTATTGTGAGTAGGAAGGCCCGATATATCATGGCTGCAACTCTTAAAATTAAGAATTTCTTACTCTATCCATATTGTTTAATTTTATGTGCCGCAGCAGACATCTTGGTTATTGCAAACATTACGAAAAAAATACTATAACAAAAATGTAAATATTTTCACTGGAAACAAATCATTGAAGATTAGGTACTCCATAACGCCATCAAACTCCCATGACTATAACATATTTTATAGTTACTTAATCAATTGAAGAGATAAATCGATAATTAAGTAACAACTGCTTACATCTATTACAGCTTTAGCTGAAAAAGTGAAATCAATGAAACTCAGTTCCTAGCTGTGTAATATGTCTAATGGCAGATTATTATGTTATTTGACTACCCGTTCAATGAATACGAGTTGTAAGATCATCTAGAATCTATATCTCGTGGAACGCGAATGTAAACATTTTCCATGACAAATTTCCAAACAATTTTGGACAGACAGATTTGGTTATCTTCTTGGCCATCATTTCCAATACATCTCACACTAAACCTTTCATATAATATATCCCCGAAAATTGTTGCATTTGGGAAGCAGTGCCATCGTGTTGCAACCACCCCTATTTCTAAGGTTTTGTCGTTTAATTTATTTTTATCCTACCATATGAAAGTTGACATATCGTTCAGTATTAAGTGAGTATTGATAACCCTAAGAAATTATAGTATAGCATAGTACCATCCAGCCACACCAAGCCACATATTCATACAAAATCTGTGCTAGAATCTGTAGTCGATATGCATTTTCAGAATCCCACAAATACTAACTTTTCTCTTAGAAATTCTGTTACTAGTAAACATAAGAGTTATCGTTCCAACCGTTAATGTGCGTGTGGTGAAGCACCGTGAAGAGCCAACATGCGCGCTGTATAGCTCGCCGGGCGAAATAAGTTCAAAAGACACGAATAAAAGTGAAACTCCGTGCAATAAATGTGTGCCAAACGTCAAGAATTGAATTATGTTCTCGCACATGCACCTCGCTTCTGCAAATATCCAGCTAAACAAAATACGCTGCCGAAGAAAGGGCAGTAAATGCAAGATACAGGGATTCCGAGATGGCACAGCGGGCGCGTTCAACTCTTCCAACTAACAAAAGACGCTATGCAGTAACCCGGCGTCAATTACGCCATCGACCAGACGCAATATCCGAGTTTTAAGCACGCAGCTGCAGAAAAAATTTCGTGTCACTGAAGCTAAGTGTTAAGACTCAGCCAAAGCGACCATTCGCCGGCCAAAGCATATAAATAAAGAAGTGACTCAATCAGAAAGAACTCATAAACCCGAATTCCGAAGCCAGAACGTTTTGCGCTGAGGGCAAAGGTGTATTGTATTCTAAGGTATCCCTTCAGCAGTCGAACCATGAATAACCAACACCGCTTCTTGCGTAAAAAGGCAGTATATGAGGAAGTAGACGGCTTGGCGCCGTCATCACTTAGTCACTTGTGTACCCAGTCTGCTTACTTTGAGCAGTTTCCGCTACTGTTTAAGCATTTTCCGACTTTGACGTTACTTGCAAAATGTTGTATTCACGTACTCTATGTATAACAGTACCATTGCTACATATATGTATGTTCGTGTATGTTTTCTCACATAAAAAATTAGGTGTAATTATCGTTTGCATCGTTTATCATATGGTATTACCCACATCGGCAATGTAACCCTTTATTCGCATAAAATGTTGTATTTAATATTTCGTTTTTTCACTTCTTCATTTTGTATTAAAACAATGCCAATTATAAGGCTGTCTCTTCAATTCATATTGATCGAGCTATTTGAACTAAAATCATGTATGTACATAAAGGCGAAAAACTAGATCCTCACCAATCGGGCTTCATTCGGTCGATATCGGGTGTCATTGCTTACGTCATCACCCTCCCCTTCATAATACAATGACAATGTAGTGTGTTACGTAGCGTTCCTGGCCGAGAGGTTAACGCGTCGGAATAGAAATCAGATTTTCTCTGGAAGCTTAAGTTGTAATCTTACCGATTGCAATGTAATGCAACAGGAATAATATCTAATAAAGGCTATCTTTCTAAGTCGGCATCTTATAAACGTTTAGCCTTGCTTCGCTTAAATCTTATGAAGATGATATTCACCCCATGTCAGTATCTGCACTGTTGTCTACATTGAGTTTATCTAAATTATTGAATTAAAGACTATTCCTGTAATTATGGCTTTGTCAAACAAGATTCTTAAAAGTTGATCGAGCTATTTGAAAGACAGTTATAAAAACTGACTAAAAGTACTGTTCCTACAAGTTACTATCTAAGAATACTGAACTATACAATCACTGCATATAAATTGTTCAAATACATGTAATTGATATCACTATGTCTATATTAAATGATGTATCCAGGTGCACAGTCAATAACGAAATAAAAATTTAACTAATATATGGCACGGAGCATAGTCTGGAACATGTTATTGAAAAAATTCAAAAATCCGCAGCAAGGTGCTCATATTGTGCAAATCATCAAAAGCTGTTGGAAATATTGGTTGGTAAAAACCATAAAAAGTTCTTGCTAAAGTCTTGCATATAAGGACACGAAAAAGTTGTTTAAATTAGATTTTACAATTGTCTTACACATATCGCCAATCTTTAAAAAACCCCTAAGAACATAAAGCACGACATGTAATGTATTCCAAACTGAAATACCACCGACTTGGTTTACCACCGACCTGGATTACCACCAATTTGGATTTACGTTCTATTGGAACTACCACTGTCCGTTTATCAACTCCCCAGCAGTTACTACAACACATCCTATGTGAACGACCAGGAGCTTGCATTTCTATCAAAATTAATACTTTGGCAGCAATTTATGGAGTAACTGATGTCACAAAATTGTTTATACTGTAAAACATCCGTACATAGAATTGAATTTATTTAAAATTATAACTTATGCAATTTTGTTTGTATGACGTATTTTCACCAAGAGACCCGGATCAGCGACTAAATAGAGAATAATTTAATCATTGGCAAAACTTATTTTCCTCAAATTCTGCGGTCCTCACACCGCCGTTGAGTTAACAGATAAAATGTTTTACGCCGGTGAGAACTTATTATGTTGCAATATAAGCGGATTGGTGGTTTTCCGTTCCGTGGTGTTTCAGTTCAGTAAAAATTGTACAACTTCGACGCAGTCGGTAGTAAATTCATGTGATGATAATTCGTATCGGTGGTACTCCATATCCTAAAACATCAAAATAACACAACACCGAATGTAAAGCCACTCGGTGGTATTTCATGCGCTGGTGTTTACCACAGTTGTAGCAGTAAAGGTATTAGCAATTAGCTGTCTCCGGTATAGCATCAATGTATATTGTACACAATACATGACCGAGTAACCCCCCCACCCCCTCCAAATTGGAGGAGATAACGGGTCGGTTACTTCTTCTTCGGTTTTCAATATACTCAGTAGTTTCTGATGCCAGACCTTATCAAAGGGTTGAGTAATGTCCAGGAATGTACCCGAACAATATTTATTGCTTTCGTAAATATTATTTATTTGTACCACTGGATACACTTGCTCTATGGTGCAATATTTTCCATAGAAAGCGAAGTCATGCTATGGTATCATGTTAATTTCCATTAATAGCGGTTTTCACCTTTGACGGAACTTCTCAAAAAGCTTTCAAACATAAGAAGCAGGCTGATTGGTCGATAAGCTGTCACCTCTTCAACAGGGTTCCCAGGTTTTTGGGTGAGTATAATTTGGGCAACCTTTCATTGGTTTGGAAAGTATTCAGTTCTTAAGATATAAAAAAAGATGTGGCTTTGCTACTAATACCTTTTCTGGCGATTGTTTGATAATTTTTCCATTTGTAAGATCATAGCTGAGAGCCTTCTTCGGGTTGACGCTCCTTTTAATCATGTTGTGAGTTTCATTTATGTTAATGACTAACGAGTGGTGCCAGTACTGAGACAATATTTTCTTCTTCTACATGTTGTACTTCGGAAGCTTAGCAAGTTGATCAGCAAACACCGGAGCTTTCTGTTTATCGCTTCTCGTCCACGTGCCGTCTTTCATCAATATGTGTAAGTATTGTAGGTGACTGGTGTCTTTCAGAGAAAAACATTGGTAGCCACTGTAGGTGTTAATCCTTGGAGCCACTTCTGGATAGCTTCACTTGTTTCAGGATAGAGCTCTAATCGATTATTAAGTTTGATTTTGTCTTGAAGAGCCTTAGTTATCATTCACGTTTTTTTTTTCAACAAGTCTTTTCTGACTATGTTTGAGTATTCTTATGAGTTTGATTATCCAATGAGATTCAAGAGTTGCCTCCCATGCTGCATGTGGTTCCGGGTGGTGTAGCTTGAACAAGTGTCCACGTTCGATCAGTAGAGTTAAGTAACGTTCTTTTTGGTCAGAACTTGGATGGTGCTTCTCCCGGCGCCTCGTGGTACGGCTGCCATGGAAATAGTTGGTCCCGGATGTCATAATAACACCATGACAGTCGTTAGTGGGGTTGGAAGTCCCCATAAATGTACAGCGTCGCCTATAATTGGCCTAACAGCTGTTGGCTGAGTACGAAATAAATAAATAAAATAAATAAATAAACTTCAATTTATTTTTAGTATCTTCAGCCGTAAAAATCAAGGCATGCGATATGTTCTAAATAAAATTTAATGAAGTTTCAGAACAACCAATAATACGTTGCATTTAACATTTTAAATGATTTTTTATATTTAAAATATTTTATGCTCAATTGATATTTTGCTTTTGTGAAAGTATGTAGATATTTTCTTATAGAGCTCATGCCATTCTGCACAACCTTTTTGAGTTTCCTACAGTTCCAGACTGTTTTAGACTAAAGGCAGGTTATTGCTGCACGGCTACGGAGTTTCGCAAGTAAGTATCCAGTTTAGCCAGATATAATTTTTAATTTAATAGTTATTTAGAGCTGTAAATGGCACGGCTGCATTTTTTATTGACTGAGTTATGGGTGGTCCCGATATTACTCAAATTCTCCAAGTGCAAAACGAGTAATTACTTTCAATTTAATTTAAATACGTTAAGCGCAGATACGCTTTCTGATTTTATTTATTGCTTGTACACTAATTTGTTGTTTAATTGGGCCTTTTTGTTTTATTAAGTCTGTAAAATCAGACGTTTTAATTAGTAGACGTCGTTTAGCTGCGCAGTTGTTGGCCGTATCCGTGTAGTGTGGAAAAGTAACGAGGATTGCAATTAAATGTGAATAAAAGTGAAACATGAGTGCTGCTTCTCGTCCCGGGAGAACGGAGATGTTCCAAGAGTAAATAATGCAAAAATAAAAGCGAAACGTTGTAAATTATGCTAACACTGAATTTGCTTTTTGACATGATAATCCAAAATAATGTATATTGAACTGGAAACAATAAAACTAAATTATAATTACATCTAAATTGGTTGTTTAAAACCAAATTAGGTTTCCTTGAACTTTTGGATTAAAGTTGGTAAGGTGATGTGATACCCTACAATCTGTACATATAAAAATTCCATTGCTATTAATTTAGGGATTCTTAAAAATTAAAAAAACTACGATAGCGTACCCGGGAAATTGCAATAACAAAAATTGAAAGATAATAGCGGTAAGGGGAGGATAGAGGGAACAGAGAACCTAAACCAGCAGTATGGGACTCTTTTGAACAAACAAAATGAAGAAGATGCCGAAGCTCCACAATGAAATAGGTGAACGATTAGCAAGAGTATTAGACCAGGAAGATCCAAAAAGAAGACAGAACCTAATGCCAGAATTATAGAGTGAAAACCTTAGACAGAAATACATTGAGAAATAATTCTAGGAGATTATCAATAAACTCTACAAGTTGTACCTGAAACAACGACAAGCGAAGTGCTAAGAACACAAAACGGCTCTACACGTAATATTTGTGGACTTTAACAACGCGCATGATTACATAAACAGAAAAACAATATACAAAGCAAACTAGAGTAAAATTAGAGGGCAATATATAGAGACCATTTAGGCTGGAACAACGATTAAAATAAGGTAACGCTTTGTGACACTACTATTTAATATCGAATTAGGAAAAATTAGAAGTGCAAGCCAAGAATATATAGCATTCCGAACCATGTAAACTGATAAATATCATGAAAATTAGAGGTAACAGCACTTTGAAGAGTATCACGAAGGGATAGAATAACAAATGAGATAATAAAAAACGAATGGTCATAGAAGGTTTGCAATAGGTACTATAACAAAGAAAGCTAAGAAGACCTAAAATAACCTGGCAAGGTAGGACTAGAAAAGCAACGAGGAAATATAACAGAAGGGAACCCAAACATCGAACACTGTCGTAGAACGTTCTATTCCGAATACATATATACTGTAATGGTTTAATGCTCACAGAAATTCTGGTTATATAACTAAGATATTAAAATGAATTGGTATTTTGTTTATTGCAATATTAAGTCAATATTATACACTAATGAGTACACATGATGATTAGCAGAAACTATAATTTGATTGACAGAGGTTAGCATTAGATTAAACAGTATTGGAAGGGTTACATTTAACTTAATTTTCATTAATTGTGCTCCTTATGGCAGATGCACTTAGTTTATGTGACTGACAGATTAGACATTGTAAAGTCAAGACAAGAATTGTGAATTTAAAAAGATACAGAAATGTTTGAAGCGTTACTACAGTTATATGCAGCGTTAGTAATTAAAGTATAAAGCCAACCATCGGCACCGCAGCTGACGGGTAAGAAAAAGTGGTGCATTGATAAGGTAACCTACGCTGGAGGAAAAACATTAGTGCAGTGCTAATTAAAACTTACGTAAAAAAGCAGGTTCAAAAGTGCTTCGATTTGACATTTATCCAAAAACAATTTAGTTTCGAAAGAAAACATTGTAAAAAAGACTGACGCGAAAAACAATTGTAATAGTTGCTAAGTTACGATTTGTTCTTTTATTATTGTTGACAACGCAAGCAAAACAAAATAGCGATTGTTAAAAGTGGCTCGAGAAATTTGTTGACTTTTGTTATAAAAAGTTATCATTTTGTGCCATAGTGGTTTTTATTGTTCTACAGTGTGCAGAGTTCCTTTGGAAAATATTCATCGAGTTAGAAAATCCCAGTGAAGAGGGAGGTGACCTGAAAAGTTCGCGCACTTGAATTCAACTTCGGGGGTTGTTTTCGACAAAGTTTAAAGCATCGGCCAGCTTAAATTTATGTGCATCGTGCAGATTAGACCTTCACTGGTGTTCCCATCCATAAAGCAGAAGTCTAGAGCATTCCAGATTTATGTAATCGCAGTGGCCTAACTAGAAAACGTATTCAGAATATCAAGGCCACTTTTCGAGATAAATTTGAACAGGAGATGAGTTCCGGGGGGGGGGGGGGGGGTCTTCAGCATCATGCAGCACGTAGAGCAGACATCGTACTAGGTGCAGAAAAAGGTTGCAGCCATCAGGGTCCGTCCATGGGGTATTTATCGAGTTGGATTTGGATCCAAAGCAGGAAGCAAAACAATTGAATCTCCGCGTCTCTTCTGACGTCAGAGGAAAGAAAACAAAACAGGTTAGCCATACTTATTAATTGCATTGCTATTTACCTAAGATGAATTTTGTAAATCGGGTGTGTTGTGTTCAAATTACGCTAATTTTGGGCGTTCAAACCATCTGTGTTTATGCGGTCAATTTATAGGTTAAACTGTCAGATGCATGAAAGTCGGGTATTTGCCATACTTGATTAAAAATCATACTCAACAGTAAGAGTTATACTGGATGTTGCAACCCAACCTTCGCAGATTTTGAGTTTCTCATGCTAAGACGGAGCATTTATTTTAAATTAGTTGGCAATAAATAAAATAGGAAAGGCAATAAACCATTTATTTTTGCAAATAATTATTACAAAACATCTTTTTAATAAGTCCTGAGCCAGTACCATAATTCTTATTATACCAAATATTTAATGTTGTTGATATTTCCACATTTATTTATATTCTGTAGAGTGGCGATCAAAACAATACATAGAGAGAAGGAACAAGATTGTATCTGTATCAAATAGTGACATGTACGTGGAAATCTGGACGCTAAAGAGAACAGTGCAGGACAAGATAGAGTAATGGGAGAGAAAAATACATCCTGACCTATGCAAGGAAGAGGGAGTATTGAGAAGAAGACCCAATGAGTATAACTATTAAGTCTGTTCAAAGAACGAAACATAGTGCAAATGATAAGATAAAAGTATAAAGAAGGAACTAAGGCAATAATAAGATCCAAACGATGATAAGGACCTAAAGAAGATAGGAACAAGGAGCTGGATAGATATAGTAAAAGATAGAGAACGAATATAAATCAAGCCTCAAATAGTACTTACAGGAAGAATTTTGAAATTATAAAAGCAATTTCTAACAATGCCACCTTTAAAATCTAGAAACCTGATTTTATCTGTTACCAATATTAAAAATTCGCAAGGTGTCTACTTCAGACGATCTGAACCGATCAGTTCAAGGAAATCTTGGCAATTTAATTAGAAATTATGCTTTATATGGTTGGGTTTTTAGAATTTCTCACGACTTAATCTCCAATTTTATGTTGCCACGAAAGATTACAAGTCAGGTTAGACTTTTTAATTAATTTGGTGTAAAGTTTCTCATAAAGACGCCTTTACTGCTAATTTAATGTCAACGTTAAGGTTAGCTATGATATGTGCCAAATTCTCAAGTCCGCGCTCGTTTCGCCACATAATTGCACTTTTCCAGCTTAACAAAAATCTTCACGAAACGTGGGCTACCGCTGGGCGGTATTAGTAAATTAATTATGTTTTCATAACTTCCGTTGGAGATTGTATCTGGATCCAGCTCACTGCGGTTGTTGTTAAGCTACATGCAAGGAACCTTTGCCTCTTCTTTACGGCTGGGGACGTCGTCTTAAATAAATCGTCGCCATTAATTAAACATATTCATTATTTTACGATTGCTGGAGAAATTATGAATTTTGGTGAATTTGCATGCGTCCTCGATTTTTTACTTATTTATTAACTTTTGGTGTCATAAACAGAGCGAAAGCCAGCGCCCATGGAATAAACCCGCAATTTTATTAATGTATGCTAAAAACTTGTGTCAATTAAGTAAATCGTCGCATAATGCTTGCTAAATCCTCATTTGCGGCTGATCACGTTTCGGGCTCCTTTTCCAGAACCTGAATAAGTCTTCACGGCCGTTTACAATTTTCCGATCTCAATTCGGCCTTGGGATTTATGGGTTAAAATCCCAACATAGGTTTTTTAGCACGTAGTTAGTTCGTTATAAATTACTTGTCAATTAGCTCTCGCCATAACTATTTGTCAAGAATATGTTGTTCTTTGTTTGCTATTTTCTGACTTATGCAAATGCACTTACATGAAACTATTATTATTATTACTATTATTAGTTTTCTAGTCCTGTGCTCCGTTAACTATTATCCACAAAACCTATTATGCTGCCAAGTTGATGGACCTCATGGTGATCTTCAAATCTTCAGATAATGTTTGTACTGTCTTCATAGGGGTGTTCCTGAGCATTGGGTGTGGTAGTTTTTCTTCCCCAAAATTTGCATTATTTTATCCCTTTCGTGTTTGAATGGTTTCAGTTGCACTTTATGATTCTCCCAGGAGCACTTTGGTGGGTTTTGCACTGGGATATTTCATGCATATTCTGCACTGATGGTGTGCTCTCTAACCATCCAGTACCCGAATCAGTTTGAACCTGTTGTGTTCACCCATGTACCAATTCTTTGTGGCATTCTAGAACCAGCTTAGAATTAAGCTTTAATGGCATCACCGCTTTTAGTTCTGCCTGGTTGTCTCTCAGGATGTAGATTTGTTTGACTTCTGCATCATGACTCGAGTACAGGTGAGAATTTCCATTATTTCAGTTGGGAAAACGTATTGCTTAAAGTGTACAGCCTATACATACATGTCCCTGAATCAGTTGTGGGTAGTCTGTGAACTAGTCTTCACCGTTAGACTGGAGTAAATACATTGACAGTAGCAATGCATTTGCTCCAGTCTTCCCGTTCTGGAAATTTCAGCATATATGGTTTTGATTTCGTTAACGTCACTTATAATACAAAAATTTCCTTCAGGTGTTTGAAGACACGAGTGTCATGAGCTGTATATCCACGACAACCGCAGCAGACATGTGTTAGCAGTGCCTCTGCTTCACCTTTTAGGTCTTAAACTTCTAATACCACTATGGGAGACGTAGAGATAGCCCCCCCCCCCCATTCTTATGAAGGTTTAGTGGCTGCTGATCCACGGGTGAGGTTGCTGATATGCACTGAACTTCGAAGTGATAATACTTATTGGAAAGCAACAGCAATTTTTATTTTAACAAGAGTTAATACGATTACACACATAAATACATACATATAGCATGATACACAAATACACATAGTAGTGCGCGTTTAAACAACCATTTGTGCTATCATCAAAACGCGGCCTGATATTTCAACAACATTCTGTGAACTGAAATAGGTTAAATCGGACGCGGAAACGTGCTAGACGACTTGCAGACACGGAATACCGATAATCGTAAACCGACTGAATTAATAGACTGGAGTGGAATGGATGCTGGTGCCTCCCTGTCCGTCTTTTGATAACCGCTCATCAGCTGCGTAAGTGGACGTATGGGCTTTCGCTTTCCTGAAATCGCAAATTAGGTCGAAAAATTAGTATTCATTTATTACCCTTTTTTTGAAACTGGACGTTTCCTCGGTTAAAGTGTTACATCCTATTGTTCACGTACCTTGCGTCAGCTAGACTGCAGTGCTTCTCAAACTATTTAATGTGGCGGACCGGTATTATTTTTACTAATGTGTGACGAACCACTACATTTATTAACAAATGTACAACGCTGCCTTAATGTAATAAGTGGGCTTGCTTATTCTTCGGCAATTTCTCTATCCGTGGTTCAATTTATGACAATTTTCATACTATTCCTATATTTTGGCGTGGTAGACTGACAACATAATCCAGTCGATTGTAGAAATCACTAATCGACTTCGCGGACCGGCAACATCTTGTTCATAAACTGGCATCGGTCCGCGGACCACCACTTTGAGAAACACTGAACTAGAGGACTTCGTGTCCTAGTCTGTGAGCGGTCAATGGAAGCTCCTCCATCCTTGAGCAGCCATCGCTATTGTCCGAGAAGGGTTTAGCACTATCTGCAGTTTACCCTCCGAGACCCCACTGTTCACAAATGGCGTAAGATCGCCGAGATTTTAGTTTTTAAATTGTGTGCTTTTTATATTGCGATTGCGGATGCAATCCGTCACTCGCGATGCTAATTATACAGTTTATGATACTATTCACTAACTTTCGCGTAGCGTTACATCTAAAATTAGTTACCCACTGGTTTAGGCTTCCGTTTTTACAATTATTACTTCCTGCGCTGCATTTGTGGGCGCTTTCGGGTGGTAATTTATAGATGCTGCACTTGGCCGGGTGCCCGCTACACAGGTCACTCGTTGAATTTTGTGCAACCTGTTTCTATTATCAGAATTTTTAGTCCTATGCCACGATACCAATATTACCAATATATTATATAGAATTTTCTTCTCTGTCTTTGCAGGCTTATCATTAATGTAGGTTTGTGACCACATTTTCCATTTTTTGCCGGTCCCTTGAAGTTTTTATCAAGCTTTTAACGTTGCGAAGTCCGATTCATTGTTTAAGTTACATAGCCATGACAACTTCTTCTCTACCTCTTTCTTTTTTACCTTCTATCTTCCCTTCAATAATAAACTATTGGATTTTGGACCTCATGATTTTCCAAACATCCTTCTATCCGGCCAAAATGCTATACTTGCTTGTCTATGACGCAAGCTTGATATAATGTATTAGATTTGTTACTAGATTAGGGAATTTTTTAATTAAATAGAGTAGACTATCAACACACGATCATTCTAGCTTTAGAGTGCTCTCGTGAACCTTTTTCGTGAATTAGAGAACACGCAGTCCTTTTTCTTGCATTTTTACAATAGTATTGATGTACTTCCTGTCGTTTTTCAATCAAATGCGTGAATAGCCATAGAAAGGGCTTGAGAAGATTGGACCTCCTTTTTCTGTCATTTCTAGAAGACCAGGTTTTAAGGTTTACAACGCAACAAGATTTGCAAATTGCAAAAGTAAATTGGAACTATATCACTATCCATGACTAGTCTAAGCAACACTAGACTTTAATAAGAGTCACCTAATGGAATACTGAGGCCGAACACATGAGGAAGAAGAAGAAAAAGCTATTTCAATTCAGGAAATTCTTCTGTTAATAGAATTTCTCAGCTTCTTTATTGAATCAACGCAAATATAGCATACAAATTGCCGATATCATAATCCCTCATTAAAAAGGATCAAACTAGAAGAAAACCATTGATCACTCACGTCCCTAACTATTTTGTCGTAAGATGTGACGTACTAAATGGACGGGAAGCGTCTTGAAAATGCAGCACCAAATGGATATGTTATGAGGCAGGAGATAAATCATTGGCTTCTTTCATTAACCAGTTTTATCTGAATCCCTTTAGTTTTGATTTATAAGACTGGTTCGCGAAGGTGTTTAACTTTTTGCGTTTAATAGCCTCGGCACATGTGGCGCCTCCGTCTCCTTCCAGTTCCGCTTTCCAGCAGGAGTGACGGAGACAGTCCACTTTATTAATTCCGTAATGCAAGGCAGCACAATTTGTCAGAGCAATTTCTAATGTCAAACACTAGTTACTCGGTATTTCATAACTCCGGGAGTTTAGCAGCTCGCGTAGGCGCATACTAGTGCTAGGTCATTTACATACGCATGCGAATTACGTAAATATTTATTTCTGCCATGAATTATGAACGAATTATGCCTCCCGATAGGCTTATTTGGAACAAAACCTCGCACAATTAGCCTCCGCTAGCGCTCGCCATAAAGGGAAAGCGGTTTTCACAGGGTGCAAAAGTCACGATTTTCGTTGTGTAATTTCCTAAAAGGAAACTGTAAGTTTTGACAGTGGTTTGTGAAATCCTGCAGATCTGTTTATGTATTCAACACAAATACATCTGCTGGGAAAAAAATCTAATTTGGGGGATTGAAGAAAATATTGTAATCCAATATAAATTGAAAGTTCACTACAGAACAAAATGAATAGGCAATTCTTGAGGAGACAAATCAAAAGGGAGAAATCAGCTGGAATCCAAAAGATAGAAGATCGGACATTTCGTCTGGTAATTTTTCAGTTCTTACTACTAAGCTCTATAGGACATTTGAATCACTGACATTTCAAAGGTTACGTCGTCATATGAAGAAAGAAGTATCTGATAATTTGTTGAAGATAGTTTTACCATCAAAATTACCACTATTATTACCTTCTCCTTCTCAGTCTTCAGTCCTCAAACTGGTTTGTCGTAGCAATCCATTCTTCTCTATTCGAAGCTTTTCTTCTCATTTCTTGGTAGTTTCTGCTTCCTGTGTCTTCAATTATTTGTTTTATATATTGCAAGCGGGGCCTTCCCCTTGAGTTTTTCCTTCTACTTTTCCCTCTATAATTGTTTTCAGCAATCCTTCTCTTCATAGTATATGTCCTATCATTTGGTCTCGCCTTTTTTTAATCTGTTTCCACATTTTTCTTTCTTCTCCCACTAGTGCTCGAACTTCTTCATTGATTTTTCTCTCAATCCAGCTGATTTTTAGAGCCCTCCTATAACATCATATTTCAAACGCCTCTTGCTTCACATCCGTATAGTGCTGTACTCCATATATATGTTTGAATAAAGTATTTCTTAGACTTTAAGGAGATGTTATTGGATGTGAGTAATTGTTTTTTATTATAAAAGGCTCGTTTTTCTATATTTATCCTGTTGTTTATTTCTCTTCTGCTTATTCTGTCTTTAAGTTCTATAATAAAGTTATTTGATTATTTTATATCAGAGAACTGTTTTATATATGGTCCACTCAGCAACAACCACAAATCAGCATCTGACAGGACCAATAACATTCGATTTGGTTATAGAAAAAGCTTTGAAATTAGATTTGAAAAAATTGCAACCTTCTTCAACTTCAGAAGATATAACTGCCGCATTGCTGATTCCTACAGATCTACATTAGCTTTCATCATGTTGATAATAGAAAGAAGGTGAAGCTAATTTGGGAGCTGCGAAATACCAAATTTTGGAAATTATAATCAAGCATAAATTAAAATCTCGGGGCAATTTATTCTAATAACGATAACCGAGGGAAAGTCGTTGAGGAGAAAAATAAAATAGAAAGATCAGTAGGAAATTCCTAAATGCAGTAGGAGTAGATTAACCGATAGATTAATCATACATCGTCTGAAAATTTTGAAGTCCTAACTTCAAAAGATCATTTGGATCTTTTCACCTTTAAAAGAAGAAAATACATGATGGTTTGTTGAAAACGGTTTCATCACACACATTAGTCTGAATAACTATCACAATTGCCACTATCACCATATAAATTCCACAATAAAAATTTCTAATTTAACCTTATTATCCAAGGACATGTGATATCAGAGGACTCAACTGCTTCACATTTGGCCCACTCAACAACAACAACAATAAACCTTCACCTGATACGATCCACAGTTTCTAGAAAAATTGGTTATATAGCAACCTTAGGAATTCGACTTGACTAAACAGTGCTAGTCGCTCATGAAACTCATGAAAAGCTGTTAATATGGAACTGACTGCCACTACACATCAAACGATTTTCGTGTGGCATGATGAGTTTAAAAATCCTGCTGATCCATGCAAAACGAAGGAAGAAAAAGAAAAATTCGATTTCAACGACCATACGAGGCATTGCTTGAATTGTTTGTTCGTAAGAGTTAGGTAGTTCTAATAATTTATGAAAATGGACTTTTGTAGCAATTAATTCTTCTGTGAAATAGTAATCGTTGGTAGTTTAGAACGAATTTCTCATTTTAATTTTTCCTTGAAAACGACAGGTTGGAGGTACAGCGAAGAATGTATCTGGAAGATCAGCTAATCCAAACTATAAGCATAGTAGGACGAAATAAATGCAACTTCGCATATGTAAATGTTTGTTGGAGATACTTTTGCTACCAAACGATATCCTTACAACTACAAAATCCAAAAATGTTTTAACAATTGCGACGAGGAATGCCTTTCTATTGAAAGAAAGCGGACAACAACTAATGCAATATTTGGAAAAGCATTCAAGTTTGTGGATCACAACAAGGAGCGTTTCTTGGCGCAACACACGAACTCCACAAGCCGCCCTTATCAAAGGCCAAACTTCCTTGAACTGATAAGTGCCTTTTGAAGGTCGCCAGTGCGATAAGTGCGTATTTTAAATGCCTCGTGTCGGTCGCGGTTTGTTGATCTGCGTATTATTACCGTTCCTCTCCAGAGATAAGGAAATGATTTCGATGTGTCTAACCAGTCTAACCGCACAAAGCGAGATTGTTTCCCGTGCATTTTAATCAACGCAAATAATAATTATGCGACTAGGTGTTTGCGGTTTTTCTCATCTGTCTTGATGGTTGTGTGGCTCAAGCACTGCATCGATGGATGGTTTGACAATTCTTAGATTTCGCGTCTGGACTTTTTAGACAAATAAAATAATTCATAAACTCTTTTTTTAGTTAAATAGAAAGAATTGACGTGCAAAGTCATTTCCATGAATGGAGCAAGGCGTGGTCAAACATAATTGCGTTAATTATTACATCACCCAACTTGGGCGATGAGCACGGCTTGATTTTACACAAAATAACATTAAACGCAAAATCACAAACCAAAACCATACTACATAGCAAATATAATTTAGAAGAACAAATAAACACAACCCAATTCAATTAGCATACCTCAGAAACAACGTGAAGAAAAATAAGAATATTCTACCTGCAGCTTACGAAGTCAAAGACATACAGAAACCTAATATGAAAACAGACAATAAGACAAAATTTTGTTCTCTACTTACAAACAAATTAGAAATGAGACCAATGCAAAAATTAGAACAAAACAAATGGAAAACGATCTGAGTGAAAGCCAAAAATGAGCATGGAAATTTAAAAACCGAAAAACACCTGCACCATATGGAATTGTACCTAATGATTACAAAAATGGGAGGGGGAAGGTTATCAGGAGAACTGAAACGATAATTCAGAAAAACTATAGAAGAAAGAACTGATTAGAAAGCGACGCAACATAAAGGAAAGATGTTATAAAAGGGCCATGAACAAAGGCGGGGCATGAGACGCATAAAGCTACCCAAGAACCCAAAAAAGACGAAGAAAGGAAAAAAGAAAAAAATAGTTTTTGATACTTCTGAAGACGTTTAGAAAAACATTTTCCTTTTTCGCATTTTCTCTATGTTATAAGGTGTGTCTAAAAAGTTCGGCGACTCAATGGAAAAGGATCAAACGTACAGGAGCATTGTTATGCATATACATGGGCGTAGCCAGAGAGGGGCGGGGGTGGGCAGTTGCCCACCCCTAAACATTTATAAAGAGCGAAAGACAGTTGATTTATAATTATTATTGCAATTCCCATTCTATAAGATTTAAAACAAAGAAGGTATAATAGGTTATACATGTGATTCTAGATAAAAACAACTGAGGAAGACGCATGCTCATACGACTCAATCCACTGTATACCATACCATGGAGCTGTACATGTTACAACAGCAAGGGTATTTCGTTCTGCGATAAGTACTACTCTTCAGGTCATATCACACCGAATATCGAACGAGCATGTTTTTGTCCCACTTCCAACATCTGACTGTGTGTGTGCGTTCTGTGCGGAGAAAAAAAGTTCGAAAACCTGCCATGACACTAGAAAACTTTACAAAATACACAGATATTTCATGTAATTTTAAAAATCAGGCGGAACTATCGTACAATACCTGGAAGGATAAAGAATGTCCGAAGACCGTTTTCGTGGACTATGGACTGGCGTGGTTAACACGTTGAGTTACCGTACTCTTTTTTTCCTCCTGATGAAGCCCCTTACGAAAGTGGGCGAAACCTTGAGTTCTTGGATCTCAATCATGACACGGTCCAATCCCGGAAGTCGTTTGTTACTTAATAATAATAGTAGTTAATTGTGTATATAAATTTTTGCCCCCCTCTAACTGGAAGCCTGGCTACGCTCTTGTGCATATACTCGTATATTTTTAGAAGTCCCATGTAGTGGGGAGTGCAGCTGGCGTCAGTGTAAATCGTACTATCACAGTACAATGGAACAACGCGTTAACATGAAGTTCTGCTACAAATTGGGGAGAACGTCGAAGGAGACGCACAGGACTGGACAGTGGAAGTGCTGCACGACAACGCGCCTGCACATTGTGCGAATCAAGTGCGGGAATTCTTAGCTCAGCATAGCGTCACTGTTCTCAAACATACACCGTATTACCCTGATCTGGCGTCTGCGGACTACTTTCTGTGGCCCGTCTCAAGACCGTCATGAAAGGTGCGCGTTGTGAAGACGTGTGATAGCGATCCTGCTATCGATTCCTAAAGATGACTTTGCTGCCAGTTTCCAGAAACTTTATGAACGTTGCCAACAGTGTGTTGTGTTGAAAGACGATTATTTTGAAGGCCAATAGAGGCAATTACTTTATATCTTTTGTTTTCTTTGCTCTTTGATACCATTCTCCGAACTTTTTAGACACGCCTCGTAGATGACACTCTCATTGTTCTCAATGAAAACTGTGCTAAAGGAGTCGAGCAAAAGAAAACGGCCACAAATGAAGCAATATTTTTTAGAAATTTCCATGTTAAGGATAGTTGAATACAATCGTATTCAACCAACCTTAATTAAGCTATGAACGAAAGGGACAGCAATTATTAATAACATCAATTTGTCAACAGCAAATACTGATAGCTGTAGTTTGAAAGAAGTAAACGAAAAATCTTTCGCCACTATAATCAAAAGTTACCTATGTAAGTCATGTTGGAATATGTGAGTTATGTTAGGTTAGGTTTGGTTACGCAAGTTGATTTATGCCGTAGTGGCTGAAGGAGGTAGGATAGTCATCGACAATAATATAGCGCATCATTACATATTATAAAAATTGTTCGCAAAAATGGAAGGACTAATTATCGTGCGCCGCAAACATATAGGCGAAGACACAATAAGGAAAGTATGTACTCGAATACAAGTGTACAAAAGAGGAGCTGTATAAATGACAAATAAAAAAACGGGGAAGCAGAACTGGCGGAAATGAAGAAGGTGAAGACATAGTGAAGGTCAGAAAACGTAAAACCAAAGAAAATAAAATAATCCTGAAATCAGCATAATAAAAATATAAAAAGCCAAGTAGATGTTGATGGCGTCAAAATACTACACAATACACGAAGTGGGGATAAGAGATACTGAATAAGAAAATCCTCACAGGACCGCGAGGAACGTACAAATTAAATTGGTAAAAGTAACAAAAATTACTGTTAAAATTAAATAAGAGAACAATGCACAGATGAAGAGTGAAGAAAGTAATAACCCCACCACGTTGCTATAAATGTCATTGGGTGGGGCACGTGGCAATTATATAAAGACAGCAGAGAGACAGATGATACAACCATAGAGAAGCGAGCCATAAAAAAGAGAGTGTAAAGACCAAGGTAGATACTACATATGCAATGAAACTTGCCATAAGATATGCGCAATGAGCTGCTCTGAATACACAAAAATGATACAAGTGCTAAAAGAGGGAAGGGAGGTCGCAAACTCAGTAATTGAAATAAACCGAAGAAAAGAGGGTACACTTACAACCGAATAACGGGGATAAAAATCCTACAAGTCATCTTGGCAGCATAAACCTACTCCATAAAACTATTGAGAAAAAAGGGATAAACATAGTCGAAACAACTGAGCCAAATGTTAAACATGTTAGTGAGGATCATGGTCTAAACATGGGCTAAAAGATGTGGCAATAAAGGTCTGAAACAAGAATGTAAAAGTTAGGCACAGCAAAAGTGGTAACGGATATGTGTGGATCACATTAGATAAAATCACAATAGTATGATATTACATTTCTTCAAATATTGATATCCAAGAATTCGATAACTGTCTGCACTACTTGAGAATGGATGTTACAACGATACAAGAATAAAAGTTGATAATAGGCATCGACTTCAATGTCAAAACGGCCAACACAAGGAAAAGAAAGTGGTGAAATTAAGTCTTCAAGAAAATGCCACGGTAATATCAAATACAGGGGAGAGTCAGTAGTAGTAGTAGCAGTAGTAGTAGTTGTGGGGAGACCGAAGTCTAGCAAGTAGGCCACCATAGGCCCTTTTGCCAACCCCATGCCATCCCCTCAACCACCTTCGTTGTCGTCCTCTTCGATGGGCTCTTCTCCCTGCTTAAACCTTCCTGATTTTCTAATGAAGATCAGAATATCGGCCCAGGATAGGGAGTTCAACTCTTCCATTCGAAGCGTAGGTGCTTCAAAGGTTCTATACCTCAGTCTCTGGTACGCCTCGCATTCTCCCAAGTAGTGAAAGGACGTTTCCTTGTCCCTCCCACATCTTGGGCAAATGGGATCTTCCTCTACTCCTATCAGTGTTAGGTGTCTCTTGAGTTTACTGTGGCCTGCCAAGATCTGTGGTTCTTCGGCTCCTTCCCATTAGCCAGACCGATTTCTTTGAATCAAATCCCGCTATGTGGTACTTTGCTTGACGATAGCCCCTGCATCCTCTCCACTTTTCCTCGCTGGTCTTGTAGGCCCACCCGGTTAGGGCTGCTGAGACCTGCTGCCTTGTTATACCCCGGCTCCGAGTTTGGCTTGCTCGTCCGCCTTCTCGTTGCATTGGACCCCTGTGTGTTCCGGGACCCAGATGAGCTCAACGTCCTTTTCGCTTACCAATTCGGCTAAAGCATCTCCACATTCCTGGACAAGAGCTGATCTTGTCCTGGCCGAGAAGATTGCTTTTAGTGCGGCTTAGCTATTAAAGCAAATATAAATTTTTTGGTCTGGGGATAGCCTGACCTGGTTCCTTGTTGCCACCGATAGGATGGCATAAACTTCTGCTTGGAATACCGTGGTGAATCTTCCTAAACCATAGTTTTCTTGTACCCCGCGGCCTTCGATATAAATTCCTGCTCTAGAGGATTGCCTTTCCGCCACTCGAGAACCATCCATTCGACTGGAGCTTAACCCTTTTTTGCTCACACTATTCCCTTGTTGGGATAGTGGGAGATTATCCTTTTTCTAACCTTACCCGGTCCTCTGCTTCGGTTACCCTGTAGGCTGATAAGAGGTATTTCTCTAGCAGCCATGTTGGCGATCCTAGCATGGCCCGTCCGAACTCCCTGAGGTGGGTAGCCATGGCCTCTCTCTTTATCCAAGTGTCGAGGCCCGGGAGTCCCAATATTACCTCAAGTACGGCTGTTGGGGTTGTCTTCATTGCCCCTGTACTTCCGAGACACACTAGTCGTTGGACCTTTACCAATCTTACAGAAATACTGGGGCGCTCTACACTAGGCCACCAGACCACTGAGCCATACTGATCTCTTGGCCTTACTACCAATGTGTAGAGCCAGTGCATAATCCTGGGGTTTATCCCCCAGTTCCTGCCTGATTATAAGACACTATAAGTGAGGTGCGAGGCAACTGCCTTGCGGGCAACCTCCCGTCACCCTAGCCCTCACTGAACAGTCCCCTAGGTTTTCCGTCACGGTTCTTTGCTCCAGTGCTGCTCTCACCCAACTGACCAGAACGGGAGGGGTTTCCCTGGCCTGTAAGGCTTATTTTTTTTATTTATTTATTTATTTTGCACTCAGCCAACAGCCGTTAGGCCAATTATAGGCGTCGCTGTGCATTTATGGGGACTTCCAACCCCACTAACGACTATCATGATGTTGTTATGAGAGCCGGGACCAACTATTTCCGTGACAGCCGTATCACGAGGCGCCGAGAGATGCAACAGTGGAACTCCCATCCAAGTTCTGACCAGAAAGAGCGTTGCTTAACTCTACTGATCGAACGTGGAAGCTTGTTCAAGCTACACCACCCGGGACCTTAAGCTTGACATATTGTAGCCGTTCTTGCCTTGTCGAATGCGCCTTCAATGTCAAAAAGTACTGCAAGGGCCACTTCCCTATAGTGTAGTGCCCTTTTGACCTTGTGCACGACAGCGTGGAGTGCAGTTTCGGTCGACTTTCCACGTCTGTATGCGTGTTGGTTCCTGTGGAATGGGTGTGTTCTTATTACCCTTTCCGTTAGATGCCTATCAATGATCCTTTCCAAGGTCTTTAAAAGAAAGGATGTAAGACTAATGGGCCTAAATGATTTGGCAGTTGTGTAGTCCTCCCTTCCCGTCTTGGAATAAAGACCACTCTGGCTGCCTTCCACTGTTCTGGGACCCATCCCATTGCTACGCTGGCCCTATATACCAAGTCGTGGACGTAGATTTACAGTTATTTGTCCTCGGGCTGTACCTGCTCCTTTCTTGCCTAAACCAGAAATTTGCACACTCACTTTTTCTTGTGGTAGACCAAGAGTTTCAGCTGCATATCTTGTAATAAATAATGCCTGGCCAATCGGCGAGTACACTCTACACAAAACTTAAGTCACCACCGAAATATAACCACAAGATACAGAATAAATAAGAAGAGAGTGGAAACGAATGGAAAATAGACGTCACACAATTGGAAGTGGGTGAGGAAAAACATAGAGTTAATGATCATAAATGGAACAGTTGCCCCAACAACAGGAGCTTTCCACAATCTGTTGCAAGAGACCTGCGACCAAGTATTCCCCAAAAAGAAAATATCAATAATTCGGAAATAATACTTGGCAATAACGGGGAATCTGCCAAGAAGTACTACAAAATTAACTATCAGCCATACAGTAAAAGATGAACTTCAAAATTACTATGTAGAGCAGAAGAAAAAATTACAAACGATCATGAAAGCCTCTAGCTCAAATTCTATTCTACCCGAAATAGCAAACGCCTTTGCAAACAACCAACAAGAGGATTGTTTGAAAGTGATGAACAACCATCTGACCAATTAAAACTTACCATAGGAGTATAATGGAGCAACACTTGTACTAATGCGATTGAGAAAGCCGTATACAGAACAATTTGCCTCATAAACACGTTGGGAAAATTAATAGAAGCTTCATTTGCGAAAAAAATATATAATAAAAAATTCACATAAAAACAGAAGACTGATTCCTAATATGTGGTTTTAGATCCGGCAGATCCACCACTGCTGCAATACAACGAATGAAAACCATAGCAGAATAGGTAAACATGGCTCATATTCAAACAGGAAGTTTTGTATAGTAGTTACCCTACAGAGGTGGGCAGTAATTAATTACCTTTTGTTGATTTGTCTACTTGAAAATACGATAATTGTAATTGGTAATTGCTATATTTTTAAAAAGTACTTGACAATTACTTTTTGAAACTAATTAATTACCACATTCAATTACTTAATTACTTTTGAGTGAGAATTACTAGTTTCTTTACAAGTATTTGAAATACTTTTGCTAAATGAAATTACTCGCAGTAATTGAATTACTGACCTAGATTGGGTATCACATCTCCAGAACGCAAAAAATAAGATAAAGCCTGATTAAGTTACAGGTTAAGCAAATCGCAATAGGGTATTCTTGGAACTATATAAGCTAATTTCGTACAACATTTGCAACGACGTGTGTACGAGCAAAGCGGAAAATATTTGGTTCAAACGCGTACGTTTTTACATGTGATGTGCATACGTTGTGCTGTATGTAACAAGATGTAACAATCTAGCTACTTACTACTTATGTAAGTGTTGATTTTAGATAAGGCGCTCCCAGCTGGGCCTAAATATTTAGAGTAGGTATTGTATACAACTGTGAGTGTATTATTGTATGCGCTGACCATTTCGGCCCTCCTGTAATTTTCGGCCATGGGTTTCGCCCAATAGATTTGTTCACTGTATTTGACTTATGATTATGCCTGGTATGTGTGCATGCTTATTTACAGGGTGATTCCGCTTCTATGTCAAGATCGATGTAAGGTGAGGCCTGGGAGTGGTGCACGAGTGTTGCAGTTAGGTCGACGTGCTATCGCTACATTGTTGTTCGCAGAGTTAGTATTTGAGTATTGCTACCCCGTTTGGCTTTCAAGGTTCCGTTAAACGTGGGTTATCCTCTATTTCCATGGTAAGTGTGGACGTTTCCCGGACATGTTCGAATATTTTACACTCACTCACTCGTGAGTGTCGTTAAAACAGTTTGATACTGTATAATAATTGCACGCATTAGCTCAGTATGCAAGGTAAAAAGAGGGTAAATAACTTAATAAATACATCATGCAGCGGATAATATTGGAGTAATTCAAAAAAATCTGTACACTAACTCAACCTACCAATCAAAAAACGAATCTTCAGTCCTTCTTCCTCTATCACCTTTAGCCCCAATAGAGCATCTGATTTCAAGTCAGGAGCCTTAACCACTCGGCCACCAACGCTACGCAACACACACGCTTATCGTTGGATTATGAAGTGGAGGCGACGACGTAAGCAAGCAAACTCGATCGGGGCCGAAACCAAGTTCAATCGGAGATGATTCAGCGTGACGCACAGAGCTTCACTCGTTTTTATATACATACATAATTTTCTAATTCCAATTATATTGTAACATAGGATCTGTTTGACAGTGTGGTTTTCTAATAAAGAAGAGAAGATATAAACTCTAAGTCCATGTACAACGGTTGCTCGATCGGTTATCAGTAAATTGTCCGATGTACATACATTGATGGTTGACTTTCAATTTAATTCCTTTACTTCTACCTTATCGTATTGTAAATATAGAAAGTCAGCGTAGGTGTTGAGTACGTTGTAACTAGATAAATAAGACAGGCAAATCCTTCTAAAGTAGAGGTTTCGGTTTATGCAACAGTAGATATTCGTACATAAAAGGACAAGTTTTAAATATTAAATGATTTCCTCTACATTGGTGAACATTTTATTTCAACCAAACTAAAAGGTAAATGCGTCATAAAGAATGGTTCCGCTTAGCTATAAATTCCATTTCCGCTATAAGCAGCACACACATCCCATACTTATCTCTAATCGAGTTAAAATTATGCTTATTTCATTATTACGCCACGTCCATGTACGTAATACAAAAACGTACTTCGTTTATGGTTTACAGAAGTAAATGACAGTAAAAAATAAGTCGCACTTCCCAAAATATATTTTCAAAATCAAGCCTGTATACAGTTTCCAGCATGACTTGAGAAATTCATAAACGATTTTCTCCAGGCCGAATTTTTAATTGCACAATGAGACCTGTCTGCTTCAATACCGCAGGAGAGAATAGGGGCTTGGCCTTACACGTTTTAATTTTCGCGCTGTGGGTCATCAAGTCCTCTGCTAATATTAAAGACAAGTTCTAGTTCGATCTCTGTAATTAGCGATATCAAAGAGCGAGCTGCATGAAGGAACGGCCGCGTTTACGGTTACTCATCTTCCCATTGTATTTTTGAAGAGCGATTGTGAGAGACAATGCAGATTGTGATCTAAATGCCAACGCTCTAACCTTAAAATATTCATAAAGGTAAAAGTTGGTAAGGATGATGCTCGTCATTTGCATACGGCCGTGCCCCACATTGAAAAAATAAGCGCATTGTTGTTCTCCGCGGCAAATGTTGACGGCTTTTCAGTCGATAGTGTAAGCCAAAAGGCAAGAAAACGACTAAAAATATTTGTGCCACGAACTTAGAGAATTTGATGATGTTAATTGCGATTACCATTCGCTTCCCGCATTCCTCTGTGTCACCTCGGACCATGTTATGAAATATCAGTGCTGACAATTAGAATACAATTTGAATGCTAACAAGATTATTCGTCTGCTGTTAACTCAATTAACGTGTCCATGGACAACGCGCCATAATCGTACAATCGCTTGTTTGACCAAACATCCTTCATTTGTTTAATTTCCATGTTCAACGCGAGACATGACCTATTTATTATCAACTTGATATTTAGTATTCATACTACTATGGAGCTGATTTACAGGAATAATCAAAAACGTTCTATTCCAACGACGAGAAAACTGGGCAATTTTGTTCTTCAAGGATAACTTAAATTCTATTATATTTTAGTTGCTGCCATAACCTTGCTTCTATTAGAAAATTGCATTAGAATTGTATTTTTGCTGCTCTTAAGACATTACAAAAGTCTTGATTTATTTTTGATTTCTTTTCATTAAAACTGGTTTTTGATTGAAACAAGGTAAGGTCGGTGTAGCTAGTGGTTCAAACCAATTTATTTCCAAACACTTCTCTTAGTTCTTCCTCAAATTACTGTAAGCTCTTTTGTCATTTTCCAGTGAATGCCTCTTGATCTTTATATTTTTTCCTTGTTTAGTGTTCGGATTATTTTGGGTAACTAGTCTAAATATGTATATGAATAGAATTTTACAGCTAGAACAGCATTGTTACACCTAACTTTTGTAAACATACTCTCCATCCAGATCTATTTCTCCCCCTTTCTTCTATAGTTTTCCCGCCTTCGCTCTACAATCTCATGGAACATCCCTTCTCTCTTGTTTCTGGTTAGAACCATTTTTTGAACTTCCAATTCATGTTTAAACCACTTACCACCTACATACTCCTTATTTTCGGGTTTTAACTAATTTTCAACCCCCGCATTTCTCCCGAGGTGTTCATAATACTTCATTTTCTTGTCATTTCCACATTAATTGTTTACACCTTATTTTCATATATTTATACTCAGCAAGGCCCTTCTAATTCGCTTATTTATCTTTACTGATATATGCGGATCCCATGATACCCAGTAAACCATAACGTATCTTCTAGGTATCATAAAAAACAGGAATACTGCGAAGATAAGTCATTAATGAATTGTTTATAATATAGTGACAAGGGTACGTGATTAATGTGGCATTTTATTGGACGTTTTGAATCCAAAAGTCAGAATCTGACGCCCTGAACATCACTAATCTGTTACCGGTATACATCAAATGTCATCCTTCTTTGAAGAAGAACCAGCTGTCTGTCTTTGTCTATTCATTTTATGAAGAAGTATATTCATCTAAGCTACAGTCTATGTTTATTCAATTTTTAAGGCAGAAATACATACATAGAAGCTTTTCATTTCCAAAGCAGTTCATTGGTTTTTTGAAAAAATCGATTCATCGAAATGATTACACAACTTCAGAAACAGTTGCATAAGTCTTACAAGAAGAACAGGCTGTCTCTGTCTATGTGTATCGTGTTTTGTAGGTAGCCTTTCCACTATTTCAGAAACAATCACATAAATGTTACAAGAAGAATGAGCTGCCTTTCTATGGCTATTCCATTTTTGAAGAAGGACATTCAACGAAGCTTCGATACAATTTCAGAAGCAGAAGCACGAGTGTTACAAGAAGGATAAGATGCCTGTCTATGTCTATTACTTTTCTGAAGAAAAAGTATATTCACCGTTTCCACAATTTCACAACCAGTTACACTAGTGGTACAAGACAATCATATCTATGTCTATTCCGCTTTTGAAGAGGCCTTTCTATAATTGTAGAAGCAGTCGCACACGTCTTACAAGATGCCTGTCTATGTTCTTTTTTTCTGAAAGAGAAGTAAATTAATCGAAGCATTACTACAAGTTTATTTATTTTATTTATTTAATTCGCACTCAGCCAACAGCCGTTAGACCAATTATAGGCGTCGATGTGCAGTTATGAGGACTTCCAACCCCACTAACGACTGTCATGATGTTGTATGACCGCCGGGACCAACTTTTTTCCGTGATAGCCGTACCACGAGGCGCCGAGAGATGCAGCCGTGGAACTCCCATTCAAGTTCTGACCAGAGACAGCGTTGCTTAACTCTGCTGATCGAACGTGGACGCTTGTTCAAGATACACCACTCGGGACCCTAGAAGCTGTTGCACAAGTGTTACAAGAAGAACAAGAGTATGTATATGTTCATTCTTTTTTTTAGGAAGAAGAAGTGCATTCATCGAAGCCTTTCCACAATTTCAGAAACAGTTGCACGGGTGTTACAAGAAGCACACGATGTCTCTCTATGACGATCCTTTTTCTGAAGAAAAAGTACATTCACTAAAATCTTCCAACAATTATAAAATTAGTCGCATACGTGTTACAAGAAGAAGAAGAGGAGGCCTGTTAATGAAAAATTCGCACAAGTGTTACAGGAAGAATACGATGTTTGTATATGTCTACACTTTTTTAAAGAAGACGTACATTTATTAAACTTTTATAAAACTATAAAACCAGTGGCATTTGTGCTACAAGAAGAAGAAGATGCCTGTCCATGTCTATTTCTTACTTGAAAAAGAAGGACATTCATCGAACCCTGACTTCAATTTAAGAAGCAGTCGGACGAGTGTTACGAGAAGAACAAGATGCCTGGTTATGTTTATTCATTCGTTTAAGAAGAAGTACATTCACGGGAAGCTTTTCACAATGTCAGAAACAGTTACACCAGTGTTACATGACAAAGAAGGTGCCTGTCCATGTCTATTCCGTTTTTAAAGAAGCCTTTCTATAATTTCAAAAACAGTCGCACACGTGTTACAAGAGGATGTACATTCATTAAAGACTTTCTGCAATTTCAGAAAATGTTGTCTATATCGACTCCTTTTTTGAAGAAGAAGTACATTCACCGAAGTTTTTCCACTATTTCATCGAAGAATTGCTACAATTATTGTAGAAGCAGTGGCATTAGTGTTACAAGACGAACCAGATGCATGTACGAGTACATGTCTATTCCTTTTTTGAACAAGAAGTATATTCATCGAAGCCTTCCTAAAATTTTTGAAGCAGTTGCGTAAATGTTACAAGAAGAACAAGATGTCACAATCACACATGTGTTACAAGAAGAATGAGCTCCCTTTCTAGGTCTATTTAATTTTTCAAGTGCATTAATCGAAACCTTGGTACAATTTCAGAAACAATTACACAAATGTTACTAGAAGAATGAGATGCCTTTCTATGTCTATTTCTTTCTTGAAGAAGAAGTACATGCATCGAAGTATTATACACATCCAGGGTGTTATGGAAATGAGTGCAAATATTTTAACCAGTGATAGAGCTCACCAAAATGAAATGGTTTTCTATTTATCGTTTTTCATTTAATCGCATATTTTTTCAATCATTTATCTCCCCTAAACTTGACGAGCCACTTGGTAAGCAAATCTAAGTTAAAGGTGAACGACACAAGGTATATTAAAACTGCAAAGTTTTTGCACAAAAAACATGCTGTCAATAACTTACCTCAATTGATAAGGTACGTTGCTGACCAGATGTGAACTAAAGGTTTTATCAGTACCTATACAATTTTTGTTGGTTTGCATATCAAAGAAATGTTTTTTTGTGTCTTGTGCCTTTAAATTAAAATATTATTCCATAGGCGGGTATGCATTTTTAGAGTAAAACTGTTTTGAATTTTAACTCAGTTTTGAGGGCGTTTTCGAAAAAATGATAAATGGAGAAGTTATTCAGTTTAGCGAGTTCTATTACGGCTTACAATATTTGCACTTATTTCCATAACACTCTATATACTATATGTTGATTATTTGTTTTAAGTGCTATCACTACTCGAACTCCTTTTCGAAGTTTATTTGGCTTTTATACATTTTAACTCGCACTTCTATACGTTATGTTTTGCTTTGAGCCGTTAGGCCAGTGCCATTGCCTTCGATTGTACCCATGAGGTCCCACTGGAGGTTTTGCTTACTTGATATTTAGCTATGAATCTTTAACATTTTAGTTTGTTCATTTTACTATTTGCGTATGTAATTTAATATTTATAGGATTACAACTCCGCTTGCTGGTTTATGCTGGAGAAATGGTGATATTTAATTTAGATTTGGTATTTTTACTCTGGGTGCACGCTGTTGTAGTAACTTTTGGTCAAAGGTAATTGAATTGAATAATATATGTGGTTCGCTACTATACATTTAGTTATTGATATGTGTATTTTAGTTACTACAAACTTATTTACGACCTGGCTGTTATTTGTATGCATTTCATATAATTGTGACATTGGCTAAGCCTTAGGAGTTTATGAGTTCTCGTTTCTATCTGGGTATGTTTGTTGTATTAAAGACTCATTGGCGTCCCTTTGTATGATTATTGAATTTGAGCATTGCAAGAACTGTAGCTGGTCGGGCCTCAGATGTGCCGATGCAGTCACGATGGTTTGGTATTAGTGGTACAAAAAGAATTAGATGGCTGGATAGGTCGATTACTGACAAAAACATCGCCGCGATTTTATAAAGCCTCTGCAATCTACATTTTCTAAAGCGTACTATCCTGAGTTTACCATAATTTCAAAGAGGTAGACCCTTCGGACATTTTTGGAACAGACTGGTACTGAATCAAAAATAATAATAGCCATGGACGAAGCATTAATACTAGCAGATCTGTAATTACAGTAATTAATTACTTTGCAATTAAATTACTAATTACTTTTTGTTGTTTATTTCTCCTGGAATTGAATTACTTTTCAAAATAAGGTAATTGTAATTGACAATGGCCATTTTTGTTTAGAAGTATTTGCCAATTACTTTTTGCAAGTAATTAATTACTACATTCAATTACTCAATTACTTTTGAGTAATTAAATTACTCTAAAGTATTTAAATTACTTTACAACTATTTACTGAAGTACTGCCCTCGAGTGGGTTAATAAATCTCCAATATGCAAAAAATAAGATCAAGCCTTATAATGTTCCATGTTTAGCAAATACCAATACGATCTTCCTGGAGAAATATAAGTATAAATTATGATTTCCTATGAATAGTCGGATAACAGCTAGTTTTATGCACAAACAAAGAAATATTTCGTGCAGGTGCGTATGTTTGTAGATGAGATGTGCATTGTGTAGTGCTGGTTGTGCAGAATATAGCATTGCTGCTTACTAATAATTGTTGTGTAAGAAGCGAAAAATATGCCTGCGGTAAGTACAGATTACATAGTTTAAGTACGGTAAAAATATATTTTTTTTTCATAACAATTGACAACAAATAGCTTCATTATACAATATTGGTTCATAATAATTATTTATTCATTTCATTTTGCTTGCATAAACTGATACTAGCACATTCTTGGTCTAAATACTACTAAATACAAATATACGACAACAATTTCTAGTGACAGTAATTTATGTTGTGCAATTACGATTACCAAGTAATTGATAATTAAATTTGAATAATTAAAAATTCGGCCATTCAATTACTTTATTGGACGGTAATTGGTAAGTGATAATTAATTACTTCTCATATTTCAATTGTCATTCCCCGTAATTACTAACTATATATATATGGAAAAATAAGATACTAAGTTAAATAAACATCCTGGTCATGCTTTAATTGCCATTCTCATTAATTATTAACTAATCGTTGCATATTAATAATACTTTAGACAGATGATGTCCACGCAATTTCTTCACATAATCATTTTTGGTAATGGTAAAAGTTTGTACCACCTTATAGACATTCTGTTTTTGCTGTTTATTTCCTCGACGTCGGCACTTGCTCACCAATAGTTTGAAACCCATGCATAAGCTAAGTATGAAGAGTTTTATTGTTTGGTAATATTTTTGACATAACGATTCGCTTTAGAGGCAGATTACTTTATAGCATATTTCAAACCACCATTCTTGCTTGAAGATGAAGATAAACATGCATGCAGAACGAACTAGCTGAGGCAAACTGGTCGGCTGTTTGCGACTCATAATTTATATTAGTTGATATCTGCAACACACAATTACTCTATTATTATTGCATTTCCATGATAATTCTTCCTGTTGCTACACTTGATCTATTATAGCATTATTTTCACTTAATTTTTTTCTGGTACACTAACACTTACTGGTTTAATCATCAGGGTCGTCGATATTGCTTTAGCGGGATTTTACATACCTTGCTTTCTCATAGCACTCTAAATCTTCTTCTTCCTCATTTTGCTTATGTTTTTGTTCTTGTTCTATATACTTTGTTGAATTCAGAGTTGAAGTGAAAAGTATTCATCATTTCTTGCTGTTTGATACTATTTTTCTTGTATGCCGTAGATACTGGCGGATCCAAGGGGGTGTTAAATTGGTCAACTGACGCCTGTTAAAAATGTATTCGGGTAAAAAGTCAATTATAATTAATTATAAACAAATCGCACCCTTATAGAATCCGCCCGTAATTTAAGTCCAAATTTGCTCTCACCCCAGCGTTGCTGAGGCTCTTCGTTGCTCGTCGATGTCGGTTCTGTGACCTGTCTAGTGTCTACCAATCTTCACTAGACAAAACAATGAACTTCCCCTGGTGTGTAGTGACCGACATATTGTGCAATTTTCTTAATATAATGTTTTCATTGTTTGTTTTAAATGGTACAACTAGTTAGTCAAAATTTAAGTTATCCAATGCCTGAAAAATTTCAATTTTAAAGGTAAGTAAGTAGTCGTATGTAAAACAATGTTTATTTTATAACATTTTTATCTAATATTTACATAGGTATAAAATATTACTTTTCAAAATTGGGTGAAGTTTGGAAACGTCTCACATATTGAAGCTAGTTGCAAAATTAGCTTTCATATTCACTAATATGAAAATTTAGAACAACTTTGTAGATTTAAGTAAATTTATTTACTATATAAATTAATTTGACTCAAAACTGCAGAAAATATTATATACAACACGTTGCAAAATTAGTATTCTTTACACACATCTCAAGTTCACTTCACGTCTAATGTGAAAAACACTTTCATTTTACAACTTGATATATAAATAGCTATTTCACAACTGGTTGTGAAGTACTTTACTTTTTATAACTTGTTGCGAAAAGTGAGACGTTTCGATACTCTTTTTGAAGTTTATTTATTTATTTACTGTATATACACCAGCCAAGCCAACATATAGGTAGTTACACTTTACCTGCCAAAATTAGAAAAAGTTCATGTGCTATGCAATTGACATGCAAAAAGCAAAAGCTCACCTACTTTATTTATAGTATAATTTCATTTAAGGATTAAAGAACCGATTTTATCAAAATTAGAAAAAAAAACTTGTTAGGAAATGCGATTTGGTAAAACTTTTGTGAAAAATTCCATGCATTACATAAACTAAGGCATTTTCTAACTGGCTTTATAAATAGTTATTTCAAATGTATTTACTTTGTTTTATTACATTTTTAGAATGGCGCCACCTTCTAAAAACAAAAAACATTAGACCTCTTTATACAAAAAACACTGCCCTTCATGTGAATCAGAACATGAAGGTAGAATTTTAAAAACCAGAGAAAGTAGATTATTTCTCAACAGAAACTGAAACCGCTACTGATAATAGAAATATCGGTTTGTCAAACGACATCGGAGTTTATTTTGGCACTTCTGATAAACTTCTTGAGAGTCTTTCTGATTAAAAGAAAAAAGAATTATTGGAGAACGTTTACGTTCCTTGGAAAAGTGCGTATTTCCTTTCTCGGAAAAAATTACATGGCAGAGTATTTAAGAGGCATTTTAATGTTACCCTATAAAAAGGTTTTTTGAGGGGTTTTATTCAAATGAAATATCTTAAGTGGCTTAAATTTATTTTTTATGTTCAAACACGCATATCTAAAAACAGTTGGATTTAGAGGTATGAAGTAACATGTCAACAGAAAGCTCATTAAAAGGGCTTTTCAAAAAATATACAGGGCCTTCCATTTGAAAAGCATCCGATTTAATTAAGTTTTCAAATGTTGAGCAGCGTGTATATCAGTGATACTCAGAACCACCATTTTCCACTCGAAAGGTAGTTCACGAAAAGCATAATTTTATGCTTTTCTTCATTAAATTGTTTTCTCTTACATCAGCCGCCTGAAATTAAGCATTTTTTGAAAACAAAATTATAATATATCCAAAACAGTTGACATTAAACCCATATAACTCCGTATCAAAATAATTAGTATTTCAATGCAAAACTTTCAAGTTTCCTAAATATAGGACATTCCATTTAAAAACAGTAAGTTTAATTTACCACACCTTTGTGAGCCACCCTGTACTACAATCAAAACTATTTTAGTAATGTGCACCACCTTCGTACCTACAACTTCCATCTTCTTCTTTTTCTTCTCACGGTGTCGGGGTGTTTAGCCAGTTTTTATACTGTTTTCTGTTTCTAGCCAGGATTTTTGTTTGCTCCACGGTTTTTCCTCTCCTTTGTGCTGTTTCCTTTACATTTTCTTCCCATTTTGTCCTTGGGCGTCCTCTCGGCCTTTTTTCCACATCTCCCATTTCGTATACTTGTTTTGGGTATCTCCCATTTCCCATTCTTATTAGGTGCCCATACCATTGGAGTTGCTTTTTACTTTCCCATACCCATAGGTATAGGGAAGTCTTGGAATCATGAAAATTTTGGAAATCGAGATTTTCACAGAAATATCCGTTTTGGGCCTCTAGGAACCCAAAAAAGTGGTTTTTAAAAAATGTCTGTCTGTGTGTGGGTGTGTGGGTGTGTGGGTGTGTGGGTGTGTGGGTGTGTGGGTGTGTGGGTGGGTGACGCTCCTACAGCCGAAAGTATTGCTCCGATTTTGATGCGCTTTGGAATGCGGGGATGTATCGAAAATTCATCGACAAAATAAGCTTTTCAAAAAAATCCGAAACCGGAAGCGGAAGTTACGCATGTTTTTTTGGTATCACTGTTTTCGTGATTAAAATTTTGAAAATTTTATCGCGGATAACGATAGAGGGTCATAAGACAAATCTGTTAGTTTTTTGCCGAACTCGCTAGGTTTAAAATGAAGGGCGCTATGATTTTTTGAAAATTTTGAGTTTAACGCCCTATTACTCAAAAACGGATGAATCGATTCAATTGATTTTTTTGTTCTGAATAGTATACGAAGGCTAACATGAGGTGATATAAAAAGTGTTTTGAAAAATATTAAGGGGCCTAAATTACAAATTTTCAAAATTTTGAAAATTTTCTAAAAATCATTTCTCAAAAACTGCCCACAGGAATTTGTTTAAACTTCATACACTGATAGACCCCGAAAAGGGCTATTGATCTGTTTTTTAAGGAATCTCATGAATTATCTGTGGCGCCCTCTACGAAGCTTTGAAGTTTGAAAATTTAAACCCCTTTAATTAATAAACAAAACAAGATAGGTAGCTGGGGTTTTCACTGAATTGCTCAGTGCATAATGGAGCATATGAATATGCAAAAAAATATTACACTCGTGGATATATGTAAGCGCACCGGCCCCCTCCCCCCTCTATTTTTGAAAAATAATTTTTTTATTCTAACGGTTGTTATATTTTTGCGTCAAAGAATCTTTTTTGGCGAAAATAAAAAAATCGATTTTGTATGCCCTAGAAAATATAATTTCCAGGTACTTAGAAAATTTCACCTCGGTGCTACAGCCGTTTTGAGGAAAATAATACATAAATAAACTAGCACAGTGGCGGCTTGTCCACTTGGCGCCATCTACAGAAGCTTGGTGGTCACGTTTTGAACTACACATTCTTTTATATTTACCCGCAATTTACGTGAAAGTGTAAACGCTTATCACGGTGAAGACGTGAGTCATCGAGTTGAAATTTTGATATGTTGTAAAGACTGTTGAATAAAGACGATATGAACAGTTTCCAGTATGGGAAAGTCCAGGGAGGTAGTCACGTCCACTTTTTTCAGTGTCTTCCGCTATCGGGTTAAGTTCTAAATCTGCCCTTATACTTCTGTTACGGACCCTATCTCTCCTTGATTTTGCACTACTCTCCTAAGATATTTCATTTTGGCAGCTGTGATCTTCGATCTATGTTTATTTGTTATAGTCCATGATTCTGCCGAGTATAGTAGGAGTGTATACTGTCTTATATAGATGCATTTTGGCCTTTCGGCTTAGTTTTCTTTTGCTGATCGGTGTATTGTTTATTAGAAAATATACTCTACTTGCTTTGTTGATTCTAGTTCTTATTTCATTTCTATTCGTCCATCTCTGCTGATGTGGGTGCCAAGGTATTCATAGGTATCGACCATCTCCAGCGTTTTCTCATCTACTCTATTGTTGCTTCTTCCCTTTCTTCTTTTTTTTGTTATTTGCATTATTTTGCTTTTTTGGGTGTTTATTATCATGCCCTTTCGTTATAGGTGTGATTTCCACACTTCTATATTTTTTTGTAGTTGCTGTGTGTTTCTTGTCATTATTAAGATGTCGTCTGAATAAAGACCTTTTAGTACTGCGATAAGGTTTTAGTATCCCAAATTAGTTTTCCTGGTTTTCTGTTTTGCATTTAATATTAATGGAGTTCATATCGACTATGAATAGCAAGGGACTCAGGCTGTCTCCTTGTTTGATCCCTTTGGCCATTTGGAATTCTTCTAATACTTGGCCCTGTAGTCTTATTCTTCCTTCATATTTTGATGTAGGATTTTGATTATTTGTACTAGTTTTGTAGTTACTCGTAGTTCGTGTAGGGCTTCCCATATGTGTTTCCTCGGTGCTAGATCAAAAGCAGCTTTTAGATCCAGGAATGCTAAGAAAAGGTCTTTACCCTTTTCTATTGTTTTCGCTGTTATACTCTTAATTGTGACGATGTGGTCCTTTGTTTGTTTGCCCTTTTCTCTATAATTCTCGTATAGAGTTTTAATGCCACTGGTGATATATTATTGCCCTGTAATTATCGCATGCAGTGAAATCCCCTTTTTTATGTATTGGTACTATGATATTTTGGTTCCACTCTTCCGGAATCTGTTCTTGTAGCCATGCTTGATTAAGAATGTCTTTTTGCCATTCGTGTATAGTTTTTCCTCCCTTTTTGATTAGTTCAGGGGCTATGCCATCTATCCCAGGCGATTTGACATTTCTTGTTTTCTTTATGGCCTCTTCTATTTCTGCTTCGGTTATTTCCGTGTTTGTTCTTCTTCGTTTGCGTGATTATCTTGATCTGCTTCTTCTCTGGTAGTAATCTGGTCTTCTTCATGGATTTTTTGTTCATAATAATTTTTCTACTCTTTTATATGCCTTCTGTTGTTGTCTGTAAGTCTCCCCTTTGATTTATGATATTTCGTACTTTTGTGGTTCTCTTAACTATATTCCAGAATTTCTTTTGGTTTCCTATATAGTTGTTTTCTATTTCCCTTCCGAAGTCCTCCCATGTCTTTCTTTTAGCTTCCTTTACTGCTTCTTTCGCTTCATTTCTCTTTGCTATGTATGCTATCCTCTTTTGTTCTGTTTTATTTCTTTAATTTTTCTTCTTACTTTCTAGTTCCACCATTTAGTTCTTTTATATACACAACTAGCTGGCCCGGCAAACGTTGTTCTGCCCAAAAATAATTTGTGTCTGAAACCCCGTTTCACCAGTATAGAGTTTTAATTTTATGTCAATTACATCATCTTGGACTTAAAAATAAATGCCATTTTCGCAATCAACGTCCCAAGAAACCTCAATAACGACATCCATATCGATTTTTAGGCTTATTTACTCCATTTCACTTCCTAAGGGTTAGCGGACCCGACCGACGTTGTCCTGCCAGAACGTTGATTTGCCTGCTATTAGGGGGTTCAGCAAACGTTTTTTCAATATTCGAATTTTCGATTTTTACATTTTAAAAAATATTGGGGTTTAGAAGGAGTTCAGTGACATACACACGTACAGAAGAATTATATATATGAAGATAAAGATTTTCATTTCAAAAAATAATGTGGGGCGGCGGGGGTGGGGGTAAAATTTTGGGGGACCCGACAGACGTTGTCCTGCCCGAACGTTGGTTTGCCTGCTATTAGCAGGTTCAACAAAGTTTTTTTCAATTTTTCGATTTTTTTCATTTTAAAAAATATTGGGGGGGGGGGTGAAATTTTGGGGTTATATGTCCTGATATGCGAGAAATCTTAAAAAAAATTAAAAAACGAAATTCGTCAAAAAAAAATTTTAAAAATTCCTAGAACCCGATTGCAGCGCCACTACCGGGTCCAATTGTGAATCTAAACCATCCAGGGACCCACTCAAACACACACACAAAATTTCATCAAAATCGGTCCAGCCGTTTAGAAGGAGTTCAGTCACATACACACGTACAGAAGAATTATATATATAAAGATATTTAGGTAAGTCTCATAGCATTAGAAATATCTTCTACCCGCACCCCCTCGTTGCCGAACCTTGTATATATTTTACTTTTTATTTTAGTATTATAGGGAGGGCGGTTTATTGCTTCTTTTTTAAATCCAGTGTCAATTTATCTTGTTTTTTATTTGTTGAAATCGAAAAAAAGAATAAAATATGTATACATTGTTCTGAAAAATAATTTTTTTACCTCTTTTATTCTAAATATCTAGCTAGTACCATCCCATAGTAGGCAGACCCACTAAAACTATTAGTTTAGCCTTACTGTTGAATCTACAAAAATCAATTGACCCCTCCCCCCCTTAGGAAGTCTCTGAATCCGCCTATGGCCGTAGGTGCAGGCAATGTTCCTGGTGTTAACCAAATCAGATCGTAACAAGATCATCGGGGTTAGCTAATCTTCGAATACTAACAATACAACTTTCCTTATAATGAATATGTAAATAACTACAAAACTACTGTAAAAGCGTTGAGTGGAATGTGGAGATCACGAAGGAATTTTAGAAGTCATTAGAGTGGGCTCAGTTATTGGCAACCTTGATATTGGTACTTGTTCGTTTGGCACCCTTGACCATTTTTTTCTTGAAATCATTATTCCACCTGAAGGTTATTTCAATACAGGTTAGGAAAGGCTAAAATATAAGGGGAAGTGGTGAATCCCAGTAATTTAATTAATAAGTCTCATAAACAGACCTCATGCCTAAATTAAGTGATAAATACTGTCTTACAAGGTGTTGTAATCTTCATAATTAATCACTGCCCAACATAATTAGATGAGAAATGGCTTCGACGGGCTGCAAAGATTCTACCGCTATTTTATTGTGCACTGGTTGTCAAATTGAGGCTAATGCCGGTTGCAAAACCATTTCGAGTCTCGATCCCACTTAAATTACCCAGCTCAGGGCTAACCGCTGACATTTTTTAGGCATTTAAATATTGTCAATTTCGCATCAAACGTCTGGTCTCAATAAATCTTAGTCGGCGGTGCACTTAGGGCCCGAACAAATAGGGTAATAGGCGAAACGAGCAGACATAATATAATTGCGCTGCATTTGGCGGCAGCGAACTGGGTTATGTATCTTTTAACCTAAACGGAACGCACATTAGAATATGTAGAGTACGGGTTGATTCTGAAAAAGGTTCCTCCACGCGTGCTGCGTGCACTACTTTCTCTCGACGCACTCGCAGACGAAGACGTGGTGATGTAAGCGCGCTTGGTCTAAAAGGGTTTACAACCGTGAGAACTTCGAGGCGATTTGATTTCGCTTTCAAATCGGTACTCGCACTTTTTTTAAAATGCCAGCGGCAATTTTGCAATTCATAGCTGTGTCCGGGTACTCCGGCTGAATACCAAGCACATGTTGCCTCATAAAGTGCCTATATTAATTTACCTATAATTTCTTCATATTTAAGAACCTCTTCCATTGCTGCAGAACGGGAATTTGCCAGCTCTGGGCAAGAAAGTGCCTCCTACAACCTCTGGCGCTCGGGGGCGCCAATTTTTATTAATTTCCAAGTCCCACATGGGATGATGCTAATTAAACCCAAAGGTTCGAGTTCATTGGCAGCCAGGTTTGGGCTTGGTGGGCTAACTGGCACATCTGCTAGGACCATACGTTTCACTTTTGGACATAACCAACGCCTCACCCCCAGCTGCTCCGACCGTCCAAGACGTGCGTTATTAATATCCGATATAATTTGTGTGATGGCATTTGAGCGTCTAGCTCATTAACTCGCTCCAGTCAATTCGATATAATTATCTCGGTAGTAGGTAGACGCAGAAATGCACCATATATATTTTCTATCGCTTTAATTGAGATGAAATCCTCCGTTCGCCTTATTAAAATAATTAATGGTAATTTTTGCTACTGGCTTCAACGCTTGCAGTAGGTATTCAACCAGTCTTTTGCTGTTGTCTTTTGACATGAACATTTTTAATTGATCTATGCTTTTAGCGAAAGTCTAAGGCTAAAGTGATGAATGGAAGCGTTACTTGTCTGTAAAATCAAATTAACCGAATACAAAATCTAAACAAAACAGCTCTTACTACAACTATCACCTTGAGAGAAAGGTATCTCGGGAAATGTGAACCTGCGACGTCCAACAAAGCCTCCTGATGAGCGTTTAGAAGAACCATTCGCATTACCCTATATTTTAATGCAAGCTAACTGAACGTTTCCTCATTATACTTAATTCTTCTTCTCTTTTTTCCTTGGACTAACGTGTACTTTTGCAGTCCCTTTATTAAACTCTTCATATGTTTCTTCCAGCCAAAAAGAATCGTTCTCGAGCTATTAGAAGAAAATTGCATATTTGCATCCTTCCCATAAATATAGCCTGTGGTGTACCCATCCAGCTCTTGTCGACCACACGAAAATGAATTCGCTACGAACGATAGGCAGATAGTCAGTACAACAAGATCAGACAGAGTGAAAAACCAAGCTGTAAAGTAAAATACGAAGATTCAACGACCACAGAGCAATGGACAGAGAAGCTTGAAAGCGTCTAAAAAGATGGATTGAAAGCTAAGCTCAGTAGACAGTCATTCTATAGTAGAAATAACAAGAGTGAAGAAAATCGGGCCACTGAGTCTCCTTGGATACAAAAAAAGCAAACTTGAATTATTACCTTGTTTTCCAGATAAAAATAGGGAATTACTATGTACACCTCGTACGCCTCCAAGTTAGCAAGCGGCTTGGTACTATAAAAACACAATAAGACTCTCACATACTTACTAAACAATAGAGGCCCTTCAAATCCTATCACTATGACACACCATATGGTGTAAAGTCGAAAGCGTGAAAACTTCTCAACTATTCGAAATAACTAGCTGGTATTTATAGCAGCAACCAGTAAATGGGGAGGCCCTACAAATGAACCATGTGGGACTCCCAATTTGAAAGACTTTATTTGTCGCTCTTTGGTTAAGAAGTAAACCATAATGAATGCCCATTTGAATAAATAGAGCTATGAGGTTTCCCTCTTGGTAAAATTTTAAAGTGCTACAATTGCAGGAAGTTATAAAACAAACAAATGGTGGGCTTCCTCATGGTCGGGCCATATATCACTTACATTAAATGTATTTCAGAGTAGAGGCCTTTTGATTTATATCCCGATAAATAATATAATTCAAGGTCGAATGACTTTATGGTTCTTTAATTATTTTCTGATAATACCTTGGCGCTATTTATAGTAACGATTAACAGTTTTAGCAAGAGTTTAATTAAATTCATTAATTTGTTACACGTGTAAGCAAAAGTAATTGATTTCAATATTTTTATTGTTGTTATTTAATCATGTTCAACCTATTACCCTTCTTCTAGGAGCCGACAAAGGAAAGCACACCATTCATGGTGTTTTGTTGGGTATTTTTAAGAAAAGTGTTTCTAGTGATAACAAAAACATTACAAACGTTATCGACGAGAACAATATATTGATAACAAATAGAACAGGGGTACTGAGACGTATAGACAGATTTTATCGAGAATTTTCCTATGCAAAGACCTGAAACTAAACAAAAACTATCTAACCTAACGTAATTGTTATTAAAAGTACTAAACATGAACGGAAAAGTCGAGCTCTTGGAAATTACGATAAGTTTCAGAACTATTACATCGAGGAAGCCAGTCTTAAACAACATAAAGACACTCAATGGATAATGATCGCAACTAACAAAGATAATAAGTACAAGATGGCCAAAAAGAGAGTCCCCGTATGATTTTTATAATAGTGAGATTATTGAACTAACTATGGATTTGTCGATCATAAATATTTGAACCTTGGAAATTTTTTATTTATTTATTTATTTTCGTACTCAGCCACCACCCGTTAGGCCAATTATAGGCGTCGCTGTACATTTATGGCGACTTCCAACCCCACTAACGACTGGCATGATGTTATTATGACATCCGGGACCAACTATTTCCGTGTCAGCCGTACTACGAGGCGCCGAGAGAAGCAGCCGTGAAACTCCCATCCAAGTTCTGACCAGAAAGAGCGTAGCTTAACTCTACTGATCGTACGTGGACGCTTGTTCAAGCTACACCACCCGGGACCGAAAATAAGATCGGCCAAAGTGTTATCGTTAAAACCACGGTGAGACCATTTTACAGCATTTTCTTTCCACGACATTCTTCAACATCTCAGGTGGAATATTGGCTATTTTCTCCCGTATGTTCGCTTTTACGGCTTCCCGAGTCTCAGGGTTGTTCAAAAATACTCGATCTTTCAACCCCATAAGAAGAAGGCGCCATCAAATCTGGCGATCTTGGTGGATATGGAACATCACCGTTTTTTGGGATGATTCGTCCAGAAAATGTTTTCTTCAAAATGGCCAATGTTTCTTGGCACCACACATTCTCTACTACAGTTGTAAAAATTGCAAAAATTTTACCAAAAAAAAGTATCGCCCCATATCACGTCCATCTCATTATTACCAATTAATTAAAATAATAACCAACAACCGAATATCTATATGGCAACATCAGTTCCCACTAGCGGAACAAGCCGGATTTCCTAGTAACTACAACACAGCAAACCACATTCACCCCTTAAGAAATCGATTTTTAGAAGGAATTTGGCTCTGAAAAATGAACAATCACTGATGCACTCAAAAGATTGGCTATCGTATCGCTATGTAAAGCTCATTCAAGTTCTTTATGCCGCCACCATTATCATTTGATATTACGAAAACCATGGTGCAATTAGAACACTTGAATGGAATAACACAGGTGTGAACATCAATGAAAAACCAAATTCGTATGATATTCCTTTGGTGCCCAAAAGTTTTCGACAACTACAGGAAATGGTAACAAAACTCATGGAAGCTACCCAAAAAATAAGTCTTAGCACTCAATCGAGAGGGCAATCTTAAGAATAAACCTTAAATAACACACAAATAAGTGGATAAGGGAGAAAGGAAAACGCGAGTGATGAAATTGAAATGGCACACGGTTAACAAAGATCAGTGAGAAAGGAGACATAACGGAATTGTGAAGTCATTTGTCTTCCAATGTTCTATTTGAAGGTAAAGAATAAAACGGGAGGACGACATAAAAGATAACCAAGAAGTTGTGCAGTAGAGATACTAGCAATAGAACAGCACGGACACATAAAGGTAAGGCTTAATCGTACATCTTTAGCTTGTTGCTTTACCTGCACAAAAATAAATAAAATATGAAGTATAATAACCAACACTAATTTAATGCTAACAACCATAGTACTGCTAACCCAAGTACCAATGAATTGAGAGGGAACTAAACTTTGCGAACCCTTTTATACAGTGATGCCCATTGTCTGCCTGGTTTCCCAGACTTCCTAAACAATGAGCAGTCATGGATGTCGTCATTCTTCTAAGTATTCTAAATTTCGTGACTGGTTTGCAAAGCCTGATACACACCCAATGTTGAACAAGAGAAGAAACTGATCGAGATAATCTAAAGCTAATTATATGCTCTTTGGTATGATCAAAAATTATTTTCATCTAGTATCGCTATGGAATAGTTCCTTATTTAAGAATTCAATTACATTTATATTTAAATGTCTAACTTGACATTTGATTTTCAAATGACTTACAATTGTATTTACCTATTGCATGGCCATCCTAGATGAAAACAATTTTTGATCATACTATATTATTTATGCAGTGTTATGGAAGTTAATATAGTTCTCCACATATCTATAGATTGTGTCTTCAATAGTTTTTGATTAATATACAGAAAATGTCTGTTAGCTCTACTATTTAGATCTACGGGAATATCAGAGGTCCATTATGCGAACCCTGTGGGTTTTGATTTCAAATTTTTAATTATATTTGTCGTTATATGGCGCTTTGTAGAAGTGGTAATAACCTTCTAAAAGGAGGTGTTTGGATTCAAACATTTTTAGTAGTCTCTCCCTGCTACAAAGGGCTGACTCCCCGACGCAGAGCACGTAGCATTTGCATGCAAATGACCACGTCGAGCGGCGTGCTTTATTGCGATGCAACAAGCAGCAAACCAGCAACAAGCTCATTATTTGAAAGACATTATTTACAGCGCGTACAGCCGGAAGTGTGGGTGGTAATTGAAGCAGGGCAGGTTCATTGTTATTTAGCGCTTCCGGTTTACGCCCTCGTAGCGTTTATACTCGGTAAATATAGTATTAGATGGGTATCACACGCGAACGACAAACTTAGCATGTACATACCGTGAAAATCATTACAGATCTGGCGGTGGATAAAACTGGATAGAATTAAGAAAACTACGGAGACGTTGGAGCGAGCCTTTATATAATGAGATTTTACAGTTTAGTGGTTTTATAAATGCTAATTATATTTGTGCTTTGTTCGTTTTGAAATGTGACAAGGCGTACCATGCTTCAAGCTCCAAGCTCCCAGATTGTTTTTTTAAACTACACGACCCAAAAAATCGAGGCTGGCTGCTAAAATTATTGCTCACGCTTTGCCTGCAATATCGTGGGACAAATTGAACGAGTTTTGCAACAAAGTACAACAAAGTATTTAATAGCAGTCTTCGGCGTGTGTATAGTCAAGAACTAGGGCGGTGCACTTATCGAATAAAACAATAATTTAAATCGATTGTTAAAGTGAGCTGTAGCGACCCACACGGCGAGCCGTGCAGTGCAACAAGCGAATGTTGGACGTTTCTTATCAACATCTAGCAAGCTATAAAGATAAGCCCACTACACTAACTTAAACCTGAGTTCTACTGGCTGTTGAGAGATTTACGTGCACGTAATTGCATGCACAGACACTGCAAGCGCACCATGGGATCTTCCGACTCATAGATTGGGAGATTTGCAAATGCCCAAGTCGCATGATTCATAATTCAGCAAAGTCTACGCTATCTCCAAGCTGTGCTGTGGTACATTACTGCTATGGCATGGTTGAGAGTAACATGGATAAATGCAGAAGTCGCTTGTATGAGTTTTAAAAATCATTAGTATAGTTTAACCTTGTCGATTGTTCTTTTGGGTTGCTATCATGCGCCTCTGCCATCATCAACACGTGTTCCCTCATACAATCTTCTGTATTCAAATTATTTGTTGAAATTACAGGATGTAAATCATGCACTATACTACGATTCCACTCGACGCAATCCCTTGCCATCAGTGCTGAAACCGTGCAGCAGGGGAAGCTTTGGTCCTGTTGTTGGGTCGTCGCAGGCGATGAGTATTTCGAGATATAGTACTTTTGAAGCAAAATGTCCTCAGGCCGACCAAAATCCAAAGTTGTTTTTTCCGTTTCTCTGCTTTCGTTGTTTTACTTATTATTTGTTCGCTCACCTTCATGAGTTGGTATTCAGCGTTCGAGAACTAGCAATCGTCGCCAAGGTTAGATTTCTCAATACTAAACGCCCTACGCGCATCCACGGAAAAATTACGTGTGCCGAAGGCTTTAAACGTTGTATTAGTGAAATATAATTCGATCGTTTACGTTATTTAAACCTTACTTTCAATTCCTTTGCCTATTCAATTCTAACAAGAATAGTAAACGAGGTAACCCTATCATATTCAGCCATATGTGCCACTCGGAGATTAAAGCGAAGACTGTGTGTTGGAAATAACCGATACTATAATTAATTACTTGCACGAAGTTCTCGAAGAAGGCCTTTTTGACGACAACTACTGCGAATCTGTTTAATATATAGTCTTTGCTTGAGTACTAATCCTTTCTGTGTTTTATTGTGGTTGTTACTAATAAACACGTTATTGATGTTTGAGGCTAGCCGATGTTGTTTCTTTATTTTGTGTGTTCGTTTTCTTTCAGTTTGTTTTCGTGCGACTCACTTACTTCATATGGTTCAGCGGATCGAATTACGGTAAGTTACTGAACCTGGAGCTTTTATCGGTTAACTAATTGATGCTCATACCAGTGGATGAATTTACTATGTACTTCTCTATGCCTACAGAACTTTAATCTCACTTGCAAGTTCTCAGTTCTTCACAAATTCTCATTCTCTACCAAATGCAATCGAAACATTTCAATACAGCGGTTCTTATAATCACTAAATATAATTATGTGTATTATATTTACAACTAATGTTGTTTAAGTGAATATTATGTCCATTTCCCTGTAAACTTTAGCTGCCTGACAATTTGCTAGGACTACAAGACAATATCAAAAACTATCCTAAGCGTCAGCCAATTCTGGCTAATATTCTGCGATGCAAATAAACTAAAAATAAACGTTTTTCTGACAGTTACTGTTCCAATAATACAAAAATTTTTTTTTCATGACTTTTTCCATAATGTGACTTTACTCTCGCCGACATAGTTGAGAGCAACAAGTAGAACTGAAAACGCAATCACATTTTCTAAATAATAAATATATTTTAGCCTTGTATTGTGGAAACTATGTCCAACAGTGACTTAAGTAGCAAGAAACAGCATAACCCTACTACCTGAGTAATCTTGGAAAGTTGATTTGTCAAGGATTAAGGACGAGCTAAAAATAATATTATAAAGGAACATCATTCATTTATAATTAGAGTTATGCATCGTAACTCAACATTTCGTGTTGTTTTCCATATGTGAGACGGGAGCACTTTCAGCTATGCTTCTGCGTTTTAAATATGGGCGTAAGAGTACTCCAGCTGTTTATCCAAGTAAAGTGTGGGTTGGCCAATATATACAAATTCACTGTCAAGCAACCTTTATGTGTTACCTCTTTATATATCAGTATTATTGGAGAGGCAATTTAGTGCGATGAAAAAAATAACTAAATATTATTCTTTACATAAAATACACTATTTGTCACAGAGAGAAGGTTATATAAAAAATGTAAGTATTTTTATATGGTTCTGTAACTAGCAACTAGCTCTGACAATTATTTGATCACTTGATATTCATTGTTGCATAGTCACTATGAAAAGAGAGCTATCATTAGCACAGGTTGCTTTGCCGACAGACTTTTAATGTCATTTTACAGTTCAAGAGTTTAGCTTTTACCACCGACTCAAAATGACCACCGAATGAACTACCACCGATATGAATTACCACTACATGGATTTACTACCGAACTGAAACATCACGGAATCGAAAGCTGCCTGAGCGATAAGCGTTATTTCCACTTGCTAACAAGCCACTAAGCAACAGCCCGCGCGCCGTAAATTGGCGAACAACATTGCTGCAAACTGCGGCAATGTTGAGTATTCAATTAATTGTGACGAAATGTGAAGCCTTAGTATCAGGGCAAATAAAAGTTCGTCATCGTTCGCGTAAAATGTGTTGCAGCAACTGCTGTCGGATGCAGTTTCGATGTGTTTCCAGGCGCTATTAAACTAAGGTGATAGTGGTTTATGTCGATGGTAGTTTCAATTTGATATAAATCCATATCCAGTGGCGAAACTGTCGATGTGCGATGTGTGCAATGGCACATGGACGCAGTTCCGTCAGGGGCGGCAATAATTATGTAATGAGAATTTAATAATCTTTTAAAAATTTTCATTTTACTAAATTTTGATTTTATAGCATTTCGATTAGATACACGTATTTTCTTTTCAAAAATGGAATGGCGTTGCCCAATTTCTGTTTGCACTATTTTCACTGGCAATTCGGCATAGAGTATATCTTCAGCCAACGTTGTCATGTTACTTTCTCTCCAAGGCTACTGAAGATTACAGGTTAGCTGTCGAAATACGTATTTAGCGGTTGTTAAATATTTGTGCGGTTAGGGGTTTTTAACGAATTGTGTTGAAAACAGTGTTTTAAAAGGACAACAGTTATAAGATAACAGTGAATCAAGTACAGATTTCAAATTCCCTGATCCCGCAAAAACAAATCGCATAACTTCCGTGATTGACTTCAACATTATATTAAGTTATAAGTCCAGAATTTTTTATTAACTCGTCTGATGACGACATTCTTAAAAATGTGTCATTAAGAATTATATAAAAATGAATTTGCTAAAGATTTTTCAAAACAAATTTCAAGCTTTCGATCAGAATTTTTGTTATGTCGAATAGCATCACATTACCCAATTTTCCTGATAAATGTATATGCATCATTTGTGTTGTTCCTTGCAGTACGTGTAACCACAGCATCAGCCGAAATGTAAAGATAATTACATACTGTAGCAAACCCACGGCGACGTGCAACGTCCATAAATTACCACGCAAAAGGTCAACAAGAGCAGCGCAGGAAACCATAAAAATTAAAACTTGTCAATGAGCTGTCCAGCCTAAATCAGATCGACTAATTTGGATGTAACTCCGCGCGCACATTAGTAACTATTGTCACCTGCGAGTACATACGCAGTTGCAATGTTAAAATACGCCATTTAAAACTCAAATCTCGGCTACTTAACGCTATCTGCAAAGAGTGGGGGCTCCGAGGTAGCCGTCAAATCCTTTTGAGACAACAGAAGCGGCTGCTCGTGGATCAGGGGAACATCATTGATTGCCCACAGAAAAGGAGACTAGTAATAAAACTCTTTCGCTGACGCAAAGCTCTCGGACAATAGCGACCTAACACTTTTGTTGTCAGAAGTTCAGGCTAATGCCTAATAACGAGAGATTCAAGCACCCCTTTGAAGCGATTACCTTCCGCACTGACGCAATTGACGATAAGCTCTATAAGGACATACAGAGATGTACCGAACCATTCCAGTTCATCCATTCGGTTTATGACATTCAGAATTCCGTGTCTAAAAGTCGTCTAGCACGTTTCGAACTCTGCGTCAAGAATAACAACATTTCTTTCACAGAGCCTTATCGAAATACCAGGGGGCGTTTTAATGTTAGCACAAATAGTTGTTCCGTCGCGCATTATGCAGGGTGCTGCACTGGTGAACGCAACATACGAAATCCCATGCTAATTATGAGCGATTCATTTATTGACTTCCCCAATTATTTTACATCAAAATTTTATTTGGGTTTTTTAAAGGATCGTACGTGAGGAGCCAATTTGCATAATTTCAGCATTCTTATTGTCAAACTGTGATAGCAATTTTATAAAATAGGTATTTAAGCATTTCTGAAAATGAGTTGCCCCTTGAACGAAAAAACGACTTCAATGTTAGGTGCTTGATTAAATTACTTTTGTTTTTGTATCCGTTGTAGGAACTCTTAGTTCAATCGCCTTTTTTAAACTAGGTTTATCAGTCCCTGATCAAGGTTGAATTAATACTTTGATTTAAAAAATTTTAAAATATTTTCACTACCACATTTTGAATGCATCTCAATGCTAGGGTCTTTATCCTTCAACGTCTATATCTCACATTCATATAGGAGAATAAAAAAGAGTGAAAAGGGAGTAGTTGCATAGCTTTTGTGGTGTCTTGGTCTTTCCAGTTAGTTTTCGTTACTACTAGACTACCGAGCCATTTCTATGGAGCGCCTTATAACCGTTTCACAGTTTCCGTTGTTGGTAATTATGGAACCAAGATAATTGTATTGGGTGCCACCTTCATATCCAGAGAGTTGTTTAGTCCTGGCGAATTAGTGTTGATTCTATCGGTCTTACGGACACTAACACAGGAAGATGACTATGGCACTCACAATCTCTTTTCTGTAGCAACAGGTTGAAGTTATTCTCTTCTTCAAGAGCTGGGCACTCTACTACATATTCTTCATCCTTTGCCATCATAAAAAATAAAATTTGAATTAAGCCAGATGTTAAGATTCCAAAGCAGCTTTACTCAATGATGTAATGATGTTTTTTTGATAATATACACTGTTGTTCGCCGAAGATTTTGCTGAAGATAAGGTACAGATTTCACATATAAATTTTTAAAAATGTTATTTATCTTTTTTACCTATGCATGCATATATGTTGGATGAGTATGCACTTAATCAGGATGAAATCGTATACGGTAACTGTCAGAAGTAACAATTGAATGACATATTAAGACCCTTAAATTATTCCTTTGAGACGATAGTTCATCTACAATGATGAATTAAGTTGACTTTATCCAACTTTATGAAAGACTATCATTTGAAATATGCAAAATTAGAGTTATAATTTCGTAATTGCACTTGCATCTTCATAATAATTGCAATCACCTTCCAACGATAACAAACGTAACAGTTCAAAAAGTTCCATTTATCTAAAAACCACATTCTTAAGCACAAAAAGGGCATATCTGCATGATCCTTTTGCATTTAGCGAGCTTCATTTAAAACGTTAAGTTATTGAAGATGGCATGATAAAAACGTGGGTTCATTTGGGTGATTTTTTACTGTGGCTGTAGCTACGGATGCTTATCGGAACGAGTATTTCAGCGTGTGTTAAATTGTAATTAGTAATTTAAATAATGTTTTCTGCAGTAACTGTGCATATAATAACCTTGGCCGTTTAAAAAGCACACGCTTAAAGCGCTCACCGCAATTAGGTGCTTATTTTAAGTGAAAGGCATCCACTTTTAGTTTCAGCAAAAAACTCACCCACGTTTAAAATCACGACATTCGTAATTTCGTTTGTTTTTATATGAAATCGTGAAAATCCTCCGTTTAAGAGGCGCGCGGGGAAAAGGCCACGTAGCCGTCAATCATCGCGTTGGCAAGACAAGGATGCGAGGCGTCGACGTGCAGCAGTTCGCAGGATTAGGAAACGTATTAAGCAGATACGGTTGTCGGTTCACACACGCCTGTTTATTACTTACAGCTCGAGTGCCACACTCACACGTCTTCATTAGACTTGGGCTAGGCGTGAGAGATAATTGAATTTGGGAAACCTCAATTTGTGTGTGCGCGTTCATCAGATAGCTCGAAAACATCAATTTGTTACCGTCGCAGATAAGCGCCAAATCGATTAAACCAGTTGCTGGTATCTCGTTTTTAACTACTCCAGGTAAAAGTATTCAGCCTTATCGCATCCGCATTGCACTTGCTTTTAGCATAGACAAATAGTGTGAAGTTGGCGTCAGGCTCCCATCACTGGCAGAAGCGGAAGTAATCGGTTAACCCCTGACATAATCTGGACAAACGGAATTTTAATAGCCGTCTGGCTTTCTGGCCATTTCATGACATCAAAATAATTCGAATTTGAGCTTCAATTCCCAATTTCTCCTGATTACGATCACTGTTTTATCAAGTTCTTCCGTTCCTTGGTACTTTCCGTTTCCAGGACATCAGCATCAGTACGTGGCTCACTTCTCACCACTTTTCCAATGTCGTTCGCCTTAGCAGAACTATCACTTAATGAAAGTAGAATTCCAGATTGTATTAAATAGAACTACTATTCTTTATTAAGTAATTGTCTATTAGATGCGGTTAGTACAAGACAAACAAACGACAGTACGTGAGAGATGATACTGGTCTATCAGTCTCACATTTCTTACTGCTGAAGATAGAAGCATTTCATTTCTTACCATTCCAATTACTAAAGTTTATAAATCCACCAATCGGGAGTACTGTATACTGAGTTGTTTTCTGAAGCAACCTGGCGGTATAAATGCAACCGGAGAATAGCGACTTATTCCAGATACTATTTTCGTTCAAATACTAGGACACCTTAGAGATCAAGCAACTTAAACATTTTAGGCAATAGTTTGAAAACACAGAAAAGTCTGCTAAGTATGTTGCCACAAATAATAGGAACGACAAGAAATAGTATGGATCAACTGGTCCAATAGGATCACCAACAGTACAGGGCCGAACAGAAATCGATGAATAAAACGATAGCGAAGAGAATGGTCATACGTTTGGAATAGCGCAGAGCATGAATTAGACACAGATTCACGGGAAGAAGAATGAACGATATATCCACAGATCATTAGAACCAGCTCCATCATCGCATATTTTCTTCTAGCTGACCCCTTCCTTAGTTCTAACTACTTCACGCATCATGGTTATCACACATTTATTGGTATCCCTTTAATATGTACATGGTAGTATTTGGTGTAGGTTGAATAAAGTGTTTATACTTGTCTTGTCTGGATTTCTTGGCTATTCTTTTACATATATTAATTTTAGTTGTAGCTGGCTGAAAACTATTCTATACTAACTAATTTATCAAGTTACATTCTTGGAACCTGGCTACATTATTGGACATGTGGAAAAAATATGAAAAAGAAAAGTATACAAACATACAAATCAAATTGAGAAAACAATAGTCCATGGAGAAAAATAAATTACAAGACCCAGAGGACGCTCACCAATACGCAGGACGATCAGCTTACGACTGGTAGCTCCCTAACATTGGAGATTAGAACAACAGTAGAAGAGACTATTACTTGTAACCTCCTTCACATTAAGGTCACTAGGCCCCGCCTTCCGTTCGCCATTAAGTTACAGATCAAAGTATCAGGTAACAGGATGTTATTTCCATCCAGTCAACACGATTCTTCCGTGCGTCATGTGCTTGGAAAGGAGGGTACCTCTGGATGGCAGAGGTGTTCGAAAAAGTTTGACTAACTAGAGCAGGAAGGAAGGTTTCAGGTCCGGTTAAGGTGCTCAGGCAGTTAGACTTCTCAGGAAGGAGCTAGGAACAGAACTCCTCTTACATAAACGCGGTTTGCGAAATTACCCAGTACCGGTATCACCTCCAGGTGCTATTTACTGGATGCCAATCTTCTCAGTTACTGGACTGGCGATTCCTCGCTTATCAGGACTAAGCAAAGATGTCGGTGAATGGTGAAGCCCTTGGGTCTCCAGCGGCCAAGGTGGCTCCCACCTTGAGCTCAAGTTCTGGACTCTAGTCAAAGGATTTTCAAGGACCCACGTGTTACTGGCCCTTACCTAAAACACTTGTTGCAATCGCCTACACCTTGCTGCGACCATCTGGCTTTATATAACCTCTTGCGAGCCCCGGTCTCTTTATGTCGGACCGGATGGCTCTTGTACGGTAACAGCGCCGTACCGATTAATAACGGTGATTAACACGTTCTCAAACCATTTACAGGAACGCGGAACGTCACAAGTGTGATTTTCGCTTATATTACTTTTCGGAACAAACTAGACTGATGACTACAGTGACGTCCAATTTTTGTAGGATAACTTTCGTATATGTACTATTTTACTGACTTTTGTAAATAACTATAGCAAAAAGTGAATTGGTCAGATCTGTCTAGGCCAGACATATTCAAATTATATGCAACCACTTACCAAGGTTTCATTGTACTTTTACCATAGGAGTTAGTCGCCTGAACAACTTCTGGGTGATATTTGGTAATAATTTATAACATTTTAAGTTTGTCCTTCTATTTACAGCCATGCTTTTCCATTTGGTAACCGTGCATGCCCTCCTTAATTGTTTTCTTTAAATTATATGTCTTGGATTATTTCTTTTGTTACTTTTCAAAGTCTCTGTGGTGTGGGTTCTGCACTATAAAAGAGCTTTGGACAGTTCAAGGCTCTTTTAATATTTGCCATTACAATACGATTTATTTATTTATTTATTTATTTATCGTATGGCGATCTACAAATTCACTTATAAAGATAAAGAAAGTGTGTACATATATATGTATAAAATACAATACGATAACAGTTGTTCAAGGAAGGGTTTCAACAGTCTAATAACTAGTACTTGTAGCCTTCATGTATTGGACTGATCCACTTGTTTTCGTTAATATAGGGTGATTTACAAAGTTTTCAAAAGTATTTTGGGACAGGTTTTGTAGCTTAAGGAAAGAGGGAAAGTTTCTATTGGGATGTGTCTTAAACGGATTAATATCTGAGATATATGGGTTTTTCCTAGTATGGTTCTCTAGAGTCAAGTAAATTGATAGACTACTTTAACAACTTTTGACTTCTAAAGTAACGACTACAGAGTTAGTTATTTGTCGTCTGACTGAACCTAACCAACTGAAAACTCACACAATACTTTTTACAAAAAGTCCATAATCGCATAGAAACATCCATTGGTGAAGGTACTCCTTCGAACTGCATTTTTTCCTACACCTCCATTATCAAAATTGAAATCGGGTATATCATTTGTAATATCTAGCAACTTTTCTTTAATACCTAAAATCGATACTGCAGAACAAGAAGGTGATGTTGCCTCAAAGATTGATTTTCATTCATTGCAAAATTGAATTCAGACTAATGTCTGGAATTCAATCTAAATATTTAACGTCCGAAGCTGTACCGGTTTTTACGTATTATATGGTTCTGAACCCCCCATGATTTAAATATTTCTTCTCTGTAAAGATGATCGACGAAGAAGTAGAAGGAGACAGTAAAATTGTCGTGCATCATTGATTTAATTGATGTCGGGATAGCTCTCCTTGTGTGATTTTAATACCCAGAAGGAACGTTGAAGTTCAATTTTGCAATAACTCTTCCAATTTTGTCTATGGTAGTTTTCGTAGCAAGCGTAATCGTAGACATCTCTTGCTTTATAGATAGTAAATTGAACTCACGGCACAACCAAGGTCAGTTTTTAGTCTGCCAACAGTTCTGACTTACTCCAAATCCCAATTATTACAAAACAAAACACTTTGTTCCAGTGGGCTACCTACTAAACCGCAGGACAATAAAATCCGGCATAAAACAGGCACTTTCTGTTGCTCTATTGGCGATTACTCACACAGGGCAGTGACCCTCGATTTGGAATTTTTGAAGAATTCGCAATAGTATTTTGCAAGGTTCCGATTTGTGATGCCACGGTGACTAACGACAATATGCAATTCTAGGGATCCCAATTCAATGATTTTATAGATTACAGATGGAATGCCTCTCTATAACAGTGGTAGCTTTGGAAAGTTATATTGTGAATTACGTAGTAAATTAAATAACCCATGAAGTATCCTAATAATTTTGGGCCCAAATAAGAATATTAAATTAATAGAAATTTATACCTCCAGCATTTTTAAAGCTAAATCTGTTTTAATCTGTTTTTTATACCACGAGTGAGAAAGATAGTGTCTCTGAGTCAGACTGTAAAATGATAGTGATGGTTATTGCAACGTTATAGGAATGTATTTCTTATCGAGCTCCGCTTCATATCACAATCGGGTTTAGATACAGTAGCAATAGGCGTTGGTATAGTTTTCCATTAGTAAATATTATCCTCGATAACAATACTTCACTTCAACATATCGCAAAGCCAACTTAAGGTTTTAAGTGTATTGTTGTGAGGAACAAAAGCCAAACCCTTAAACATGTAGAACGTTAGAGGGTTGTTAGTTGTTACATTTACGTTCAATTTTTGATTTACATACATGTACAAATTCACATATAGCTTGCGCGATTAAAAAAACAGTATACGTTAATAGTTATGAGTCCTGATATTCAACAAGCTATGCTAACAAACGGATTGAAAGTAATGCAAGTTAGACATGAGCCAGATGACAGACAGACACGAAAACGCCTGAACAACTGAGGTGGAACAGTTGAACCGAATGAGATGCTGGCGCTTCCGTGTATGTTTATATAGCTTCCCCAGTTGCGTAGGTGGAGGGTTGTTCATGGCTTACCGGTAACCGGATAGACCCTTCGTCTTTTAGAAAGTGCAATTTAACGATGCCCCATTTTTAAGCCAGGGCATCGGTGTGTTAGCCTCCTGCTGCAACAGAATGGCTCCTTGGCGAAGCTATTGTTTGAACGGCTTGCGCCAACCGAGGGTTTTATTACCCACTTCTTCGCTTGCGGGCGGTCAATGGGAATGCCCCGATTCTTACGTAGCCACTTATTCCTTGTCTGAAAGGGTGGCTTCCGGATCTCCTACAGTTGGCAGATGGCGTAATGTGCCGAGTCGAGTTTTAAATTGTTTGCATTTTACACTGAAGTCGCTGCGCTACGCTAATCACTTAGTTGCGCGTAGCGTAATATCCAAACGTTCGCCGATGGTGACTTTTATGAACGTCTGTGCTACCTTTGCAGGCCTTTTGAGGCACGATTTCTAAACGCTACACGTGAATACAATAGAATCGGGCCCCAAGGTTTAGAAATGTAATATACTACTATTTAGACTTCTTCAAATCTCTTTTGGCAATTATTGATAAAGAACAAAATTAAAATCTACCGTTCTTTCTATAGACTGGCCGAACATCTTGAACAAGTTCATAAAATGCTGAGATTTATTGAAAATGGAAAATAGCGTTAAAGCTTTTAGGTAGCTGAAACCCAAAGAAGTTATAAAGCTATCTTATAATGAATAATGCTAGCATGAGATGAAAAACTGCATTTGGTATTTGCATTTGTTTTTCAGCTGGTACTGGTATAGTCGTGGTCGACGATAATGTCCCAGAAGAATCAAGAATTTAATTTGACTACTAAAACAAGATCAATTATCAATCCGTAAGCTGTCAAAATGTCTTACTATACGCTGCTATGAATAAGTTTCGATAAGTTTGGTAAACATCCTAATATGCATTTTGCGGTTTAGATAATCGTAGAGACATTATTTTCCGTGGTTTTAAGCAGACCTTTTGTCATTAGAAAAGGTATAATTTTCTGGATTAAAGGTAAAAACTGTATTATTATAAACTTTCTTACAACGTTCTTCTTGAAAGGACGTTTCTGGTAAGTTGTCTTTACATCACCCTAATTGCGCTGTTTATAATGAGCAAAGTCGGTTTTTTACAACATTTCCTCTTAAAAAACTCTTGTGCAATCAAAATATATTTTAATCAAACTAATTGCTATAATGACCTTTCTTATAACGTTCTTTTTGAATGATAAAAAAGGGGTTTTCCCTCTTACGATTACTCGGCAATTAGGATGCACTAAAATTATCAGAAAAATCCTAGTTAAATGATAGACATTGTTGATTTTGTAGTAAGAAAAAGGTTTCGAGCCATTATGTATAAGTGTATACGATGCAAATCGTTCTTCAACTTTTGGTTGGCCTAATGGTAATACGAATATCTCGAGAAACAATTTCGTGTCATTCTGTCTGTATCTTGTCGTAACTCCGACGATTCGTATAACACTATAAACTTTATAGTCGATTTAATAGGGTGTGTTGCGATAGCTACTGGAAATGAAGAAAAATAAACACTGAGCAATGCCTTAATTATTGACTAGGGGGAATGTTCAGTCTACTGAAATAGTTAAAAGGTTCAAAACAGTTAACCAAGATGCTTCCCCGTCACAATTTCTTTATAGGAAAATGAGTTCAAGCATTGCAGACGATGTCGTAAGCTTTTGACCCAAGCAGATGCAGATTTTAACAACTTTTTTAACAGAATCATCACTATAACGAAGGTTGGTTCAATCACTATGGCCGTGTACCAAAGTCAGCATAAAGTGGAATCATTCCAACTCTCCGCCTCCTATTAAATTCGGAGTTGCAGGAAAAGTAATGCTTCAGTTTTCTATGACTCTCGATGCGTCTTAGCTTTCGACTCTCTTCACAATGGGCATACCATCAACCAAATCAATATTGCTGCAACCATCTGACTAAATTTAGAAACTACGAGCAAGATCAAATCAAGATCAAAGGCCGTAGATGACCGCGAAAAGGAGTGCTCATATACACGACCATGCTCCCTCGCACAAATGCATTGCAGCGATGGCAAAAGCGGTTGAACTGGAAACTCGGATTTCTTCCTGTTCGGGAAATTGAAAGTTTACCTTCATTTATAAAACGCGATAGCTTAAAAACTGAGATGACTTCATGGTTGAAGGGTCAAAGCGGACTTCCATAAGGAGGGAATTTTTTTAAAATTAATTATATTAGTCAGATCAGCACACTGGGTGCTATACATAACTGTTTTCATATAGAATTGAACATAACATTTGTTGGACTCTAGTTTTAAGTTAATTAAATAGATATATTTTTGTGCGATTAGTGTTCAGCTTTTCCTTTAAATTCAAACTGTGCTCCCGATTTTGTGCAGGTTCGCCTAAATTATTCGCAAAGCACGTTCAATGCATTTCTTAAGTTTATAACGTTATTATCCTATAGGGCCATCGTATTTGAACCCACAATAAACTTTTGCCGACAATGCGTTTGTCCCTGAGAAACCGCAAAATTTTAATTCCACGAGAACATTTACTGGACGTGCTAATTGGCTATTTACGCATCCCCACTGGACTTGCGGGTAGCATACAAAAATTGGAACTTTGTTTTTAAACAGAATCAAGTTCACCATCTAACAATGCAGACGCCACTCTTAAGTGCTATTTGTGTATATTATGTGAATATAATCTAAAACTTTAAAATCAACCCTGCTTTAATTTGTTCAACTATACATGTATTGTGGTATAAAAAGCTACACTGCATCACCAATCCAACATTACATTCGTAAGCTTCAGGTCACCCTAAAGGGCCCCTTGGCAGTCGCTAATTTATTTAGTTAATAGAATGATACGAGGGGATTATGAAGTTGAAACATCGAATTAAATCATCAGCCATTACCTTAATTTACCCCTTGAAGGATCTTGGTCTCCTTGATGACTTTTTCCCATTCCTATCATCTTTTGTCTCCATCTCTTTATCTTCATCTGGCGCAGGCATTCTTCAAAGTTATCCAGCTAGCGTTTTTTGGGCATTTCTCTCCTTCTTTTTCCTTCAGGTCTTCCTGCGATTACTCTTCTAACTGCTCTATCAGGTCCCATTCTCTCTATGTGCCCCAGCCATTTTAGTCATTTTTTCTCAATTTCTGTTACGAGGTCCATCTATCCATATGGGCTCCTTACTTCTACATTAGTGCGGATGCACCATTCTCCATCTTCTATTACCGCACCAAATATTCTTCTTAGCACTTTTCCCTCCTGCGTGGTTAGAATTTTCTCATCTTCTTTTGTAAGGCACCAACTTTCGGGTTCGTAAAGCAATATCGGTCGTATGACTGCTCTGTAGATTGTGATTTTTTAGTTGGACATTAGGGAAGACTTCAGTAATCTATTTAGCGAGTAGTGAGTAGTTCGTAGATGTTTGAATTCTGTTACTTCCTCAAACTATAATTGTCAATTGTCAACGTTCGTATCCCTGGTTGTCTATCTTTAGACAATGCCATGTATTTTTTGCCTTGGTTAATTTTCAGCCCTACACTTTTGCCGGTTCGATCTAGTTGCTGAAATGTTTTGCCCAGATCATTTGAAGTTTTGCTAATCAAGTCCATGTTATCGGCATAGGCAAGGTATTGCAATGCTTTGTTTAAGATTGTGCCTCCTGGGCTGATTTCAATATGCCTGATAACAAATTCTAGGCTAATGTTAAACAGGACTGTCGATAGCGAGTCTCCTTGTCTTAGACTTCTACTAACACTAAATTCTCGAGGAATTTCTCCCTGTATCTTAACCTAATTGTTTTTCAATGTTAGTTTAACTAATTTGGCGGAGATTCCTGAAAGTCTTATTATAGTAAAGATCTTGCCTTTGCTTATTATCAACGAACAACTGATGGAACTCGATATTGTATTCATAACATTTTTTCAACAAGCATCTGATTGTGACGACTTGGTCTGATGTGGATCTGTTTTGCCGGAAGCCGAATTGGTAGTCTCCTAGAATCTCTTCTGTGTAAATCTCCAGTCGTCTAACTAGTAATTTCGAGAAGATCTTGGACGTCGTCTTGAATAGCAAAATCCCTCTGTAGTTTCCTTATTCCAATTTGTCCCCCTTCTTAAGGCATTACCTCTTTTTCCCGCTTTTCCCGCTTGTTCTTTGTTCAGCATCTCTTCAAAGTATTCTGCCCATTTTTCTATTATCCCTGCTTGGTCTCCTATTAGTTCCCCTTCTTTGTTCTTGCAGAAGGCGATTCTGAGTTGGTATCCATTTCTTTGCTCTTTGATTCTTGCGTACATCTCTCTTATCTCTTGATTTTCGGATAGTTCTTCTACAGTTTTGATCTTGATTTTCTCATATTCCCTCTTTTTCTCCTTTTTTCTTTCTTTGCTTCTGCCCTTTTATTTTTAAATTCTTCGACACTTGCTCTTGTTTTTCTTTGAAGCATATTCATTCTTGCTGCATTTCGTTCTGCTACTAGTTTTTCACATCTGCCATCATACCATTGCATTCTTTTCCCCTGTTTCTCGTAGCCGACTGTTTCTATTTTCGTTCTACTTTCCATATTTATCCCAACTCTATTTAATTTCTATGATATCTTATCTTGGTACTTTTTCTAAATCTCTTTTTAAATTTTCACTGCCGAGATTCTTTGTCGATATTTAAGACATGCTAGGTAATGGTTGGAATCGATGTTAGTACCGGTATCTCCGTACGTCTGTTCCATGCCTTCTGTCGATGGCAACGTGGCCAATTTGAGTTGATGCCTTTCGATATGGTGCGCACCATGTCTGCTTATGCACGTCCTTATGGGGAAAGTATGTACTGCTGATAGTAATACCTTTACTCGTTGCGAAACTTATTAATCTTACCCCATTGTCGTTACTTTCACTATATAAACTGTGTATACCGATGGTTGATTTAAGAGCTTCTTCTTTTCCTATCTTGTAGTTGAAGTCACTCAGGAAGATTTTAATATCGTGTTGTGGTACTTTGTCATATCTCATTTCTAACCCTTCATCAAACTGACCTTTTTTTCGTCGGCATCGTCTGCTGGCGCACGTGCACATATCATTGTTATATTGAAAAACCTAGCTTTAACTCGCAGGCTACTGATTTGCATCCTATAACTCTTTGTTTCATGATCTTGGTCACTATCGAACCCGTTCCGAATGTTTCAATGTTTCTTCCGGGCTTCCAACGTCCGTAATATTTTTGCTTATCCACCTTACTGCTTGTAATGCTTATATACTAACTTTATACTTCGTTAGTTGCTCCTTCAGCCTCGTCAGGGCACCTGGTCTATGTAAAGATAGAACATTCCAAGTCGCAAACCTTAAATCTCTGTCAAAAATGCTTTGCTTCGGTCTTCGTTGTGTATCCGTCCGGCTATCATCATTATGAGGGTAGCGGGGTTATTAGCACCCGAGAGGATGTTAGCCTCACTCCGAACCCTTTTAGTCGCCTCTTAGGATAAGCAGGGATCTGTGGGTCTGTTCTATCTCCAACCCACAGGGGGCCATCGGCCATTAGTAATTCTTAAAAATGGAAACTAATCCGTTACACTCGTGTAACAGTTGGAGAAAACAAATTCTAGTAGCTTTCTGTCATATTTCTGTTCATATTCCATATGTTCTATATCTTATTATTTTTAATTTCAATTCCCATTCCTGTGTAATTGTGTTGGCACTCATCGATGTCATCTATAAATTAGGTTAAGGATAAACGACAACCCTGACGCGACTCCATTGTTACTGGAAATGATTCCGTCAATGTGTTCGTGACGTTTACTATGCAAATTTGTACGGAATATCGTCATCTTCCTTTAGACATCTGTTAAATATTTTAACAAGAATGTCTACAATGCAATCAGAAACATGTTTAATTAATTCAGCAGGAGTATCTTACATTTCTATTTTATTCATTCCGATGTAATGCAAATACAAAAAACACACATGGTGATCTATCACTCTTTCTCTTTCTCTAATATGACTTTAGGGTATAGAGAAATGACATAACAAGGTACAACATGTGACACACTTGGTTGGGAAGTTCAAATGTATTTAAAAATTTAATCCCTATGGTGATGTGTCACCTGTGCATGCGAACGCCATCCATGTTGTACATTACAGACTGTACTTGCTAAACTGGTATACGTTTTTATTACTGATGAATCAATCAATCGCCACCGTCAAAAACAAACTTTTTGCACGGCATGATATTGACAAGCTGATTTTTTGTAAAACTGAAATGTGGATGACTCACCATGAATTGTATTTACGTTTGCTTGACGATAAAACATTATAAAACGTTTGATACCTACTCCATGTATAAATACAAAATTGGTTTGCAAGACCATTCGCCACATCCTTGAAACAAGTAAAAATGAAAAATTGTATTTGGTGATAACTGACAGTTTCATATGGCAGATATTACAGGTACTTGGCAAAACACTATTTATAGAATGGAATATGGACAACTACTTTGTATAGATAAAATTGTATCATAAAAAGCAGCCTTGGCTGATATCGCTAAGACAGTTTTTATGCACTTAGCGCCTGATGAATCACCGTGAAAATTCCCAAATTTGCATTGTTGCGTAAACAAACAGAAGCGAATATCCAAAAAAGTGTCCAGGAGACATCTTGTTAATTTGCTGCCAACCTTGGGGACCGTCTCCGCGCAAGAAGCTTTCATAATCTGATTAGTGATTACTGATTAGCATTTGGTGATTCACGGAAGAAAAACTCCGATTTGCATTGTCGCCTCAAAATGGGAACTCCGGCGTCGTAAACAGTGCCGAAAATATTTACAGGAAGATAGGGATCTTATCAAAGTGGCCGACGACGAGCGATAATTGAAACGCTCATCCGCCACGAGGATCTGTTATTGTCAGCCGTGACGTCACGATGTACTTTGACCACGGACCACGCCTAGGTTAGGAAAGTAAAAATAAGGAGATGACACTCGCTCTCCTTGGGCCTGAGTAAAATGCGTGGCCTTTGCATCAGTCGCCAGGGTGTAAATGTTGGAGAGGATATTCATAACAGACGCTCGTCCTGATTTAAATAATGCAAATGCTAAAGTTGAGCGCTAGCAATCGGCACGTGCCTCGGGCTAATTAGCAGAAATTTGCAGATACAACCTTTCAGTCGAGTTCTGTACAAGAATTTCAAAAAGTGGAATTGCACCACGTAGCAAAGATAATGATATCTATTAATAGACATAGCAGTGCACTTACATTAATAACTCTAAAAACAAGAGCACTAAACAGTAAACACATTCTGAATGATCGCATATTAGACAATGTTTTAACTGCGTTTTTCACACGTTTCTAAAAATTTGGTCTACTACCATCTTCAGGTCAAGGTTAGTTAGCCTTAGCAGGACTGTTTTTTGTATTGATTAATTTAAATTTAGCGACCAGTGGAAAAGAGCAGATTAACAACTCCCGAAACGTCGTGCCAAAAAATGGACAAGTCCACAACCACAATTATTGTAAAGTATGTTTCTTATCAAACTATATTATTCTTGGAACTCACCTTTCCCTATTGAACTATTTATACATACGTAATTTCATTGGTATTTAAAAATTAAGCAAATTATTTCAACAAAAATAGGATTTTAAAAGCTATATGATTGGGATTCCCATATAATTGCAGATCGTGTTATGTAAAATATGAGATGAAAGCATTTTTAAGCGTGGACAAGCCTTTAAAAAGTCGGTTAATAAATTATACATACGTACGTACACTTCTGTTGAAAAGTCCTAGAATATCAATAGCACCATAATGTAACCTACACTAACTCATATTTTAGTATAGCGTCGTCTATGGTGCTTCAGAAACGTTTTAAACGTGTTCTGATATACCCAGCAGCATGCATACTAGCTAAAATTAACATGTTAAGTTAACCCATTCTGACCAAAGTTTGTCGACCTCAATATTTGCAGTTAAAAAGATAGAAGAACCATTACTATAGAAATATTTGTAAAAATTCTAAAATTTATTTTCGCTAGGCCTGGCTTATGTTGTTAAGTCGTACAATATGGTTGTTTATAATGATTTTTTATATTTTATAACATATCTAGAGAAGCCGAGTAGTGCAGATGGGTAGGCGCTTGCCGTGCATTAAGCAAGTCCTCGGTTCGAATCCCGTGAGGGCCGGAATTTTACGCAGCCTTGGCGATTTGAACCGGGCTCGGTGAGACCATTCACAGTTGGGCACCAAAGTAACTGTGCTCTTACCCAGAACCACAGACAGAGTAACAAGGTCAACACATCACCATGACACACACCTCACAGAATGGTTGCTGCGCAAGCACAGTAGTCGCGCTCCAACTTTGTATCCCGAATCCGGAGCATTGTACCGCCAGATGCAAGCGCAGCCTCTACACCGCAAGGTAAAACGAGGTTATTGATAATACATACATACATATATAACATATCTAAGTTATATATTGCCTATTTACCGACACTCTTAAAGAGTTAAAGAAAACAAAATATATCGATAGTATAAACAAGCAGACTTAAGTAACGTTGTAAAAGAAGATATCAGCAAGATGGATACATGATGATCACTATTGATGGCGAAGAATCCGACTAGGATAAAGCAAATAGATTTATGAAACTTTGGCAAAAGCCAACAATATAGGACAGGTGATGACCTGATGACTAAAACAGCAAAGAAAATAGTAAAGAAAAATGAAAGCAGACCAATAACAAGACGGATCAGAACTCGAAAGAGGATTTTCTACTAAAATACATATCTAAAATGACAGTGAACAACCATATCCAAACAAGATCTTTTGAAATTGGTAGTTGAAATACATCAGCATTGCGGGAAAAAATGGAGTTAATACAAGAATTGATAAAATTAAATTAAAAAATTCTTATTTTGGTGGCTTCTCTAAATGGATAAACGCCTATTTGCTTCTATTTTTAACACAATATATCTTAAAAGTACGGAAATACCCCCTGAAAGTACTTTTCGATTGTTTTTTTCCTAGCAATGCCCCTTCGGAGTAAATATGGACCTAGGTAGTAGTAGTAGTAGCAATAGTAATAGTAGTAGTAGTATTATTTGTGGGGATACTGATGTCAAGCAAGTAGGCCTTGATAGGCCCTTTTTTCCATCCCCGTTGACAAGGTGTAGCCATGCAGTGTACCAGGTACCTTAGTCCTACTTAGAATTTAACCGAAACTAAACAGTTCCAACCCTAGCAAGGGATCATTTACATGCTACACATCGTAGTAACATGGGATCCACGACTTTACATCACTTCCGAATGATGGCATTCTGTAGAGGTTTCATCCGCATTTGTTATTTTTTATAAACCTGACCGGGATCGGGGATAGAACTCTCGACCCTTAGATCACTAGCCAGAATGCTTAAACTTAACAAGAGCCGCACCCACTCTTCAAGGTCACAACACCTACCTGAAGGAAAGTAATAAATATAAACCATTCGTTACAGCGATTAAATCATTCACTGGGATTATTATTCACAACAGTTGAAAAAACACACATTTACAATGTGTTTCTACCCCTAATATTGGAGTTTAGTTTAATTTTGCCTATGAAAAAAAAATTACACATGTTTTAAATGATGAGAGAGTAGACCTCAATTATTTAGACCCGAAGAATATTGTATGTTTTAAACATACTTCTGCAGATGTAGAAAGGCCATTTTTCAAATTCAAATATATATTTTCATCGAGAAAGTATAATTTTAATTTTGAAAATAAAAAATTAATAAAATTCAATTCCAATTAATTTAATGATTGTAAAATATGTTTCTGTAATTCTGACCTAATATAATGATATTTTGCTGTCGTTTTCAACGTAAAAATGATGCATGGATTCACACTAGTTGCAATATGAGATTTCATATTGACACTAGTTGCAATAAGAGATCTGATATCGACACTAGTGCTAATATGAACATTTAGAACAACTTTGTAGATTTAAGTAAATTTATTTACCATAAAAATTAATATGACTCAAAATAACAGAAAATCTTGTATGCAACACGTTGCAAAACTAGTGTTTTTCACACACAACGTGTTGCCTACTCGCTAGCGCTCGTAGGACAAACTTCACGTCTGATATGAAAAATACTTTAATTTTGCAACTTGATACATAAATAGCTATATTGTTCATTAGTAAACGTGTAGTTTTTCATTATATAATTATAAATGTGTTAAATGAAAATGCCTATTTTGTATTTTTATACTGTCTGAATGCCTGCCTATTTTTAGTGCTTGAACTTCCGCCTTTTATTATATGTCCAACGGAATCTAAGAAAAAAGGGAGTGTGTAAAGAGATGAATAATAAACATTTCCTTATACACACTGTAGTGGATCAATAAGAAAAAGCTACAGCAGGAGTTTCATGCTTGGTAAAGGAAGATTTTGGAAATCCAATAAAATGTCCAATGACGATAAAATCACAAGAAGTAAGGTCGATTTTTACAAGAACTGCAGGCTGCAATAGAAAATTCCAGTGGAGAGTTGCTACCGACTGTGGATGTAAACGGAAGAATAAGAAGAAATTCAAACCAGTACAAAAGTGTAATAGGTAAACAAGAATGGAAAAATGCGACTAGAATGTTGTATATTTAGAGAAATGCTTTTCAGAGGCGAAGCATCAATAACAGACTACATAGTCCAAGTTTCTTTCACTGAGAATATGGACCTTAGGCGCCAAGTTTCAACAGAAAACTCACGTCAAAATAAAAAAGGGCAGAACTAGGACTTAAGTATAGTAAAATAATTGGCTGGTGGGAAGAAACTCCTCGCTGTCAATATATAAGAAGCTGCTACAGTTGTTTTCACATACCGAGAATATGGAGGGGTTGCCAGAAATTCTCAGTACGGGATCACAACTGTAGTAAAAGCGGAGAATAAGAGAAAAGTAAAGGATGTGATGGTAAATAGGAGGTATAGCTCATTCAGATTGAAGATACAGCACAATCTGCAACTCAATCAGCAGTAACCTGATTACTAATATGATTTTATCAAAATTTAAATCATGATGTATGTATGTATACTATAGAGGTCAAATTTCACAACTGTTTCTCCAAATCTTAAAATTCTACAATTGTGCGATGTCTAGCTCTAATAACTAAGCTGATTCTCATCTGAACAGTGTTGCCGCGAGATGAAACCAGACGAGATTTTACACATCTCGATCTCGGTCTGGAAAATTCTTGAAAATTGATTCTCGATCTTGAACTCGAGGTACCGAACTGAAGCATTTGCGACTGCGTAATGTCGAAAATAATCACGTTCTCCATGTATTAACGTGTAGCAGTGGAACTTGTCCAGAGGTAAAACATCTAGTCATAGACCAGAATATATGGGTCAGATTCCCACGCCTCCAACGGCGGCAAAAAATCCAGCGCCGCAGAGCACACTGCGGTTCTCCAATCCGGCTTTGGCACGTTAATCTAATCTAATCTCTAATCTTTAAAATATTCGAGTTCGAGTCGAGCTTAGTCGAGACGAGCCGAGCGTCGCTGTGCCCAGCCGAGCCGAGCCGAGCCGAGCCGAGCCTAGCCAAGCGTAGCCGAGTCAAACCGAGCCGACTCGA
>OW679203.1:69558078-69647363 GCA_940337035.1 Agriotes lineatus
AATCCAAACCTACCACACAACCGCTCCAGGACAGATTTGAACCCATGTCCACCTGGTTGCTAAGCAGATTGCTGACCCACTCAACCACCCAGGTAGCCCAGTCCCCATATAATATGAGTGTTTGGTATTTAGCATATAGTCATATTAGTTTAGTTTATTTCGTTAGTAGTTTTTAATATAAGTAAATAGCTGTACATAAATTTAGTGTAGTTTATAATTCTACCTCGCGGTAATTTTACTCACTACTGGTGGAAGGTCGAGTTAGGGGGCTTGCTGTCCCCCCTCCTGCTACCCCTAAGTGTTGGGTCGGTGAACCATATTGTAAAGACAGACGAACTTAGGACGAGTTGGTAAACGGTCGGTCAACTGATCCCGTTATTTTTTTGTAATACCTCGTTTTTATCGTTTTGTGTTCTTGGAGTCACGGGTCAATCGACGTTCCACCCCACCTCTGAGCCATCCTGTATATCCCACAAGGTAAGTCCCTATACGAACTACTTTGCGTGAGTATTATCGAGCCTTACGCTCTCCGTTTAGGTAGAATTAATTTCTGGTACTCTGCATGCCTAGACCTTGTCCATTAACAAACAAACAAACAAAATTTAGTTATTAATTGCCCTGGAGATAGATAACAATGAGTTTTTAAAATAGTGAAGACAAGGAGAATGACGACCAGGCTATTTGTTAGTCTTTTCTTTAGGGAAACCGATTTCCATGGAGATGTGAGTAGTAATGCTTTTCAAGGTTGCAGCCATACCACAACTTTTGCGATGTCGATTCTGTCATGTTCCTAGTATGGTTAAAGAGTAAACACTTACAGAGCTTCTGCTTCTGGTGAATATGTTCAAGGTAAAGCTCTAATTACACGGAGCTAACGTATTTCATCATGACGTGCCTTCTACTTTGGTTATGGGAATCTACTGACGCTGATACGCTCCATCGCCTATAATTATTCATTTTATTTGCAGGTAATTCTCTTTCTAATAATTAATCATACAACAGTTACTGAAACATCGGAGATCTTTGTAAGATAACGAGCGTAGCACTCAACTTCATGCCACAGCAAGTCCCAAGTCTAAATCGACCGTAAACTTTACGGGCGCAACGTTCACGACATTTTCCAACCTAATGATTCACGAATTCGAGAAACTGCGGCAATTATATTCGCATAAAACCACCCAAATCACGCGTGTCTAGTCGATCGTTCATCGTGCACGTAGTAGAAATGTTAAGGCCCGGTCGGAGCCGTGGAGTGATCGTTTGGATCACTAGAAATGTCAAAACGATTACGGAAAGGCTGGTAAAAGCGGACTCGCCGCAAAAAGCTTTCGTGCTCGTTTCGCCCGAGACATCTCTAACGGTAAAAAGTGTGAGAATCTTGCCGTCGCCGAGCGGATTAGAAAACTGCAGGAAGCGTTTCCACTGCAGCGCCTGCAGGAATCCTGCGGGGCGAAATCGAGAAAAAGAGGCCTTGATGCGAGCATACGCGACCTTCACATTGTTACGGCAAAAATAATGGGCTTGCAAAAGATGTGGGCAGAGTCTATGTGTAACATGTATGATATCATCGAAGCTAGCTTTTTGCAACTGCCTTCGTGTAAACAAAGCACGCCCCAGTGATTGATAACGAGTTGTGCAACTTGCAATGAAACCATTCAGCGGACACTTGATTTTGTCTGAGCGTGCTGGCGTTGCCGGTATTTCGCAACGCCGGAAGTCGATGTAGAAAAACGAATTCCCCAAGTTGGGAAACTGCGGCCGGTAGTTTTTTAGAACAAAAGAATGCAAGTCGAAGTAAAGAGGTAGTGACAATTAAAGCCCAATTATATCTTCTTACCTGCACTTATCCAGAAAGGAGCTGCTACACCTTCTCTGCGGTATGTTAGCTTAAGAAAATATCGTTTTCATCACTTGATTTTATTAATTAAGAGTTAACCTTACTAGTAGTTTAGTAATGGTTATGTGTGACATAATAGAGCAGCTGAATTGGTCACCATTTCGTTGTTGATATTGCCACCGCTTTGTTGTTAGGTCGTTCTTCATTGTTATTAGGGGGTTGGTGCCCAATTGGTACTGCGATATAGTATACTATGTACCTGGGGATAGTGGATATTCAGCGAGCTTAACACTAACCCCTGACCTGATAAGCACTTATCAGTAACCAGGAAGCGCACCTGGATAGTCTGAAATGGTCGCTTCCCACAATTGTCTTGTGAATTTGGTCTCTGCAGAGGCAGCAACCGCAGTTGCAGTTCGCACTTACGTGAGTTTGTGGTCGCTGATCTAGTTAGCATTCGGCTAATAGGCGGCCGATGCGGTAAGCATCCATATTACAGGTATATCAACGGCGGTCCTGATAGAGATATTTTACTAGATCCTACGTGGGAGCATCGCAGGGGCAAGTACTATCATCCCTAACACGCACTGCTAGATGTAGTAATGCTAGCTTACTTTTGTTTACATGCCTAGCTTTACAATTTGGCTATTTTGTGCTTATGCGAACGTGTGCCTACTCGGGGTCGTGATTATGTCCCCGACTTACACCGAGGGACGGTTCTGAATTTTAGTAAGGAAAAGAAATGTGTCGATACGATTAAAAGTCACTTGTTTCTTGACGACAGTCACACTTTTCTCAAAAGAACCAAATAAAGATTGAACCTGAGGTGACTGATCGAGTACTGAAAGGAAGAAGTATGGGTGAGTAATCTAGCACTTCGTAGATAAGGCATATAATGGCCAGTTCTTTATCAACCCTCACTCATCTGTTGTTGGATATACGACGCCACAGCAGCATTTCTTTAAATACAATCGGCCCATGTAAGCAGAGACTTTGCTTCTATTTCCCTCTCTGGCTTTCCAAACCATTACTTAATAGTCCATCCGTGATCACTTATTCTACCACACCTTCTGCTCATTGGTACTTCTGCCCGATACCAGGTCATCTACACTGAGTTGTTATCTAACCCATTTCTTGGTCTTTTTATTATCCAACTTTACTCCTGTCCATTGCGTTTAGGTCTTCTTTAAATGGTTATACAATGTGAGAATTTGATTTGATTTATCGAAAATTCAAGTAGTTGTGATAGAATTCTACTTTATGAAGAACAATCGAGAAATTCATGGAAAAGGCAAGTTTATTAACCTCTGCTCTCTATGCCAAAATAGATGTAATAGAATTCACTTAAATGCATATGGTAACATTAGTAACACATTGTTCTCATAACAGCCTTTTTTAACGGATTTTATATCACTAAATCGTAGGGTGCCTCATGCTATTCATTCCCGATTTCGTGGTTTCCTCATTTATGGATTCATATGATTGCGCTTCATCGGCCTCTCTGAATATTTATCTACCATCATATCAGAAGTGGTATTCTAACGGTAATTAATAATGTATGGTGCACACTTTGGTTGAATTTAAAGTGTGTTTGCCTATGTTGTGTGCTATTACCGAGTATATCAGCTTATTAGTAGCGATCCCTCGAAGCGTTGGTACTTATTGTATCTTCACTCAATTTCTATATAGGCTGCAAACCTCCGCTTCACACACAGAAAGGAAACAAGCCCATGAAGATGAATATTACTTATTACAGATAGGTATGTGTGGTTGCACTGCATACTCTCACAAGTTTCAGGGCGTAAAACGGGTGTCGGTGGTTTCGTTCGGCTGGTTCGGTGTTATTTCGACAGTTTGGCCGTGTTTTATGTAATTAACACGACTTATAGGTTAGAATCTGACGGCGCCGTCGACGGGGTCGCTTTTGAAGGGCGTAAATAAATTATGAAAGATGATAGAAAAGAAGTTGGTGTTAACCACAAATCTACTAATAGCAGGCAAGGGCTGCAATGTTAATTTCTTATTCATGGAACAGAATAAAAGGTTAGCAAAGAAGTTGATCCGAATCACAAATATACTAACAGCAAGCAAGGGCGGCGATATCAACTTCTGATTCATATAGAAGAATAAAAGTTTAGGAAAGAAGTTGGTATGAATCAAAAGTTCACTAACAGCAAGCAACGGCTGATATGTTAATTTCTGATTCATGGAGCAGAATACAAGTTTAGGAAAGAAGTTGGTGCCAATCACAAATCTACTAACAGCAAGCAACGGCTGCGATGTTAATTTCTAACTCATGGAGCAGAACAAAAGTTTAGGAAAGAAGTTGGTGTGAATCAAAAGTTCACTAACAGCAAGCAAGAGCTGTGATGTTAATTTCTTATTCATGGAGCAGAATAAAAGTTTAGGAAAGAAGTTGATGTGAATTACAAGTTTACTAACAGCAAGTAACGGTTGCGATCTTAATTTTCGAGTCATGTAGGAGACTAAAAGTTTAGGAAAGAAGTTGGTGTCAATCAAAAGTTCGCTAGCAGCAAGCCAGGGCTGCGATCTTAATTTCTGACCCATGGAGCAGAATAAAAGTTTAGGAAAGAAGCTGGTGCGAATCACAAATCTACTAACAGCAAGCAAGAGCTGCGATGTCAACTTCTGATTTATGTAGCAGAATAAAAGTTTAGGAATGAAGTTGGTGTAAATCAAAAGTTTAGTAACAGTAAGCAAGTGCTACAATATTAATTTCTGATTCACGGAGCAGAATAAAAGTTTAAGAAATAAGTTGATGCGAATCTACTAACAGCAAGCAAGGGCTGCGATGTCAACTTATCGCCCACGTAGTATAATAAAAATGTATGAAAGTTGGTATGTACCAATCAAAGGTCTACTAACAGCAAGGAAGGGCTGTGATGTCAAAGTATGATTCACTTAGAGAGATTAGAAAGCAATGATCTGTTGCAGCACAGCAGTACTCCGGATAATTCTCGGAGCTACCACATGACAACATTTATTTTATCTTTCTCCCCTCGTCGACGATATGCAATGCCTTTTATACAAAACTCTAAAACCCTCCCATTCATGGTTGCGGAAAGGGTAACAAATGAAGAACCCAATTTTTGTTGAAAGAGAAGCCATGGGGTTCGGTTAATCTTTTCTCCAATCAATATTTTAATTGAATTTCCTACGGAGTTTTAGTCATACATTTTCCGAACAGTTGGAAACTGTTGAACTACCATAGTTGTAACCCGTAAGGGTCAAATTCTACAATTTGTAAGTAGATGTGGAAGGGTTGCTAGTTTGAATAAGTAATTTTCGACATCATCTTAGATTTTATTGTTTTCTTTTCTCACGCTTTTACATTTACCTCTTCCCCATTTATTTTTTCATGAAAAGCACTCTCTAAAATACAATTTTATAGTAAGCTCACCTAATAGAAGAAAAAAAGGGAAGTAACATCTTTCCCAAGGAAAGAACGTGAATTGGAGGAAAATATGTAGGATACCATCATCATCAGTCAACTAATTAAGTCCACTGTTGGACATTTTTCTCTTAGTTGCTTTCGCGAATCTCTGTCTTGTGCCGTTTGGATACAGTTATACTGGATTCACCTTAAATCATCAAACTACAAACGACATGTCCAGCCCAATTCCACTGTAGTGTCGCTATCGTTGCTACAATATCTATTATCCCTGTTCTTGTACGTATAGTTGTATAGAGTACTATCTCTGAGAGATATAACCGGCATCGACAGCTGTTTGGTTCACCGCCTTACTGGTAAGTGTCAGTGTCTCTGTGGCATATGTTAACGCAGATAGAATCCATTGATTATAAACCTTTCACTGCAGACAAACATTTAGATTTTACTTAAAATGATTGAATTTATCTACAATGATATTTACACCCATGTTATCCCATTCTACTTGTTTGATCGTGTGCTCCAGAAATGGTTAAAAAGTTTAGACGAAATAATATTCCTTGGTGTACTCCTTTTGCTGGCATCTTCATGAAGTCTTACACAACCTGTGGCGTTCTCATAAATATGCTTGATTAATACGGTATAACGGTGGTCTCGTCTATTCAACATTCGGAAAGTCATTAAAGGTTAAAGGTTCAGAAATTTTATAATATAAATATAATATAAACAGTTCAGACTTTACCAGTTGATGTTGTCATAGAAATTTTTCATCTTTTAAATAGCAGTAAGCATGGGAATTTGACCTACCGTTTCTAAATTCAAGGTTTCCGTAATATCAAACGAGATAAAATCGGAAACAAAACATTTTTAAGAGCACCTTTTATCATCAGTACACACCCACAGCAGTTAATTAATTCCAGCGGTTTTTATAATCCAACTACTACAAAATTCCTCGTCGGGTTTAACCAATTATCTTTTCCAACACGGGATGAAACAACGGCGTTGCTTCCTGATTCGGGGACCGTGCCCGAAAGGTCGCCAACAAAATGCCAGCTTCCTCAAGAATTTCGAATCCTCATTCGCATTTTTGTTTCCACACACCTACAATTCGAGGATACCGTTAGACGGCAATACGAGAAATCCGTCCCGTCGCACATTTGACGGTTCTAGTTAATCTCGGGTGTCTTCTCGGCGATAAAATTGATTTAGGAAGGCCGGTTACGCACGTCTAAGTCCGCACGCAGCCAGCAGAACCTCCCAAATTTAATTAGAACCGGCGAACTGTTTTATAACTGTTTTACGAGCCATAACTTCTCGGGCGGGTTCTTGGACAGCCCGAATGCGCTTCTAGGTCCATTAAAACGCTACTAACAAATGACCTACAGATCTTACGAGGCACTTATGGTAGTAGGCGCACTAATGGGTAGGTGATATAGGGAAGACACTGGTTTATTTTAACCACCAGGTTATGTTGGCATTAGAGTAATTTATAATGACGATAATTACGAATGCTTGGGAGCATCGCCTGAAAGCACCACGATTATACGATTGCTCGTTATTTCTGTCCTTACGTTGAGTACGAAATACCGCCTTCATCAGAATACCTATGATATCCTAACGACATATGTTTGTACTGGCTCGGTATTTTTCGTTTAATTGAATCACTTCATTTTTCCCTCGTCCCCCATATTAGACATGGTAAGTAAATATTATAAAAGTTAGCAATATCAAACAGGTATTTAGTAAATGTGACGAATGACATTATCAGTACTACTACATACCTCTCCAATAGTTAAAAGGTGCGGTATTAGTATGCACTATGAAGCTTTACTTGCTTTAATGTTAATTTCAGATGATGTTATGTGATTACGATACAGACATCGCAAACCACGAACTGTCTATTTCCACTCACTGATAAGTGTAGGTCTTCCTCACCTCATTCAGAGCTTTTCTGTCGTGGCTCTCAGACTTCCTTCGTTCCTTCCAGCTTCAGTCACTATTCCAGTGTCTTTTTGGTCCATCTTTCTTTGTTTAGGCGACAGAATTGTCTAAACACTACAGTTAACACTCATGCGACTGCCGATGAAGTGAGAGAACGCCCCAATGTCGTAAACCCTTTTTACACGGTGCTGTCCATTGTCTAGTTCGTTAGGGATACGGTAGCTTCTACCTACTTGGTTTCCCAGACAATGAGCAGTCCCGGATGAAATTCTTCGAATGATTACAATGTCCGTGAGCTGTTGCAAGGTCGTTGCTACACTTTTCAAAGTATTGGCGATGTTATTTAATTTTTCAAATTCAATACATGCCAGGTTTATTCTTCGGTTAATAATACAAACGATTAATAGTTCCAATAGCTAGGACAGCGGATAACGATATAAAAAGGCAAAATGTCCATTAATTTCGGTTTAGAATAAAAACTGGTGTGCGTGATGTGTAGTTAGTAATGTTATGCTGTTTTTGATATGACGCTATCAGTATTAAAAATGATACGGTAAAACATAATTTCGAAGCATTTAAAGCAAACTACAAGCTGCGATTTCTTCAATGTCAACTTGACGCAATCTTTTGTACGTTTCTGTTGGTTATTGTGTAGATACAGGGCCGTAACTAGGTATAGGCCGAGTAGGCTCCCGCCTACAGGCGCCAAAATGCACTGACATTGTTTCGTACTAATAAAAAATAAATAAGCAAGTGGCGAATTTTACAAATAAATTCATTTGTAATATTAACGATTTAAGTTCAAATAATGCTAATTATAATAATGCGAATTGCGCATCTGGTCGATACATTACACTGCCTTATACAATTTCCAAAGGAAATGTTATAAGTCTACCAGATTTATTTTATAGTGCTCACCTATGTCAATCAAAACATTAGAATTATTAGCTTGTTAGCCCACCGCATAGGTGGCCTTATTCTAATTATAAAAATGGCGACAAACTAGCTTAAATTTTTAACAACTGTTGGAGCAAGTCCACGGATATTACATATACATTCACTGCTTTGGGCTCATCGCTGATACAGTCGTCCATTGCAACAATCAGCAGAATACCACAGACCGATTTTAAGAGCTTACTTGTTCCACTACTGTGGTATTTTTCAAGTTCAATTTAAAACACTTCTGCAACCCTACACAAAATTGGCCTTATGCAAGGCTTATACTACGTGCCGAGAAAAAAAAAGCTTCGCGTTTTAAATATATTGATTATTACAAAATAGTGTGACAGTGTGGTTGCGAAAACAGAACCTTATTCTACGTTCACATGTTACTACGCATAATAATATGTAATTATTTGTTTATATTGTATTATTTTAAGATATTGATATGTCTTTACCAACTTTTGAACGCACCACATAGGTGGCCTTATTCTAATTCAAATAATTTTTACATATTTAAAATAAAAAAGTTACAACGTCTTTAATACAGAAAGCGCGCTGGAAGAAAAACAACTTTTGCTAAATCGAATTATGGTTAAAGTCTTCAAAATTCTCTACAAGATAAGTAAAAACGCCTTAATGCTGCTAATAATACAGAAACACTTGATAAAGCGAATTACATGAATTTGAAAATTAAAAAACAACGTTGCAGCCAGTGGGATTTGAACCCGTGTTCACTGATAAATGCATATGCTTATCGTTGCGCTATAAATGACGCAGTGGCGTTCCGATTTTGGGTGCACCATATGTTTATACCGGGTAACAATGAGACTAGGGCCATACCTATATCTTCTTTATTTATAAATCGATTTAGATAAAATTTTATATGAAGATACGAGAGATAATTTCTGATTAACCTATAGATATAGTCAAAATAGTGGACTTACGGTTTTACCGGAAATGATAACAAGTTTGAATTTTTAAATAGATCACCCTTTATATTTTATGTTTTGTTGGAATCTACAAGTCAAATTACATAAACTAGTCTTTCTAAATTAAAATTTTTCAAACAGAATTTTTTTTCTAACTTTTATTTTTTACGATAGAAGGCTGTGACTTGAAAAAATATGTTCCAATTGACTCTAGCAACTAATAATAATAGCTATTTTATCAATGAAGTCGATAACAAACCCTTATTAAAAGAATAAAATTTCTAAACATGTTTTTAAGAAAAAGTCACTTTTTTAAATGGCACCTACCAAAGGCCATCTTGCCATTAAACAGAAAATTTAATTACCATTCTAACGATATGCATCATGCACTACCTTATCTTTATCTAAAATTGAAGAATAATTAATTAATTATTTTTTTAAATATTTCTGTGTAATACTTAAGCAAATTTGGCAGCACTGTTGTATGTAATTTCAGTCGTAGATTGCGAAAAACATAAAATATATATAGTGATTTATTTAAAAAATCAAAGTTAGTGTTATTTTCGGTCAAACCGGAAGTCGGCCATTTTGGTTATACTTGTGGGTCAATCCGAAATTATGTCTAGTATCCTTGTATCAAATTTCATCCAAATTCATTCATAAGTAACGGAGATAGAGGCATGGCCCTGGTCTCATTGTCACCCAGTATATAGGGATTTGTAAAATTTTCTATTGACTACATAATAATATGTACTTTTTTAAATTATAACTGTTTTTTAATCTCGTTTTCTGTTATCATTTTATTTGTGTTGTATTTTCTTATTTTAACATTTAGTTGTTTATTCTTAAAATGTGTGAATACAAAATGTTGGATTTATTTTTGAATACCTACCTGTTTGTTTGAATACACTGCATCATATATCTGGAGATAAATGTAGAAGTTATACAGTATCATTAGTATTTTGTGTCACATATATCGTTTTTGTACTGAGGGGCGCAAAAATGTTGGCTTGCCTACAATAAAACTTTGCCTAGTTACGGCCATGTGTAGATATTCGTGATGTAGCTATTTAACGCTTAGAAAGCAAGCTGTAATACCCATTTTATACTTGTTAACATAGAATTTCTGCTTAGAACGTGTAATCTTTGTGGATAAACACAGCATTTTCTGGCTTAATGTGCGTTGCACCTTGTGAACTCGAGCAAGAATCCACGCGATGGGCATGCTCTTTTGCGGTTCGTGTTGTTTAAGTACCTTGAGAACGAAACAAGAAAGTCGCACTAAGAACTGAAGGTCGGCGTGGAGCTAGTCCTCTGCGCCAGTCGCTCGAAGCGACGCAATGCTGATTGGTCATTCAAGTGCAACTTAAAATCATCTCCCCTATTTATTTGGATGTTTTTCTATTTCTATGTATGATCCAGTTTATAGTAATTCCGTAAAAGATTTCTTCTATTTTTGATGTTATTATCGGTACTACAACTTCTGAACTCACAGCAAACCAAGAGACATAACACGGTAAGGGCAGTTTCTTCAAGATAAAAGCAGTTTCTTCAAATGCGGTGTTGGAAGATCAATTATTCTTGGTATTTCTACATAGATATAATTTTGAAATGCTTAAAAAGTGTAACATGTAGTGTTACCAGAAAACTTCAATGTGAACTGAAGAATTTAATGCAAACCAAGAGATCTAAGAAACTATAATGCTTTGATTTTTCCCATGGAAATTTGGTATGATCTTTTGCATAGTTCTAGTAATTATCCAAGAAGATTCGTCTTCTATTTCTGATGTTATGATGAATGAAGCGGTCAGTATTGAGTAAGAAGCGCAACATACTAAAAATACGAAGCTTTCGTTTCTTCAATAAGAGTTTGGAGAGATGGTTTGCATACACTTATGTTGAGAATAATCACGATGATAATGAGCTTCGAAGAAATGTCCTATTTGTCCTGGAGTTGTCCAATAATCACTTATTTTTCAACTTGGATCACCGTATATTGTTTATTATTGGAATATTTTTTTAGATACCTCTGCCAGAGTTTAATGAAGTTATTTCTGAATGGATTTTTTGTTGGCGTGTAGTTGTCCCAGATACTCAATTCTTTTTCTTATTCTTGTTCAGATATTATTGGTCTCATATTGGACGTAGTCATCTCCGATTGTTCCCCTTCTTCTTTTCCCCTGCTATTCTATACAACTGACGGCCTTCTATTTTCCTGATGGTGTTTGACCATTTTCCGTCTTCCTACGATATGTTTACTTGCCTTTGGTTTCCAATGTTGTAATCGTGTTGACCATATTACCATATGTCCAGGCCAGCTTCATAGTGCTTCTTATTTTACAACATTTTTTATTCATTCATTTTTTTTTATCGCAAAGCCACATAAGACCACTCAAACCTAAAATCCTACAATGTTCTAGTGCTTCTATTAAACGAGTTAAAATACATGTTTAGTTCCTGGTCTTCAAATCTTCACACTTATTGACCTTTTCTTTGAGTTAACATTTCTTCAAGTAAATCTTCACCTTACTTCTACAACCTTTACAAGTCTCGGGTGCTATGGTTTCTTAGATAGAAAAAGTGTCTTTAGCTTAGATCAACTACCTTGAACTTTGATGTGTATGTGTATATGCACTCCATGTCACTCTGTACGTAACATGATTACGCTTCGAGAATGTTTTGTCAGTAACATATTATATACTTTGTTACTTCTTATTCCCATTTGATATACTATCTATTACGTATCTCTTCTTTGGTTGCAAGGTTGTGAGAGTAAGCACGCATATTTTATTAAATGAGCACGCAACTTCATTATTCGCAGTAGTATAAACTTCGATAAATAGCCAAAGTACGCTTTCATTGATTAAAAAACAGCTCTTAACTTGCCCGGCAGTAACTTTTTCAGACTTGCCACATATAAAATACGCAATAATTACATACTTCCGTATTTCACAACTACCATTAAATGAACTTTTTGTCTACCTACTAATTAACATGAAGTAATTTTACGATCTATTCCTCGAGGTAAACCTAACCTCAAATTTTCCTTGACCGCTGATCGACAATAGTAATAGAATCAGCAACGTTGGTTTTACATCTAAATGAGCAATAATCTCCTATTTGGTGTTTTTAAATCAGCAAATTTAAATTTATGCAAAACAATCGTTGCATTTTACTGTGGGCAATCCACGAGAGTGGTCATTTTTAATTTTCTAATAGATCCGTTTATCTTAGCGCAGCTCGCTCGCAGATGTCTTCTGAACTGACATATCCCTAAAAGGAAATTCTAGTTTTGATGAGCCCATAGCCTTTGTTCAAAGGTCACAATCAGCTGGACAAGTCGTAAGTCAACAGTTTCGTTTAGAAATCTGCTTTACCTTCGCTCGAATTTATGGCCGATGTGCGGTTTTTATTCGCATTTATGTAACCTTGGGAATTGCAGTACTACAATTTTCGCTCTAAATTTTCAAACTTAAGAGTTATTACAACAGTTTTCAATAAGGAATTGTTAATTAGTCAGAATTTAACCTTGTCCAATATTTTTTCTGGACGAAATAAGAAAGCAAACGAGAGCCGAATAACCTGCACAGGTGATTAAAACTACAGACTAAATTAACATTTATAGCATAATTAAACAACTCAAATGCCGCTTGAAACTACCAAAATATTAGTAGTATCACACGCTTGTGAATAACACGAAATATCTGTCAATACCCTGGGGAAAGAGATTAGTCAAAAGTTCAAACAATTTCCCCATAGTAAGTAACCTAGATCCTAGATTCACTATTGACCCCAAGTATTTTTTCAGAACTCGTATTTGGTTTATCACTGCTGGAGAAACAACTATAAGTTGCTTTACAACGCCCATATATGGAAAAAAATTACCTACAATGGAAACGATGGCAATCAACAGAATTTTTCAGAATAAGATGTTGCTGTATTTCTAATAATCGAGTTTTTCACTTTTTACTTGCTAGAAATACAGTTCTAAACTAAATTAAAAAAAAAACGTAAAAGATTGCAATTGGATCAAATAAAATGTGGACTATATTAGAAATTTTGTATATTCACGGTTTAAAGTGGCAGAATTTAAATATTTGAGGTAACCTACTCAACGCTATTGTTATTGTGTGTTTTATTGTATTAGTTGCTTTTTGGCGCATTTATATTTCTTTAGAAACAGCAGATTGAAGGTAAAACAATCTTAAAGGTGTTATGATTGGTTATTATCAGGCATCGTAGACGTTACAACGTTTAAAAGCGCATTATACAAAAGCAAGGTAATTAAGATTGTTTAGTACTTAAATACGAGCATTTTCAAAATTATTGGTGTATACAATTAGCACTGTAATGGTAAATATAGCATCTTAAGAGGTTATTTTTTTATGTTGCCAAACGCGCGCTACGGGGAATCCCGGCTCGCCAGACATACAATTAACTCAACCTGGTCAAGATCGTCAAAAGCTAGAAGACACCATGACTGTGTTGGCGCAACAGGAAGAATGTGCTATTCCTGATCACCCGTACAGACGAGTCGGGGGCTGTAAATCCCTCCGCTGACGCAAAACATCCAAAGACAGGAGATTCATAACCATCCGGACAGATGAGTTGGGGGCCATAAGTCCTCTCGCTGACGCCATGGCAGAGAAGAAAATTTAAACACAAGCAGGGCGGTCGTCTACGTAGCTATAACTTGACGACCCAGGTTTCACCGTTATCACGCCAGTTAAAAATCCTGCAACATATACAGGGTGTCCCTGAAAGTTGCGGAAAAATTAACCACATACTAGAGCTCAAAATAAGCTGATTTAACTCAAATTGCCTATATACCAAAGTACTTCTCTTAGGAGTTACAGCAATCTAAAGATTATGAAAAATGCTCTACCATATCTCTGTACGAAACTAAAAAACATGTAATATTTGAAAACACAATAAATTTAATTTCAAAACTACACAATAAACAACAGTAAATAGAAAATCATGATAAACGTTCGAAATTTGCCTCCATTTTGCATGCACTTAAAATGACAGGTAGACTTTGGAACTATTCATTGCATTGTTTTCATTCAACCTCAACCCCAAAATTTATTGTATTTTCAAAGTCCACCTGTTATTTTATTTTCATGCAAGAGAGACGGTATAGCATTTTTCATCATCTTTAGGCCGCTGTAACTCCTTAGAGGTGGACTTTTGTCTATAGGTAATTTGGGTTACATCGGATTATTTTGAGCTCTAGTATATACGGTGAATTTTGTTCCACACCTTTCAGGGTCACCCTGTATATTTGTGTACTTATTTGTATATGTATTATCTATAACCTCATTTACCTTGCGGTGTCGAGGCTGGTGCTTTATGCGCTGGCATCTGGCGGTACAATGATCAACTTGCCCCGGATTCGGGATACAGAGTTGAATCGCGCCTTTGGTGCTTGCGCAGCGCTTGCAACCATTTGTATATATCGAAAGTAATTAAATTGTTGTTATCTACAACGTATTTATTATCGCTATTTGCGTCAGTGTAAATAACAATCCCAATATCTAGAGGCACTATTTCATCTATAATTTTTTGGTAATGTTTCTCTTTATTCAATTGTTTTCTGTTACAGTAGCTGCCTAAAATTAATGATTTGTTTGTTAATTTCTCCAAACAGTTAGTTTTAGACCCATTCAACCTACCTGAATATTAAAATTATTAGCGCATCGACTCAAATATTTTAAGCTACCTATATATAGGGTGCTGTTTTCAAAAGCAGCACACCTATTTGAGCCACGCTGTATAATCAAAAATATTGTAATGGATTGCATATAAGAAGCTTAAGTTAATTTATTAATACAAGACAATATAGCGGGTGTTACTAAATGTGATAATAAAATATATAGTGTTGAACTGTAAAAAATATGCAGACACGATATCACTAAGCAGATATTAATTTTATGTACTCAAATGAATTTTGATAGAAATAACATGTAATTATAGTTTGTAAAAATCTGAAATTTTGAAAACAAATCCTTTTCTAATATGATTTATTAATCTATTTTGGTATATGAAAGGATTTAATTATAATTAAATTGTCGAGAAGAGAAGAAGTGTACATTTTAAAACAAGACGAATATAATTAAGATATAGAGAAAAGGTGTATGGTAGGAAGAACATAATTTAAAATATTACAGGTTTTTGAAATAATTTCTGGAATTGGATGTTAAACTTAGTTTATCGTCAAATAATTACATCTCGTGAATTGGATAGCGTAAGCTGTATTTACTGAAAACAAGACACAGCAGGATTTTTAGAGTGAGAGTCTTGGGACTTGGTTTTCCATCTGATGGAGTTAAAACTTTGCTGAACTTTTGTTGGAGTGACGTTTTGAGATTGGCACTAGCTGAGGTGACTTCCTGTGGTTTCTGACAGATTGGTATCGCATTATTTGGATTGTCAATATCTTATTTGAAAGGGAGAGTGTGTTTACTGCTGGATGGTTTTATCGAAGTTCGTGTTGCTGAATTGTATGCTGATTCAGAACTGGAAGGAGGCATTTCCGAAAGGGTTTGCAGTTCTTGACAGTAGGAGAGGCTTGTACTGAGGTTACTCGGTAGTTGGTACACATTTGGATCTTTGAAAACGCGGATTAAGTTCTTTGGACGAGCTACAGTCACAGGTATTTATTGAGCAAACTAAAATAAACAGTAAAAGAGTGAAATGTGGTAATTCATAAAAGGACTACTTACTATTTCATGTTTTTTGAATGACAGGTATTGTGACAAGGAGGTATTTGCGATTGATATTCCATGTACATGTTTTAAAGTGACACTGACGTTCATTAAAATATCAAATATTTGACATAGGTTTTCATTAAACAAATGATTTTTTGGAAATAATAAACAGTCTTGATATTGCGTGAACCGACTTGTTTTTGAGAGTGCTCATGTTCTACTAAGCTAGATATATTTAATAACTTAATATTAACGACTCATATTAAAGGGCATAAGAAGCACTTGAATCACTTTTAATGGAGACTTTATCTTAGACAAAAATAGAGTTCATACAGTCAAATGTGACATATAAAGAATATCAAATAATTGTCGTAATGTAAAATAATTAAATATCCAACTCATATTGCAGTGTAGTCAATCAGTGCAATATGTTACTCATGTGCAACATCTTTGTACTTTAGCTCTTATACTTTCAAAAATATCTATTAGTCCCACACAGTTAGGGGACCCTGTATAGTAATTAGTGATGCCTACTAGTAACCTACTTATCGAGCCATTATACATAGAAACGTATGTTGCACCTAAAAAATAATGGGTCAGTGAACCGTTATTATTTTTATCGCAAAACAACCACTCCAAAGCAAAAATACAAGGTACAAAAGGACGCACTAGAAACGGCTTATCTCAATACACTTGTTACTCACTAAAACAACGAATTATCAGCATTCTGCGCGGTTCGCAATAAGCTAACTAGGGACTCACCATTAAAACCATGAATGTCTCCTGATGGGCTCTCAAGAACGACTTTTCACTGACTGCTCGCCGTGGTGCGATAGGAAAACAGGCACTTGTCGGATTTAGAAAATTATTTGCATTAGGAACACTCGGTTTGCAATTTCTACGGCTTAAAGAACTGCGGGAGCGACTGTGCTTTTCCTACGAACTCGCGCCGGCCGACCTAGAACAAGAAAGGAAACACTTGTTATTAAAATTCCTACAATTCCGCACCATTTTCATTAATATTAAATACGGCAGAACGCTTGCCGAGGGCGTATCGCGTTCTTATCGCCAATCACGCGCCTTATCAGCGCATAGCAAGGTATGACATAACCAAGGACTTCTTATCGGCGGCGGCGGCTTTCCACAGCCGCGTAAACGCCTGCAACAATATTTTTTGGGGTTGCGAAGTATGACCGCAATGTGTTTGTGATACCCATGTAGCTCTCTTTGATTTGTCGATAAAATCCGTGACCCTGATCCACAGAGTGGCTCTTGAATAGATCAAATCTGTTGAGCGACGATTTAGAAACGCCCACTCAAAGTGCACTCACTTGTATTATTGTAGCTGTCTTAAAGTGGTTTGGTCAAGTAGTTTCTGCATTTTCTGTTGTCGAAATGTCAAAATTATGACCTAACTCAAGACTTCTCAAACTAGAAGTCATGCAAAAATGTTATAAGTTTAATAAGATTATTATAAGGTCTTTCTGGACAGTTTTACTTTTTGCAAGTTTCTTTAATATACATATTTAAACCGGAAACTTAATTCTATTACTAGTTTTTAGCGCAGCCTCTAGGTAACTTAGTGATGGTTATCTGACAAGGACCGGATGAGACACATTTTGCCACATATATAAACGTAGCCCCACATCCATCCACGTCCACATCCATCCACGTCCACATCCAAGATAGTGCAGCCTTCGTTGATTGTAACGGTTCTACTACCTATGCTGCGTAGCTGTTGGTCCATAGTATATTATTTCTATTCTACACTGTTTATCTACAGGCTTAACTCCGATCCGCCACTTGGGGACGCGCCCTCTAGGGGTTATAGACTCCCCCGAGGGTCATGGCTAGGAAAAATATCGCGTGGGAGCCCCCAAATGTGGTAGAGCGATATCAAAAGCGATATCAGATGGATTAGAACTACTCAAAACCGAAAACGTTGCCATGAATTGGGAGAGATCTATGTCCAAGAATGACTGAGAATTTATTGTTCTTAATTATAATAAACTTAATAGTACAATGGTCAAAAAGTTTAAATAGAATTTTAACGATAAAAGATTCTACAAATACAGATATTTCAATATGGTGTTTAATATCAACAAAAATGTATTCAATCAACAATTTTTCCTATAACAATTTATATAAATTCAGTATGCGCCTTTGGCAGAGTACCGTCAAGCTTTTTAGATTTTTTTTATTTACTTACATTTTTTAAAGTGAAGGTAGATTACTAAACGTAAATACCTTTGTCTTAAACTATATGGTTAAGGAAAACGTGGCAAAAGAATTCGTTTCTCGAGCTTTCGAGAGAGAGAGTGTGGAGGTATCCTGTATAATAACCCGAGCTAATATTTTCCTAAACATGGGCGGGCTATTGCTAAACGACTTTAAGAAATTCTGGTGTGCAGATTCAATCTCCACTAGCAGTAGCAAACCAAAGTTACGGTCGGAGGTCTCAGGGCAAAAGAGGTCGGGATACGAAGGGGAGTAAGATAGGGATGTATAATGTTTCTGTAACGCCTCGTAGTATTTTGGCGTTTCTGTAATGAACTGCGCCTTAGATTTCCGCTTACGCACCTCTAAAACTTAATAGCAACGTTCGCATCTCTAATTTTTCGAGCGTTACTGCGAGAGAATTTCATTTTTCAAATGCGCAAACTTGGCGGTAACAGCAGTTACCGAATGAGAAACTCAAGTGGTCTTCTTGCGTCAACTTTGGTTGCATCCAGCCGATACGGGAATCGATCGTGGCCTGCAATGGATTTGCCTCATATATTCCGCAAAGTAGGCTTTACTTTTGAGCGCGATTATGTTAGTTTTCTATGAACACCTGTTTGGACAAGCTTAAAGATCAAACTCCTTCGAATTATTAAGTTTCCGTGCTAATTAATGTGGTAATTAGGCTCATTTATGCGGCATACGAATTACATGGCAAGTCATCTGCTGAGTCTATCCGGCATTTGCATGATACACGCTTTTTGGCTGCTTCTCACCTATGAAAAAACCCATATCGGAGCGTCCCGGAATATAGCAGTAAGTGCACGCTAAAGTTACTAAAATTCAGTAGCCTTGAGTTGACGATTAAGGCAGCGATACGTTATGGGTCCATCTAACAAAGGCCTTTAGTTATTAATCACACGCGGATCCAGTAGCTTTTACCTTTTTTATCAGTTGCAATTGCGTTTCAATTAGAGGATTTTTATCAGCTTGTATGTCGGCGATCAGACGTTCTTTTGTCAGTTCAACCGCTAGTATGTTTGCATGGCATTCTAGATTTCAATTCATTGTGATATTATGATATGGATTGACTCAGGTTTTGACCTACTTTGTATTGTTAATTGCTATTTCTGGGCCTTTGAGCCTCTTGTAAATTAATTACAATTATTAATTGTGACACTATTTGGTGACATTAAATTTACTTACATATACATGTAGCATCGCCTCCCGAGCTCTCTTGAAATATCCTGTATACTAGCGGGAGCTGCAAAAATTTTCTTTTTCAAAATATGGGTTACTACTGGAAGAGCTTAAAAAATTCGGTTGTGTATAGATCCGATCCAATCTCTACTGACAGCAGATAATCAGGCTTGGGAGTCGCAGGGTTGCTCTGGGTACGAAGGAAAGTAAGGCAGGAATGTATATTATCTCTCCTGATCTTCAGCTGTTACTCAGATCATATTAAAAAATGCAGAATACGGCATCCGCACCAATGGAGTACTGGTCAACAACACTCGATATGCAAATGAGCAGTCGACGACTCCTAAAGCGTATCCTCATCTGGTATGAGACGTCTGGATTACGACTGAACGTCCAGGATACCAATTAGCTATATGGCAGTGACTAACAGCCCGTCAATAGATATAGAGGTAACAGTGGGAATCCAGCAGCTCCAGAGCGTTGCCAAGATTACGTACCTCGAATCTACGGTTGGATGACGTATCGAAAAGGCACGATCTGCGTTCTTTAAGCTCCAGAAATCTTAAAGGCTTACACCTACTAGGAGTCCGCGTTCTTCGTTGTTACATCTTCTCAGTTTTTTTTTTGCACGGAGCAGCGCAGAGACATATACCTTTACGGTAGCCACGCTGAAAAGGTTAGAAGGGTTCGAGATGTGGTACAGTTGAACATTGGATGAAGACGTTATGAAAATGAGAAAAGATAAGGAGATCATCACCACAGTCAAGATCAGAAAACTTGCGTATGTAGAGCATGTAATGCGACAAACAAGGAATCTGTATAGTCCTTGTTCATGGCATCTAGTAATTTATAAAAATGTATCTCAAGTGTTGGTCAAAAAAGATCCACATCCAATAACCATAAGAGTAATGGTCTGAAAAAGTATTGTCATTACGTGACATAACGATCTATGGTGAAGAGTACCCTCGCCAGTGTTGGCAGTAATATCTGATCTTAAAAAATTAGCACACCACACAATGTGAGCCATAAAATAGGTACTTGCCATTCTCTCACTACTACATACGTGAATAATATACGAAACGTGCAGAAAAATTGGAAAATTTAGGAGTTTTATTAGTTGACATAGTCAAAGTGATGTTATCATCCAGATTAGAACAGGACATCAGATTTAACAACAGAAGAGAATGCTGCAAATGTATGTAAAGACCATAAGGTGGGTGGCTAATCGAATAATAATTTAAAAAAAACAGTTCGGCATTGGCAAAGAGACGCCAAGAATAGTTTTAACAGAGCGATTGAATATGAAAAATGTTTATTTGGGAAAGGTTGCCTAATGCTCTCCAACGATCAGAAGGCGATCTGTATGGAAATTTTGATTTCTTGCTCTTAGTATGATGCAGAAAGGAAGAGAGACAATTTGTAAGGGTAATTTCTTTCGTTGCTCCGTATGAAGAGAGAAAGTTCGAGTTCTTGGTATTGCTTCTAACATCAAGATGTTTTCTGAATCACGACGTGCCGTGTTACTCCTTCGTAAGAGTAGACGGGTTTTGAACAAAACAATGACATTAGTGTACGTGTCTTAGTTGCCATATATTGGGCTACCCGACTATGTTTCCTATCTTTAAAGAAAAACAATTTCAATAAATGGTTGACGCTCAAAATCCAGGGCAGTAATGAAAAGCAATTATTCACAACAAACCGCTACATGCTTCACATATTGTTACTTTTCCAAGATTTAGCATGATAACTGGACTGTTGTTCTCTTCCTGAGCTTGTTTAAGTTTATTCTGGACAAACACTGCATTATCAAAACACTAGTTATTAAGACAACCGTGAAAGCCTTCATCTTACAACTGTAGTTTGTTGTGATTTAATTTTGCATTTGTTGCTAATTTTATACAAAAATTCGAAAATTGTGAAGCAAAAGGAAAAAATTACTGTTCTCAAAACTTAATTTTTTATAGCGTTTTGATAGCATCCTCATAAATTGCATTGTCAACACCTCTAGATAATTTTCTCTCACCTTTTCATTATAAACGTTTTAATATTTCAAATCATTTTGAGAAACGGTAAATCAAACCAGAATTTGGTTATAATATTCCTATAAACGAAACGTTTGAATTGACAGTTTAAAATTTGACGTTAGCTTCCTCAAGTCTAGAATCTAAATTGATTAAAATGTCTTACAAGCCGATGTGGATGACATAATTTTTCTTATTTTAATAAACATAATGACATTATGAATTTGAAGAGCATTTTGACAACTCGACAATTCTTATTTACAAAAAGAATATTTCCGTTTAATTTATATTTCTTAAAGAAATATTTACTGATTTGTATTGTCAGATGATGTTTGCTTGCATGATACTGCTGAAAACTGTTTGGACAAGAAACGTTCTGATTTTTTTGTCTGTGAGCAAAAAATTGTCGCCGAAAATAACGCTTCTTCAAGGTTTGGTATTTCCTGGTTTACTATAGTAAAACATCTACGCAAAAGCTCTAGTGATAAAACTACGATTCTTTAAACTGCAACTATTTTCATTCCTTTACCAGCAAATTAAATATTTTATTTTCCACTATTATTTGTTGTTTGTATCTGTGATACGAGGTAGATAAAGCAGTCCATAACGCCCTAGGGCTTTAAGAGCAGGCGTAATGACAACGCCCGCTTATTATGCCCTCTCAGGCCCTCTTGAGAGAGCATAAAGAGCGGGCGTTACCATTGCGCCCGCTCATAACGCCCTAGGGCGTTATATACTGCTCTGTAAGCTTTTCAAGTTATTTGAGTATTCAAAGTGGAAAATAAAACGTATGAACCACGGGCATTACTTGATGTTCCTAGCCCTCGGGCGACTTATAAACCCTCGGGCCAGGGGACCTCCGGCTTGTAAACTGGTCGCCCTAGAAAGGGCATAAATATCTTCATAATACCCTTGGTACATAAATAACTATTATAACCTATATCTTGATTATTCCCAGCCCACTTATCAGATAACAACATTTAAATAATTTATGAAACCTCGTTAAAGCGACGGTAGCAATCAACTTTATTCGAATAAAAATTGGTTTTTTATTTGCAATATTAATTAGCATTTGGTTTTGAACGTTGCCGAATTTACATCGGAAAGCTACACCTTAATTTATGCTACTCCGAAACTGTAAAATATAAAATATCATAGTTATTTATTGTTTTTTAATGCTCGAAAAAAACTCTCGTGGCTTTTTCAAGTAAGTTGTAATGTACGTACAGTTTACAAATAAGTTTATAAATAGCAAATATATCATTTATCTCTCTCAAATCAATAAGAATCGCCTCTTTTGGGTAATCTTATCACTTTTCCTGAATTTCCTTATGTCAGTTATTACGTGCAGCTGAGATTATTATCTATTTTTTTGAGGAAATTCCAAAGTTCTTCAACGTATGTAGCCGCAGCAGTAAAACTGAAATTGTAAAATTATATTGCATAGTTTCAGAGGTATCGGTTTTTGAATATCCAAATATTTTTGACAGTGATAGGTAATGTTTGTCAATAATATCTAACAGCAAAGCTGCCAGCAAAACTACCAGGGAGAGTTGTAGATGACCTTTATAGGGCGAATTCGGTATCGTTTGTGCCGCAAAAATTACATTTCCTTAGTTTTTACGCAATTCTATATTTATTTCACATTGTATAATAAAACTGTTGTTTAAAAAAGAAGGTGTAGATAATATGAAGCAAAGATATGATATGTTATAAGACGTGGTTAATGAATCATGAAATAGTAAGTGCCTTAGAACAAGCCGAGAAAAAGTTTGAAAAATGAAGCCCAAAGGGCCAAGTTTTGCTATTTTTTATTCCTGTTCCGATAAGGCACCTAACAATCGAGTCTAGTATAAAATTTCTTGCGCTATCAATTAATAAGAAAGTGCGTTATTGTTGTTTCCATAGTAACCAAATACAAAAAAAAACTATAACGATCCTAGTACCGTTATATTCAAAACGGGCCTATTATTTTGTTTTTACTTCATTTTACAATAAAGGAAGTATTCGATTCTCCCTAAAAATTCGAAACTGAGTTTTCAACAGATCTTCACATTTTAGAGTCCCCTGAACTCAAAAAACATGTTTTTGTTCATTGGTGTGTCGGTGTGTCTGTCTATGTGCGAACAGGATATCTCAAACACGAAAAGAGGTATGGCGCTGAAACTTCATATACATATAAGTTTTGTCTATACTATGTATCTAGATGCGACAGCAAGCTTTTGAAAGTGTTTACTCTTGTGATTTTTTCAGTTTTTTTCGATTTTTTCAAGAACGGCTCTAAAGATTTTTTTCAAAATTTACATTTTTATTACATTTTTAATATGTGTTGATGTGAGATACGTGATTTTCCACTGGAATACCTCTAAAAAAATTTTTTTAATTTTTTCATTTACTTCTATTTTAAATAGAACACCCTCTATTTTGTACGGTTTCTGTAGAATTTGTAATTTTTGAAAACTTTTGACAAATGCTTAAAAATTAAAAATCAATTTTTTGGTTAATTATAAGATCACTGTTATAGGAAGTTGTGTGTGTGTATCACACCAGATTTTTTTTTATAGTAACCAACAAGGATACGAGAGGTCACAGAAAACGAACCCGAAAACAAGTAAAAATAGGTTGGTAGCACAAAAATAGCTGTAACTGAGATTAATTAGGGCAATTGTCAATTAAATACACACTCATTAATAACTATACAGGGTGTTTCATAGGTAGACCGTGTGCTTCTGGAGATACATTCAGTCCCTCATTTATTAACTTTAGTCTCTTTAACACTTAACACGAGAAAAATATCGGCCACGGCCAGATTTGAACCCATGTCCACCTGGTTGCTAAGCTGTAACCTTACCAAATCAACCATCCAGGCGGCTTCTGGGAATATATTGGGGCATAGAACGAAGTCGAAGACTTTTGCCTCAGATCCGCAGTGCGCTTATAATACGTCAAACATTTAAGGAAAATATTTGAGAACGGTTGAATTTGTAGCATCCTGTCTTTAAAATAGAAATTGGCAAATGTGATTTTATAAAATGACGTTTGCTTGACACGTGTATACCAAACATATAGAAAAACTAGCTTTTTAGCCCACTGCATCGGTCGTCTTACACTAATTAAATTATTTTTTGCATTATTAAATAAACGTGACACACGCAGGCAGGCAAGCACACTGACAAACACAAAAGAATACGAAGATGCGCACTTCTTATACTGAGAATGCTAAGATGAAACTGATCGATCACGAGAACAACCCTCCGTTACCACTAGGCAAGTAACCCAAAAATGGACACCATCTGGCTGCAGTTTGGAAAATATATCGGTGAAATATTTACCTTTATCATTGCACGAGTAAATTTCGGTTGATGGCGGCTACTGGAGTACACAATAGTACACATATCTGCGCGGATTGAAATCCTCACGAAGTACGTCAACATTCATAACAACATTTCTACATTAAAGTCTTTATTAAAATTTCCTAGAAAAAAATTGCCAGAACTTTTGGAAGGTGGAGAGGTAGAAATTCACTGTTCCTTGGCCAAGCCGATCCCGAAGTATCTGATATTTCTTTTTATGGAGATCGATTGAAACGGTAGTCCATCGTTCGCCCATTAGGTATACTGATGATAGTGATGATCTTCTATTTAGAGAGATTGTCGAATGGACCCAAGCATCTTTATTACGTCTGGCCAATACATGTGTAAGAGCAAATGGTTCCTCCCACTTTGGACACCTTGAGATTAATTTTTTTGCTTTCTAATTTGACTAATTTATTTAATCATTGTAGTGTGTTTTTATGTTATTATGCAATTTTGTTAATGCTCGTTTTATGTCTTTTAAGAATTAACATATCACCGTGGATAAAACTAATTCGTGACGGTATAAATATCTATGAAGCTATGTATAAAGTCGTATCCTTATTGTTTATTCTTACAGAACCCCGGTCGAGAGTTGCCAGTAATCTTCCATCTGGCGCATCCCCAGGTGGCGGATTGGGGAACGCTATCTAGATGCAGAGGGCACTGGGGAATAAAATACCCAGGGCGAACATGAAAAACTGACCCATGACGAGCCACCCAGAAATAATCAGGCTCTAGCCTGAAGTAAAACGTCAAGCGGGAAGCAGAACTTGTAGAACTGACTATAGGTGGAGATAATACACATCGGCACAGCTACAGATTAGAAACCTACATGCGAAGATGACAACCATTATGTCGGCTGTCACACAGCGATGTGGAAGGGAAGAAGAATACACCACAGTACGATCTCAAAGCAGCAACCAGAGTACTATGATGAATCCATCCGCTACTAAACTTTCCGGAGATAAAAAGAAGAAAGATACGAACTGATGTCATACACTTTCAGGGTGTTGAAATATTCGTGTGGTTAAGGTGTATAAGGTAGGTATTGTCTATACTACGTTTGCAGGAACGAGTTTACACAAATATTCAATTTTAGTGAACCGGGAGGAAGATCTTAAATCATTTGAATGCTTACCTCGTCAGAAATATTATAAGATGAGGGTGTAATTCAGCGGGGATGGATTTTTATATCCTGTATAACCTCCTTAAGTTTGGTACCATGTTTTTGAAACACTGGATATGCTTGTTTCACACTATGGCAATATTCAACTGCCAAATTATAGACCTCAAAATTAAAAAAAAATCTCTTCAAATTATACACAAACTGCATAATCAAAACTATATGATGGGATTTATAATTAGTTTAAGGAGAATGCCCCTGAAACCGTTTTTGTTGCTAACTACATCACCCAATCAGCTGTTAACAGTGTGCCAGATTGACTGGGTTTCCGAAAAAAATATTTCGGCGACCCTGACTCGCCGTGTCTCAGGCCATATTCCTACTCGTGGATGAAGTGCCCTGAACTTTTACTAAGACTAGCCGGCTAACAGCTAGTTTTGTGGAGAAGCAAAGAGATATTTGGTGCAAGCACGTATGTTTGTAGATGAGATGTGCATGTGTTGGGTAATGTGTAGTGTAGGCGGTGCCGGATGTAGCATTGTAGCTTACTAATAACTATTGTGTAAGAAGCCAAAAATATGTCTGCGTTAAGTTGAGTTAATTTTTCCCATAACAATTGATAACAAATAGCTTCATTATACAATATTGGTTCAAAATAATTATTTATTAATTTAATTACTTCATTGGGCGGTAACTGGGAATTGATCATTAATTACTTTTATAATGTAACTTGCCTAGCTTTGGCAGATGTACCAAAATATAAATATGCCTGTTTATGTTCTTGGTGCCAATTACGACGAACTAACCTCACTTTCTTTGCCTTGAGAAAGGCATACAGCTTTCTGAAATACAGCCTTAGATAAAACAGCTTTCTTTTGGGCATTGAGCATTTCATGCTTGTGTAGTTAAAGTAACTGTGAATTATAGTTTTATTTAAAAACAAGTTTCGTGGATTAAATAAACGAATACTCACTTTGTGGCCTTTATTTTACCTACAGCTTTTTCAAAGCTGTAACTTATTCGTACACACGTTAACTACATTATAACGTCAGTCGTATCAGTAAATAATACGACTAAAAATTTATAGATGACGTCAATAGTTAGCTTTAAGTGGAGTCTCTGTATATAATTAGGTACTACACTATACAGGGACTCTACCTTTAAGATTAGCCGCTTTATATTCACTAATAACTGTAGCTCTAATGATTTGTATACCCTCACAAATTTGCACTAGAGTACAACTAATGATTGAGTATTCGTATTCGAGCAACTACTTTTTTGGCCAATATTCTATATTCAGTACTTTAATTGCCGTTTCTGGGCAATCAAGTATTCAAGGTATTGAAACTACGCGATTACTCGAGCACTCGAATACTGTATACAATCGTATTCGTGAAATATAGAAAAGGATCCTTCGATTCGAATACATCTGTTATTTCAAATATTAGTTTTGCTAAAAGCCAATGGAATTAAAGTTTGATTCCAAGCTTCAACCACGCCATAAGCCATACGTGTTTTGAGTCTTTTGGTTTTGTTTCCTATTATGTATATATTTTTTTGTAGTAAAATTGAAAATTGTTAAAAAAAATTACATGCCTATTTTATTTAATTCATTAAACGGGTCGATATTTTTAACGAAAGGTAGAACACCTACACCTCAGTATCCTACTACTTTTTGAGCTGCTTTTTAAACCAATGAAGTTATCTTATGAAAAACTTAAAAATGATCAGGAGGTCATTGTTACCTGAAAGGTCGTAATAGTTATTTATGTATTATGGGCATAATCAATAGATTATAGCATGAGTAAATGTGTACGACGCGAAGCGCAGAGCTTTAAATTTCCTGAGAGCTGTAATCGTGATTAGGCACGTGGTACATAAAACGTTTTATTTCATTTTGCTTCTCAAAATGAACAAAATTCAAGGATTCAGTATTTTGGCTACAGACTACTGTGTTATCGTTGTGCTAACGCTGTGAATTTTTGGTGTGCTATGGTTTGTACGCTTACCTGCCCCCGGAGTGCAAAGTCTCATATGCCGCCCCCTCTTTTTTCTTTATTAAACTTTCAATTAGCTTGCTAGCAACCAGAACACTAATAGTCTTTTTCTGTCGCATAACTACGTCGAAATAATGGTAAAATGGAATAGAGCTGGGCTCCCGAGCTTAAGTCACGAGTTCTGGTTGTATTTTTTAAAGTTATTGAAAGATAAGGATTCAAATTTATATCTATTGTCACTTTTAAATGTAAAATGCCACAACATGCGTTCTCTGTCCCATCTGCGCTTTCTGCTAACAGTAATACTATATCGTTAACTCGATTTTAAACCAATTTCCTCCATATAGGTTTCGCAACAATTAGTTTCCGGCTCCTTTGCAAATTCTCTTCTTTAGTCGGAGTTGTCGTACATGTTGCGCGTTTATGGACACATTTAAAGCCCCTCTTCAACAGACTCCGGACTAAAATTTCTTAACGAACCTGTGTCTCAAAGAGTGTATTGTTTAGTTGTAGAAGTTTTTATAAAGCTTCGAGAACCTTTGGCAACTGTTTGCTTTTCATAACCATTGAGTATCACAATTCGTCTTCGAAGAAACTGGTAAATAAGCTTATCCCACATTTCAGAAGAAGACGAAAAAATAGAAATACATTTTGAAGAGTAAAAAAATAATCATTTTTGGTTATACACTGCCAGCGTGAATTTCAATCAAGTTTAGAGAGTGTGAACAACAAGGTAAAAAGTAAACAAATGTATTCATTTAGATGATTCTGACTTGCATTCCTTTATAATTTGCTGTCATATTGGCGCCATTGTCATAGCACTGAGATCTACAATTCTGAATGTCGAAATTGCCAGTCTTCGATATGACAACGTGTCTCTGGGTCATACTTTGCAATTAACTTAATTGTGTTTTGAAAAAATACCTCAATCATTAAAGTTAATATCATTCGAAGACCTTCTTAAAATCAGATTGATTTTAGCACATTAAAGTATAGTATTTATTACTGCTTTCAATGAATTTTGCCATTTTTTTCTTTCAATTTGAATATTGTTTCAATCAGTTAGAATTTTCGTGGTTGGGAATTTTTGGTTTAAACTTTTTCCAATTTGAAAGCCACAATCTGAGTCGACTAAATTTGATGGCGGTTGTGGAAGTTTCCAAATAATAAACATGCGAAGCAAAATTGTAATACACAAGCCAATCGGGGCCCTGGCGGCACATGACGTCACGCTTTTAAGTTATCTCATTGGTTACAACGCTGTATCTTCACCAATAGCATTAGGGAGCAACTCTAAATTTCGTATTTGAAAAAATTAGTTATGTAACCAAGGCGTAGCTGCCGCCCCCAAGACCCTGCCGTGCATGCTTACAACCCCGTTTAAGACGCCCCTGATGCAGATTGTTGGTGCTTGTTATACTGCCCTAGGGCAATAAAAACCATTTTATACCCGTTATCGAAGGCCAATAAACCAGATTATGGTTCCAAAATTAAATAAAATAGTAATTATACTGTGCTAGTATGCGTGTTCCAAATTTCATTACAAAAATCGATTCATTCAATTATTGAATGAACTGTGTGGGTGGGGTGGGGGTGAAGGGTTATGTATAGTATTCACTTTTAAGTAAATACGCGGATTCGAACGCTCAATATTCGATATATTTTGGAATCCTATTTTCATATTCGACCACCTTTATGCACGTCCTGTGATTAAAATAACTATTACTTGGTTTTTACCCGCGATTTAAAGAAAATATTGCAAATTCAGCAGTTTTCAAAACTTTTTGTTTAATTTTTAAAGCAGTTTTATAAGAAAACTACAAGTTTTGAGCATTTTTATTGGATAGATTATTTTGTTTCTTCTTGTTACAAGCGCAAACCCAGTTATATTCTTTGTTTAATTTAAAAAAATTAAGTTTCAACATTTTTTTCCCGATATATTAGACTAAGTAATTTGTCAAGTTATAGAAAATTAATTCAAATTATTACAAGGCGGACTTCTTCAAGAATGCAACTGTGAGCGGGGGTCGTATGAATATGCAACATTTTACAACTGTCGATTACGCTCTTGGACCCCCTCGCTGTGGGGTACTTACGCCACTGCTGGAGCTGACCTTTTTATGTCCTCTAAGCACATCCGAGTGGAGCCATAAATTATTTTCAAAAAAATTGCTTAATAATTGTCCGCCCGGAGCTCAATCGTTTTTATTAATAAATCATTTTTTGTGCATTTTCCGCTCACACTCGCGCTCACGTTTGTTGGACGTGTGATTGGTCTGTCGCTTGTGGGTTACTGGGCTTTTTGAATTTATTGTTTATTTTTTCTTTGTTGGAAGAGTCATTTTTAAGGCCTCCATGAAGAATAACGCTATAGGTACCTTAGATATCTACAAAATTTGCACAATGCTAAAGCCGGAAGTGCATTATCTATTTCAAAATGTATCAGGGGGAGTGCAAAAATAGCGTAGGTATTTACGATTTGACAGGACTGAAGTGTCTTTTAATCTTTCTTGTGATTGTTGCCCTTGACTAACAAGCTATACACTCGGTATTAGAAAACTCACTTTAGTCCCTTGACATACAGGATGTCCTAGTGCGCATGGCTTAACTACAGGTATCCCAACAGTATTTCGCGACAAAATTATTTTAAAAATATGTGTTGATAATAATACCAAGCTTCGATCGAGTTGGATAGTATTTAGTGTGACACTCCATTGGGGTTTAAGTCAGCCAGCTTTTGAGGTTATAGTGGTTGTTACCGGAGGATCACAAGTAAATAATGGATGTTAGTAATTTTTTGACATCTGTTGCGATTTACTCAAAAAACATAAAATTTGAGTGATTAAGTCATAATTTTTGAACAGTTGTCTTATACGTAACCATAAAACAAAAGACTAATAGCCAAGTTTAATTGCAATAACATTTTTTCTCAGTTGTCAAACTTCTCAATTAAGAACAATAACAAACATAATTTCAAAAGATGATTTATATCTGCGTGGAGTTTCACACCAAATATCATTCATATCGATCCAAGTGTGCTGTTATTATCTGAAAAATGCATAATTGTGAAGAAGCAGAATACTGACTTAACGAAAGGCATTTAAAGCATTTAGCTCTTAATTTAGGTGCACAAATCTCTAGCCAACATATTCCAGAGACTCCCTGTATAAAACAGTACGGTACCACTTAGGGTGGGGGGCGCAACCCCCACACGTGCGTCGTCCCTAGCACAATAAAGTATCTATACAATAATTGTTACGCACCTTGTACAAAGGATTCCTCCTAATGGGCGATGCAAAGGCACTACTCGACGAAACGTGAATTTAGTAAATACTGGCACTGTTATATAATAAAACTGGCAAAAACTGGCTTGCGTTGCGGCTCGTTAACTAAACTTAACTTAGACTTAAGAGTAGGTTCGGCGAAAACTGAAATCGCCGAAATCTAGGCAGCACCGCAAAAAGGCACCGATTTGTGGCTACGTTTACATCGCAGTGCGCGTGGAATCGGCACAGCCTACTCGGCGGCGTTAGACGATACTGATTCGATATTGTTTAGAAAACATAGCGCACGGCTCATCTCTGCCCCTTCTATGTCCCCCCCATCAGTAAAAGGCCGCGGCGCGGACATTCTAATGCACGTACCTCTCGCAACAGCAGCGTACGCTGATGGTATTGGGGACTTGTGTTGGTGACCCTGATGTACCGACGTCTTCGTAAAAATTCGGCCGCGATGTTACTACGCCACTGACTTAAGGGTATGCAAATGCAGGATGAGAGGCTCGTCGCAAAGGCCACGCCAGAGGCTAACTGGCCCATTTCGACGACTGCGAATTCCCTTGGGACACGTCTGCTTTTTGGAACGATTGTCGCTGCCTGCAATATAGGTCATTGTGGTTACCTAACGACGAATATCAGAAGTTTTTATTTTTCATATTGTAGGTAGATTATGTATTTGTCTAGTTGCAGCAACAGAAGTAGTGATAGATTTTCCAATAGCCTAAGTCGACTTATATATACAGCACTAATTTTTTTTTCTAACTACGTTATAGATTTTGTTCTCTTACGATACTATGGGCGTGGTTTTATTTCCATTTTTCCTTGCTCCCTATGTTTGTTCCATATCTGGGTTTATACTTTGCTACTTTTTATTTAGTTTTATCGTCGTTGCACCAAAGAGCCAGGGGCGTAGCAACTGCTATATCTGCCGTGTCAATGATACAGGGCCCACGAGCCAGGGGGGGCATCAACACCAAGCTCTAAACATTTTTTTTAAATCGATAATATATAAAAAAATACTGGGGTGGTGCCGTCTAAAGTGAGACACTGTAGATATATCTAAATGGTAAACTATGATTTACACTTCTTTTTACCTAACATGTAGGTTAGTGAAAATAGGTAATTTAATTTTACTTTTTAATTAATTTTTACTTCCCTCGTCAGAAAGACTCCTAACTTAATTTGATTTTTAAAATTAGTTAGTGTCACAATGTCGACGTGGGAAGTTCTGGGTAAAGCCTTTTACAGATTTTTATAGTTATATTTCGTTTTGTTAAAAAATTGAAATTGAGTTCGTATTTTTACACGTTTATTTGATAATACCCTGATGGGGTGGGGGTGGTGGTCCCACTTTGCAGTTTATGATACAGGGCCTGCTGATCTCTAGCTACGCCTCTGCAAAGAGCTTATAGTTTCTGAATTGTCTAGCCATTGTAGGATGTTTGTTTTTATTTTGTTGTGCATACTGGAAATACACATCTAGTTTTCCTCTTATTTATTCATTGCTCTTTCTACCATACCCCACATTTTGGATTTGTGTTTGGCCTTCTCTTGTCATTCGCTTCTATCAGTGGCGGCTCGTGGTAATAGTATTTGGGGGTGCCTTAATTTTGAACAAATACTAACAAAAAATATCTGGTGTGATACACTCACACAACGTCCTATTACAGTGATCTTATAATTAGCCAAAAATTTGATTTTTAATTCAAATTTTCTCTAAAATTTTATGCTGAATTCGAAAATGTAATAATATACCGGGTGTTCTATATAAAATACGAGTCAATGAAAAAAAAAATTAAAAAAAACAAAAGAAACCCATTTTAGAAGTGTTCAACTGAAAAATCACCTATCTCACATCAATACACATTAAAAATATAATAAAAACGTAAAGTTAAAAAAAAATCGTTGGAGCCGTTTTAAAAAAACGAAAAAAACTGAAAAATTACAAGAGTAAACACCTACTTCCGGTTATGCGATTGTCTTGAAAAGCTTGCTGTCCCATCTACGTAGTATACAAAACTTATATAGAAAGTTTCAACGCCATGCCTCTCTTCGCTTTTGAGATATTCTGTTCACAGACAGACACAGACACACACACGGCAGACCAATGAAAAAAAAATTTTTTGGGTCCAGGAGACTCTAAAACGTGAAGATCTGTTGAAAACTCAATTTAGAATTTTTGGGGTGAATCCAATACTTCCTTTATTGTAAAAGGAAGTAAAAAAATAATGACTCACCTATATTGCGTCGACGTTTTAATCCAAATTTAATAATTTAATAATCCAAAAGAAAACATTATATGCACAGAACAAAAAGTATTCAAACACAACACAAAATGTACACAACACATTGTAACAACCTTTTCAGCTAACGGTAGGCTATTAAAATTAATGTTGAGAATACTTAGTTATGCCATTCTCCGCCATTTTTTTTTATAAAAATACATCAAATAACCGAAATCACCCAAGATAACTAAACACGGTCTAACGAGGGATGAACAATATCGTGATTTTTCAAGCGCAACCTGAGTCATTACTGCGATTTTTTTAATTAGAATTTTAAAGTGTAAGATTATCATGTCATGTTTCGTTAATTTCATATAAGTACAGTACCTAACCCGTGAAACGCATCAATTAAGACCCCACTTCACTTCTCATTGTTCTGCAGGCAGTTATACTGATAAGAACTAGTTTATTACCAAAACTGTACTCAATGCTCTACTACATTCATTTTCAATGTCAAAAATTGCACCACATTTGATATTGGCGGCTGCCTTTTTTTCGAATTGCATTACATTTCGGGAGTACTATATTTGGAAATAAGTCAGTTATACTGGTAAGAACTAATTTATTACCAAACCTGTGCTCACAGCTCTAATACATTTATTTTCAATATCAAAGATTGCACCACATTTAATATCGGCGGCTGCCTTTTTTTCGAATTGCATTACATTACTGTGCTCAAAGCTCTAACTAATATATTTATTTTCAATATCAAAGATTGAACTACATTTGATATTGACGGCTGTCATTTATCTCGGCTTGCATTACATTTCGAGAGCACTATATTTGGAAATAATCCAGTTATACTGACAAGAACTACTTTATTACCAAAACTGTGCCCAGCGCTCTACTACATTTATTTTCAATGTCAAAGAATGCACCACATTTGATATCGGCGGCCACTATATTTGAAAATTAGCCCGCCAGTTTACGAGTATTTCGGCTGCAACGTCGTTAGTCTTCGTGTCACATTGAAAATGCTTATACATCGATTCTGCTGCGACAGCGTTTTTGCCCCTAATTGCCATATAAGTTTGGAGCCTTTTTCGGATCACCCCCAGTAGTAGCCAGCCGCTTGGTGCATCGATGCGTGCGAGAGAGTTGACACACATAACTCACGTTATGTTGACATACTTCTTGGATTTTGTTTTACATGTTTTAAATGGTATCAAAGAGCTACCTCCGGATCTCATTACTTAAACCCTCTTATATTATAACGGTAGGAGTATATTGTCAATTATAGAATAGTTAATTTTTTCTAATGCCACATAGGCTGTTCACGACTGGGAGACTCGCGCCCTTGCGCCCCTAAGGAACAGCCACAACTGGCTGTTATATACAATAAAAGGTACTGATGTATAGAATTTAATTGAAGCGATCATTTCAAAAACAACATAAGAGACACATATTTCAACCGTTACATTATCCCTACAATAATGCTAGTGTTTGCTCGTCTGGACTTACCATATCAAGAATTTCAAATTTGTATTATTTATGGTATGTAGATTATTTATTAGCTACAGCAACATACGTAGTGACAGATTTTGCAGGCTAGGTATAGTCTTTTTTTTTGCTTTATGATTCAGAGCAGGCCTTGCATTTACATTATTTTAGCAGTGTACAACAATTTAGTTACAAAATATACCTAACTTCAAAATCAAGATCCCCGAGATTGTCAAGTTGACACTTCAATAACGTTTAATAAAAAGCCACAAAAAAGCAGTATTAATAGTAAAACTAAAGTGGCTATAAAACGCTGCTTTACTAATATAAAAGATATCAATGGTAAATTAAGTAAAACAGCCATCATTGGAAGAGTTGGTCAAATCTTTGATGTAAGTATTAAGACTTAAACCATTATAAAATTTCTTACAATTTGTTATTATGTTAGATTTTGAATGGAACTCTGTTTAATAGTCCAAATGAAGCAAAATCACAACTCCAGCAACAACGAACAATACGAAAAAGGAGAAAAAAAAATTTAACTTGGGAAAACTATAGTTTCAGGGAGGATATTAAGAAACTTTGTAATTTGTTTTTGATAATTTATTGCTATGTACAAGAGAGAAACTAATTATATCAGGACTTGTTCAAAATTATACTACACATTAAAAAATATGGGATATAAATACAAAATTGTGAATGGAAGAAAATTGGTTTGTGTGAAGAATCATGTCATTTCGGCGAAGATTACTTCTTTAAAGAAATATTTACAATTTCGAAATTTTAGTGAAAAATGTATGTTCCGGTTTTTGGATGAAACTGGAGATTTCGCAATGGAACCAGTCTGCATAGGTAGACCCACGACACAGACTTGAAAAGTAATCCATCTAAAGTTGAGGCGGAGGGAAAGAGATATACTATTTTGCATGCAGGATGCACATCAGGATTTTTACCAGGGTGTGGCACTGTTTGACACGTACTATCATAAGTGTATGAACGGTGGCCTTTCTAGACAATGTTGAAAAAACAGTTAATCCCTCTTATATGTTTAGCATAAATAATAACTTCTACAACACAGATTTGCAAATAGAAGTCATCAGCAAGTTTTTAATAATATATTTTCACATTAGAACATATAGAAATTCTATGACGTTTCTGTACAGTTAGATAACAACCATGTTTAAATAAAATTTCTTAAAATAAAGCAATACCTACCTTATTTAATGTCAGTGGTTCAGTAATTATAGCTTTCATTATGTATAATAGTGCTTATAAGATAACACATTGACAGTTGAAATAAGTTTTTGACATTACTAGTGTTTTTTCTTTGTAACCAACTACCTACACTGTTACAAAAATGCAAAAGCAAAGCCTGCTCTGAATCATAAAGCAAAAAAACAGACTATAGGCTTATACATATATTTAATAACTAGCTGTTACCCGCGACTTCGTTCGCGCGAAGTTTGTTATTTGTGTATTAAATAATGACTAATTATTTTCTGTCATACCATCCCATCCCATCCTATCCCCGTCCCCGTCCTTTTTTCCGTCCCCGTCTCCGTACCGTCTCATCTCGTCCCGTCCCATCCCCTCCCCTTCCATCCCTTCCCTTTCCGTCCCGTCCCGTTCCGTTCCGCCCCGTCCCGTCTCGTTGTTTCCCGTCCCGTCCCGTCTCGTTGTTTTCCGGCCCGTCCCGTCTTGACCCTTCCCTTTCCGTCCAGTCCAGTCCCGTCCCGTCCCGTCCAGTCCCGTTCCATGCCGTCTCTTCCCGTCCCGTCCTGTACCGTCCCGTCCCGTCCCGTACCGTCCCGTCCCGTTCCGTACCGTCCCGCCCCGTCCTCTCCCCTTTCATCCCACCCCTTCCATCCCATCCCTTCCCTTCCCTTTCCGTCCCGATCCGTCCTGCCTCGTCCCGCCCCGTCCGTTCTCGTCCAGTCCAGTCCCGTGCCGTCCTGTCTCTTCCGTTTCCTTCCCTTCCCATAAAGTCCCGTCCCGTTCCGTCTCGTCCCTTCCCTTATGTCATCTCCACCGTCTTGGACTTAAAAATAAATGCCATTTTCGCAATCAACGTCCCAAAAAACCTCAATAACGACACCCATATCGTATTTTAAGATTATTTACCCCATTTCACCCCCTAAGGGGTTTATTTTCGGAAAATCACGAAATACATGTTTGCTTATTTGTTTTTAGGAGTACTCCTAGAAAGTTTCAAGTCGAAGTGTCTATTTAATATAATTTTTTCATACAAAATTGGAACTCCCCCTTTAGGGGTTGAATTTCGAAATATCCTCCTTTATTCCTTGTATACATCATAAAGGGAACCTCTGTGCAAAATTTCAGCTTTCTAGGTCCAAGGGTTTGGGCTGGACGTTGATGAGTGTATGAGTGAGTGAGTGAGTGAGTCAGGACTTTCAGTTTTATATACAGGGTGTCTCAAAATTGACGCCCGTGCTTTTGGGATTTGATTCAGGGAGCTAAAAGAACTCGAAAATAAAGAGTGGAAAATCTTCCGTTTGTCTTTTGTTATCGAGTTATTAATTAAAAACAAAAATTTAAGATATAAACTTTAAACTTTATTAAATACGAATAATATTTGAAAACAAGTTATTTTACACATATCTTGTCACAAAATTTGTTCAAATAGGTTGCCTTCTATTTCAAGGTAAACATTCGCACGATCTATCATTGAAGTGCGAACGCTCTGTAGCATATTTTTGTCAATTGACGCCACAGCAGCGTGATTGCGAGCTACGACATCTTCAGGATTCACAACAGGTAAGCACACAAAACCGAAGGAAATACTTATCAATACGACAGAACGATTAATAAATCTTTAACATCGCCAGAGCCACCTTATTGAATTATGTTACACAACAAATTGGAGCGACCGGGCGATAAAAGTTATTATTTACATTTTCATCAATAACTCGATAACAAATAACAATCGGAAAATTTTCTACTCTTTATTTTTGATTTCTTTTAGCCCCCAGAAGCATAGGCGTCAATTTTGAGACACCCTGTATATAGATAATATTCTTGTTTTTCTTCTAACTACGTTTTTGATTTTATCCTCTTACGATACTACGAACTTGGTTTTATCCCAATCTTAACTTGCTTCCTATACTTCCTCCATATCTGAATTTATACTTGATACTTCTTTGGGAGTGTTGTCGTCGTTGTTGGTTCTTTTCAAGTGGTCTAGCCATTGCTGTATGTTCGTTTTTATTTTGTTGTTCATTTTGGAAATACACATCTAGTTTTCCTCTTATTTATGCATTGCTCTTTCTATCACAACCCGCAATTCCGATATGTTTATTCTTCTCTTATCATTTGCTGCTATCAGTGGCTACTCGTGGTAATAGTATTTGGAGGGGTCTTAATTTTGAACAATTACTAAAAAAAATTAATGACTCATCTACATTCTATCGATGTTTCAATCCAAATATAGCAATGATCTTTAATTTTAATAATCCAAAAGGAAACATCATATGCATAGAACAAAAAGTATTCAAGCACAACACAAAATGTATATAAGTGTTAAAAACGAAAAACGATAATTTATTTAATAATGGAAAAAACAGCATGCATCACATTCACAAATACATCTGTTTTTCTTGTAATGTCCACAGAAAAATGTCTTATAAAACTGCAAGTTCCAACTTGATTTTCCAGGTTGAAATTTAATCCAAGTGTTTTATTCTAACTTTTTTAGCTAACGGTAGGCTTTTGAGATGTTGAGAATACTCAGTTATACAATTATACACAATTTTTTTTATAAAACCATATCAAGCAACCGAAATAACCCAAGATAAGCAAACAGGCTCTAACGCCACCCTGAGTCATTACTGCAATTTCTTTATATTAGAATTTTAAAGTATGACGTCATCATGTCGTTCATGTTCCATTCGTTTTATATACGAGTACGTAACTTGTGAAATGTATCAATACTGCAAAGGCCTGACTTAATTTTTCATTGATCTGCAGGCAGTTATACTGATAAGAACGAATTAATTACCAAAACTGTGCTCAGAGCTCTAATACATTCATTTTCAATATCAAAGATTGCATCACATTTGATACTGGTGGAAGTCTTTTTCCTCGGATTGCGTTATATTTCAGGTGCACTATATTTTGAAAGAAGGTACTTACGCTGATCAGAACTAATTTAATACCAAAACTGTGCTCAGAGCACTAATACATTTATTTTCAATAACAAAGATTGCACCACATTTGATATCGGCGGCTGCCTTTCTCCTCGGATTGCATTACATTTCGGGAACCTTCGCATCACATTGGAGCTGCTATGCCTCGATTCTGCTGCGGCAGCTATTTCGCCCCTAATTGCCATATAAGTTTTGGCCCTATTTTGGTCGCCCGCAGTAGCTGCCAGCCGCTTGGTGCATTGATACGTGCGAATGCGTTGAAACACATAACTCACGTTATGTTGACATACTTCTTGGATATTGTTTTACATGTTTTATGTAGTATCGAAGAGCTACCCCTGCATCTCATTACTTAAATCCTTTTATATTATAACGGTAGGATAGATGATAAAATACGACTATATTGTCAATTATAGAATAGTTACTTTTTTCTAATGCCACATGAGCTGTTGACGAATAGGCTATCGCCCTTGCACTCCTAAGGAGCAGCCACAACTGGCTGTTATATACAAAAGAGGTACTGATGTTTGTTTATAGAATTTATTTGCTGTGATCATTTAAAAAACAACATCAGAGATACAGATTTCAACCATTACATTATCCCTACAATAATGCTAGTGTTTGCTCATCTAAACTTTCCATACGAAGAATTTCAAATTTTTATTTTTTGTGTTATGCAGATTATTTGTTTAGCTACAGTAACAGGAGTAGTGACAGCTTTTCCAATAGGCTAAGTAGACTTGCATCTGTAATAATCTAATAATAATCTTCTTATTTTTTTTACTACGGTTGTGATTTTGTCCTCTTACGATACTACGATCTTGGTTTTCTCCTAATTTGCCTTGCTTTCTATACTTCCTCCATATCTGGGTTTATACTTGATACTTCTTTGGGAGTCTTGTGGTCGTTGTTCGTCATTTTCAAATTGTCTAGCCATTGCTGTATGTTTGTCTTTATTTTGGTATGCATATTGGAAATACACATCTAGTTTGCCTCTTAATTATTGTGTATTGGCCTGTATCTGTATCCGTAACACGAATGTGTTTATTCTTCTCTTGCCATTCGCTGCTATATACAGCACAAGGTACTGATGTTCATTTATAGAATTCGGTTCGACCATTTTAAACACAGCACACATAGATTTAAACCATTAAATTGCAAAAAAACTGAGAAGATATGGTCGCGTGTACGTGCCAAATGAGTACACTCCCCTTTTGACTTGTATTGGCTTTGTTAGTTTGGATGCATTATAATTTTACCGTATTTATAGATCTAAGGTAATAAATTTATATATTTGTAATCTATCCCTCTGTTTTGGAAAGTCTTTTTATGCTATGGAAGGTTTTCTCGCAGTCTATGAATGCTAAGTATGTATATTTGGTAGTTTTATGGACTATTTAGGGATGGTAAGTAGGTGATCGCATATCCTAAACTCTTTCGTAAAACCCGTTTGTTGATAGTAATCCAACATATTGTTAAATTTATTAACTATGATGTTCGTCACTAATTTATACATTTGTAGTAAAAAGGAGATTGGGCGATAGTTTTCAAAGTTGCTCTTATTTCCTTTTTTACAGAGCGTTACGCCAACCCTTTGGAATGTTTCTTTCCATTAAGCATTTGTTAAGTAGTATTTCTAATACTGTTATTAGTAGCTTCAGCGTACTTATGCGAACGTTTTGTCCGTCCGTCCGTCCGTCCGGATCGCCTGTAACTTTCGAACGGCTACAGATATCGAAATTTTGAAAGGGGGCAAAGTTGTTGCTAAGGTCCCGAGCACATTCATGCGCTATTTGGTTTTGGCTTTCCACTTTGCAAAATTTCCAAGCATTGTAGCACAGTGGCGGTTTGTCCACTTGGCGCCATCTACAGAAGCTCGGTGGTCACGTTTTGAACTACACATTCTGAAGCTACTCGTTAGACCTGTCCTTGAGCAGTTTATTAATGACTCATCTCATTCTTACATGAATATTGGCAGTATGCCGCTTGGGCCTAGTACCTTTTTGGTTTGTATGTTTTGGATGCTATTTATTGTTACTTCTTCTGCTTCTATCTTCGATATTTTTTTAAATTTGCTTTTGTGATTCTTCTTTGTAGTTGCTTTTTGATATATCTATCTTCGCACAATTTTTCGGTTATTTTTCTAATTTCATCTTTATTAAATGTTTTGTTACCAATTTGGTCTTTCAGACAATTTATTTGTTGCCCTCCCAAATTTCCTCATATGCTCTTTATATTTTAGCTTTGTTCTGTTACTATATAAATATTTTTTCTAGTTGTTTTCCTTTATTTCCTTTGAATGATTTTCTAAGTATCTTCTTGATTTCCATAAACACAAGTAGTATGTTTCTTTCTTGTAATCACTATTTTGTTTTATCACTCTATTTTTCGTAGTTTTGCTTTCGCTTTTTTGCAACTATTTAACTTGCTTTTATCATTATTATTTACTTCATTTATAGGCCAGTTGCTGGGTAATCCAATTCGGAAATAATTCATGGTAAAGGTTTTATCGTTTGAATCTATTAAGTTATGGCCCAATATTACTATCCTAGGTTTTCCCCCTCCGCAGAGGTCAGCGTTGGTTCCTAGGAGTGAAAACGTAATCTAAAATTCGACGTTTTTCGATTTTTCGAAGATAACTCTGAGAAAACCCAATAAATCAAAAAGGTAATTCATATAAAGGTTGTAGAGCGTTAAATTCTGCGTACAATGAGTACCAATATGATATATTTTGATTCAGCAATGCCTATACGGCCTTTTGTCAAAGTTGCACCATTTTGTTAACTTACCAAAAATTTTCTTTTGAATAACAACGGATTCGTTTATTGATTCCGTAGTTAAAAATTATGCAAAGGATATCTTTTTTGATTAATGTTATGTTTTTTCAGGTAAAAAATATTTTTTTTTAGTTTTTGACTGAAAAACCATTACATTAATCAACAAAAAAAGTTGGTTTTTTTAAATAATGCAAAAGTGGAGTAAGAATGATTTCTGACACAAGAAACGCTGCTACAATAAATTAACAAAAAAAACTGAACTTTGTAACACTTATCGTATTACACCCTGTATGATTCATCGGTTCAAACGCGCACGTTTTAAAGGAAACGTCGGTTCGCTTTCTTGTTCACCACCCTCGATCGGGTCGTCGTCTTCGTTCTCACGCAACAGGAGCATCTGCTCATTGAGCTCATCGTCGTCTCCAACAGTGCAGTCCACATCTACTTCGGTAGTAGCGACGTTAGTGCATGAATGCCCTCTAGAATTTGCACAAATAGCTGAATATTTTATTTACGCTGTTCTGCAATTACAAGCAGCTCTACACCCTTTGGTGCATTTGCAGGATATCTTTGACAAAACTGACTGTGGAGCTGGTTCAGAGGTAGTGAGAACAGGAGCCGCGCCATACTTGGTTGCTTGCCAACCCCAGTTTATGGGATTCATGGCGTTACCTAACCACATCTGTACCTGCAGGTACACCCTGAAGCAATGTTGGCGGGCTGCTTCCAGCGTTGGAGGTAGGGAAGCCAGATGGAAGTTCGTTTTCACTAAAGATTTTGAAAATAGGTGGAAACATAATTCATTCACGTTACCTTCACAGAGTGCTACTAAGAACTTTTGCTCGGCATCAACAATAATTTCCGGGTTGGCATTTTTCCTCATAAAGACAGCACTCACTTTCGTGAGATGTTCATTTTGCACATCCAGACTGACAAACTTCTTCTTTTCTTGGGTGTCAAGTGATAAACTGGTAGAACAACCTCTAAAGGTGTGAAGGAATAGCAGAGCGTTTTTCACTTTTCTAAATGTCGGAAACTGTTAACTGAGAATATGATAATTGGCACCTCCCCTTTTCAGGGTTTCATGAAGAAAATCTTGGTTTGTGGCGAAGCTAATGCTGTGAGCACAATAAGGAGATCTCTGTCTTCGCCTACGAGAATAGTACCTTCATGCTCTTGTGTAGCTTCTATAGCAGTAGTGATGATCAAGTGGTCTGTATCCTCTTTGGCTTTCTATGCCAAAAAGTCCTCACATTTTAAAGCTTCTCGGTTAGCATGGCAATATGCCTTCTTTTGTTCCGATCGTTGGAGAAGGACTGCTCCTGAGTCAGTGTCGCAATCATCCACTTGTTGTACAGGACCTCTGATGCTATGTGTCTTTTAGCACGCCACAGGAGTTCTGCTGACTTAATGCTTTTCGCAGGAAAATCTTCTGGGTACCCGTCAAAAACAACAATTTCTGGGTCTTTGCTATAATGGTTCTTTATGTATTCAACGTATTTGTTGATAATTGCTTCAAACGTTTCACCATTCTTCCAAATCACACGGTGTAGGAAGAATCCTCCATCAATAATATAGGCTGCACCAAGAAGGTTGACACTGTCAGTTACTGGAGCGAACAAATCATAAAACACCGACTTAGGAGACTTCCTGATACCAGTTTCATCAAAAAGAGACAATGGATAGGGTGCCAACTCAAATTCAAAGTATTTCCTCAATTCATCGTCCGTTTTCTTTAGCAGGGCAATTCGACAGAAAATAGTTTCGGGATTCACGGGAAAGTCTTCACTACCAATGTTTACTTTGGACTGACGAGCATTACTCAATTTTTCCTATAACTTGACTTGCTCAAAGTTTTTCCCGACCATGGTGTGGATAGAAAAAATTCCAATTTCAAAAACTGCGTGGCGGTTTATTGTCTCAACCCCAAGAATGCCTAATGGACATCACAAATTTTGAAGTAGGAAATGGATCATGGGATTCAAATCAGTCCACAGTTCACAAAACATCTGTATTGTCACACAGTACTCTAGAATTCCCGGCATCGACATGTTGTTTAGAGGTGGTGGTGGATGATTTTCCACTTGTGAAATTTTACTAACAATGGGAATGGCGAGAATCCATTTACATAGAGTACTGTCAGAGATACCGCGATCATGAATAATCCCTCCACTACTTGTAAAAAATTGTTTTTTCTTTTAGTTTGAACCAATAAAACAAAGCTTTATTAATAGTTGCTTTCTTTTAACACCATTTCATGTCACATGTAATCCATTCTAAGAGAATGGAATATTAGAGAGGAAGAAAAGCTTCCGTTGACCACAAAGGACTTATACATTTTAGGGAAGTAAAGAAATTATTATAAAATTTTTGAGATTATTATTTTTACTAATAAACCTATTTAATTCTCATTGTAGCAATATTTCTTGTGTCAGAAATCATTCTTACCCTATTTCTGTTTCATTAAAAAAACCAACGTTTTTTGGTAAGTTGACAAAATAGCGCTACTTTGACAAAAGCCCGTACAGGTATAGCTGGAACAAAATATATCATATTGGCACTCATTTTACGCAGAATTGAACGCTCTACAACGTTTATATAAACCACTTTTATGATTTATTGTGTTTTCTTTGAGCTATCTTCGAAAAATAGAAAAACGCCCAATTTTAGGTCACGTTTTTGCTCCTAGGAGCCAACGCTGGCCTCCGCGGAGGGGGAAAACCTAGGATAGTAATAATGGAAGATAACTTAAGTGATTAAAGCGATAAAACTTTTATCATGAATTATTTCCGAATTGTGTGACTTTTTAATCCCCAGCAACTGGCCTATCATGGTTTTTTATTAAGTCGTGGTTCTTATTTATTCGGTCTTGTTACTACTGTTGTGGTGATGTATGGCAGTGAACAGTGGGTGCTGATGAAAAGTGTTCAATAGAAGCTCGAAATATGGTGGAGAAAGGTCTTGAGAAGAATTTTTACAGATAAAAATGTGGAGGATCGGTGGCATAGAAGAACAAATGCGGAAGTGATGGAGCTGTACGGAAAACCGATTCTGCCTCAGAAAATAAGGGCCCAAAAAATCAAATGGGTTCGACAGGTATGTAGCTACCATTTACTCACTTAGTCATCTTGACTCCTGGTGTAGAATAGAACGCAGTAACGCGTTTATGTAGCAATGATAATAGCAGCAAGGTTGGTTGCTATCCTTGTGCTATCTTCGTTCCTTATACATTAAGTTGTTCTATCGTTGGGTGGGTATCTTCAGTACATATACTGGCTACCAATTCCTTTCATTTCCTTTTGTCTTTGCCTATATGTTTCACTTCGTTCCAATTTGTTTTTATGTTGTTACCCTCTTCTATCACGTTTATTTTCCATGTTCCAACTGGACTTTTTTGATTCTTTTTTCCGTTGATCGTATATTCAAGCGCTTGTTTGAGAATATCTGTATTTGGCCTGCGCAGAGTATATCCCATGCACTTCCATGTTATTTCTTTGATTGTTTTCTCAATTGGTTCTTGGCTTGTTTTTTGTCATAATTCTCTGTTTGAGATTTTGTTGGGCCAATATATCTTCAGCAATTTTCTTGAGCACTTGTTAATAAAAGTATGAAGTTTTTTCACTACTAGCTATTTGGCACCCAAGAGGTTCTGAAACATACTGTGGGAGGGAAGAGGGGGAGAGAATTTATTGCTGTTGATATACATGTATATGTAGAGCTAGATACCGAATTTGCTCAATTGCCGACATGAATTGGGAAAACTCGGCAATTGGGCGAACTAAATCAGCAATTGGACTAATTTAAGTTTTCTGCAGTTCAAGCACTGAGCATTCCGTTTCCGTAATTGAACGAATTTTCTTTTCTTTTAAAATCTCTGTATCTACCTTGGGAAAATGTATCTTGATTAACTTCAGTCTTTCTTTCTTTATATTGATTTATACTATAGCTCTAACTACCCTGTGGTCACTTCTTGTGTCTATCTTACTTAGTAGTGTCAAAACAGGAAAATCCGATTAAAGTGATAGAAATAAAAGAGGTCACGCGCTTACAATATCTTAAACTAGCAAAAGCTTCTGTGCCATGAATACCTTTTTTTTATAAAAAATAAATGGACTTTAGGGTAAACCCTAATAGTGCTGAACTACTACTAACTCTTTGGTATACCTAGCATATTCACTTAGCTTTAAACTTTTTTACTTTAAAATTTAAATATGCTCGGCGTTCCTCTTTTGCCAGTCCTTTTACTTCTTCCGGAAACTAAGGCTTTTTGTTCATGTTTTCTCTCCGTATTCCAAGTGCTTCTTGTGCGATCATTTTTATGTTTGCTTTTAGTTTTAGGTAACTTTGATTTTCTTCTTCTTCTTCATCCCACAACTCCCAGGTGGAGCAAAGGGCGCCTTTCGACGTTTCGAATATGACATAACATGGAAACTAACTGGAACGAAACCAAAGGAAGAGATGGATGGAATACTTTAAAGAGGTATATAAAGAAAAAACACCAGATACTAACAACATAAATTTCAAAGTAAGGAAAGAGACGCTAAACATCAATGAAGAGGAATTCAGTAAAGAGGAAATAAAAGAAACAATAAAACAACTGAAGACTGATAAAGCAGCGGGAATAGATAATATCACAGCAGAACTTATTAAGCTAGATATGGAAGCCGCAGTGGAAACTCTATATGTGCTGCTAAAGAAGATTTGGATAGAAGAGCGAATACCAAAGGACTGGACACAAGGAATAATAGTAAAGCTGCCCAAGAAAGGTGATTTATCCAGATGCAAAAATTGGAGGCCGATCACATTATTATGCTCGGCCAGCAAAATAATGACGAGGATCATGCTACAAAGAATAAGAGACGCCATAGACAAGATACTGAGAGAAAAGCAAGCCGACTTTCGACCACAGAGATCTTGCATCGATCAGATATCTACCCTAAGAATTATTTTAGAACAAACGGCAGAAATGGAAAGAGACATATACGTCAACTTCATAGATTTTAAGCAGGCCTTTGACTCAGTAAACCGAGAAAAGATGTGGGAAATACTTGCACAGTATGGGATACTCAACAAATACATTAGAATAATGAAAATACTCTACGAAAACTACTCCGCTCGAATTGAACACGAGGGCACTCTCACCGATAACATAAATATCCGCAGCGGGGTAAAACAAGGTTGCATATTGTCACCAACATTGTTCCTGATAGTAATAGACTGGGTTATGCAGCAAACAATCGACAACAAAACAGGACTAACCTGGAACGTATTTTCCAAACTTGAAGACCTGGAATTCGCGGATGACATCTGCCTCATTACCGAAAAGAAACAACACATACAAAACAAGACGGACAGATTAGTAAATGCAGCAAAACAAATAGGACTAAATATAAATTGCAAAAAAACTACACTACTCGTGAAAGAATTTAAACGGGACAATAAAATAAGACTACAAGAAGAAGAAATAGAGGAAGTCACGGAATTCTGTTAGCTGGGCAGCGTAGTAGATACAAAGGGTAGGAAGTGAACAGGATATAGACAGGAGAATTACGCAGGCACAACAGGTTTTCAACATGTTGCGGAAAGTATGGAGTGAAAGAAACATATCGAGGGAAACTAAATTGAAGATATTCAAGTCAAATGTGAAGAGTGTGTTGTTGTATGGCGCAGAAACATGGGTAGAGAGCAAAAAGAATCTAAGGAAGATCCAAACCTTTATAAATAAATGCCATAGAACTATATGCAGAGTCTTCTGGCCAGAAAAAATTTCGAACTATAGACTGTGGCAGATTACAGATGAAGAAAGAGTTGAAATAACAATTAGGAGACGGAAATGGAAATGGTTAGGTTACACTTTGAGAAAACCATATAGCAGTATAACCCGACAGGCAATAGACTACAACACTACTGGAAGAAGGAAGGTGGGGAAACCAAGAGAAACGTGGCGAAGACATTTAAAAGGAGAATTAGAAAAACAAAACCTAACATGGGGAGAAGTAAAACATATGGCATAGGATAGAAGCAAGTGGAAGGAATTTGTGGAAAAAGTGGTAAATGTGGGGTGATAGTGACTCGAACCCGACGTGCGTAGAGCTAGAAACTAGACCACCAAAAACTTTCTATTCGAAACGTCGAACTTTGATCTACAGAAATGGTAATAGTAGAAATCTTCTCGTCTCCTTCTGCTACTTTCTTGTAGGTCTATGGTCTGTTCCTTTGTTTATCTAGGTTCTTTCGAAATGTGCTGTCAACTATCTTGTTATTGCCTCTCGGTGGGTTTTTTGTTGCTGCTTTACCTGTATCATTGTTCATTCTATCCACATATTGGCTCCCTAGTCTCATTATTTGTATACTCATATATGCCATTCATTAGAGATTTTATCGACATGTTGGCCGCACAATCGTCTTCTTTGTCTAGACCATTTTGCAATGCCTTTTGTATTACATGCTTTGCAACAGGCCTGAATCGTCTCACCAGGGCTTTTTATTATTTAAATCTGCTAGCGTAAAACTTCCTGTAACTGTGAGATTGTAGTAATTAAATTAAGAACGCATTATGCATTTGAACTCGCGCCCAAGCCAATTCACGCGCCTAGCGGCGAGTAGCACCGAAGATAGCTACAAATAGAACCAGAGGATGCTGCAGTTTACGGTCTCAAGATAACTGCCGACGATTGATATCCGACCCCCAGGAGTGCAATACGGCGTTGGAAAGCAGCTCCGAGTTCATATAATTTACAGCAGGAAGCTGCTACAGCGACTTCAAGGTGAAGACACCCGATTTTAGTACTGAACGCCATTAAAGAGGCCATTATCCGCTGTTTACCTGGCAGCAATGGAGAAAACAAGTTAGTTTATTTAAGGCCAATGTATTTGTCGAATCCACAATCCAGTGCTAAATGTCATTATACTTAGAGCACGAATACCATTGCATCATTTTGTAACATTGAATTCCGAAGCCGGTTTTAAGGCGTGGTCGCACCATAGTAGTAGCTTAGCTTTCAGCTCGTAACATTGCGAACCGAACTTTAATCTTTGATTTATTCATGGCATATGTTAATGCCAAATTGTAAAAGCGAGTAGAATTTAGCGTTTAGCTCGTAGAGAGTAACTAAGTAGTAACTTTTCTTTTTTATAGCGTATAGGGTATATTATGTTCATGTAAGCAGCCTTGGCTTTTTATTTCAAGTGGGGTTAGCGTGTTTATTTTTAGACTTAAAAATGTGGACGAGACAAGCTCGGAGCAAGGCCGTGTGGACATTCCCATAGCCACAACTGAGAGTCTTGCGTATTGACATCTGAGCTAGGGGCATCTAAAATGTAAAATAAAGAAGGGGCGAACAAACGTCGCGTTACAGCTTTTATGGTACTTTTGTTTCTGCTCTTATTTGTAACTTCTTTATTCTGTTGAATTATGCAGCATCATATGTCTTAGGACGTTTTATATAGTATGTATACGTTTCTTAATTCTAATATATATATCTTTCTTGTTCCAAAGTGCATTTTCTAAAAATTTCGATGTGATGGCTTACTTACTGGCATGATAGATTCCTTCTCCATAATTTATTATATTTGTCTTCATGCACTTATTTGAGCAGTCTAACTTGATTTACTGTTTTATTAACCAATGCTACCTTGCATCGTATGAGTTCATTCGCTGCTGTCTGGTTTTTCATTTTTTTGTATATTATGCAGGTATACTGTTGACAGTTGTTACGTGATTTTGGTGATACTGTACAATATTCGACTGCTCTTTCAGAATATGTAAGATATCGTATTCGGTCAAAAACTTTCTTAATTTAAGACATAAGAAGTAGAACAAAAGTTGCTAGTGGTGAAGAAATAACTAGAAAGCTCTAATGAAACTGGGCAAAGAAGGAGATATGAAAAAAAAACAATGCTGGAGCTTGTGGTTTGAATCTGACACAATTAGTTAGAAACGCCCCTAACCACACAAAAATAGGTATCATAAGTTTTTCCAAAGTTTATCAACATTTTATTATTGATTACCATTTTGTATGTTTCAGCGCTTTCCCTTGCTCCAGTATAAAGATGCTAAGAGCAAAGAAGAGGGCCGTCGCCAGGAAGATGCTGAGTTAAGGATAACTGGTTCAATCCCTCTATAAGGTTTGCGACCTCGTTGGCTTCTTTCGGCCTATAGACAGCAGATTCTCTGATCCCCGCAGCCGATTCGTGCAACGAGCGAAACACTAGGTCCATCACCACACCGCCACTACCACAGGACGACGAATCGGTATCTTAGACAATTCCCTTCAATTTTCGATAACATCACCTCTTTTAAGCATACTGTACTATTATTTTATTTTACTTGCAAGCTTGAAATAACTTTAGTTAAAATTAGCCAAATGCAAGTATTAGGTACAAAGCTGAAGAGAGGTAATCCCTTAAACGGGGATGTATAGATCTAGCTGAATAAACTTGTAAATTCAATTCAAATTCATTCGGGAGTTCTAACTTTCACTTTTGATTTGACGAAGAGCACATCTTCATGAGTTCGCCTCAGCCAACGTTACGGTTGTAATGTGGTACAGATATTATCTTCAAGGTTTATTCCATTCCACTTGTCGGTTAGTCTTTCTCTTCAAGACTGATGAAGATCATAGCTTAGCTGTCGAAATACGTATTTGGCGATTGTTAAATATTTATGTGGTTAGGGATGTTTTTAACGAATTGTGAGAGAGATGGTAGATGCACGAGATGAATCCTACAATGATGTCCAAGATGAGACGCATACCTAAACCTATAAATACCATCGACAAGATAGACAGATTAAGTGAATTGAAACAAATTGGATATAAGCAGCACAACGACAAGATGAATGGAGACACTTGAGGAAAGTTTATGTCCAGCATTAAACGTTGCAAGTTGGGTGATGATGATGATGTGATGAATGGTAGTAAAGCGTTGCATGGTAGTAGTCAATAGAGTTACATTTCTATAGTTTTTAGGGCATTTTTAATTTGAATTGGCTATGTATTAGATAAATATTCTTTGACTGAAGACGTACTGACAGTGTACTGAACACTTACAGTTGCTGTAAACTTCTTAAAGTTTGAAATGTACAGAATCGTGTCTTAATATTTATATTCCATCCAATTTTATTAGACTACGCTACATATTCTCAAGGGTAAGATCAAGTAGCTAGGTAGCTACCAAACACTTGTGACTCACTATTTGTTTAGAAAGTGCCAATAAGATATTATTTATCAATTTTACTATTTTACCCTCTAGAATGATTTATTTTATTAACACTAAACCATTAAAGCATGTTAACGCAATGATTAGAAATAACGTTTCTAATGATTGGAAGATTACCTTGTATAAACTAACGTAGACATTCTACAAGGTTTTATTTGGAAAAGAAGAATTTCTATGAATTTTTCAAATTTACAAGAGCTAAAGTTTGAAGAAATGTTGCGAAAACGATTATGCTACAGGAACCGTTCACATTTGTGCTAGCCATCTGTCTGGGCCATGACCGAAGATGGCTCATAAAATACACTTTTTGTGGTTTAGTAACAGGAACTTATCCTACATTGGGGGAGAAGGAGAAGAAGAGGAAGAAAAATATGATGATGATGATTATATTTCTTCACGTATTAACACAAAACGCCAATCTTTCATCATACTCGTATTTAAAACATGCTGTTCATTACTTACATTAATAATCTTAATTAATTTTTTTCGAAACAAGCGGATTGAATGTTCACTAAATACTGAATACATAAATGTATTTAGACAACAAATAAGCAAATTGCTTTTGGAATATTTCTTCATAATAAGGAATGAGGTGTGCTATTAGTAAACCCAGGTGGGTTTGTCAAATATTCACCACTTAGACAAGTTTTTAATTCAGTCATTATTATGTATTAACATACATGTTATACTAAAACAAATGTAAGTTTTTGTTAGAACTACAAATTTCTGCAGAATTAAAACATTTTGAAATTAGCAGATCCACCGTTCGAAATAGTATTTTCCTTATTCGACATGTTATATTTTACTAAAACTGGTGAATTTGCATTTTCATACTTGTAATATAGAGGTTAATATATCATATTATCTTCTGATACATAAATATATTGTTATAATATGGATACAGGGGTACAAAAATTAGTTTGAATGGAATTAAAAGATTACAGTAATTAAAAATTATAAAGATTAATTTAGATATGAATTGGGTAGTTAAATTATTAATATGTATTTAGTAAAGAAAGAAAATATAATTTATAATTTAATAATATGAAGCTGATTGAGAAACAGAAGGGTTATAACTTAATGTAATATCTAAATATGAAATTGAAAAATGATGACAAATACTTTTTCAAGGTAGACTATTGTACATAGTGGGTAGAAATCAAAACAAAGCTTTTATTGAGTGTTGGATGGAGAAAATAAGAAATATCGTTAACGAGTTTGTTTTTATTATTAATATAACAAATTTTAAAATAAAATGATGTAACCGATTTTCGTAAATAGAAATTATTAAAATAAACCTTTTTTGAAAAGTTAAAAATGTTTAAAGTATAAAAGGGTTGCAGTTAATATAAAATTCGCATGGTGAAATATAAGGAAATGTTAAAAATAAGAAGATGAACATACTAAATGGAGGAAGACAAAGTATATGGTGAGAATATTTAAATAAAGCAGTGCTAATCTACAAAAGAAAATAAAAAGAAAGAACTACTGAATTAAGTTTATTGTGGAATTACATTGTGCGTCGATTGAGTTGGATTACAACGAGCTATTTACACAGAAGGAGAGTCGCAGGGAGGTCGTAGGCAGAGTGAGCATGTTTATGGGGCTTGTCAATTGAGGTCTGGTGTCTTTTCCTTGGTCGGGATTCTTGAAGCTGAGCTGTGGCGTACTTCAGGAGAGTGGTTTGGATTATTGAAGAGAAATATCTACTATTGGGATCTGTTTGGATCCATGCTGTGAGGGAACTGTGTAGGCTGATTCCTGAGTTCCTGGGTTAATACGAATCCTGATTCTGGCAGTTTGACAGTTTGGTTGTTAGTAGAGGTCTTCGCTGTGGTTTTGATTAGAGCGGGTATGATCAGTAGCAGAGTAGAAAGGGTTGATTTCTGCAGAGGAGAGTGATAAGTTCAAATAAAAGGAAATAAAAACTGAAATAAAATAAAGATTAAAAGTGAGTTAATTATTGAGGAAGTACTTACTATTTGAGATTGTCATATAACAAATGAAACGATCAAGTATTTGTGATTAAATTTTCAAAGTTGATTTGACGTACCGTTTGACAGAAGTTTTGGAATTGTCATAATTAAAATCGGAATATCAAATTTCAGAATAAGCAATCTAGATAAAAGGAATCCAGTCCGATTTTCAGTCAAGTGCATTTTCGGGAGCTACCCGGAAAATAATTTTGAATACCCAATTAAATAATTAGGGCAATTTAAATTGATTAAAATATAATTATAAACATATACTTATAGGTAAAACAACGTGGAGCCTTAACCTTATCAATATAAACGAAATTGAATTTCTGATTTACACGTTCATAAATGTGCACATACTAAACACTGAATTAATTAAATTAATTAAAATTAACTTTTTGTGCTGATACGAAGTAGGCATTCACCTATTGCTATTTATAACAATAGCCCTGTTTACTATGTAACTGTTTGCATCAAGTATGCGTTTCCTATAGCTTATATTTGCATACAGTGTGTTTTGATAAGGAAATACTTATTGGAGTTTAAGAACATTATAATAACCTACAGCGTTTACAGCTTTTATACTGATAAAATACTCTTCCATTTATCCAAATTTATAAACAGGAGCTTTGGGTTGTGCACATTAAGTGTTTACAAATTAGAACATTATCTATATGACTCACTCAAAGCATATTAAACATAAATGTGGATAAAGCAGACCTCTTCTTGCTTTGTTACATTTAATATAAAACAAAGTAAAAGAGGCTAAATGAACGAATGAATGTGCTGTGCATCTTTGCGTTACATTTTTGGTTCGTCTGCGATTGGTCGTTGTGCCACCGCATTTTTTATAACGCAGCTATAAGCAAGCATAATAGGTGGGCGTTGGTAGACGAGTGGTTAAAGCGTCTGACTAGCAATTGAATTCCGCCTCGGAGCGCAGGTTCGTCTCCCACTGTTTTTTTAATTTAATTTACATTCTAAGTGTGTCCGTTTACTGTTTCAGTATTAGTATTATTAGTGAAATGAAGATATTTGACTTATATTCTACATAGTTTTGAACTCTTTTTCTATATTAGAGGTATTAAAATATGTTCTGCTCTAAGTATTTTATTTAAATTTAATTTTTAAAATGTAAAAACTATTTTAATGAAAGTAAAGCTATCTAAAGCTAGTAAATAATATTTAAAAATTATTTTAGAGGCACATGCTCGTATGTACGCTTGCTATTCATTTAAATGATGAAATATACCAACTTCTCAGTGTTCACAACACACACAACTTCATTGTGTGATGTACATGTGGTCTTATTACACTACTTCATAGACCAGTCTTCCGAGAGCGTCGTTAAATATTGTGTCCTAAAGTCGAATGATCGCTCGGCTCAGTATTAATCCAGTGCAAAAGTTTTAGTGAACACAAATTGGCTTTACCCTCGCCGTACACAAAATTCTTTTAGTTTAGAAAATTGATAACGTATGCTAAGAGATTTTACCAAATCTCAAAAACTAATTTACTTGAGGTTGACGTTACCACTTCTAGTCTCTTAGGTAAATTGTGCTTAATTACAATTCTGGACATATGAGCATAATTGAATGTCGAACCTACGAGCAGGTTTTCCATGTGCACACGAACTCATAACGTGAAAAAATCGCTTTCTGCAGAAATGTAGGCTTACAGACGCACTCTTGCCTGGTAGTGAGAGGATAACAAGTGTTTGGAGTCAGCGCCTTGTTTCAACATAGGTGATGGGCGTGTGGCGAAGAACGCCCAAGAAGTTCTTATGTCATGTTGTCAAGTTTACATAACCTCAAACTGTTTGCCGATGAGATATTACTTGAAATTTTTATCTGAAATTTAAATCTGTTGAAATCAGTTGACAGAATTAAGTGATGTGGTTATGAGCATTGCGAAACTTCTCTTGGTAAACAAATATTATAGCTTCCACAGTTCGTCACTTTTAATTAACGAGTAATGTAGACGCCCTGCTGCAAATACCAACAGTAAGTACTGCTTATTGAAAAAATTACACGCAATCCCTCATTTTGAAGGCAAGGTCAGAGTAGACACATTTGTCATTTATAATATTTATTTTCTCTGGACTTACTCTTACTAGTTATTACTTCGGCGGAAATAAGCATTGAAGTTTTTTAACCTGGGCATCTTTTCATAAAAAAATAAAAATAATTGCGTTCAATGCTCTTTCTATTTAGGCAGCCATGCAGGCTATTCGAGGTCAAGATTTTTAAAACGGACTGTAAAATTAAAAATCAGCTTGCAGCCAAACAAGAAATCGACTTAAGTCAAGTCTCCTAGATTAATTCAATACTTGCAATTAATTTAACTCTCAATTTGACATTTGCCAAACGAAGGTATGGTTAGTAAAATTGTTTTTTTGCAAGAACAGAAGACCTTAATTGAATTGTTTATATCTGCGATATAGAAAATGGTGAATGGAAATACAGTGTTCAAGTTTGCATTAACAAATTTACAACAGAAATTTCATTATTAAGGCAAAATGACAATAATTACATTGTTTACGGCACCACCTATATGCGAAAATGTGCAGTTGAGAATGTACATCTGCCTGTGTCCAAAAAAAAACTTGTATAAATCAGCTGTTACAAGCTCTAAATTCTTTTATGTAGTATCTTTTGTGTGTTTTTTTACGTCAGATTTGTGCAATTCATGCTCTTCATTCAAAATTATCTATAATATAGACAAATTAAGTAAGTTGATGTAGGTCAGCGTGGTACGAACGGCCCTGTCCACATAATCGCCTTAAAAATTGGGTACCGAAATCGCAGTTGTGGTAGTAGGGAAGTAAGGTCGTCGAAGGCGTGATGCTAACCGCCAACCAAATTCATAAACAGCGCCCTGAACTCCACTCTTTTGGCACTTAGATGAGCTGACAAATTGTAAACTATACCTAGAACTTGACACTTGTCAGCTTTAGCAATAATGGAAAATCTATATAGATTTTCAAATTCAAATTATCGTAACAGAAAATTAAAGATAATAGACGGTTGCATCAAACAGGTTTCATCAATATGAAAATGAAATACATTAAAACTACCTACATAAGATACCAGTAGGGAGAACTATTGGATCGTCTGACAAACCAGAAGACAACAGGACAGACATCGCAATTTCCGTTTCTATGTAGCTCATAAGCCAGAGTTTTGAGATCGCCTGATACATTATAATTAGACAGGAGTGAACATAAGTTGGTTTATTTACAAATAATACATATAACATAATGTCGAACTAAATTTACACTGACTGGATGCCTGTGGTGGCGGTGCCAGGATCGGGTATGGTAAGCGACCCACGAAAATCGGTTGCGCGGTAAGCGTAACTTCGATTAGCAGGACGGTTGGTACGCCCCTCAGTGCGGTGGCCGTTCTCTGCAACTAAAAATGTAAACACAAAATAGAATTTTGTTTATTCAATGCTCTTAAGGTAGGACTTCGATCAGCCTGATATAAGGTAATAGTTGTGGTATTCCAAAGTTGCTCCAAAGTTGCCTGTGGATATTTTCAGCACATAAGTGAGTTTTAAGTTACGCTCTTCGCTTACACTCGTGTGGTCAAGACTTGGATTGGCCGGCTAGGCAGCGCCCTGCGCCTCGAAGTATTCTTTGCACCAATAATGGTGTTACTGGTTTGGGGATGTCGGGGCGGTTTTAGGGGAGTTGTTGCCACCGAAAATCGGCGCGATAAAAGATTTAGGAGTTGTATTACAAAAAAAGGCTCGACAAAGGATCATGGGTTGTTTGCCATAATGTGTATAGGTTTCGGGACTTCGGGATGGTTCCTGGGCTCTGGAAGTCTTCTCGGTATGCGTCCTGGCCCCAAATGTTTTGAATGGGCCAGGTATTGTCCTTATATACCCGTTTCAGGCTCCTTTTACTTGGGTCATTTTCTATATATATAAAATTGCGAGTTTTATGTAGGTTATAGCTGCTTCTCGCAACCTAATCGCCATTTTTTCGGTCTTGTACGAGGTTGCCATTTCTATACTCCCATATTTGATTTGGTAGACGATTCCCACACATTCGTCTTAAATAGTCATACCATTTCTGCCTCTTTGCTTCAATAGTATCCATTATGGTTAGATTTATGCTCACTCTCTCCTTGATGTCAGTGTGAAGTCTCAAGTCTAGTAAGACTGCAGCACCTCCTCCAATATTTCATCTCCAAAGCTGATATTCTGGTTTTGTTGTGTGTAGTGGTTATCCATCACTCGAATCCATATAATGTTAAATAAATAAAAAAATAAGAGAACATATTATTCTGTTAGCCGGGTTTTAATATTAGCTGTTAGGGGCCGACAGTTTGGTTTATCGGTAGGGCGATTTGGCCAATTTAGTTACTGACGCTCACGTAAGTAGATGTAACAATTACTTTATGGATAGCAACAACACTTTAAATTTAATATAATTTCGACATAGCCAAATCAATGCACAAATAAATACAGTGCGCGATTAATTACTGGCGTGCTAACACTGCGATATGTTTATCGAACTTTTTCCACTGTCTGGGGTGTTTAAAACTGACCACTGCCAAAAAGGGGATCTGTGGTCCCCTCTTCCCGACTATTCACCTTTTCGACTGGGTTGGAATCTCTTGTCATCGAATGTAGTAACTGCCATTGTTTCTTCGAGGGTTTTGCGTCAGCGAAGGGATTTATGACCCCCCCCTCCGGGGGGCTCCCGTACCTGGGTGTTTAGGTCTTGCTTCATTCTTTATGATTGCACCAACGGAGCACTGTGTCTTCGACGGTTTTATGGTCTTGTTCCTCGTTAGGCAATCGTCCGTCTGGCGAGATAGGAATCTCTGCAGCCCTTGGTCGACGCCCCTGCAGTGTCAGAATGCTGTAACGGGTGTTCATTTTTAATTATCGCACGTGCTGGCACTGCGTCATATTGCGCTTGCCGAGCTTGCTGGCATATGAAGTTTTGTCTTCACCGGAAGTTTTTATGTGTTTCATCTTTTAGCCCGTTTTGCCTCTGTATATGGTAGTTTGTGTACGCTAAATAATCAAACGCATAACGTGCGAAAGGAACTTAGTTAAACTTAGAAGAAATTGGTATTAACACTGGATTAAAATATGTTTCCTTTCCTCTTCGTTCAGTTTGATCCTTCAAGAACCATGGGTCATACACGGAAGACGATTTGATGACAATGTTCATTTAGTAATAATGTTGTCAATCTTATACTAACTTTCATTTCACTTCACTTCACATCACTCAACCATTTTGTCGTTTCTTCCTTTCAGAGTTGAGTTAATAAATTTCTTATTGACCGTACACTACTTTAATTGAACAAATTCATTCAAACTGTTGTTGTACTGTGCTTTTAGCTTGACTTCGTTCCATGTTATGTTATATGCTTTATACTTGGCGACTATATTTCTTTCCCATATTAAGGGTGATCTACCCAGTTTTCGTTTCCCTCTAATACTCTATTCTAAAGTTTTTCCAGCTAAACCGATTTTCGTAAAGTATGTCTATTAGAACTTCTACTGCTTCTAGACATGCAATTTCCCATAATTTGATATTTTCTGTAGCCAATATATGTTCAGGATCTTTCTTAAAGTTTTATCAAGACCTTTGTTTGGTTTTTTGTGCTTTATGAATTCTCGTTTTCATTTTTTTGCGTTCCCCCTTGTTTAATCAAAACACTACCTAGGTACATGCACTGTCTTGTGTTCTGTAATTTGATCTATCCAACACTATTTATATTTTATTGCGATTGCACTCGGTAAGCGCAGATTTCTTTTTTTGGTTATTAGACTTTAGGTCTTATAGAACCCGAATGAGCATTCATACTACTCCTTTCTCCTTATTATTGGTGGTTTTCCTCATTACCTAATTTACTATTATAAAAACAGTAGCAGTTAAAAATAAAACATAACTCCAATTTTAATGGATCTCGGATCTCATACCATTATGTATTATACATCGTTTAGTAATTTAATTATTCTGATATATTTGGCAGGTGTTTCAGATTTTTAAAGCATTTCCTTTATTTTCGACGTATCTACTTTATCGAAGGCTTTCTTGAGGTCTACGAAGCCTACTTGCATTTCTTTATGCTGCTTATTTTCTTCTTTCAGTATTGTTCTCAAGGAGCAGCCATATGAAGAGCGTCGCGAGTGATTGACGACCTCCGCTGTCGCAGTGTCAGTACTCGCGATAATTAGCGCAAGTACTATTTGATATAGGTATGCACGATTTCTCGGTCTAAATCTCGTTTGAATCTTTCTAAGCATCCCTTAAATCGCTTTTGTATTTAGAATCGTCACCTGTCGTAAATAGTATTTAACGGCCGATCAGGCCGATATTGAGCATATAACGGACGAGGATAAATTTTGTAGCTGAGGCCGATTAGGCTGAGGCTAGGAAATTATTCGAGTCAGTTATATGTAATATCGGCCGTATGTTGTTTAACAGCTTTCGTAAGATCTACTAAAACTGGCCAATTTTAAGACATGCGATTTTAAAATGAATAATATAAATAAAACTTAGTAGTAACCTGAGCCGTGCAAGTAATTTGGTAGTGTAGACACGGTCTTTTACAAATTCGTTTTCAAATAATTAAAACAATGTACGCAATTTGGTAGTGTAGCAACGGCTATAACGGCGGTGGCTGTTAAATTCAATGTCCTCGCATCTTGTAGTTAGATTTAAGATTAGTACTGAAATTAGTATAACAGTGTAGTAAGGATCTTGAAATAGCTCAAGGGCATTGTAATCCCTCGAAGAATTTAGATATCTAGGACTGCTTATGGTTTGGGAAACCAAGCAGGCAAAAGTTTACATTTAGAGAGATTATTTGGGGAAGACAATTTATGATCTAAATTTTTATTAAAGAAATATGGATTTGTTAGAAAACAGCTAGTAGTACTACACTACATATTAAATGAGAAAAATAGTCTTGAGTCTAGCAATGGCAGTTATTTCTATGCCATTCCGAAGAGATAGTGGGCAGCACCGTATAAAAATGCTTTACGACGTTCTGGTCTCTCAAATTTCGTAAAATATATTTTTTAAATCTAGTCAGATTCCTGTATATGAATATATTATTTTATGTGGTGTTATAAAAATATTATTTAATTTTTCTGCATGTTTCCACAGTTAATTTGTATATCCTTTCTCACGCTGTGAAGTCCTACATGAAGTTTATGAAGTTTTCCTACTATCGGGTTTTTCATATACAGGGTGCCCGAATTTCGTAGGGACAACATGGGTAACTTTTGTATTTGAAGAGATAGAGAGATGGTTAAATTAGCAAAAAGGTGCAGGTTTGAGAGCTCATTAAGAATCCATCTTCAAATTTTACTTGTCATGGCCCACTTGTAGAAAAATAAAAAAAAAAACATAATCTCCTAATTTCTTTTATATGCCGTAACTTTTTTGTTACTTAAGATATTGAGATGCGATTTGAACTAATTTGCATGGTAATTTAAATACATTTATTGGCACTTAATAAAACCAATTTTATTTGTGCAAATTTTTAGTAATCTAACCTAACCTCAAAATTTTAAATTGGTACCATGCAATTTTTTTGGCCTTTCTAAGAGAGGATTTTTTTCTGAATGCAATGATGTATTACATGATATGGAAACTTCTTCAAAATTTTGAAAAACTGAGCTTATTCTTTTTACAGGCAGAAATCACTAGTGCCATGATCACAATAACTTTGTTTTTTGTTTATCACGTTATCTGTGAAATTATGTTTCGAAACAAAAAGCACTCTTATCATCATACGTGCCTTCCAGTAGTGTCAGTGTGTTCCGTATGTTTGACGTGTAGGTTCTACATTCTGGTAGCACTTGATATCAGCACAAAATACATTGTATTTTTAAAATTTTCCGTTATAAGTTGAAGTAATAACACTCACACTACTGACAGGCACGTATGATGATAAGCCTGCTTTTTGTTTCGAAACATAATTTCACAGATAACGTGATAAACAAAAAACAAAGTTATTGTGATCATGGCACTAGTGATTTCTGCCTGTAAAAAGAATAAGCTCAGTTTTTCAAAATTTTGAAGAAGTTTCCATATCATGTAATACATCATTGCATTCAGAAAAAAATCCTCTCTTTCTATAACAATAGATTGTGAATAAGCCTCGTAAAGTTGTACATTTTCGTATTTTGGAGTTATCAGCTTCGGATATTAGAGAAACATATTAGATTTGCTGTAGCGCCAAAAGTAAAAAGAGAGGTTGTGCTTGTTCTTCTTATATTATGGCTTTACAATTGCGTTTTCTATTACTCCCCCCTTTCAACAATATTTAGTGTTAGTGACCCCATCCTTGGTTGTTGCTTTCTCCAGTAAAATTAATTACGTTGAAAACGGGAACAGATTTTTTCCAATAACGTTTGATCGACACAAACATTTTCAGATATTATTTCAGCACTTAGGATGCTGCACATTAACCGTTTCTTTAACTCTTATAGTGTAGCTCCCATGACGACCACAGTGCCCATCGTTAAAACACTGCATTGCTTTAGTGTTAAAACACTTTATGTTCGTACGCTCCCCGGCTACCATGCTAACATCTGTGGTAGTCGTTAACTTATGATAAGGGAACTCTTCCTCAATTTCGACGGGCAAGGCTAGCCGCCTACCCGGCCTAAGGGCAAAGAGGGCTCATTGAACCACTTTGTGGTTATAACAGGGTGCTGGACTACAATAAGAGGAAGAAGAAGACACTTTATGTTTCCATATAATCCCCATTAAATCTTTCCAATTTTTTTTACGCTGATTTCAGTATAATTGTTCTTGTAGGGTCTGAATTTTGACTTTTAAATTGTTCCGAAGTAGAATTTTTAATTTTCTGTCAATGCGTCTCTTACAATAAAGAATAATGTAACTGTCTTTGTCTTATGAACGGGTGCGTTGTTGAGAAGAATATTTCATATGGTTACATAAAGGTCATTTAAAATGCAGTCCACGATACCGAAAAATAAAAGAAATTAAAGATTATGTATGTACTTATGTAGTATAAGATTCCTTGTTTCATGTTCAGTAGCATCAGTTTCTCAAGTATTGTAGTAAGCAAAATGTGAAAAGTTCCCTTTGGTGAAAATTTTGGGGAGGTTAAAGTAAAAAAAAAGTTTTTCCCGCGTATCTGCTAAATAAATAGATTTACGTCAAAAATGGTCATTATAAAATTTGTTATACAAAAGGCTTTATGATTTTTTTCGTAACAGTAACCATCGTTAAATAAAATGGGGCACAAAGTCGACAGTTTAATACTTCTCAGAAGAAATTTACTCCTTTCCACATCACCTTTGCACCTTTGAGATACATTGCTGGGCGCTGTAATTTTTGTTTCGGTAAACTACCTCAACAATTACCGAAAGCCGCAATTTTCGTGATGGATCTGGGGGGAAGGCCATATGGTTCGCTAGAGAGGGGAAACGAACGAAATGATATGAAAGAGTATTGAGGTATGAATATATTTTCTTTTTAGATCGTCGTTTTACAACAAAAAATTCTCCCAAAATTGCTCTTGGACCATGGAAAAGTTACCATCACACATATTTTAAAAAAGTTTGTAACGCCATGTCTTCTTTTGGAGTTTTTTGTGAACTGCGCCTTGAATTTGGTTCCGCATCGTTAATTTAACTATCCACACTCCTACCTCTTTTGTCGAACGTCGCCGCGAAGGAATTTTATTTTTCCAAACGCGCAACTCTGGATAAGAGCGTTTTTTGGAATTCGAGTTGCCTGCTTCTCACTTCAGCTTTTCACTGAGGCAGCCGTGTCTCTGTTAACAGGGATAATATACTCATGATTTCCGAAGTAGGTTATTTATTTGAAGATAATTTTTTGTTTTACACAAACAATTGCTTGCGTTTCTTTATGCCCACTTCTAAAGTAAGGGTAAGCTCTTCTCTATTATTTAGTTTCTGTACTAATTAACCTGGTAATTAGGTTTCTATCTCCCTGCAGTATACTTTTTGCGGTATTGTTCCATGGAGGTCACTTGTTGAGAGCACGACCCTTAAACGTGTTGCCCGTAGTCCAGAGCTAAGGTCGCTTCCCGCAAGCATTTTCGACCAGGGAACGCCCGCGTTATCTCAAGCTGTAATTCCGCTTTCGGTTGCTGCCCCCTGAGAACACCATAAAGGAGCTTCCTAGAACATAGCACCAAGTGCATACTATTTGGCATAATTTAGTGGTTTGTTTTGTCGATAAAGGCAGATTTGCCGGCTATGAATTTACGCGGTGATATTACAAAGGCCTGTGGTAATACTCTCGCACGGGATCAAGTAACTTTATAAGCTGTTATCAGATGCTAATGCGTTATCAATTATCAAGCTACTGAACAACGTATACAGTGTGTACCGCTGCGATACCGTTTTAAGAGCAGCGCGACCTCGAACTATTCGCTCGAATGTTTGCATAGCATTGTAGATGTCAACCTATTGTAATTACTGGCGTTCAAAATTTTAACTTGTTGTTTTGTCACATGTGTTATGTTTTCGAATATTAATTATTGTCATTATAATTTGGTTTGACTCCAATCATATTTATTTATTGTTTACCGCTGTAGAGCGGCAAGTGTTATCTGATGTGTTATGTTAATTATAATTCCTCGACTTTTTAAGCCTCTTGTGAATCAATTACAATTATTATTGTGATACTGTTGGTGAAATTAAATTTTACTTACTGTTACTGGCATACCTCTTCTTTATCTAAGCTTACTACGACCCTACATGAACCTGCTCGTGTTTTTTTATTTAGGTTTTGAAGTTAGAGATTTCAAAGGTAGGTGGTGATTTGGTAGCTAGCTTTGTGTTTTTGTAGTGTATAACGACTGGTGCCCGTTTGTATAAAATTTATGAATATTTTGGCAATCTTAAGGGCCGCTGCCTGGTTCTTATTCACGCCATATTCTGCCGAGTATTTGACCAACTAAGGCCGTGCCACCCCTCGTTTAAGGGTGGTACAAGTTTCTATGAATTTTATTTCGCATGACTTTGGATATGTGACGTACTCGTGAGTATAGACTGAGCCATATGAGATAGTCTGCTATCCACTTCCTTAATGAAACCTTTTGATACCGTTATCTCCATTTTATCTCTGTATTTCTCATTGCGATGTGGAAGGGCTTATGTTTAATACAAAATGCTTCATTTTCATGTAAGTTTATTTTGTGTAAGACGATATTCATATAAGAAATACATGGATATGTACTACATTTATGAAATGGTAAATGATAATGTGATGAAGCAGTACGCACTGTTACGCAGAATGCTACCGAAATTCTTGACTACCTTTAATATATTGATCTTTTGCATAGATGATTACGAAACATAGGTTAATTTTAATTTATACACCTACTTACTGCTCTCACTCCCAAAATATTCTTGAAGCATTGAATAACGATAATGTGTTGTCTTTAGAAGAAATATATTGGCTACTCCAACAATATTATGAAAGAAAATTTGAATTTGTAACACATTTGGGACACAGCGTACTTTATTTTTACAATCTTAAGGTCATACGATAAGCCTCATGTTATTCAAACTGTCCCACAACGTGAATTTTCATTCAACACCTCGTCTATCTAGTGCTGAATATGTTTATTTAATAACGCCACTAGTAAACGGTCGTGGCATGTAGTCTACTCGTAAAGTAATAAGCATTTATTTGTTACATATTGGTAGGAGATGACACTTGTGCGACCAGTATATTTTTATGCGTGCTTTGTAGATACATAGTCTGGACAAAATATGACATAACGTGCAAGATACAAACACTTAGCTGTTGTTACGAGTTTAAAATCATCTACATTTATTTTGTATTGGTTAGGTAGATTTTTCCGTAGAATCTTATATACTACTTCACTGTTAAACGTCAAGTTTAAATTGACGACTACGGCATAACCCGGAAGAACCTTACCATTATGTACAACTTTACTGTTGTATGTGTTTATGGAGACTTCATCAAAAACATATTGTGTTTAAGAGACGAACGTTTATAATCATCACGTCATATAGACATGTTGATGTCTATTCTCTGAGCGTTTCCAAAGTCTATAGAAATGTTTCTTAGTATCTTAATTCCTCAAAAGTCCCCGTTTCTGGGGTGTCAGAGTCATAGGTTTTTGGAGCAAGAAAGGGAAAGTACTCAATTCTACCAGGGAAATTTTAAATGAAACCTAAAACAAATAATAAAGTACTGACTTTTGGCACAGACGTTCCTCAACACCATGGAGGTAAGCCTTTAAAAATCTCAATCGCTTGGCTGCCGGCGTCGTAGTTTTCTGGGACAAGAAAGCGCCAATAGTCCAGTGATATTAAAAAAAATTTAAAAGAAACCTGAAACAAAATTACGTAGTATCGATTTTTGGACAAATGTTTCTTAGTACCCTAGGAGTAACCCTTTAAACGTCCCACCCTCTGGGGTGCCGGCGTTGTAGCTTTCCTGGACAATACTATATTACTTGTTTCAGGTTTCCTTTCCCAAGAAAACTATAACGCCGGCAACCCAGAGGCGTAGACTTTTAAAGGGTTAGAGTACTAAGGAACATTTGTGACAAAAATCAATACTACGTTATTTGTTTCAGGTTTTCTTTAAAATTTATTATTGTTACTGAGCTATTAGCTTTTTTTTCGCCCCATGGAACTACCACGCAGCGGCGGTACCCCAGAAGGATAGTCTTAGGGTACTAGAGCTGGGCAGTATTTGTATTTGTAAATACTTTTTTATTTAAATAGTTTCTAGTATTTAAATACTAGGTATTTAAATACTTTTTAATGGGCTGTATTTGTATTTGTAGGTGCAACGACTTTGCAAAGCATTTAGTATTTAAATACATTTTTGAAAGTATTTAAATACTTTTAGGCTATTTAAATATTTTTAGAGTATTTAAATACTTTGAAGGTATTTAAATATTCTCAAATAATGACGTATTGGACGTTTAAAATTACACAAAAAGTATTTACTAGTTGGAAATGTGTTTTTTGAAGAAATAAAGGTAATTAAATACCTTTGAAAGTATTTAACTACTTTTATTTCTTAACAAAATGTATTTCTAACTAGTAAATACTTTTTGCGTAATATTAATCGTCTTTTAGGTCATCATTTGAGATATTCTGGCTTTATTAGGCATTACGTGTTGGAATTCACACTATGAATATGTAATCCAAATTTTAGCAAAAAAATACTTATAAATTTTGGAAAAAAATATACTTATTTTATGAAAAGCTTTCAATTAAACAATATTGCTTGAATAAAAATGAAGTGGACAATTTGACTGAATACGCTTCTAAGTCACTGGCTTTAGCATTAGAAAGGACAAGCTAATATGTATATTATGGATTCGTGATACCAACAATCGCCAGTATGAAAATTAATCTGGAAAAATTAAGCACAGAAAAACTCAAGTATTTTTCTTCCTCAAATATAAAAAAATGTAACCTCAGATGCTAAATTTGAAGGACAACTTTGTATTTAAACTGAAAAAATTGATCTTCAAATTTGTTATTAGCTGAAGGCCTACAACTTATGGCAAAGATGTAAAGGAACTGTTATGTATATGAAAAGGAAAAACTAAAAAAAACGTTTATATTGTTTTAAATTCATATTTGGTTAACTAACTCTGTTTTACTTTTTTTGTTAATATTCAATATAAGTAATTTTATCAAAAACGTATTTTCTGAATTTTAAGATTTTGTTGCCGAAATATTTATAAAATAACATATAAACTATGCATTCACCACAAACCAATATACTCGTATATCTATCTTTTGGGTTTTTAATAATTCATGTAAAATAGCTTAATTAGTTATGCTATCTGTACTGCTTGGCTTACTACAATTATTACAAGTATTCGAATGAAGGGAAATTATGAACTTTAACTTTAGTTTTGAAAAATTGTTACACTGCTAAAAAGATGATAAATACTGCATTACTATTTAAATACTTCACGAGTCTTTTTACATTTTAGTAGTATCTAAAAACTAAAAGTATTTAAATACTTTTAAAACATTTAAATACTTTTAAAATATTTAGATACTTTTCAAGTATTTAATTACTTTCATAAAAGTTTTTAACTATTAAATATTATATCTATTTATTATTTAACTACTTTTTGGTCATAAAAAGTATTTAGTATTTAAATATGTTCGATTTCCCTACAGTATTTAGTATGTATGTATAATCGATAACTTCGTTTTACCTTGCGGTTTAGAGGCTGGTGCTTTATGTGCTTGCATCTGGCGGTACAATGCTCAACTTGCTTCGGATTCGGGATACAAAGTTAGAGCGCTTTTTTTCTGCTTGCACAGCAACCACTGTGTGAGGTGTGTGTGTGTGTGTGTGTGTGTTATGTTGACCTTGTTACTCTATCTCTTAGGTCTGTGGTTCTGAGTAGAGCACAGTTAATTTGATGCTCAACTGTGAATGGTCTCACCGAGCCCGGTTCAAATCCCCAAGGCTGCGGAAAATTCCGGCCCTCGCGGGATTCGAACCGAGGACTTGCTTAATGCAAGGCAAGCGCTTACCCATCTGCGCTACTCGGCTTCTTAGTATTTAGTATTTAGTAGTTAAATACTTTTTAAAAGTATTTTGCCCAGCATTGTAGGGTACTAAGGAACATTTATCAAAAAATAACCTACATTATTTGTTTCATGTTTCCTTTAAACTTTTTTAAATATTATTGCTATTGGTCCTTTCTTGCTCCAAAAAACTATGACGCCGACACAACAGAGGGGGGAATTTTGAGGGGTTGCTCCTAGGGTACAAGGAACATTTGTGTGAAAAAATAGAACTGCCTTTTTATGGTTTGCCTTAAAATATGTTTAATATGCCTGGGCTACAATTACTAACTATTATAGTCTGCAATTATTGCCAATCATCTCAAACCGCTTTACACCCCTTATAGGAATTAAGCCTATAATGGTTTATTATATCCTTTGCATCGTTGACCGCAAATGCAAAGACCGCATTTCAAGCTATTTCCTGGACGTTAAATCGGGTGTATAACAAGAAATACACAAAGCAGTAAAAGTGTTAAGAGATTCTCTACTACATTAAAACTAGTTTGACCATTATTCTACTTAGAAATATGGACTAATTTCTCACAAATCGCTATCATCCCCTCATAACTGCTTTTAAGCTTAAATTGGCTTCTTTTGTCAAGATTTTTACTACAGGACAGTATTCAGGGGCTGCTTCTGCATGTCGTGTAAATTGAAAATAGTCTAATGTTCGCAAATATTAAGGAAACAACACAAAGCATTTGCAGACTCATAAAGACAGTTAATTTAGTGAATGACTAGATAGACTTCCTAATAATCTGCTTTCGTATTATAATCATTTTAAATTGTAGCATTGGAATTAACAGTAAGTAATTGGATCGATTTTACGATCCATACAATTAACAATTTCATTTGTAGATATTATCCATTATTGAACGAAAGGAAAACGTCAGGCAACTTTAGATACCGATCTGTGTAGAAAATGGTAATCGCAGGCGAACGATCCCAACTAAATTCTTCTAACTAGTGTAGGCAGCACTTCCAGGACTGTAATACAGCTTTTGCATGTCACAACAATCACTATTTACAACACTCTGCTCAATATCCAGTTCACAACGTTTTTATACATAAAAAGACCTTTAGAGGGAGACAGTAGCAATTACTTTTTCCAGTGTCCTACTAGTTGTGGTACCAAACGAATTTCTCAGGTTTATAGAAATCCATCGCCTAATTATTATACCAGGATCTATTAATGGATTTCCATGTATTTATTTATTGTTATGTCGGTTGGACAAACAAATTGGTCCCTTTGCTACAACTAAAGTAAGTGTTGGGATTAGGGTTACTATACGATTTTCGGAATGTGCCGATTTGGAGCTAGTTGCCCCGCAACGAATTGGTAACCCGAAAGTTATGCGAATAACACATTTAATATACAGGAAATTTATTTTAATAGTTAACATAAGCGTTTCGTTTCTATGCCACCATTTAATCATATAGGTCATGTCCATAGTTACAAATGGGACCAATCGATTACAGCGTGTATTTTACAAGTTAACATAGGAATTATTACTTGTCAAAAAGACAATTAAACGTTATCTTAATATATACTATTAAAGAAGAGATACAACACCCAAGTTGTTCCTACGTATCTACTTTTTAGTTGCATACCTACATTCCGATAACAATATTAAAGTTTCTCATTAGCAATTACCTAATTCAAATTCGTATGCTAACTCGTAAAATAAACGCTCTAATCTATTGATATCATTGGTAACTATGGAAGTGCCCTGTATGATTAAATGCTGGCATAGAAACGCAACTGCTATGTTAACTATTAAAATAAATTCACTGTAAGTACGAGGTAAAATAAATATCAAGATTGAAAAAATATGATTGGTATAAGAATCCAAATGCATCTACTGCTGCTGCAACAGAAACGGATTCAAGTGTGAATTGATGGTAAAGGTAGTATCTAATATATTATTAACCTCCTATTGTCATATTAAGGCGAACATTTTTATTAGTTTCGTTTTTGCAGTAAACTAATTTACCCCTCAGTAAAATTTCTAGCAGGAGTCACATCGATGGGAACTTTTGTTAAAACGACCATATCAGGTCCATAAGGTAGTTGTGAATTTATCGTTAGAAAAATCCTAATTGCTTGATTGTTAACTAGATATTTATAAGAGTGTTATAAATAGTGATTGTTGTGATATGCAAAAGCTATATTAGAGTGCTGGAAGTGCTGCCTACTCTAGTTAGATGAATGTACTCGAGATCGTCAGCCTGCGGTTACCATTTCCTACACCGATCCGTATCCAAGGTTGCCTAACGTTTTCCTTACCTTAATGGATAATATCTACAAATGAAATTGTTAATTGTATGGACAGTAACATCAATCCCACTAGTTACTGTTAATTTCAATGCTATAATTTACAATGATTATAATACGAAATCAGATTATTAGGAAATCTATCTACCCATTTACTAAATTAACTATTTTAGCGAGTCTGCAAATGCTTTTCTGTCGTTTCTTTAATATTTGCGAAAATTAGACTATTTTCAATTTACACGACGTGTAGGAGCAGCCTTTAAATACTGTGCTGTAATAAAACTCTTAGCAAAAGAAACCAATTTAAGCTTGAAATGCGGTAAATGCAATTGCGAACAACGATGCAAAGAATATACGAGGATGGGATGAATAATTTCGGGCCTAAGTGGGAAAAAGCAACATACGATGTTAAAAATTATTTTATTTTTCGACATAATCTTGTCGCTCAATACACTTGGCCCAACGAAATGCAAGGTCCTTTATGCCGTTCCTATAGGCCGATTCGTCCAGCTCTTCAAAATAGGCGTTTGTGCTGGCAATAAATTTCAAATTGGACGCATATTTCTTGCCAGCGTGAAATTTTTTAAGTTTGGAAATAAACTGAAGTCTGGCGAGTAGGGCAAATTTTAAGGCAAACATAAAAAAATGTAGTTTTGATTTTTGACGCAAATGTTCCTTCTTCTTCTTCTTTCACTGCCTCTCGTGACCGATGTTGGCGATCATCAATGCAACCTTTACTTTGTCCAATAGCTGTCCTAAATAGTGATGTACTGTTTATCCCATACCACTCTCTAAGATCTCTTAACCAAGATATTCGTCTTCGACCGACACTTCTTTTGCCTTGGATTTTTCCTTGTATTATGATTTGGGGGATTGATATCTATCGTGTCACAGTATATGCCCTAGGTATTCTAGTTTTGTTTTCTTGATGTACTGCAGTAGTTCTGGCTCTTTCCGTAGTACCCTTTAAAGGTCTCCGCCGCTTGGGTGCCGGCGTTGTAGTTTTTTCCAGTAAGAAACGGCCAATAGCCTAGTACTAACTTGGGAAGAGGCAACGAGGATGGCAATGGATAGGAAGACCTGGAGAAAATGGATCAGTAATAAGTAACAAGCAAGAGTACAAACCATCGACACCTAAGGGTACAAGAGGACCGGACTATGTATGTATGTATGTAAAAACGTTTGATGAAAAAATATTCGGAGCAAAAGTATCTTTATGTGTCCAGCCACGCCACATAAAATATAGCTTTTGCTCATAACAACATAATATACTATTAGCACGAGTTTGCACGCGATATTCTTTCTACGGCCCTAAATTTACTGTTATTAATCCATAAATGGTTTGCATTTATGACAGTTATAATTTATGTCATAGTAAAGAGATGGCCTTGACGGCACAGGTGGCTGTTTCTGCAGCCGGTAGCTGTCAAAGTTAGTTATCAAAGGTAATTATAATAGTACACACTTGACTTTATTCTTTACATAATGCTTTAATTATTTAAAAAACACTTTACCTCTAACGAAAGAAGTAACTAGAATAACTTTATAACCTCACTTTCAGTTCAAAATTCTAAATTCAACACCAGCTGTTTACTTTTAGCACATGTGCTAAAAGTAAACAGCTGATTTCACTTTTAACACGCTGATTTATAAAACGTCATTTTTAGTGAAACAAGCTAGTGCTAAAAGGCCTACTTTTAATAGTGGCCGTAGAAAAACTGTGTTAGCTAACTTTTGAAATTTTAAAACAAAATATTAAATTGGTGTTGATCAGGGACTGTTGGCAGGTGTCTGATAAACCTAGTTGAAAACTGCTGATTGAAATAAGAATTCGTACATGAGATATAATTACGACAGACATTTGCTCAAGCACGTAACAATGAAATAATTTTTACATTCAAGAGACTTTTATACCATGTTTTCAAAAATAAATTACATAAGGGCTGGCCATGGAAAATAAAACTAATGTCGACAGCAAGCTGTAGAGACAGCAATCTTTAGAATTTTCAATACCGATATCAGCGTATAATATAAACTTCCGATAGCAGCAACAGCGATGACAGTTAAGAAATTCTAAAGCTCGAAGTTGACATTAATTTTATATTCCATGGACAACCCTTGCGTTATTTCTTTTTGAACACACCGTATAAGAAACGGGGAAAAATACATATTTCATAAAATTACTGTCAACGCTCGACAAATAAATTGCTCAGGTTTCTTTCATATTTTGACTTCGAATTCCAAAATCTTATCAACATCTTTAATAACACTTATTAATTTTATCAACATATTTAATAATACCTTTTGATTTTAAGTCTAGGGCAATAAAATATCTGCAATTACATAAATTGGGTCACTATGGACTGTTCTTTTAAAAAAAACTAAATGGAATTTTGTGTAAAATCATTAAGAAGCCAATATTTGAATGTCGCCTAGTTAGCATGGTTGTTTTTAATGTTTCGTCCGTCACCGCAGCACCCTGTATAACGTAAAGAACTAATGTTGGATAATGTGATCGGAATTATAAGAAAGTCGCGATTTTTATAAGACACTATTCCAGATTTTTAATAATAATCAAAGCTAACATGCTGCAGCAGACCGTAATAGTTATTTACTATACAAATGGGATAAATGCATTATTAATATACGCGTGTGTAAGTTACAAACAAGTGCTTAGCACGAGTTATATAAGCACACACGTATATTAATGATGCATTATCACACATGTATTGTACAAAATGTTATCTACAACCGCCCAAAATTGAGAAAAGTGCATTAAGAAAAATGTCAGATCTGTCATATTCAAAAATATTTTAGTAGACAAATGTCATTATGTCATTCATTTGACACTACTACAGTTAGGTACAGAAGGGGCAATTAATCATTTTATTAAAGAGTAATGAACACATTTAATTTTGATTAGCCTAAGATACTGACAGGCAAAGCTTTACGTTTTTTAAAATTTAATATAACTACCCAGAGTATTGTGTGATGACTTGCCTCATCGTTTTTATATCTAAATTACCTTTAAACGCCTCACCTTTAATTAAGAAGTTCAGATTTCTCAGTTCCCTGTCTTTCTTTTCCAGCTTAGTTTCTAGGATCGTTATTTTAAGGTATATTTTAGCGGTGCATTTTCTTGCGTTAGATTCATTATTTCATTTGAAAAATACGATAGTTTCTGGCTAATGTCTTTAATGTTCTTAATCATTCCATCATCAAGTTCATTAAATCCTTGTTACTTTTGTCCGTTTTTTTGCTCCTCGAAAATATTTTCTTCGGCGCGAGTAATAATCATGATATTTTTTTGGTTCTTGCCGGTGCTCATTTTTACTAGCGATTCTACGCAGCTGTAATTTGTGTTGCCTATACAAAGCATTTGTATGGTTGTATTTTCCGTGTTCGTATTAGCAGTTGGATTCTTATCTTCTGAAACATTATTCCGCAAATAAGCTACTCTAACTTGGCTGTATTTTCTTCTGCTGATGTTATACCGATGCGAGTTTTTCTCTGTTAAGAACAAATGCCATTTGAGAAATATACTTTCAATTCCCCTTCTACAAACTACACTTTCTTTCTATATTTAAATTCACCCCAAATTTTAGTGGTGTGATGGAGCCGCCTGTTTTCGGAACTCATGTCGATACGTCCACAAGCAATATATATTTGGTTTTGCATTCGTTCATTTCCAGTCTCATAATTTGCTCAATATTTGTGATTTTTTTATACCACTAGAGTTACTCTTCTAATCTCGCTAAGAGCACTTAATCATTCGTAAATGCCAGTCACTGACAGTGATGTGGTATAGTATAGTATTAAGCCCGAGAACAGCTTTCCAGCAAATACAGATTTTTTATTTTTTGATATTCACGTTCTTGAGCTCTTCTGATCTCGTTAAGAACGCTAAGTCTTCGGCTAATCTCAGGCACTGCTTGCGAAGATGACATAGTAATCCATGTCTATTTATACCGCTGGCTCGAATGGCTGTTTCAAGTGTCTTTAGCCGTTCATAACCTTAAAGTTTATTACACTCGTGTTCAGACCTCCACAGGCGTTGTAGTTAGTTTATAGAGGCGAGGGTTGCTTTGCTATAGAAAATGTGTTGTGTATCTAACGTGATTTGTTTGTGCATGAACTGTTAGTGTTTAAATGAAAAATAGGTGCCGAAATTCGTTGCGTCTGTCGATGGAAACCAGCGACACACAAGCAAGGTAGGTGGCCATGCATTTTACTTTTCGTTCGAGCGTGCTCTCGCCAAGAACATTGTAATCTTCGATTAGTTAAAGAATTAAATTACAGTCCACTGCTACTATCGTAAGCTATTCGATTTGTGGCATGCTATAAAGTTATTTTCGCTAGTTTAATCAGATCCCTAGACCTTCCATTGCAAGGTCCTTTGATTTTAGTATGTGTAATCTGTAAATAATTCGTTTATATGTACATACGGATATAGTTGGTCGGTAACAGATTACCTACTACATTTTCTATGTGTAATAATAGCTTGTTTTTGTTAATTGCGGTAGCCTACATTTTGTAAGTGATATATAACAACCATATTCTTCTAAAATTCCCGCATTTTGTTTACCTCTTTTCTTATAAAGTGGATATCTAATGCTTCATTCATTTTTTATACCTTGTGACACTAGCGCCAGTACATATTAATGTTCTATTCATAAATAATGTATTCGAATTAGAACGTCGCTATTAAGCCACAATCAGCGATGGAATCTCCGCTACACGAGGACTAAACCTAACAGTGCGCGACTCCGCTTACAAGAAAACCCGGCGCACTCCTTTTCAATCTCCGCCAGAGGATGTTCTAGATGGAGAGACCCAGAAAAGTATAAAATGAAGACGCTGGGTTTGCTGAAGTCATTTGGGTCTATTAACCCACCTGGTAAAGCCTTCTAAAGCTCCAAGCATACCCTCCTGAGACCGTTCTACCGTCGAACCCGATGCCAGATGTGCACTCACCCTCACCTGCGTCTCTGCGGTTTAGGGCCCCAAAATTAAGAGGCTTAAACGGAAATTGTGCCCCGTAAGTACGAGGCTAGGACCAAAAATAAGGTACATTGTTAGAACATATATAGAAAATGTATTAACAGATTAATATACGGATGCACTTGTGAAAGTATGTATAATTAGTTATTTACAATGTAATTACCCAAAACGTTAGGACAGTTGTCTCAGCGGTTCAATAATTTGAGGATTCCTTTTCGTTAAAAGCTTGACCAAAGTGCACGAGAAAGAAGTTACCGCTTCCTTAACTTGTTCATTGTTTTTAAACCGCTTGCCAGCAAGAGTAGTTTTTAAATGACCAAACGTACGGTAATCTGAGGGTATAAGGTTTGGCGAACTGTGAGATACATGAGGCAACATTTCGCAGCAAAATTGTTGTAAAGAGCCAATGAGCTTTTCGAAGCGGCATACAGATATCTCTTTTCTAGGTAACACATGATCTGTGCAGACCCTAGATTTTTATGAATTTTAGGAGAGTTTCGAACTTTCGAGTGTGACTACAGTATACGTAACATTTTAAATGCGGACTGTTTGACAACTAACAAACAAACCCAAAATATCATGGGTCCCTTGATAGACCTATCTTGCATATATAATATAGTGCAACTATTTGGTTCTATGTACTGTATTTACCGAGAGATTATTGGTGTACCTTATTTCTGGTCCTATCGTCGTAATTAAATACACGAGTTACCGGGTAAGAGCAAACGATCCTGCCCTACGGCAACATTCAGGAACACTTCCAGCCAATAATCACAGCTGCTGCCGAGGTGAGTGCAAATCCATCGTCCGCAGCCAGTTAGAACTCTTTGTGGTAAAATTGTAAACTATTGCGACACTCCGGGACTCCTCCAAAATGGCCCTAGAGGCAGTCTAGCACTTGTACTACTTCTTTCACACCCGGGGAGAGCCTTAGTAAGAGTTATTTAAAAAATTTTAGAAGCACAAATTTGGCCACGAATGTTTACGACACCCGCCATACTTTCATTTCTAATTACAGAAACTGTCGCTCGACGAACAGCGCCAAGTTGGAGGTTCTCCACTACCAGTGCTTGGATGTAGCCTGGGTTACAGATCTTCCAGGCCTTTGGCTGCATCCGAAGGACCCGAACATGTTTTATTTATTGTTTAATGTAAATACATTGTGATACGCCCATAATAAGGCGGCTCTCCAGTCTTTCCTCTTCTACTTTTAGCCTTCCTTCCTCTACCACAATAAGCCTGTCTTCTAGGGTGGTTAGTGCATCTAAGTTTTCAGTCCCCTCTTTGTTCCACCGACCCTAAACAAATTCTTCGGTTTGTCTTTATTGATTATTTAGCACGGTTCGTGTATTAAAATGAATAAGAGTCAAACTAAACACTTTGTAATGGGAATTACTTTCATTCGCAAAAAAATGCAGTCGGTAAGATTTGAACCAGAGGTCAAAGTCATTTTTGCACACAATGGTGGCTAAAATTATTTATTTCCTTGCATAAGTCAAATATTAATCTGTTTGAAAATACCACAGGTAGTGTTTAGAGAGGTTGAACTGTCAAGTAATGTATCCAGGGTTGGAATCCTTGAAATGGCCAACCGTAATCTGGTGATATTTTTAAGTTTACTGTTATTGTTTTTGTACGATTTGTTAATTAATTGCACGCCAAAAATGTTCTCTTATTTGTTCTAAGGCTGTTAAGATATACCCTTTCTTTACATTTCGCTGCGAAATACACCACTCTTTATGCTTGTGATGATTTATGAACCACACACAAAACTGGAGGTTGAAATATTTTTAGCAGTTTTGAATTATTCCTCTTTAGAATGAAAGTTCGAAGGAAAGCTGGAAGGCCAGAGTTAACATCATTAAACTCGTTAGTTGAAAAGTTCAATCCAAATGTATGCACATGGACGCAGATTTCGATGAAAATTCTGCAATGTACCTACACAACCTGATGCAGGTTATTTTGCATATGTTTGGTTGTCAATATTTCAGAAGATTGAGCTCGTTCCCAAATGCAGCAGTGAGTTCGTTGTTCTGGTGTTCAGTTAATGAATATCAACGTACTTGTCTACAGAGGAGGCTTATGCTGAGAAAAGCTATACAGGGTGCAGATAAAATATGGAATAATGGCTATATATCTGCATATACGTTAGTATTCATTTTACCAAACAATATTTGTATGCAACACCTACTCATTATAAGCACATTACTATTAGAATTAAAAATAAAGGGTTCATCATTAGTCACTAGCGAGAGAAAATTGCATTTTAAAAGCTTAAAATTTACAAAAACCCGCGCGTTTGTAGAACTCTAACATATTCGCTCTTAACTAAAGCACTCATTGACTCGCCATGTTTAAAACTAGAAATTGAAGATTATTAGGGTTAGGTGGAAGAACAGGTTATTGCTTTTTCTTTGAGCTGAATTTCGTTCTGTATTGATATATTTCTCTTTGATATACACATGATATAAATAATTTTTCGTTCATTTATGTAAATTGTAAAGTCGTATTATTTGTGCAAATGCAAATAAATGCAGATAAAATTTACTCCTGGTGTACAATTTCACCCCATTTGACGGTACATCAAAACGAATCTGCGATATGTTATACTTATTTGGAACTAGAATTATAAGTTTAATTTAGTTTTAAGTATAGTTAAAACTAACATGGTTGTTATTATAATAAATAAAGTAAAAATATAAGTTGTATGATTTTTCTTCGCAATCATGTCTCAAGCACACGCAACTCTGCTATTCAAGTGACATAAGGTTTAGCGAAGACACATCAAGTCGCCTAAAGGTCCCAACCACTTAGATACGAAACCTCGCGACTGGTACTGTAACGTTTGCCTGCAGATCAAATTTGTATTTCCGAATATTAATATAATATTTAAATTTGATCCTTGTCCGACCTCACGTTGTCGTAATTTCCGTAATGTCAATGCACGAGATGATAAGCGCGCAGAGACCGACGTCACGTCCAGAGATAACAAGGAAGTAGCGAGTCGAGTCGCGCGCCGCTAACCCCACTCGCTATCCCCCACTTGAGAACTTTTCCAGGGCACATAAAAAGAGATTTCAACGAGATTCCAGCAGATTTTCCCAGAGACTCTACAGACCCCAGTCCGACTCCCGTTCCCGATCATCCCCGATTCCCTTCCAGTAACCGTGGGTAGATAACCAGACCTGTAAAGAATTCGTGTGAAGTGGAAGAGATTCTGCCGGAACCATTTATTTCCCTGAAAGCCGAATCCCGACCTGTTACCGTTATTAATTATCCCGGGCCTTAGTTGAATTGGCGGCTAAATATTGCATCCTTTTCACTAAAGCCATTATTAATTATCCCGGGTCTTAGTTGAATTGGTGGCTAAATATTGCATCCTTTTCACTAAAGCCATTATTAATTAACCCAGAATTCGTCAGTCGAAAATAGTCCGAGCGCACGAAATTTCCCGGCCGGCTTTGGAGGAAAAGCGGCCACATTGAGCTCACGTTCGGACTATGACATTGAAGTCATATTTATTAACGCAATGCGGCGTTTTTAGTTTATCTGTCTCCAGACGTCCCTAAATTAATTTAGAGGCAGTACGCCGGGCTTCACCCGCGTCTTATCAGTTAAATCTCCAGAACCGTGATATGTTTTATTGTATAATTGGCAGACCGTTTAATTCGATTTTTTCCAGCTACCTAGTCCGAAGGGACAGAAACGGGGCCGCTTATCAACCGCACCTGCAATGACTGGCCGACCGCCGAGATAAGAACGCCGGATATCAGCTCCAGCCGTCTACATGAGTTTATTGTAATTTCTTGTTAATAATGAATGTTGAAATATCCAAGTGTATCACAGCTAAACAAATTAAATTGTTTAATTGTATCCCGATGGTGTTTTTGTATGTTAAACTATCATATATCTGAGGAACCAAAATAATTCTCCGAATTATTTTGAGCTATCCGAGGTGTAAGATTTTAAATAAGCCCCATGAGAGGGCTAGCATTACAGTACCATACGCCCAAGGTCTATTGCACACTTTAATTGGTGTATTTCAGCGTTAATAAATAATTTCTAGTTTGCTTCAGTAGTCCCTCGCATAGGAATTACTTCTCGAAATTGAGGAACGGGTCCATTCCCGCTTTATAATATAAGAACTAGACTAATTTACTAAAACTCAAACGTTCAAGTAAATGCATAGTGACGACCAATTTCTAAATGCTCTGCACTATCGTCTAGAAATTTGTCAACGTAACTGTAAGTATAAGCGCTTCCAGTATCACAGACTATACGGATTAATATTTTTAGTTTGAAAGCTGCTATGACTCAAAACACGCGAGCTTTACACCACAAAGATACCTGTAGATGTAGTAGGTTGTGGCAGGTTTTTCTCCAGTTATCTCACAAGGAAAAGGCCGTGTGGTCTCAGCTCTCGGGAGCAGTTAGAGTAACCGAGAGCTTCAAAGCTGCGTACGAGTTGGTGCTCCAGGTCCTATAGAAGGCAACATATGCCGAGCGTGGCAGTAACGAGCCACTAGGGTATACGAGAAGGGTCTAAAATAAGACAACATCGAAATTGATATTCAAAACTGAACCATAGAAACGTAGCAAAGTTGGAAGGTGGCCAAGCGTAGGTGATTGTACAGAAATAAATTCTTATCTTAGTACCTATAACCAGCTTCATTTCTGCAATCTCACATACAATTCTGAAGGTTGATCAACAGAAATCGCAATAATTTCAGAATTATAATATTCACAAGAAGTGAAAATTCCAGATCACATCTATAGCCCCAGAAAGAACAAATCTCACAAGATCAGTGCCATCAAATGACCGCCGGAAATTATACTAACAATCTATTTTGAAATTTGAGTAGAATTCCTTATGTACAAGAATGTTCAAAATACCACAAATGAAAAATGAGAATAGGCAACCAAACAGACAGTCAGGAATTGCGGGCCATTCGAGACATTTCTTGAAGTTGCAATTTTATTGTACCTTAAATCGAAAATTATACATCGGTAACAGAACAACGTGCCGGTAGTAGGTCTGTTACGTAAAAGTTCTTTAGACCTTGGCTTAGCAGCTGACTAATAATAATAAATATTTTTTTCAAAACAGTTACGGTTTAGACAAAATAAGGGTAAAGAGTCTAAATGCGAGAAAAATTACTATCTATGGAATTTGAGCTATTATGGTATCATACAATTATACAAATATATTTCTTAGAATTTTCATTAAAAGTAAAGAAGTCTTTAAGGCCATGCGGCCTAAAACTAGCAATAAGATATAGTGAGCTACTTTAAACGTGAATGCTCTTCGTTTTGCTTGCGGTAAAGTCGTAATTGGATCCTTTAACAAATAGACTCTGGTACCGTAGAGGAAGGTAATGTAGAACTTATTCCAGTCAATACTAGCCATGTTGAAGTGAAACAACTCCTTGTCTCTTTCTCCCAGTCTTTTCCAAAGTGCTTGAGTATTTGTATTTGTAAAAGTCCAATTCTTGGTGGTGAAATACGCAAGGGCATCTATTGCTTCTAACACTTTTTTATAAGCTTTCAGTAACCTAAAGGTAAAAGTTAAACCAACGAATTTTAGCGTTGTAGTGCTTACTTGGGTCGCCTTCCAGTCATCACCATGAGGAAATCTACAATGCCTGCCGGAAGAACGTGTAGCAGGTAGTGGTAGAACAGATGCACATATTTATGCGGCGTTCTTCTTAGAAAGTAGTGCCAGTGCATGTGCATCGATGGAAAATCCTTAACATGTTTAGAACCATATATGTGGCATTGCTCTATAAACCACCTTTTAAATATTTTTCAAAGAAGTATCTTTTAGCCTACTTACCCCAAGTAATTGGATTTTGTGGTCCACATACGTAATTGTAAATGAGAACATCCCTCATAATCTTTCCATTAGAAGGAACTTTGCTAAAACGATTACAATTTCTATTAAAAACAATTAAAAGGTAGATACGAAAAATGGAAAGCAAACAACATACTTCTCATTTCCAACACTCCAAGCAACTGCAATCATGTTATTTACAGCATAATCTACTGGAACTTGGTCGCAAATACAATTACTATCGTAACGCATGGCCCGTACAAAACCCAAACAAATTCCAGTGGACAATCCCGTGGCTCCGGAGTAGTTATCCACCCATCCATAGACTGGTTCTTTGGCCGTCAGCATCACTATACGACACCGTTTTAATAAGGGCTGTTTGCGAAGATTGCATACTTACCTATGGAAGGTCGTACTATTGCAACAGGTAAACCAGCGTGTTCACGTTGGATGAGATCTTCCGCTATGGCCTTGGTGAACGAGTAGGTATTAGGCCACTCCTTCTTTAATCTAAGTTTTACAATAGTTAAACGTATGTTAAATGCTAAAGCTCAGCTTTAAACTCACATAGGGGTCATTGCTGTCAATTGCTCTTCGCTTACGGCTTCTACAATGTTGAGCAAATCTTCGGCTTTCATAGCAGGTTCATATACCTTTTCGTCGATTGTTTGTCTTATGCAAAACGAGTATGCTGTCGATACGTGAACTATAGACTAAAAGGAATAATTAGTTTGCATAGTGTTGGAGATGCTAATAAGACATAACCTTTAGATTAAGCATCCTTTTGCCGAATTGTAAAATATCCCTTACAGACCTGACGTTGATGTAAGCAGCCGTTCGCAGGTTTTCGTTGAAGCGAATTGTGGCAGCTACATGAAAAATGCAGTTGACTTCAGCAACTATCGTTTGGATATCATTTTCACTCAAGCCTAAATTAGGACGTTCACAGTTTCCCGCTAGCATAAATAACTTTTCCATTGACTTTGGCCTTTCTTCTTTTAAACGATCAAAAAGCTGTAGTAGTAAAGATTTTATAACAGATATTCAACGTAATCAATACAAAATGGGCATATTTACACAGTTATCGAAGTATTCCTTAAATCTCTCTTCGCAAGGTTTGCCTTTCTTTGGTTTGAGCAAAATGTAAATCCTTTTGAGATCATAACACGTACGCAATAGTTTTTCGACTAAAACTTTACCCAAAAATCCCGTAGCACCCGTTATGAAGATGGTAGTTCCGGAATAGAAAGATTGAATTTCACTGGAACTTGTTGGCGAAGAGTTATTCATTTTTCTCAGTTTTGTTGTGGGATCTACTTTCTGCAGTATACTAAAAATAAAAGTTCACGTCAAAGTCTATATACACTTTACATACATTTGAACAGGCCAATTCATACTCATAAAAAATAATTGTTTTTAAAAGTTTATTACAGGTGTAAATGATAATTAAACAAGTGGCAGCGGCAGTTTATTACCGATTAATTTGAGCGCTACGATACTTGACGCAAAAAGTAGAAAACATTTTGTTAGGTGTTGTACAATTCAAAACGATGAACAGAATGTCTTCACTGTACGACGCGATCACCAGGACCGTTCACTAAATGGTAAATTGAAGGAAAGTAGGAGGGACGGATTTGGGGTAGTCAGTAAAGCCTCTACCATAGTGAGGATTCTATTAAGTTCCTCCATTTATAGCAGTTTTAATTTATTTGTTTTCACTGTTTCCAGGCGTTTTATTTTAAAATTTTGATCCCCTACATTCTTCGTTGTGTTATCTTGCATTTTGTTGTCTTTTTATTTATTTGGTGGTCGTATTGGTGGCTCATAGGTTGAAAATTCTTTTTACGTTTTCTTTCCTTCTTCTTCTTATACATATTGTAATAGCACCCTCGCTTTATAATAGAGGTTTTTAATAAAAAATATAAAATTTATAATTAGGGCAAGGGATACTACACTTTATGAATTGTTCTAGTTTCAACTGAGAATTTGCCTGTCAATCGCAGGGCAAATGAAAAGAAATGGCTTATTGCTCTTTCTATATTTTACCTAGTTGCAATAAATTAGGGACTTAGCCCCGGTGAACATGAAACAATTCTTATCTCAGGGCGATCGGCTCATAAAAATAATAGGAAACTGTGTATGAAAAATAACTCGTTGTATGACAATTACTCTCAATTATTAGGGCAAATGCACCATTTCCAACTGAAGTTTAGATAACCTCTAAATTTAGTTCAGTAAACAAGGTGATCTGCCAGTGGTAAAATAGCGTACAATTGAATTTTAAAACACCATAATGGCAAGACAGCGTCAGGTAAATACAATTAATTCTGTGACTTAGCTTCTGGCTAACCTTGTTTGTTTTAGTGACGTAAAAAAACGCTCGATGTGCTTTTGTTCTGCATCCGGCTGAAATCTTCTCCAAATCGCATTTTTAAGGAACACGTCCTCGGTAAAAACCTCCCCGGGAACTGAAATATGCCTCTACACCTCGTACAAAGTCTAATCTTGACGAGATCCAAAAATAATGGACTCCAACGTTTTTCCTGTGAAATTACCTTGAAAAGGGCTGCTTCGTAGGCGGGATACGTTTTCTAGAGACACTTCGTCTTTGGTAATTCTCGTGGTGGCTTCCTGCTCCGAAACTCTGGATACAGGCACTCAGGAGGAATGGCTGTACACGTTGGACATAAAATTCTTGCTGACCGATACTTTCAACTAATGGTAAAAGGACCTCGATGTTAACCGCACCTGGGTGAACCTAACAGCCTGCTTTCCCTCTTTACCGGGATCACTTATTAAGACGAAATTTACAGTCACAGGTGCTCTGCAGACTTGTGAATATAAAAACACACTTTTGGGTTTACAGATAACACTTTTTACTTAGAAAATTTATATACAACTGAGTGCAGACCTGCCCCCAGCACAAATGTTATAAGCTTGTTTGGTAATAAGTAAAGACTGTCTCGTAACTTAGCAACTAGATTTTAAATTTTATAAAATAAATTAGGATTGATAACATGTTTGACCTTATGGAGTACAGTTTTGATGTCATATCTTTGCCTAACTACTAAAATTGTTTTTTTCTTGGAAAAAATGTCACTACACTTTGCTCTGCATTTAAATCACTTTGGTTTATAATGCACTGATACCCTTGAGTTCCTTTAGCTTTTCACTTTCAATCGGTTGCCTTACAGTTTTCCATTGCTCTATTGCAATTATTGCTTTGCTAGCACTGTTTCGATTACTTTTCAGCCAATTTGCAGTTTGCTGGTTTAGACACTTTTAATACATAACGCTCAGATACTTTATGTACTTAACAAATCATTCTGTATAATTTTATTCACATTATTTGTGACATTAATAAGCTCAAATCCGTCTGTTACAAATTTAATTGCATTGACCCGTCCGCACATTTATCATATCATATCTGAAACTCTGAAACTCTCATGCTAACTTTTTTCCCTCAAATTATTAGTTATTGCTGCTCACATCAAGTGCATTTATTAATGTAAAGTACTGATTATCTTGCAATAAATAAAATATTTAATTTTAACTTTATTCATTTAGTTAATTCGGCAATCAGAATTGCTGTGGGCAGTAAACCATTACAATATATCTTCACAGAGGGCCAGGACTTGTGATCTTCTCGATATCAGCTATCTTCCGAGCTTTATGGACATACCATAAACAATAAGCTAAGGTTCTCCGCAAAAAGTCAACAGCTATTTTAGCCGTCACAACCAAATTTCTTTGTTTCTTTGCTGGCGACGGTAATTTGTCTAGCGGTAGAGGATTGAATTTAGACAAGGACCACTCATGATATTACTAAATAATTTGGCAACAGACCATGAGAAGCACAGTCTGCAGGATTGTCTGTCTGAACTGGGTTTTTGGAAATTGAGTCAATTTCTAAAGTTACTAACGACATTCCTTCCGTTTCTCATAATTACTTTGGAGGGTCCTGCATTAGAGGCCTTTAATTTAAAGATTTTGCTTAGCGCATGTCGTGCTTATTTAAGTTCTCTCACTGGCTGAAAGAGGTCGCCTTAGATACCATTTTGAAATTCATCGCTTAATAATTGCGCCTTACGGAGTTTTTGGGTTGTCGTTCATTTAGAAATATTTCGCCAGCCAACTAGAAATACGTGACGAAAGCTGCCATTTCAGCACCACGTGCACTTGTAACCGCTGTTGAATGTCGCCCCAAAAATTTTCAAGTCTAACTGCAACTAGACAAAGGTTATTTTTAAAGTAAGATAGGTAGAGACGCTCAGGATGCTGTAACGGGTGGGGGACGTGACTTTACGCTTAAATTTTATCGCCACCGAGTCAGTTAGCACCGGCAGTCAAGGCAACCTAGATGCCTTAAGTGCTACAGAGCCGAGAGCGAACAGATTTTCAGTCAGCTTGAATTTGGAGCTTTACTTGGCTCCAGCTGTTTGACTGGTAATCGCGTAAAAAGCTGTTTCTTTTTCGAGTTTCGTAGTTGAGTTATGTGGAACCACGATGCAAATCGTCCAGCATAATACATTTCGTGTTGTGGTGGCGTTTTCCTCTGCATTAAACGGTCTTGCCGGATATACAGGCTGGTAGCACTTACTTTTAAGTGTTGTGCCGTTACTACTGGTAAAACGTTCGCTAGTGCAGATTTAGCACTGCGGTTAACTGATTGATTAAAAAGCCCGAAGGCGGATAGAGAAATTTAGCAGGCATTGGGTGTGGTTTTCGAAATCTGTCCCCGTCGAAGAACCCCAGACATGTAACAAAGGGTACGTACATCGTGGTGGAGCGTCTTGTTACTTCAAAGCTTGCGTTTTAAGGATGCTTCGGCACCAAGCAAGCAGTTGCGTAGATTAATTTCCCATGAAGGTATTTCTACAGTGTTTTATTAAGTTTCTGAATAAACTCTACCAGTGCAGCACCAGAGATCAGGGTGGGGCGACATTTCTCATGAACAACTCAATTCGGTTGATCGTTATATTTATTTGAATTTGAAACTTTTGTAAGTGCCTCGACTACAAGCATAAATATTAATGTGAACTGTTGTATGGTAGGCGCTACGCCTTGGTGTTCAGATTCTGTAAAATTTATTGTGTATACTCAATAAAAGGGCTCGGCGTACCGATTCAAATGGAACCGTTTTGGCCTTGTGTAATCGTGGTCAATCATTTTTCAGCAGACCCAGCTCTCTCGTAATTTATTTGTTTTTTTATACTTGCTAAGTTTTAGCTACCGTTCTTTGTTTATTCTCTGTCATTATTTATATGTGTACTTTGATGTGAGGTGTTTGTTTGATCGGAATTATATTTGTCAAATTGCCTTATGTGCTTCTTTGTTTACTGAACAGCTTGTTAAAGCAATAGAGAACGTACTCCTCAAGTGCGCTTAGTGTTCAAGATGTCATTTAGCTTTTTATTATTTCAAAGTAATTGTAAAAACTAAGTGTAAAGGAAAGTTGACTTTATGAGCAAGCAATTGAAGTCCAAAGTAATTATATGGTACCAGACCCAGTTGCTTTGATTGTGACTGAAGGTCGCGGTGCAGCCCAAGCACAATAACCCCTTTTTTGTCATTTATCTTAAAGCAGCACTGGACTTGACCCGACTGGCTAGCCGAGGTCGATCGAAGGCGTTTCTATAGTTTACCTCCCAATGCAACTAAATCCTGTGGTAAGTGCGGTCCGGTGTTGTCTTAAAGTCGGGTTTATACCGTAACACGCCAACAAGCAGTTGGAATTATAACTAGAATGTGACTAATCATATTGCTAACAAAGGTTTTTTATCTATGGGGAAACGAATTAAGCAAGGTTAAGACAATAGTAGTACCTCACCGACAAAGAACGAAGTTTTCTAATTTTGCGACCGAATTTTACACTTAATGGTGCCATTAGAGGTTGAAAACGCACTGTGGCCAACATCTTCAATAAGTATGGCAGTGGGTTAAACCTAACTGACGTACGCACTTTTCAATTATGAAGCTGGATTGACTGGCGCTATTTAATAAAGTCCGAAATTGACAGTTTTCTCAAGCATCGGCAATCTGAATTAACGCAGTCGAAAACGGATATTTTGCGCGAGTAGGAATTACAGCTATAGCATTTTTCCATCCACTAGAAGCAACTATTTATGGATTACTGATATTTATGACTGCTGATGATTTCACATTAAAATGCAATACACTATAATGATGTGCGAAACAGCTACGACAAGTTTTTATAATTGGCAGTTTTTCTGTATCTATGTATTTGTGCAAATAGTTAATACACAGCTACTGATCTTTTGCGAAAAGAAATCGGCTATAAGGAGTTTTCCTTAAAAATTCGGAACACGTAGATAAAATATAATTATTATCGCATAAAACACATGCACGATTCGAAAAACTACGGCTCTCAGGATTTTCTAATGGGGGTACTAATGCGCTTGTGCTACGTTTCTTTTAGAAATGCTTGCACGATTGAATTTGTCCAATAGTAGATTAAATAATATGAAATTGACAGGAAAACCTAATAATTTTAATGCGGAATTTTTTCAGTAAAACTTTCTAATAACTAATAAAACGACATTATGCGTCGGGATTATCAGAGGTAAGCCATTACAGTTTCTGATAAATTGCTAACAACAGAAAGTAGAGTTCTGGAAACAGGTGAGACAAAATATTGAAGGTTTTCGAGGTTAGACAAAGCAGTATTAACGTGTAGAACATATTGTAACGACCTTGCAACCTTAGACCCCAGGTGCAGACAAGTGACGTCAGCGCCCTTGAAGGCAGCAGCAGACGCGTGATGTCAGCGACCTTGCTGGCTAACACGCGAATGCGTCATGCGGTTCTCAGAAAGGTCCAGCGAGATCTAAATGGATCTCGAAGGAATTATTCCACGAATATAAATACACGGCCGCCGGAGTTCTAAAGGCAGTTCGAATTCGGCAGCAAAGCGCGTAGAGCTCCCATATAAATGAGCCTTGTGTATATAATCCAGTGTAAATAACAGATAAATAACCATATAAATTGTCAGTGTTTACGTCTTAAATAACCAAATAAATAATTGATGTTTGATCCAGCGCATATAAATAAATAAATGTATCGTTGTTAGAAATAGTGCCTATAGTTCGTTAGTTTAAGTAATCTGTGTGTTTGTAAATAATCATAATTAATTGTTGTAAATAAATGATTAATACAGTAGAAGTGAATAATTTTTAAATAGCCCGAACGTAAAAACGTAACAATATCTTTAAATATTCTCAATTGCTTAAATTTACCATCGAAGTATGGAATACTCAAATTTGGTAGTTTAAAACTTTGTTTAAAATTATTTGACGAATTGCTATTAACTGAAGACGGTTTTATTGAAACGGGTGGGAATAGTAATTTTACAATAGAGCTAACCTCAAAGATATGTTTAGAAATGCGCAGCAATAAATTCACCGACGAATTATGACCTGTTTTCCAACAAAGTGTTTTGTATGCTATTTCTCTCGTTTTTAACAAACGGCATAGAGCATCATTGCGTTGAGAAAGTTGACTCAGTTTAGTTATTCAAAATGGTAAAATTCTACAAAACGAACGATAAAGGGTTTATAATCCCCAAGCAACTTAAAGAGGTCTCGAAATGAGTCCCCCTTCAGGTATACAACATACGGCTAAGGTAACTTTTTCACTAAAAACGAAGGTTGTTTACCATACGGGCGCAAAAAAAAGAGCGAAAATTATCAATTAAAAATAAACTGATTAGAATATGAGCGATAAATACCAAAATCTTGTATTTAAATCAGGCTGGTGGGCCCAAAAAACTGTGCATTAAGGGGCAAGTTAATATAAGCTAAATAACTGAGTGGACTGTATAAAATGTAATGTAATGGAACGACGATATCGAAATTGCAACAGGATATAATCCAGTCACCTACACCAGAGAATGTTTCTTTGGATCGATGAGAATAGGGAAGGCATTTTGTTAGGTGTAGCACCATTCAGAACGATAATCAGCATGTTTTAACCGTACGAAGCGATGACCAGGAATGTTCAGAAAAATGATAAATTTAAGGAAGGTAGGCGGGACAGATTAGGAGGGTAAGAACACATTTTCTTACATTAAGAATGCCTGTTTAAAGTCCTAAATGTAGAACAATGAACTTATAAATCTAAAAATACTGCTTACCGTCTAAATTCAGTGTTGCATAAAAGTCGAACCGCAAAAATCTGACTTCGTACAATGCTCGCTACATATAAATAGTCACTAAAAAAATGGTAAACAAAGCATCATACTGTATAAATGTCACAGTGTATAAAGGTACTCTGTATTCATATTTTTTATTATGAAAGACATTTTCTTTTTCTATTTCTCCAAAACAGTGAATTTATGCCGCTGAATACGATTGACTTGTTCTATATATGATATTAATATATTCAATATGACATAAGATAATTGCGTCAATTAAAATCTTGCGGTATTACTAGTAATTTACATATTAATTAATTACATTAAGTCCTTGTATGCAAATACTGATGAGTTATTTTGTTATTATATTGTTATTAACTTTTATTAACATTTTAATATGCAATTGCATCTTTAGTGTGTCTTAAGTGTGCTTAAGATCAATGTAAACATTTTGAACTTAAAAAGAAACTGTAAAACTATTTATTCCGACATAAATTTCATGCTAAAGAGCGAGAAATTCGATGAACTACAATGATTACTTTCCTCACACACTTGAAGCCAATCAATTTTTTTAAATTTCTGAGATTCATCCAATCAGATTATCGATAATTTGCACTAGTGCAAATTGCCTCG
>OW679203.1:69647463-69686783 GCA_940337035.1 Agriotes lineatus
TATACGCCTGTGACTTAGTTTAAGTATTTTAAACTCATCTCTTATACCCTCCTACAAATCGAACTCCGCTTATCTTTTATATTTTTTGTAATATACATACTTTAAAAATTTATTCTACATCATTTCTAATGCTTTAGAATTCATTTTACCACCTGGGTCCCAAACCACAACAGCAAACTCCAGTTTTGAAAGTATCAAGGCACAAAGCAATACACTAAGAGCATCAATATTATTAAAGACTCCCAAATCACGAATAGTTTTCACCCTGTTTAGTGTTATGCCATTCATTATGTAGTTATTCTAAATTGCCTATTTACTCAAAGTATAGCTCATTATCTTGCATTTATCTACACTAAAATGTAACTTATTTGATAAACTCCAATCTACAATGGCATCTAAATCACGCTGCGTATAGACTACATCTCCTGCACCACAAGTTCTTAAAAATAATTTTAGGTCATCAGCAAACATCAGACAATACAATGCTTAATTACATCTGGAAGGTCGTTTATATATATGAGAAATAGTAGTGGGCCCAAATTACTACCTTGAGGTACACCTGATGCCATTACAAAGGTCTCAGATCTTGAACCATGCGGACAAATCCATTGTAATCTAGTTTGCAGATAAGTTCTAAACATTTGCAGAACCAAAGGAGAAAGATTGCAGTGTTTGAAGTAATATGCCATGATCAACTTTGTCGAATGCTTTCGCAAAATCTGTTTAGACAACATCCATTTTTTCAGAATGTTCCAATGATTCAGAAATGTAATCAACAATTATAGATAAATTCGTCTGTACAGATCTCGCCCGCATAAACCCATATTGCCCAGGAGAAATAAAATTTTTTACACGTTCGTACAATGTATCGTACAGTATTTGCTCGAATATTTTTCCACAGGAAAACAGGATTGGGATGGGTCTATAATTTTTGATATTTCGCATATTTCCTGACTTGTGAACTGGTGTAACTTTAGCAGTTTTTTACAAAGTGGGAAACGTTGAAGTTTTTATTGCAATATTGAAGATGATTTGCAAGGGATAAGCTACGATATCAACACAAGCTCTCAAAATATAGGAAGGAATTCCATCAGGTCCGGCCGACTTTTTGGGTTTAAATGTCTTCATTGCTATTTGTATCTCTTCCAAAGTTATGTCATTCAATTCAAAAGCTCCTAAATTATTATTATTTACCCCTAGCGGTTGGTGGCTCATCCTACATGTCGATTTTTCTCCATACACTGTCTGAAAGTAATCAGCAAATTCCTGAGCAGAAGTATATTTTCCCACTATCTCACTTTTATATACATACTCATTCGCAGCATTTATTTTTTATTATTTACAAAATTCCAAAATGTTTGCATGTTTGTTTTTATTTCAGATTGTATATTATCTAGATAATTTTTATAATCGAGTCTGATTTAAAATTTACCAAGTGCTCGTAAACGCTTAAATTCCTGCAAGTGATGATCTACTTTATCTTAACGCATTTTGTGAACATTTTTATTTTTTATTATCCTTTTAGCTTCAGCAGAAAACCACGCAGGATACATACACGTTCTATTTGTTGTTTTTGATACAGTTTGAATATGAATGTCATTAAAAATTTGATAACATCTTCCTACACATGCATCTACGTTTTCAAACTGCTCAAGGACCTTCCAATCACTATCCAGCAGCTTTTCATACATTAGTAAGAAATTTGCACGCTTGAAGTTATACAATCTCGGCACATTTTGAAGGTGGTTACAACATGCGCGCTTGTCAACAGCCAAAATTGAGTTCAGCCCTGGATGATGCAAGCCTTTCGGTACAAATGGTGAATTTTCTAACTCTACTTTTAAGTCAACGCTGGACAATACTAAATCTGAGATTCTATCGTATAAATTTACTATATTATTTAATGAATTCAAATTATGTGCATTCATAAGAAGTTGCAAGGTCTTGTTGATAGTATTTCCGTGTTCTAAATTAAATTTCGCACCAGTAATGACTGGTATGTTAAAATCTCCCGTTATCATGAATTTTGTGACAGTTTTCAATCAGATCATAATATTGTTTATACTCTTAAGTTTCAATAGCAACAGCAGGCTCAATGTAAGCTACCCTAAAGAAATATTTAGTCCCCAAAAATTTAAAATAAATACAAAGCGAATCCAAATGTTCATTGAAGCACAATTTAACTAATTTAGCATTAAAGCATTTCAAAATTGTAATAATTACACCCCCGCTTTTACTCTTACCAGTTAGCTTTTTATCCCGATCACATCTAAAAACTTGATAGCGTTCATAAAATAATTCAACTATTGACGTCATCATCTAATCCTGTTTCAGTTAGAGCCCTCAAGTCATATTGTTCTGACCAAGGATTTTTTGTAAAGGCATTAGTTTTCGTTCTGAGACCTCTGACGTTTTGATAATACAAACTCAATAATGTTTTCATAAGCTTTCAACCAAAATTCTATCTACGTATCTAATCCACAGCAAATTGAAAAGAATTTAACAATTAATTAAAACAACAAAAGGGGAAAAAACAAATCGTTATTATATGTCACAAATAAAACAAAAACAATACCTCATTTAGCTTTAACGTTGTTCCCCAAAAAATATAAATGAATGCATAGAGGACAAAATGTATTGATATATACAATAATAAAAGTATTAAATGCATTGGTAATGAGATGCGAGAAGGAGTAATTAGTCGGATAAAGGCACGCTAAAGCAAATCATATTTCAGAGAGTTTGAATTTGGCTTTTGAATAACGTAATATAATTAAAATGATAGGTTTGTGCATATGTAAAGCCAGACCAAACGAAACTAATTGACACAAAAGGTAGTTATGTGCATATAAATGAGCGTAGTTATCAATGAAAGCAAAAAAGAGTGAAAATTGTGAGCAATCTGTAGGGTAAAGCATGATGAATATAATCCAGAAAATGTCAAAGAGCAATCCTGAATGCAGGCAACAGAAGAGAAGCAAGCGACGTGAAAAATAGTGGACTCGGATACCAGTGTATCATAGGTGCAAAAGAGCAGAGCAGAGAAATTAAAAAAGTTTGTGAGTGCAAAGCTAAAGAACAAGACTAGTTATAAGCAAAAGACAATATTATCAAAACTAATTTCCAATTAATAGTAGAAGAACACCGTATCATAGCTACCTGATGCTTTTTTGTTATTAACGGGGAGAACAATTGAAAATAAAAATTAATGTGTCTTGTAGAATTTGTGTTCCATTATTAATTAATGTTTTAATATTAATAAAAGTGTATTACCAACATAAAAAATGGTCCATTTTATTGCCTAAGTATCCGAGCAGTTGTACTATCGTTTGTAGAAAGTTCCGAAACGATAAATTCACATTTTTCCAATCGGACTTCGAGTGGACATCGGCAGCCGATCACCTGGACTTTCCGATCTGCGACTAAGACCAAAATTAGCATCGGAATCCAGAGGTCAGCAATCAAGGACATCAGCGGGGTTTGCAAAAACGTCCCTTTCAACATCTGCGGCCAGAGAAGCGGAACCAGAGGCAAAAAACCGGGAGCGTCATCTGCGACCAGCGGCGAAACGCTCTTCACGAGGTAGAATCCATCTGTAATTTAAGAATTGCTGTTTAGAAAAACTACTTAAATCCAAGATTAAACCTTGCCGAAGAGGCCTATCTCTTTTCCAAAAGGCCAGCTACGCCGTAATAGTCCGTAAAAGCCTTGGCGTCAGTAAATTTTGCAAAATTGGCCAAAATCAAGCATCATAAATAAGTGAAAGTTGGCGTGGGTTCTACGTCATCCTAATAACGAAGGCGAGGTGTTAATTGTTGCCAAGCGGGAATATTCGAATTATATACCTGACCCTTTCTCAGATTTTTTCACGATTTTAAACTTCAAATACACGCTGTACCACAAACCATTTTGTGTTCATCTGTCAATTTACGAGGTTGTGAATTATCTACTAAGAACGAGCAAATGAGCTACGTTGAGAGAAATAACCTAAAACTTGAGAATATAGTAAAATTCTGAACCTAACCCTGAGATAAGCAGTTTCGTGTTTGCCGTGAGCTAAGCGTATTGAATATTGCAGTTAAATAAAATAGAAAGAGGGGCATTCAACCATTCTATATGTGCAATTAATTATTACATTTGTTTTTAGCTAGCTAACTACTGACAGGCAAAGTGAGCACAGTATAAAAATATAATCTGAGAATTGTGTGTGGATTTGCCCTAAATTTTAACTTATTGAATTTTGTCTAAAAATAATAATACAATGCATTGCAAATGTATGGGTACCCCAACGAGGAATTCATAACAATATATTAGTCAGCTGCAATTATCTTGATCATGCATCTACCGCATAATTTATCCATATCATACGATAAATGGATCACGCACTTTTCCCATCCTTGATTAAGCATATCGCACCATCCTTGGTCCACACATTTTTAAATTCGATTTGTTCAACTGCACATTTGAATAAATCCAGACGCTGCTTGGTTAAATATTCCTTGATAACGATGTTAGTGCTTTTCAGTTTTTTCTTGTTTAGAAAAACGTTATTGCAATAACGATAGCTACTAAATTTCACTATAATGGCAAGGGCACCAGTAGGCTTAGTGATTACAACTGTGAGCACCTATTCTATGGCAGCTATCAATATGGTCCGGGAGTATCTCTACGCCAAGATGGCTATTAAATACCTCGTGTACTTATTCCTAGACATTTTCATCTTTAACCTCCGCTATACCAAATACCCTTACACTGTTACGTCGCATGTACCGTTCTAACCCATCAACTTTCGCAGACAGTTCTTCATTATCTTTTTGTAAATTGACCACCATATTTTCCAACGCACTGCATTTGTTTATAAGTTTTTCTATCTTGTTAAATCTGGATTATAGTTTGTTGACCACGTTATCGGCAAGCATTGCCACTAACACATCTAACACTTTACTATTAGCAAGGTGTTCCTCGATAACACTTTTTGTACAGTTTCTTATAACATTCTGTGTGAAGACCAAGCGCAAGAAAAATACTGGACCCCAATAACTCGATAAAGTTGCAAAGCCAATTGAAATGGCAAAGAATAGATAAAGAAACTGGTCCTAACAAAATTCCAACTGAAATTTTAAAACTCTTAGAGGGAACGGCAATTAAATTATTAGTACTGCTGTTCAATGTTATCTACGGTACAAGTGTCATCCTATTTGACTGGTTAAGATCAACGCATATACCTTTTAAATAAAGCAAGAACTGAAAAGTGTAGTAAAGTTTTACGAATTACACATCAAAGAATTTGTCTCAACATTGAAGAACATCTCGACGACAATTTTAACTCCAGAAGCGTTTGAAAACCACAAAGGCACGATTTAACATCTAAGTATTGGTGCCGTGATATGAACTGCGACGTCTTTCTGTGCTTTATAGATTTGGAGTGCAACATGAAAAAGTTATGCAAGTGCTAAAAACAACTTGTTAGATGACAATTACAACAATTAGACCACAATTAAACAAAATTTAGCGCCATTTTGTTTAAGTTCGGCCACCCTAAATTACTCCAATGGGTAACTACTCATATTATATTACCACAGAAGCAATATATTACAATTAATTTGGACTGAAAATGTAACGATGATAACTGGTGTTAGACTAACGAACCACTGCCAGTGCAATTGTGATCTACATAAAGATGCAAAAAAGAAAAGCTAAAGAACAGTATCATCAGATATCCTTAATCAGTTCGACTATATCGAAATATGGAATGCATATTACTATAATTAAATAGGCGCAGCATATTATTCCATACCTTAATAAAAATAAAGAGAAAAGAAGAGAAACAATAAAATTTAAACACTGGTTATCACTATTTTACTGACGGTTGTTTCAACCAAAAGGTTTTCTGCATTCCCGAATCTCTTTTTCCTTTTTTTTTCTTTCTTTACTCTGTTCATTACCTCTACATTTGTAGCTAGATCCAGCAGTCATAAAGGGTTTCATCCCATTTGAAAAGATAAAATTCGATTGTTGTTTAGTATAATTTTAGGCAAAAGTAAATAATTGATAAATTCATATCACTCCGCACGTATTAGTGAGATCTGAAGTCAGATGCTTAATACCCATTAGGTCTTGCGCTATAGTGTTCTAATATAATTGAATTAAGAATCCCTTTCGGGCTGCAACTTCTTAAATAATTAAGACGGTGCTGGTAGGGGTAAACAAGAATTTCTGAGTTAGACCGTATATACATTGACGTTACTTAGGGTACTGTTAAATTTTATATGTATGTGATTTCAATGTAAAGTAACTTATATGTATGTCAAATAGAACGACTTACATAATTTTACTATTGTCTGTTTTTATATTTTTCTCTTAATCAACTTCCAAAAAAGATTTTAAAGAAAGCAAACCCAGGTTTGATAGAAATCCCAGCTGACGCCGAGATTCCGGAGTAAATAAAACCTTTTAGTTGAAACATCTTAGACAATGATTCGGATTAACAACAAGTGCGCTCTTGAGAGCTGCTGTCAGTAAAATAGTGATAACCAATGCTTAAATTTTATTGTTTTTTTCTTTTCTTTTTATTTCTATTAAGGTATGGAATAATATGCTGCGCCTATTTAATTATAGTAATATACATTCCATATTTCGGTATATTCAAACTGATTAAAATTATCTGACGATACTGTTCTTTAGGTTTTCTTTTTTTGCATTTTTATGCAGATCACAATTGCACTGGCAGTGGTTCGTTAGTCTAACAACAGTTATCATCGTTACATTCTCAGTCCAAATTAAAGGTAATATATTGCTTCTGTGATTATACAGTGTGTCCCCGGATGGACCTAACTATACTTGTAAACTTCCTTATTTTGCATTTTAGGAAGAACAGTCATTCTTCATAAAAAGTTTTGCTTCATCTAGCAAGTCCGCAGCCACTACCAAAATTTTGAAATAACATACAGAGTGGTTAGAAAACGAGACAATGTGAAATTTGGTTAAGAATAAAGTACCTTTTATTTGAAAGGAAAGCATAAGTATTTACTGGGAAAAGATGTTTGAAATTTCAACAGAAGCTCACATATCTAATCTGAACGTTGTATCTCAAAGTTGATTTTTTTATTTTGTACGTAATAGTGAAATTTATACTAGTATAAATGTTGATAAAAAAATAAACTTTGAGATACAACGTTCACATTAGATATGTGAGCTTCTATTGAAATTTCAAACATCTTTTTCCAGTGATACTTATGCTTTCCTTTCAAATAAAGGGTACTTTATTCTTAACCAAATTTCACTTTGTCTCGTTTTCTAACCACCCTGTATGTTATTTTGAAATTTTGGTAGTGGCTGCGGACTTGCTAGATGAAGCAAAACTTTTTATGAAGAATGACTGTTCTTCCTAAAATGCAAAATAAGGAAGCTTACAAGTATAGTTAGGTCCATCCGGGGACACACTGTATATTATGCAGAGTTACCAATTGGAGTAACTTAGATCATATTAATAGAATTGAGCGCTACATTAAACATAAGCAATTCTTTCTGCTACTATAAAGAGTTATACTTAAAAAATTCTTCAAAGAAATTAAAAGAATAGTTAAAGCTAAATTCTTTAATTAAAAGCTGTTGAAATCTATCAAGTTACCAGATTCATCTAGTTCCTTCTAATCTATTTTTATTTTAAGCATTCTGTTCTCAAAAATGTGGCCAATTTAATTATGTCAAAAAGCGAACTATATTAGGATAATTTTTACACAATTACATTGTAAGACGCTAGATATCTTCCTGATGCTTTTAGATCACTGAGTTGACAAGCGAGTTTCTTTAACCAATAGAATAGCAAACATAATGAAAGAGTGTATCTTTCTTTGGCATTACTAAAGTTTGTCGTGTTCAACATTCGAAACAAAACATTTCTACATTTTGAAAATATATGTTATAGTAAAACGTGTAATCGGTTAAAATAATGACATGAAATAATTGACGAATAGCAACCTTCAAATACGAATAGATAGTCGGTGAATAGATATTGCTTTGCAGAGAGAAGAAGCAAACAAATGATCTAATGAGGTTGCTGACTTTGACCTGCAACTGCGATTAGCATTTGCATATGCATAAGCGATTAATTAAGAAACTAAAGCAATTGTGCTACTTTACTGCAAGTATTACAAGGTTAGCACATTGAATAAACTACCCCATTTAGTTTTTATTATGAACACAAGGGGATTCGTAAAATGCCAATGTTCCACATAATGTTTATAATATAAAATAAAAACTTAGCTTCTGTATAATACTTCAAATTGTGTTATCCGGGTTTTTATATTATTACAACTAATAAAATACAAAAGTCATTACTTTACAATTTGAATATCAAATGCTGGCCACAATCTACAAAAATTGCTTTTATATAAACTAAATATTTTTAGACATACCTGTATTCAATACTAAGTGGAACACAAGTCACCAAACCTGAAATTTCCAAAATTCTAACCAAAATTTAAAATAGGCAGTCCTGTAGCACTGATATGAGTCGAGTAACATAAGAAACAACATAGAGATGATTGTGAAATGTTTGCGCATTTTCCATATAAATTTCTGCAAGTATGAAGGCTACTTTCACACATACATTTGCAAACAATATTCATTGACTTTTAACTAAATAGTGTTAATTTGATGTAACATTTTCTAAAAATGTGTGAATTGCTGAACCTCTAATGTGCGTGAAATTAGCTTTGTCGACTCTATTAAACGTTTGTAGTTTATTATAAGGTACTCTGTTCTGCGTAGTATATACCTAGGTTGTGTATTTGTTTTTATGTATCTTTTCTTAGTGTGTTCTTGTTTATTTACAGAGTATATGTATTAAATGTAAATTGTCGGGCTTTTTATTGTCATTCATATTTACGTTGGTGAGTACAACATTTCAGGTGCTGGTCTTAAATAATATTAGTTTGGTCTCAAATAACATTAGCTTCCTTTAGCTGCACTGGGAATGAAAAAAGAGTCTCATAGATACCGACTGAATCAGCTAGCGAACCCAGGGCAAAGTAAAGTAATAATTCAGTAAGTGTAGGTAGGTAAAATATGGGCAGTGTTACAATATCCTACATCTATAGTAACTTAAAACGACTAGGAAAGCGATTCTCGAAGTTTCTAATTTTTAAAGACCCTATGTAATGGAAACATGTACATTTTCGAATACGAATATAAAGTACTGTATATTTCAATATTTAATGAGACATTAAATGCACTGCAAAGAAGACATTGTAACGTAATTTCGTAATAAAATCAGGAAAACAATTAATTACGTACATATTTTACAACCTAACGAACCCCTTCGGTTAAATTTATTTTCAATGTGCTGTTTTAATAAATATACTCGTATAAGATTCTATGCAATACATATAATTTCACGTGTGAAACAATATGCAGTTACGTGAATTCTAGAAGTAATATAAGCTGACCTGAAGAAAAACCTTCCTAGCGGGATCCCCCATTTCATATCCAGCAGACACATCAGGTGGAGTCCACATAAATTATACGAATTTGTCCTCGTACGCCAAGATACACATTTTGTTCAGTTTATCAAGAGCGACAGTCCTTTGAGCCTAGTATACCTCCTCCCACCCTACCAGTAAGCTTAATACAATACATGGTATGTTATGGGAAAAATTCTATATCCATTATGTTTCTGCAAATATTTTCCTCTTTAGCAGTGTAAAAAACCAAGGCAACTAATAAACTTAAAAATGTTAAAATATCAACAACTGTCAGCAACAAACTTCAAAGATGAGGCCTCACAGATCGAACCCGCTGGACTGTTACATTTTTAACCAACCCGTGGAACGGAAGGTTTGAATTTCTTCCTTGATTTTAAACAATTTACTGGTTAGAAGGGATTCACATTGCAATTTACAGTTTTCAACAAATTTACTGTAAATTGGTAAGTTTTTATTAAGCACAGTGATATGGTATAATAATATGTGTTTCTTTTATTTAACTGTCTAATTTGACATTATATCGCAGTATATGTTTGTTGTTTGTAATATGACCAAGGCGACTTGGTGTAATTAGTTGCACAAATCACTTAACTTTTATTGATAGCTTACTCACATGTTAGCTTTTGTCGCCGTTTACAGCGCTTCTGGTGTTTGGAATCGCAATTAAACCAACGAGCTGCAATTTTGAAATTTACAAGGAACAAATTCAAATAATTGTTGCTTATACTTAAAGCTATGCTCAAACTCAAAATCAGTACCCAATAAAGATTCAGATGTTTGGAATTGCTAGTGATAAGAAATAATGCCTAAATAATCATTAAAAATACAACCAATTATAAATAATTGAAAAAACATAAATATCGAAAAGTTTCTTAATGTATATAGGTTATATATTCGTATAAAGTCACAGGCTAAAAGTTAAATGTTATATGTTAAATAATGCTATCATATAATGGTCGTCTAGCGTTCCATCCCTGGGGCTGGTAAATATAGTAAAACGGTAAAGCATTTGCTTCACGAATACGCCGTGCAGTCTGCATATGATTGGCAGATCTACGTTGCAGATTAGGTGATTTAGATTATCCATAAATACCTTGTAACAGCAAAGCTTGATCTACAGCCATTAAATTTAAACACAATTAGAAACAAGTAGGTAAAAATCTAAAGCAATTTACATTATGCGAATGGTATAGGTACTTTCAAAACACAAGCTTTTCTTCAAATTATATTATATTGTTAATGTTTATGACAGCAGCACGTTGCGTTTGTCATATTATGTTTGTAATGGTGTGATCTGTGTTGTAACATTATAATGAAGATGATAAAATAAATAGCAATTACCACTACCTGCAAATATTCTTTTATTTAGGTCTAATTTCGACTGACTAAAAATACTTACTGGGTTCGTTAATTATTTATAAAGTAAACAGTATTGTGCCCTTTATTATACTTCATCCATCTGCAATTTAATCTTACAGAGTCTAGCTCGGTAGGCAAGATGACTCATATCTCACAGCTGGGTTCCTTGATACGTTAATATTAAACTCGTGTGATACGCCACTGGAATATAAATTTTACTCGAGCGCGCAAACGCTATTTCTGTCAAACTCCTAGCACAAATCGGTTTATTTTGGTTAGTGTTTCGTTTTTGTGATTTAAACTAGTAAAAGGTGTTTTATGAGCAATTTATCAGGTAAATTTTGAATTATCGCGCTCTTAGCGTCACTGATTCTCACTTGTTTGCAGGCAACAACCTCCATTTCGTTGTTACAACATTAAATTGTTTTTTTGGAGCGTCGCTATGGGATCAACATAACCTCAAACTTGATTATGGCAATTATTGGATATTTGATTTTTGATGGGTGCTTAACCCTGCCTGGGACTCGTTCATGAAGGTTTGCTCTAGTAGTCATGCGAATTTCCGGTTGCTAACACCGTTATTTTAGTTGAAAACTAACCTGACTTCATTCGGACCACAACTCCTGGTGATACCTGCCGGATGCGGGGTCCTGCGGTGCTGCTGGCGTTGTGGGGGCCTCCTATATGCTGTGCTGGTATGCTTCTGCTAAAATCTTGGGCTCAGGAACTCAAAATGTGCCCTGACTGATGTTCTGAAACTGCGTTGGCTTCCCCGATGTCCTCGGGATGTGGTTACAATGAAAAATTATTTTTGGTGAGGAAAAATGTTCCACACATTCTCGCAAGTGCACTGACAATTTCTTGATACAAAGGTATACTTTTTATTAGTATTATTATTGATTTACTAGGTAAAAACTGTAATTTTTGGAGAGCACATAAACTGCATGCCATTAATAATTTTTATTCAATTGTCTCCGCCCTGGTCGTTAATAACAATTGCCTATCTAAGTTATACAAAACGAAAATTGACCAAATACAATACAATAACTTCTTACACTAATATTTCTTATAACTAAAATGTTTTTCAAAAATACTATTTCTAAATTATTGTCCTTTCAATTCGGTTTTAAATTGTCTCATAGCGCCAGTACACTTTGCTTTATGTAAATTGTCCTTATCACTCACGTAATTACACTGACTTGTTTGTTCAATCACCAATTTTGTTTCACATCCTGCTCTGTTCATTTCTTGTAATTTTCTTAACTGTTCGCTTTTCTCCAAATTTTCGAATATTGCTGTCCCATAATTATAATTGCCCTGTTCTGTTTGGTTTATGCTCGTTGCAACGTATTATCATAATTCTACTTCTATTACCTTTATTTAAAATGCTCATAAACATATCCTATTTAATTATTCTGACATCTACTCTTCAATTAACACGCACATATTATAAACCTTTCTGTGACAGTTCTATTTATTTTGGTTCGGCTTTAATTTTGCACAAACCTCTTATTTTTGGCTAATTTATAATTATCGATTCCAATCTATGAAAAACGAGCCCTGCCCTTTGCCTTTATTTCTATTCAATTCAATTAAATACTACCAGCATTTCTTTGCAAATGCAATTACGGTTGAAATTTACGTTCAATCTTGCAATTGCATGAACTACCCCAACTCTGTGTTATCTGGCTTGCTTTATTTATTTTTTGTGCTGCAATCAGAGTTGAGTAGCGGGCTCAATACCATCTCAATATACACAATCGAAAACAAAATCAGCAAAAACTCAGTAAATAACTGTTTAGAATAGTGATGACGTTTAGCAGACTTCAGCAGGATTTCCGTCAAAAGTGACAGCCATAAAGAACCAACTAATAGAGAAGTTTCTTAAGCACACCTGCCAAATAATTGTTAGAGACTGGCCCATTCGTCGGAGGGCGCTAGTGTGGCCACTCCACAGGGTTGGTAGAACTGAGTAATTCGTATACTCAGTTCTACCAACCGTGCCACTTCGCTTTTTGAATAGTAAAGTCTACATACTACCATTTTTCATGACGTAATAATTTTCTCTCTTTATTTAACTATAATGAACTGAACAAAAAATGTTCGTTTTGGTCAAGTCGGTTATAAACATCGCTTAGTTTATAATGCAGTCAATGTGACATTTGTTCAAAATTACACTAAAAATGCGGGGCTATAATGAGCAACTCCAAAATCTGATTTAAAAAACCTCGAAGACTTCTTCGAAGAGGGGTTAAGCATGTCTTGGTATAAATAATGTCCTTTAGAACAATACTTATAGAAATGGTTTGATCGGAATGCAAACGAAAATATGATTAATTAATAACTTTCGCATATGCAAAAACAGAAAAAAAGTATTCGTCTTTGGAATCGTGTACTTTGTGATGACAATTTGCTGTATTTGCGTAATTCTTTTATTAAAACTATTGATTTTATTTGTGTTATACGTTCCACCATTTATTTATATTATTATTACATATTTGGGGGCGATCATTACAATATAGACTTTATTAATAATAAGACGCTCACAAAATTATTCTTCTTCGTGTCCCCATTTTGTTATTATATATTTGGGGTGTTTTTGCGATAGTTTATCCATATTCTAATTGTTTCTGCTTCTATGCATGTTCCTTGTTTCTTTTTCTATGCACTATTATCTTCCCACAGTATCCTTAGCCTGACTGTCTTCAGTTTTTCACTTATTTCCATAACCATCATTTTTCTGGGGATTATATCTTCTGACATTTTGATTATTAAGTGCCCATTATCAACTTGACTGCCTTTTTTCTATTTCGTTCACAAGTTACGCCGTGATATTTGACTTTTGCTTACTTCGCATTGCCCATGATTTGGCTGCATATGTAAGAATAGGTACAAATACGGTTTTGAAGATTCCTAGTTCTTACTTCCTTTTCATCTATTAGTGAGTTGAATATCATCGTAATTTTTTCAACACATGGTCTTGTTGTAGTTTTGCATTTGGCTCGGCTATGATTTACCGAAAGTATGTATAGATTTAGCGCACCTACTCTCATTTGTTAGGTATGTTATCTGTTATTTTTCGTGTCATTTTAATGTTTTTATTCAATTTTTACAGTTTAAAGCGACATTATTAACTCCATAACAACGTTCATAAACAGTCTATTATTCACAAGTGAAATAAAAGTGTTTTAATTCACTAGTGAATTAAAAAAATATTTACATTCAATTATTCTTTCTCTTTGTAGTGTGTAATATACATGGTGTTACAAAAGTAAAGCCCTCCACTTGGGGATATATTCAGGAAGATAAAATAAACCGATAATAAAGAGTGACAAAACTTCAGATTGTCCTTTACAGAGATATTGACCAACAAAGTATTAAAAATGTATGTTTAACAAAATCAAGTTTTCTTGATAATAAATACATTAAATGTTACATTATATGTTCAAATAAGCCACCTTTCACTTCGAGTTTTCAAGTTAAATCAAACACCAAAACTTTAAATAACCAAGAATTAAAAGCAAATAAAAATAAGCGCTAGTGTCACGCACTATATATTCAATATAGGAAACCAATACACATGTTAAAGAAATACAATAAAGTTGACACTAACAAACACTGAGTGATTTATTTCTTTCATGCAAAAATGTAAATAATGTATCAGGATTAAGCCGAAATCATCAAATGCAAAAGAATTTGGAAATCAAAACAACCTGGAAAATTACATTGTATGTAAATATTCCAATTACCAATGCATATACATAAACCCCAAGTTTACGTAAAGACCGGCAATAAGCCAATAGGTTATTTAAGCCTCCTTTACCTCCCAAGGCCTATTAGTGAAGAAACAATTGAATTTTGAAGTTTTTAAAATCAATTTAGTTTCTATTGTTTTATAACCTTGTTCTATAGATTTTTGGCTTACAATTTATAATCTTATATAAAATTTTCGTAAACCAGTGTTTTGGAGAAAACGGTAAGTGTTACTTCTGAGTTCTCACCATTTTAAATAATTAGTAGAATATGTGTCATGGTTTGACTCGTGTGTTTGTATAATGCATTCGCTATATTAATAATACGGTCGAACTTTCATATCTCCAGTTTTCTTCAGTCGATTTTTTATCTTGAATTTTTAAAAACATTTCTGCGCGAAGATCCCATTTTAGTCACAAACACCTAATACCATAGTGCAGTTAGTGTAAATAAATAATTAAAGGATTCCTGTCATAGAATTAGCTGAACTTAATAAAACCATTAAAAAAGAACTTCGCAGGGATAAGATGAGATATGACACTCAAAGAATACAAAATATAATAGAAAACAACAAGGGGATAAAGGCTATAAAAAATAGTTTAGGAAGAAAGGAAATACATAAACTTCAGAACAGGAACGGTGACATACTAACTAATAACAACGAAATAATGAATGAAATAGTGTACTACTATATAAATCACATATTGCTACGAAACCACGCAAACTGTATATATATCAGCCGTTCACGATCTTTTTAGGTCAGGTGAGGCTATGACCATCTAGTAATTTTGTTGGCAGAACCTCTGTTGCAACTAAACTCCCTAATGGAAATTGACACTTTTTGTGTTAGTTTAGGTTGTTTTCAGTTTAAGGTTATAGTTTCTGAATAGGTACATTGTTGCAGGATATTATCTAGTCTCCACATCGACTCGCGTTGGAAATGGAAATTTTTTGTTGTAACAAAATTATTTTGGGCATTTTGACTTTTCCTTTGACGGAAATTAAAATTATTTTTACACATTTGATAAATCATTTATTTTCTTACGAATATTAAAATAATAAATCTGGCAATGTGGTTGCAAGAAAATGTCGAACAGACACTGACACCGAATCAGTTAGTCCAACATGAAAAGAAAAAATCACAGCCAACTCTGTCCCAAAAAGGTCGTTAACGGCTTATACAAACCTGTATTAGTCCAAAGCCGAACCAAACAATCGTAAAGGAAATGAAAGTGAGAGAGTCATAAGGGACATAGAATCCGACGAAATCCCTGAAATAAAAATCAATGAACTTGACAGTAGCTTAAAATATCTGAAAAAGAATAAATTCCGGAACCAGATAATATATTAGCAAAGATGCTACAAGAAGGTGGAGTTGAGCTAAAAAGAGTATTGTGTCGGATATACAGTGTGGAAATAAAGTAACCGATAAATTGATTAACTTTGTGGTATTCATTTTTATGGAAAAATCTTGAAAAGGTATAGCGATTTTAATTATAGGACAAACACTACAACCCTCTTTATGTTGCTACGTCATTTGTTTTAAAAGTTATGACGTCATCGACTTTTTTTTAAATAACAACCTATATTTTTTATTATTTATTAAGGTTTTATATAATTGAAAACAACATAAAAAGTACTACCAAAATCAATAATAAAAAATACAGGATGTCATTTAAAAAAATCGATGACGTCATAACTTTAAAAATAAATGACGTGACAACATAAAGGTGATTGTACTGTAGGTTCTATTATTAAAATCGCTATACCCCTTCAAGATGTTTTCATAAAAATTAATATTAACAAAGTTTGAATTTATCTGTTTATTTCCACACTGTATAACCAGCGTCTGCAACAAGGAGAGATATCGAAAGAGTGGCAAACAGCAGAAGTCATTATAATAAACAAAATGCGAGATATTGGATAACTATAGGCCAGTAAACCTGCTGTCTCAATTGTACAAATTATTTACAAAAATAATAGCCAACAGGATATCTAGACAAGTCGAATTTTATCAACCTCGTGAAGAAGCTGGCTTTAGATCAGGATTTAACACTTGCAATTATCTACAAATACTAAGAGCAACAATTGAAAAGTGCAACGCAAATAATATAGAACTGTATATAGCCTTCATTGACTACGAGAATGCGTTCGACTTGTTGAAATCTGGGCAGTACTAAGGTCTCTTTCTAATTGCCGAACAGATAACTGATACAACGCATTAATTAAAAATATGTACACATCACAAATGTACATAAAGGTATTCGAAAATTCACAACAAATACTCATAAAAAGGGATGTACGCCAGGGTGACACCATATCACTCAAGTTGTTTATAATGGCTCTACAAGATGCTTTCTGCTAACTGGACTGGTGAAACAAGTGAGATTAATATTGGTGGCCAAAATCTCAATCACTTAAGGTTTGCAGATGATATAGTTCTGGTTAGTAAATCTTCTCCGGAGGAACTGCAAACGATGGTTGATGAACTAAACAACGTATCGAAAGAAATAGGAAAAATAAACATAACCAAAACAAAAACTATAACTAATACCAAAAACTACATTAATATCACATTGAATCAAAACAGCATAGAGCTCGTAGACAGTAACGTATATCTGGGACAAAAAATAACAACATCAAAAAACAATATAAATGAGAAAGTAACCAGAAGAATGAAATTAGCTTGGTCCTGAGCTGACAAGTGGACAAAACGCGTAATAGATTGGCGTCCAAGGGAAATTAAACGCAGTGTGCGAAGACCAAATACACGATGAAGGGACGATGTGGTAAAAATAGCAGTTATGAGATGGCAACAAATCGCATAAGACAAACATAAGTGGAACAACAAAGAGAAGGCCTGCATCAAGCAATGGATGAACATAGGCTTGTCGTGATCGTGACGCATTCTTTATTCTCATTGTTGCCATGAGTGGCGAAAACTCGATGCTAAATACTCTATCTTTGTCAGACAAAGTGCTCTTGATAAGGGCTAGGTTACTGTGTTAAGAAATGGAAGGGGGAATCCTACTTTACTGAACTATTTTTTATTTTTCTGTAACTTGCATTTTCTATTTCTTGATTTTTGCTCATTATACAATAGAAGTTCAACTTAAGAATATTCGACTATATTCTTACTGTAATACAGTTATACTTTTCACTAAATCAAAGGAATTATCTATATTCGAGCGGAGCTCTCCAGTAAAAAATTTGTAAAGTGCTTTACTCACAACTTCTCTCGCAAGTAGACTTTGTGACATTAAACAATTTTAAAAATCAAGGAAAGCTAGGGGTAAAAATATTTTAAGGTTCCTAATAATATTGAAACAATAAAAAAAACACTTGGTAATGCGAATTATATCAATTTTCAAATGGTAAAACAATACCGGTGGTAGGATTCGAACTTCACCGCCAGCGAATGCGATTTTAATGCTTGACAGTTGCCAGACCGTTTGTCGCATGCGGCCACACAGAACCCTTGGCCCTCTCTGCGATACAGCTACATTAAACACAAGGCACTTTTTCGTTGCTTCTTTGGATCTGTTTGGTCCCATTTCGTCGAAGATAAAACCTGACCTATGTGCAAATTAATACTTTTATCGATTTTTCAGTTAAAGGAAAAATAAACAACCTGAGCTATATGCAAAATACTACTTTCCATTAAGTAATCGTTCTTGAGTTAACGCCAAAATAGGCACAATTTTATTTTTTAAGGTGTTCACCCTGTACACACTCGTATTTTGCCAAATTTTTCTCGGTTTCATGCTAGGAAGGCATACAATCCGTATGAAAATATCGTCTTCCTTTAACAAATAGTTTTTGAATTATACCGTCAAGGGGCATGTAAACAGACAGACAGACAGACAGACAGACGGAATTGAGAAAACTTGTTTTTGTGATTTAGGGACCCTGAAACGTGAAGATCTGAGGAAATCTCGACAGCTGATTTTTTCGCAATTACAATACTTCATTCATCTTTAGACGCAACCTTTTTGTTAGAATATTTGTTTCTATTATGGCCGTTGTCTTTCGTCTGCCTTAAGTTTTCCTATTGATTGTTTGCTATTGTGTCATTCAATCTATTAATTTCTTCGTCTACATTTGTGATATTACCTGATAAAATAAATCCTCCGGCCGACTAATTTATTTGTGCCTTTACAGTGGCTTCTTTCATTTTTCTTATGTCACATACTATGCTGGTATTCTTTTTCTTTACTTTTTTACTTCCTTTTACAATAAAGGACGTATTAGACTCACCCCAATAATTCGAAATTGAGTTTTCAACAAATCTTCACGTTTTAGAATCCACTGATCCAAAAAACATGTTCTTGTTCATTGGTCTGTCTGTCTGTGTGAGAACAGAATATCTCAAAAACGAAAAGAGTTATGACGTTGAAACTTCATATATAAGTTTTATGTCCTACCAGTACATTAATTGAAATTAATGACTCTATTTTAAGGTATCTTAGATACAAAATAATGCTCCAGGGCAATTATTTTCTTCATAAGAACACTAGGGTTATTATGAAAAATTAACAGTATTTGTTTCTATGGATACAACTTGATTATGCACCACTGTCACAATGAAAATTAATGACAGCTCAGCTAATGTCACAAATCTAACTTAGATCAGCTAACTAGATCAATCTTAAATACTCTATCATAGTAATTATATGAATTGAATATGAATATGAATTAGGTAAGAAAATTGGTAGGACATAAAACCTTGAAGGCACCACGGGCATTATGAGCTAAGAGCCCGCGATTGTTGTACACACCTCGGGCCAAAGCCCTCGGTTAGTACACTAACAATCGTGGGCTCTTATTTTACTCATAATGCCCTTAGTACCTTAATAACTATTATGTACTATATCTCTCTCTGTTCTCGTTTTTGCCAGTCCAGCATTGTATGCTATGCATGGCAGTGTTTATTAATGTTTGTCACACTAAAGTCACTATCGGTTTAGACACCTTTGTTCACTGATATTTAGGATGACCGTTTAGAACTGGTTCGCGCAACCAATCTCGCACATATTATTAAGAATTGTTTGCTTACATCATAAGGTAATGGGTTATTAGAGATTATAACGTATTATTTTTAACCACCGTCGTCATTAATAAGGTGTACTGGGAAATTTAGTTTTAATCTGTTGTGTATTTGTTTTGTACCGCTTCTGTAGTATACTGCACCACTGCACTGGTCAATATTATTATAGAATTTCTTTGTTGTATTTGTTATGAATTCTTCTACTGTGGCCGTCTCAATCTCCCTATGTATTTGAGAGTTTCTAACAAACCACTCTGTATTGGTTATGATGCGTAACACCTTATTTTGTAGGACTTGTAGTTTATTTAAGTTAGTTTTAGAAGTTGCGCACCAGATACTGCAACCATGTGTGAAGATTGGTCTGATTAGCGACGTATATAAGAGGTGTCCACATTTTATTTTAAGTGGAGATCTTCTGTTCAATATAGGATAAAGCATGCCAAGTCCCGAGTGGTGTAGCTTGAACAAGCGTCCACGTTCGATCAGCAGAGTTAAGCAACGCTGTCTCTGGTCAGAACTTGGATGGGAGTTCCACGGCTGCATCTGTCGGCGCCTCGTGGTACGGCTATCACGGAAAAAATTGGTCCCGGCGGTCATACAACATCATGACAGTCGTTAGTGGGGTTGGAAGTCCTCATAACTGCACAGCGACGCCTATAATTGGCCTAACGGCTGTTGGCTGAGTGCGAATTAAATAAATAAATAAAGTCTGGCATAAGACTCAGACAATTTCTTATTAATATGATAACTCCAGCTTAGCTTCCGATCAATGTAAATTCCAAGGTACCGGGCAGCATTATCTTTAGTATTCCATGGTATAGAAATATTATTGATAATTATAATTGGTGGGTCTTGAGGTCTTTTAAGAGTAAAGATTTTGCATTCACATTTATCAGCGTTTATGTTAATGCATCAGTTGTGGAGCCATAGGCTTAGTTGATCGAGGCTTTTTTGAAGTTTACGAGCAGCTAGAATGATATCTGAATCTTGAGCAATTATAACTGCGTCATCAGCATACATGGCTATATCTGTGTTAGGTGTTTCTGGTACATCATACATAAATAGGTTGAAAAGAATAGGGCCTAATATGGATTCTTGCGGTATCCCAGCGTTAATGCTGCGAGCGGTTGAGTTGTGCGAGTTCATTCTAACTTGAAAGGTTCTGTATGTGAGAAATGATTTAATGATCAGTAACAAATAAGAGGGACTGTCCAGAGTCGGTCAAAAGCCTGGGCAACATCTATAAAGGCTATTAATGTGTGCATTTTGTTTTCGAACCCTAATTCAATTTTTTCAGTAATGCGCAGTATTTGGTGGTTTGTCGAGTGCGAGCCTCTAAATACAAATTGAAGTTGTGGTAGAACGTTGTTAACTTCTAAGAACTCTTTCAGTTGTGATTGAATGATTCTCTCAAGGAGTTTGGACACCATTGACAACAAGCTAATTGGGCGGTAATTTGCTGGGTTGTTAGGCTGTTTGCCAGGTTTATGAAACATCAGAATTATTGCTTGCTTCCATATAGTTGGGAAATATCCGTTTCGTAAACAAGCATTAAATATAGCTGTTAGAAACAATACTGATTTTTTAGATAAGTTTTTGAGGAGGACGTTAGGTATCAAGTCTTTCCCGGGTGCTTTTCTTAATTTAAGCGCTTTAATGTACTGTTTAACTTTTAATGGAGATACTGGAAATATTGGTTCTACGATGTTTGCTCTAATGTTACTTACTTCATGTTTTACGTGATCAATGTTTGTACTGTTATTGTATGAAGTGATAAATGTGTTTTCCAAATGCTGAGCAAATACTTCACATTAGTCGGCAGCATCTGTATACGTAGTGTCATTAATTCGAAGTGGTGGAATAATGCTAGGCTGTTTTAGGATCTTTCTAGTGGTCCTCCACATGTTTGAGTCCCCAGGGTTTAGAGATTCTATATAAAAATTGTAGGATGCTATTCTGTATTTGTCCAGTTCAATTTTTACTGTCCGAATCAATCCGTTAAGGCGAGTTTTGACTGCTGTGTCTCTAGTATTTTGCCACTATTGGCGTACAGTATGCTTTTCTTTAATAAGCTTTTGTATATGTACTGGTGGGTTATGGTCATTTAATGCCCTGTGTGGTCGGGTCGCTACTGTGGCTCCTTGGACTGCTACAGTGACCTCCTTCTCAAAGGATGCTATCGCTTTATTTATGTCCTCTTCATTGTTTAAAGTTGTTGGGCATGTAATCCGATTATCCATTATAGTTCGCAAATGTTCCCAATCAATTGGGTCTTTTATTAATTTAGGAAGTTTAGGGTAGTAGTGAGCAGCACAGTTTAAAGTGAACACGACAGGCGGATGGTCTGAATCAAGTTCTGTCATGACGGTCTGAGTTATAGGAAGAGTAAGGTTTTTGTGTAATATGATATCTAAAACATCTGGCAGTTGGTTATATCTGTAAGGGAAATATGTGTATTCACTGGGTGCGGATATTTGGATCGCTAATTGGGAGGTGATATTATTTAGTTTAATTCCATTTTGATTGTTTGTTCTACATCCCCAGTTTGTATGCTTGCAGTTAAGGTCACCAGCTAGGATTTTTGGAAGCGAGTCTGTAAAAATGTTATTTAGTTGGCTTACATTTAGCTTATTCCTTGGTGGTTTGTATGCAGAAATTATTTTAAGTGGAGAGTTATTTATCATATTTATTTTAACAGCTACAGCTTCTATAAGTTGGACATCTTCTAAGATGATAGAGCTTGCCACTAGGTTACGCTTATTAATAATTATTGCCGAGCCGCCCCAGCCTATTGCATTTTTCCGATCCTTTAGAAAAATATGGTATCCGGGTACAGTAAACCTTTCATTTTGAATTAAGTGTGTTTCGGTAATGCAGGCGATGTTAATACCGTGTCTGGCAATAAACGAAATAAATGCTGACCTCTGGGCTTTTAGTCCATTTGAGTTCCAGTTTAGGAGTGTTAACTGTTGGATTAGAAAATTATTATTTGCTGACATTTTGAAACAACATAGGAATGAGGGACATAATAAAGTTTTTTTTTTTCTTCAAACGGCAGTAAAATATGGCATTATACTGCTGGATTGATGATGCTAAATAGTCACTTTATTGCCAAGCGGCAGATAATATTATCTGCCGCTGACGAGCGGCAGATAAAGTTATTATCTGCCGCTGACAACTTTATCTGCCGTCAGCGGCAGATAATATTATCTGCCGCTGACGAGATCAAGTAATTTTCTTCGAATTTTGTTCACAAAGTTGTAAATAATTTGTTATAAAACGTTGAAGAAAAAATATTATATGTTATTCGGAGCAAAAGTATCTTTATGTGGCTCGGTTGTATAGTATTCCAACCAAAACTTGGAAGCTATTTAAAATGCAGTACACCATGAAAAGTGTAAGTCATGTCTAAGTTGGTTTCATACAATCAGTAAATAATATTCTAATGTCAATCAGCTTTCAAGTAATGATTGTTCATCTGCAAATTGTACATGTAACTGTTTTGTTAAGGCATTGTAACATTGTGCACGGTTTAAGTAGGTACTAGTTGAGTTTTAAAAACCGTATAGTAGCATAGAAAACATTGAAAAACGTATATGTCTTCCAAACTTCTCAATGCATCTGTCAAATTTGAAGGTTATTATCGAAGTGTCACTGAATGACAATCAAACAGTAATTTTATGAGTTAAATTACGAAGTGACTTACTGTTCTCAATGCTGGCCTAATTTTAAATAGCTTTCCAATTTCTGGTTGGAATACTATACTTATCTGCCTCGCAAGCTGGGCAGATAACCCGTCCAGCCTCGCCACATAAAATATAACTTTTGCTCCTAATAACATAATATACTATTACTAGCAGTCCAGTGAGACAAATGTATCATTTAATAAAACAAAAAAGACCGTCCCGGACGGACCAGCGTCCCGGACGGACGGAAATCACGTGATTTCTCGAAAACAGGAAGTGTCACGCGACGACTGAAATTCGGTTCCTGACCTGACATGACCATTCCAAACATATAACTTTAATAGCTTTCTTCTCTATCTCTTACGGTTTGGCTGCTGAAACAGCGTCCCAGACAGACACGTCTATTAGATAAAGGATTTGATCAAGATAAGGGGTTATTAATTCAAGAATAGTTTTGAAAATTTTTGATGTGTGGGAATCCGGATGAGTTACGTCAGTGTCAGTTACTTGGGAGTTCAATGTGTTAAGGTTGTTGGCTACAGTTTGTGCATAGGTGCGGTTGGAGGTAATGTTCCCGGTTATAATGGCATTAGGATTTAATGACCTCACCGTAGGGAATGACGATTTGTTGTTTAACTTCCTAATATATGAACAACCCCTGTAGTTGGCCGTATGTTCTCCGCCACTGTGGCTTGACTACATCTTTAAGTTTCTCGCATTTCGTGTAATGATGGTGCGCAGTACATTTAACACAGCGTGGCTGTAAGTGGCAGTAATTTTTTGTATGGCCAATTAGTTGACAGTTTGTACATTGCGGGGTGTCACTATTTTGGGTCGTGGTTTTGTTGTTACTACACAGTGTAATAATCTATTCAAATTGAGTATGTCTTTGGCTTTATCCGTTTTGTTCAGTTCAACAGCGATTAATGGCATTGGCATTTTTTGATGATTTAATAATCAAGTTGTTTTTACAACGGAGTAGCTAAGTTTAATTAGGACAGCATTGACTTGTTCTTCGGTGATGTATATTGGTACATTACGTATCATCGCAGATATATTAGCATTATCAGGGTTACGGTAAGTATAATAACTTACCTTTTGTTCATCTTGAGGCTTCTAAAGTCGTCGATGATTGTTAAGTTCAGTCGTAATTGATTACCTACCTTTGTAGGTGGTAGTAAAATCTTGCTTAACTTGTGTTTTAATATCTTGGACTATGTTTTGGTAATGTGTTCCGTTGGGTAGATATATAGAATTTTCGGTTTTACTGTATCACTATTGAGAACTTGGGTTTGTGAAGTATTTTCAAATATTTTCTCGGATGACAAAGATTAGAATCAGTTTTCCGCTACAAGAGAGTTTGTGTTAAAAAGATAGCGTCTACTTATGTCGCTATCTTGTGGCGATTCCAAAGGTCTCTTATTTTTATTTGTTTCAACATGTGGTATGTCCTGTTCTTCCATAGGTGTGGGATTTGTGATAGCATTAACGCCTTTATAAATCATGGTTGGTGGATTTAATTTAAATCCGCTTGATTCCGGCATGTTTGAGACAGCAGTAATTGTGTTATTAATATCACGGTTGTTGTTTAGATTGAAATATGTCCGTTATTTATTTATTTGGTTTAACCGCAATCGCCACTGCCGAACGGCGATTGCGGCGTATCGCGCACTAATATTTAACTGCTATTAGTTTAAGAGGTGTTACAGGTTAGTAATATAATTAGTGTCTTAAATAGTTGTGTATTTTAAGCACAAACGAGTTTAATAAGCACGAGAGAGCTCACATACGTCCGATCACAACTCTACCGCACGAGGGACTCCATGTACTTTCTAGATGCGACAGCAAGCGTTTGAAGAAAATCGCATAACCGGAACAGGTCTTCTCAATTTCGTCTGTTTGTCTGTTGGTGGTATAACTCAAAAACTATTTGTTGGCAGGCGTTCTTCGGGCTGCGGGCAGAGCATTGAAATGCATTCGCTGTCTCGTTCGAATCCCATAGCTGGCAATTTTTTTATTTGGAATTGATTTAATTCGAATTTTCAAGTGTTTCCTTTTATTATTTTAGTATTATTACGAAGGTGAATATACTTCTAGTATCCTTTGATATTTTAAAATGTCTAGGGCCGGTTGCAGAAAGCAATGTTAAGTCTGGTGTTAGCTAACATCGCGTCAAACTTTGATTTTTTAAGTGGATTACTTTGTATTTTTTATGATTTTCGAAATCTACGAGTCAAATTACACATAATAATATTTCCAAATTTAAATTTTTTTTATCAAAAAAATACTTTTTCAATTTTTATTTTTTACCATAAAGAGCCTTGATTTGGAAAAATCTATTCTTATTGACTCTAGCAAATTTTAATAATAGTTATTTTATCAACAGGGTCAATCACAAGCCTTTAATAAAAGAATTTAAATTTCTAAACTCGCTTTTTAGGAAAAAGTCACTTTTTTTAATAGTACCTACTACGGGCCATCTTGCCATAAGATAGAAAATGTAATTACCACTCTAAAGATATGCATCATGCACTACTTTATTTATGAATTAATTTTTTAATGTTTTTATGTAATAACTAATAATACAAATACCTTAGAAAATTTGGGAACGCCTTTGTATGTAATTTGAGTCGTAGATTCCGAAAAACATGAAACTTTGGTGAGTTGTTGTGCGCACGCGCGCGAAGGTTTTCGGCGTATGAGTGCAGAATTGAATCGAATCAAATACAAATAGCGACATTTCAATTTATGTGTGACATAACAAGTGGTGTTGATTGTGAAATTTCAATTGCCGGTCGACATTAGATAATAGATATCACAAGCATTTTCTTTGGTTTTTTCAAGTGAATTTGTAATAGTCGTCACAAAGCATTACTTTTGCTGTCAAATCAATTATGCCACGCCCAAAAAAACTTTTGAACAACCATTTTGCACTAGGCGGGGCTGGGGTTGAGATAATTCGATAAGTTGTATTTATGGTCCGATTTGGTTCATATTCAGAATATATGTTAGAGACATGGAAAAAACTATTTTTACAAAAAAATGAACCCCGTAGGTGGCGCTTTTTTAGCAGCTTTTTATAATCCACTCCTGGATATAGGCCTCCTCTAATTTTCTCCACTGCTCTCTGTCCTGCGTCAACTAATACGATGTTTTCCATGCTTCTTTTATATTCTTTTGCCAACGTCTCGGTGGCCTCCCTATGCTCTGCTTGTGTATGAGCGGCCTCCATTGTAGTATGCGATTAACCACCAAGATATTTCTGGGCGTTTGACTTAGCGGGCCCAACTCGGCAGCTTAGCTGCGATACAATACCACAGCGAACGAAGTATTGATCGTCTGATTAGAAGCCAGCAGATCACTTAATTTAATATTCAAAGATCGAGGTAATTCAGAACCCATACATGCATTACTTAACTAATAACTGTTCAACCTAGTTGAATGCAATAATTTTCGAGGGGGCACTGAATGCAAAATCAAGGTAAGTCAATCTTCTGAGCTGATTAAAACGTTATCGAACAGTGCGCCTGTGGTAGCGGCTGGAATTACTAGACACTTCTGCTGCGAATAGCGACAGCATATATTATATAGCTACGGTTACGGCAAAAAAAAACTTCCACCATTTTGACATTCTATGCCATTTTCATAAATTTTGATAAATCAGGCTTTTACTTGACAGTACCTTGACAATTTTAATTCGTAATATGTCATTTTTAATTGTTATGTTTCTTAGGTGATTTAATACCAATTCACAATAGAGTAAAGTACTGCCCGGTTTTATTTGGCCGTAACTGTACATTACATTTTAAAATCTGATAAATTGTTAAAGATTGGGGACATTGAGCTTGGATGGCTCGTGTAAATCTTTTGATGCCGATGCAAATGGATATGCCCGAGCTGAAGCTGTATCCATGGTTTACTTACAACAAGCCAAGAATGCTAAGCGAATTTATGCCCAAGTAAGTTCGTCTTGTACAAGTAAGCAACCTAACGTTTTGTACTTTTTCTTCTAAGGTCATCTATGTTAAAACCAACTGTGATGGGTATAAAGAGCAAGGCATCACATATCCATCCGGTTCAATGCAAAAACAGCTCTTGGAAGATCTCTATCGAGAATGTAATATTGATCCAACAAGTATTGACTTCCTTGAAACTACGTGCAATAGTAAATAATTGAGTATGCCCTACCGAGCATCTATTCCATACTATTCAGGTACTAAGGTTGGAGATCCTGAGGAACTTGTGGCCATGGATGAAGTCATCTGTAAATCCGCAGCACTCCCCTTCACATTGGATCCATTAAGTCCAATGTTGGACACACAGGCTGCTCACTTGTAAAAGTAAGCAAATTACAATAGCTATCAGATGCAATGAGAACCCTATACAAGACTATCGTGTGCTTACAGGTTTTGGTTGGTATGGAAAATAATTGTCTTTTGCCCAATATTAGTTATAAACGGCCCAGAGAGGGTGCAGAAACGTTGGAGAAGGGCAGAATGATAGTTGTTACTGAAACAACTTCGTGGACCAGCAATGGTTCAGGACTAGCGGGTAACTATTTAAAAGAAAAATACCAATAACCATCTAAACACATCATAATAAATTTTAAGTTTTGCTCCTTCTTCCACCATGTCAATCACTACTCATTGGCTACAATATTGGCCACTATCACTTTATTGACACCTTCCCTGAAGAAAGCTTTAGATAATAAACCAAACCATTCGCGTGGGTTTATTTAGCCACTAAATTCTTTGTCTGTCCTGGTCACGCCTGACGCAGGGCTTTTCCTACATGATGATGTGGAGGAGGCCAAACTTATCTAGGTGTCGCATCACATGCCCAAAGTACGCAAGCTTTCTGGGCTTGGTTGTGATGATGATCTTATCTTTCCATATAGTCGTCATAACGTATTTATTACTAACATGCTCCATCCAACTGATTCGCAACACCTTTCGGTGTGGATTCCCTAAGAGTACACGTTCCGATTCCGTCTCGGAGAACTGGGAAAATGTAGAGTACCTGTATATAAAAGAGTTGTTACATGTAGGGTGGCTTGTTTTGGATCCACAAACCATGAAGTACCTGATTTTTGCCAATTTTAAATTTTATGCATACTTCTTTCAACTAAAACAAATAAAATATATTTTTGCTACATCACATGGTCCTTGATTTGTAGATCCAATGGCTCAACAGTACATATAGGAACTCTAGGAAAACGTAACGGCGGGGATTGCGCAGATCTCACTTTCTCAATTTTCTGCCTTCTCAACCGTAGATCTGAGGTGCGTCCTCTTGTCGATCCTCTGGAGTTCTTCTGTTCCCACTATTACGCTTCTATCTGCGAGTAGGTTCTTAGTCTCTACCATATACTTAGTCTTTTTGACGTTCAATCATAACCCATACGCCTCACATGTGATCAGAGCGCAATCTAGAAGTCGGTGCAGTCTCTCCTCGCTGTCGGTGAGCAGAACGGTGTCATCTGCATAACGAATGTTGTTGACCAGCACTCCGTTAATGCGTCTTAGAAAGTGTTCTTGCAAATGTTGTCAGGGTAGCAGTTGAAGATTAAGGGAAATAATGTACATCCAATTTACTATGAAGCGTAAATCTTTGTCGTCTATGCTCATCGGCATCAGAACTGCGGTCATCTTTCCACGCCAAATCGTATAAAATGCCAAATAATGTACCAGAGCCTAAATACTAAAAAGAGCTTTTAAAGCACCAAGTCCGTTGCCAAAACCCAATTGCGGATCATCGATGCAGTTCTTGATCCGCTCATATATCCTAGTGTGGAGAGAGAATAGAAAACGACCTTTAATGGAAAGTTTGCGGTAGTAGTCTCTACACTTTTTCGTACTCGGTTTCTTAGGAAAAGTCACAAACGTTGTTGTATCCAGATTGATGGTATGTTGCTGCTGTTGTACATTTCGCTAATCAAACAGGAGAGATCCAAGAGCCCCTTGTCTTCTAGCAGTTTTAGCACTTTCACGAGGACTCGATGTGGACCTGTTGCTTTTCCGCTCTTTGCTTTCTTAATCGCATTCTCTACCTTTTCTTTGGGGATATCCGTAGCTTCTTAGATACCGTGGTTGCTATGTCGTGCGCCTTAGAAAAGATCTTTCATGTATCGCTTTCCGATTTCCAGTTACTGACTCGGATTAATAATGAGATTCCCAGTATGATCGACACGTTTTCCGGGCCTCCTTTCCGTCTACACTCCTGAAATCTTCTTTACTTTCTTGTGGAGGTGTAAAGTACCGTGTGTTATAAACGGAATTCTAATTACGACATAGCTACAACGAGAAATTTATAATTACAACATAAAACGGGTTATCACCTTACTGTCATGGTTGTAAAACGACAAATCGAGAAAATATAGCTGTCGTTTGATCCAACTACGTTACGATGTACTGTAACAAAGTTTTGCCGGCTAGTCTCGCCGGGACGCACGTGGTTCACGTTTGTAATTGTTAATTAGCTACGATCTGTTAATTTATAAAGATGTTTATTGCTCTGAGCGCCACCACCTTCAGCTGTTCTTCCTTATAAAACAAAGATCGCCCTGAAGTCGAAAGAAGGCAATGTCGGGTGCACTGACCGTGGTGTATGCGACGTCAAGCACGCTCCGAACTTACCTTATTCAGTCGTTGCCACCAAAAATCTTTTACACAAAAAATGCAATAGAGTGGGGGGGTCGCATGCAACGGCCATCAGATAGAACTGTTTTGACCTCACTATCGGCTCTGTGCCGTGTCTTTCAAGGCCCGTCACTCTTAGCTATTTAAGCGGCACTTTCCACACAACGAAATCAGGACGGGCGTAAATATTATAACGCAGTACAATTCACTGTCACTAGCTGCCAGGGAAGGTTGAAAGCTGCGGAGCAAAAGAAGCGTTCGTACCGGAAGAAAACTGGTAAAAAACCTGACGGATCCTAGAAATAGAGACTGCGGTGTGGGCGTAAGGGGACGAGAATTCCGGCAACCACACTCCCTATTTGACCGTTGCTGACCTGGTTCTAGTTAGTTCCGTATGAAGCAATATGAAGATTTCTTCTCCGAAATTAAACCCGTAGCGGCCTCGACTCAGTTGCTCCTCCACAATGCGACCCGACACTTCACTCACTAACTTGTTGCAATGGGGAAAAAAGCAAAAATTACTACACAAACGAAAGAGCACAGTACAGTACAAATAGAAATGGAGTGCAAATAACACCACCCAAGGCTGCGAGATGAGTTCGACATTACAGCTGCCAACCGCCTTCAAGGTTTGAAGATGACTGACTTCAAAAATCCGGTAGCTCAACGGATCTCGCACATCGCTCGCCATCTCTTTTTCACAAACTTACGTTCCACTTGCAAAGTTGCACAATATTTTGCTAGAAGCGGATGTGCGAAACGTCACGCAAGTTAAAAGCTACGCTCAGATCGACAGGTACGTCAAGAGCTGCAACCGACAATTTAGCGTCGAAGAACTAACTTCATACTATAAGTAATTAATTCCCAAACGTAATGCAGAATGACCTCTGTTGTTTAGTCGCCAAAACACTAAGTAATATTTCCACGAAGTAAGACAGTAAAATAGAAATAATAAACTAGAGCTCGCATTTGAAGAACTCTGCAAGATTACGAAAGAGAAGCGGAAGATATCTCTAGGTATTCCATAAATGACTGAATTTTGCAAAAGGCGCCAAAATTTTTATTTGTTCCTCACTTGTAAACATCAATTTATCATGTCAAAGGCGATCTTTCTAGTCTCCGATGAATTGAAGGCCCGCTCACAGGCAATGCTGTTTTACCGCCTGAAAAAACATTAGTTCATGTAAGTGCATATTTCTAACATCACAAGCACCTTCTAGTGACTGCAACTGGACGTATTAATAGCGATGTTATCACTCGCGATCGTATGGAGCAATACAATGTACAGGGATTTGAATTTCTGGAAGAGATTCAACGTAAGTACTTTGTATTTACATTGCTACTCACTCTAAATAATCACTGCATTATTTTATTAGTTCTTACATTAAAATATATCAAACTTCAACGTAACACGAGCTGTAACAATTTAAACTCCCTTCCTTATACAAAAGAGGCCATGACAAGAACGTTGTTTTATTATGTTTCCTGCAAATGTAGCTGCTACTTCCCCCATTGGCCAACTGTTTCTGGTAAAGGTGTGGCCACAAATGACTATAATGTCTCCAAGCTTGACCTCTGGAACTCGCTGTTACAATTTCTTCCTCGTTTGTTACGGGTAAAAGCGGTAATTTAAATCAATCATTGAATACAGCCAACGATAATTACTATATAAAATAAAACAGTCTGCAACAATTATTATTAGTTACTCCAGCTAGCTTCACAGTCGAGAAGGGCGATTTGAGTTAACTGAAATGTGTTTGTGCCTTATCCCAAGACGATTGTACATACTTCGAGAATGCTAAATTAGGGCGCAACAAGGTTATCATATCAAAGTTCAGGAGCTGAGGATGTCTCTAAGCTCAAAGAAATATTAAGGGAGTCGCAGAAAGATGGTGATCTAGATATAGTTTCACTTGCCTTGTCCTTCAGCTGTTACCTTTACTGTAAAAATACGTTCTGCATATGTATCTGCCTTATAACAGGATGATAGAAGAAACACAAAATAATATATAAAGAAGGAACACACCAGAATACACGAAATTCTGATACAAGAATATAAAGTTTAATTTTCTCTAGGTGGCGTCATGCAAATACAATCTATGGAATCATTTATTTTAAATATGTAAACAAAGGCCAATAAGGCATTCCGATTCCCTAAATGGTAGTAGTAATAACAGTACACAAATTTAAGCGCTAACAAAGTGACAATGACTTCAGTAAGGAAGGCAATAAGTCGACGGCACAAATCACAAAATATATGCAACAGTCCCTTTAATGAAGATGGTAAACATCATGCATAAGTCACCCAAACATTTTAACATAGCACATAGCGAAAATGCAAAACTTTGTTACAATACCTATAACTATGAGGCAAAGCAATGTCCAGAAAGCGTCCACCAGGTGTGCGACAGAGCTTCCAAGAGGGCGGCGTCAAGTCCAGGTCAGAGAAAGATAGCCCGAGGTGGAGAAAAGATAACTGGTGCGTGATGTGTAGCAGGAAAGCTGGCGGTTATGAATGTAACCAGCATCCAGGGAAAAACTTCGCAGACATGTGATATTTCAATGCAATATAATATCGATCTTTGGGGGTTGACGATAAAGACGGTTCTGCAAGCCAGCCTCAAGAGTGATATACGGAAATGGTTAAATGCGGAGTAATTACAAAATACATAAAAAACTGTGCGTATAAATAGAACGAATACAGACATTGGGTAATAGGTGCGATTCTCAACACAATAATGGTATTTAGTGTACAGTACGGTTCGATCGAGAAGGAACGGAGAATTATTTCAGTCCAAGTAGGAATTTCGTAAGATCCGGACCTGTACAAACATTAATATTGTAGCGGACCAAGCCCACCGTAACTAGGAAAAACCTTAGTGTTTTAATGCGGGTGGCGTAAACACACAAAATTAATGCCAATTCCAGCCTGATGTTATCACAGGTAGATAAAACTGGCCAATGCAAGCGTCTTATCTGGAAGCTCGAGGCGGAGTAAATTCAATGATTAGGCAATTCTACCTACCTGTGCGACGGCAGGTCGAAGCGTTCAAGCCTTATTTCTAGGCATTAACTACCGAACCTGGACGCCACATTACAACTAGCAACGACGGATTCGTTAGGGTACAAAGTTGCAGTTACTTGTGAAAATGGGCTTTCGGAAAAGTAAAGCGAGGAATTTGTCAAAACACAGAGCCGGGATTCACTTGGATGGACGCCGGCTCAGTGAGAGCATCAAACTGAGGATTGCGGAGAATAATACGGAGCGGTAAGCGTCTAAACTTCCGCATAAAATCAGGTAGAAAGTAGCAAACTAGTAATTAAAACTTGCTGCAAGTAAGCTACATGATTATAGTGTAATTTCGTACAAATACATTATAATTTTAGGACATTTTGATGACCTAATTAGCTGAGAACATCACAAAGAGCGATTGAAAGGGCTATGTTTCTAAGCATAAGGGACCGCATACGAAACGAAGAAAACGAATGTAGAGGATGTAATACAACGAATTGCGAACTTGAAATGGAATTGGGTAAGGCACATAGCAAGAGAAAAAAAAACGATAGGTGGACTAAACGCATCATGTAGTGGAGACCAAGATCACAAGAGAAGCGGGGAGTGTCCACGTAGATGTTGGATAGACAATATAGAGCAAACGCATGGCAGAAACTGGCATCAGCTGGCACTGAATAGGTCTGACTGGAAAGAAAGTGGGCGAAGAGAAGTTGCCGAAGAAGAAGACATAATTAGAAGCTCACAAAATGTTGAAGGCTGTAATTTTTAATTAGATAACCTCACAAAGGTAAACTAATACTGTTCATCATATAGTATTAGTTTTATAATTATCAAGATATTCAATCAATTTGATACAAAAATGTCTTTTTTCGTAACTGTTTATACAGATAGTGAACGCTGCCCTTAATAAAGAAAAATGTGGTTAGTATATGAATAGGACTGCAAACTAATTGCAGGTAATTACACGATTTCACCCTCGTTCACTGGATATCCCAAAACCTCTTTCTTGTGGCTGGTTTAGAAGCATGAAAAGTTGTAAAGGGACTCGAAGGAATCTTACTAATAAGTGTTACGGTTATTTTGTAGCTTCCCCTATATTAGTAAAAATTTGCTAGTTGAATTTTATTTCTGAGTATTAACCCGTGGTTTCATTTGGTAATTTTGCATGCATTAGTATAGACCTAGCTAGTTGTACGTTCGTTTTTAAACATTTTATTATAATTAATAGGTGGTTTCGTATGCAACTCCCCTGGTAATCAACTAGATTTCATTATTTAAATTTATTCTGTTCCAATTCTACAAATATTGACGCCTGGTGGTTAGGCAACCATACGAGCATTTATTATAAATAAATTCTCTGGCCTGATTTGTTGCAAGAGCAATGTTGTTATCTCTTGAAGCAGTGCAATTTTTCATGAGGTTTTTTGTGGATCCTTTTGTCTATGTTTTGGAAAGTTTTTGATAACTTGTAACTTGTGGAACTTTTGGTGGATTTCTGACATTCTTTTCCTTTTAAAATGTCGTGCAAGCTGTTTGTGCTCCAGCAGTTTGGTGCTTCGAAGAGCCCTTTGGCTTGGCTTATATCCGATAGTTTTATGGAGGATCTAGAAGCACATATGCCTGTTATGACGTTTGTAATTATTAGTTTTGGTTGATGTACTTACACCGATTTTGCCACTGCGGATTTATTGGGGCCAGCACTTTCTAGCACACCCACTCTGGCTATTCTCCAGCAATAGGTAAGCTAACGATAGCCCTGGATCTTTAATCGAGAGCTCACTTGGAAATTTTTGTACGTTTTTCGAATACTCCCGTTGGGATTAATCTTTCGTTGGGATCTATTTATGCTGAGATTCAATTACTGCTGAGACCCGGCTATGTGTTCCTGTAATTTGACGTATTGCAATTGGATTTTGCAATTTACCTGGCACGGTTCCCGCTAGGCAATAGGAGCTCGCCCAGTGCATACCTGTCACCCTCTCGCAGCTTCCCCGGCTCCCAAAGCAAGGCCACCTGCGTTGCTTGAACTGCTGCCGGAAGCCAGCGCACTCGGCCATCCATCTCGGAAGCCCCAGGTGCAAGACTGCAATGAAACATGCGGAATAATTAGACTTGGGTGTGTACCTTTCGCACAGTTATAGGGCATGCTATACCAATCGTCCAGCTCGTGTACTTTTTTTATTAGGCGAACCTTTCGCATAGACATTGTCAGGGAATGTTATACAGCTCTACCCACTTTATATAGTTTTAGATTAGATTCGGGGCTGGCTGTATCATTTGTGCTCGTCCTTTACTGAAATAGTACTGTTTGTAGTTATCTCGGCTCACCTTAGTTATGCTAAATTATTATCTCGGGGTGTCGGTATCGTGTGTGCTAATTGTTACTCTAGCAGACTTGCTTCGAGGACCCTCTGTAGAGCCGGTGGCTCCGCTAAAATGTATAATCGGGCTCCTACAAAATTTTGCAGATTAATACACTCAAGTTTTGCTTTAGACGTTTAGACTATGAGACATTATAGTAGGATGTACGCACTTACCTACGGCACGTATTAGTTGTGTCTCGCGGCTTTTTCACAGCATCTTGGGCTCCAATTTGGCACAAGTACGCTATACTTCGAATCGAGGTTAAAATTTCGTGACAGCCGTCGTATTACGCATGAAGTTGGCGCTTTATTTCGCTTGTGGTCAATGACCCGGCGTCGGCAACTTATTGCTTAGAATACTAGCTTCCGTGAACTAGATACGTAATTTCTTTCTTTCCCTCGCTTATATACTTGTGTTAGGAGCGTATTCAAGCCGTTTGGTTTTTTTTGTCATTCACAAACCGAATTATGTCTTTACAATAAGGAATTACCACGAATTTATATGGCCATATAACTCCTGGTGTTTCGCACCTTAGAAATTCTTGGGTATCATAATTAAGCCATTTCGAGCTGACACTCGGGGCTAGACGTCAGCTGTAGGCTTGCAATGCTCTGCCCTGCAGCGTTCCGCCACATTGGACGCTGGCAGATTAATGGCTTATGCTATTAATTTACTGCTAATTATATTTTTTGTCTTTATTGTTCGCAGAACCCCCTTCAAGCCATAGTTTTTTTTATGATTATACCTGAGCCTGCTCGGTTACTTATATAAGTATTTTGCTGCTATTGCTTATACGGCGCCCACCTAATGTATATATATAATAATAATAATAATAATGCATTTATTTCCACACGTAGCAACAGTACAGAAAACCAAAAAAAGAAACAAGTTAGTTGGGGAAACCATTGGGTAGCAGTTCAGCAGCAGTGAACACTGCGTTTGGTCTTCCACTGTACCCAGCAAATAAAAATGAGGTTTATTAAATATAGAATAAATGCCTAATAACTAATAATATTAATACATTACAAAATAACTAACACTAATAATTCTGTGACAAATCAACACATAAAATCGATACACAAGTGATGCCTATAACTATTCTGACGGTTCAGCAAATGCAGACGCAATTTGGCCTTGAATGAAACCAATGGATAATTTTTAATATTTTGGGGGATGCTATTGTATACCTTCGCAATTTGATACGAGAAACCCCTTTCAAACAGGGCAGTGCGATGTAGTGGTGGAGTAATAGTAAATTTATGTCGTAAATTTAAATTATGGACATCTGTCCTATAGGAAATTTTGTTATACAAATAAGCAGGACATTTATCTGTAATTACTTTATGGTAAAGACAAGCAGCTTGCAAAGATCGTCTATTGTGCATATTCAGCCAATTCGATTCTTTAAGTTTATGAGATATGCGATCGTACTTTTTAACACCATGAATCAGTCGCAGACATGAGTTTTGTACTCTTTGAATTCTGCTAGCCGCATCAACCGTGATGCTGGGGCCGTAAACCTGAGAGCAATAAGAAAAGTGCGATAGCACTAATGCTTCACAAAGCATGGACTTAATTTTAGGCGACAAATAAGATCTGTGTGGATAAAGACAGTGTGAACGTTGCCGGGTGCGGACGTGTGTGAGTACTCGTCCAAATCCACAGTGTTAATCTTTGGGCAAGTATTGCCCATTGGGAAATGAAAAACAACCATGGCGGGAAATTGTGGAAAGTGTTTTTCTGAACTAAAAAGAACGGACAAAATATTGCCATGTGCTGGCATGTGCGACAAAAACTACCATTCAAAATGTGTGAACATTGGCAGTGACGATTATGCGTACATTACGAGCAAAAAGTGGATCGGTTGGTTTTGTGAGCAGTGCGCCGATAAGAAAAATCAGAATATACGGAGTGTACTAGAGAAATTGAAGGAAGCTTGGAACAGCGTATCTGGAAGATTAAGTGAACAGAACGAGAAACTGAAGGATCAATCACAAAAATTAGTTGAGTTACAGGGAATTATAAATTCGCGCAACGAACAAATACAAACCAGCATTCAACAAGTAATCGAAAAACAAGATACGGCGGAAATGAGTTATGCTGAAAAACTTAAAATTAAGAAACACGATCCAGTTGTCTTAATAAAGCCGAAGAATCAGGAACAGACAAGTACGGACACGAAAAAGGAAATAAAAAAATCCATTGATCCTACTGACTTAGAATTCTCAGGACTTCGACATGTTAGCAAAGGTGGCATTGTAATAGAGTGTAAAAATAGAGAGGCAATGAACAAAGTACAAGAAAAGGTAGCAAACAAACTTGGAGAAAATTATGAAGTAACCATTCCGAAAAAAAGATTACCCAGGATCAAAATAGTTGGACTAAGCGAAAAATTGTCATTTGAAGCCATAGAAGATAAAATAAGAAGTCAAAATAATTATTTAGATGTGCAAGAAGCTGACTTTAAAGTAGTACATATTAAAGAAAATAAAAGTAAAGCTGGAAGAAAATATTATACGGTGTATGCAGAAGTTAATGCAATGGCGTACAGGTTAATGATGAGAGAAGAAAAATTAAATATTAGTTGGGATAGATGCAGAATTTACGATGCTGTAGAGGTCACCAGGTGTTTTTCGTGCAGTGGATTTAATCACAAAGCCAGCGAATGTAAGTCAAATAAAGCTTGCCCAAAATGTTCAGGGTCACATCTATTGAGTGAATGTCGAGCGACAGATAATGACCTAAAATGTGTAAACTGTGCACATGCTGTGGAAAAATTGAGAATGAAATTAGACACAAATCATCCAGCGCGGAGTACCGACTGTGCAGTTTATAAACGTAAATTGGAACAAGCCAGAAGCAAAATTATGAAGTAACCATTCCGAAAAAAAGATTACCCAGGATCAAAATAGTTGGACTAAGCGAAAAATTGTCATTTGAAGCCATAGAAGATAAAATAAGAAGTCAAAATAATTATTTAGATGTGCAAGAAGCTGACTTTAAAGTAGTACATATTAAAGAAAATAAAAGTAAAGCTGGAAGAAAATATTATACGGTGTATGCAGAAGTTAATGCAATGGCGTACAGGTTAATGATGAGAGAAGAAAAATTAAATATTAGTTGGGATAGATGCAGAATTTACGATGCTGTAGAGGTCACCAGGTGTTTTTCGTGCAGTGGATTTAATCACAAAGCCAGCGAATGTAAGTCAAATAAAGCTTGCCCAAAATGTTCAGGGTCACATCTATTGAGTGAATGTCGAGCGACAGATAATGACCTAAAATGTGTAAACTGTGCACATGCTGTGGAAAAATTGAGAATGAAATTAGACACAAATCATCCAGCGCGGAGTACCGACTGTGCAGTTTATAAACGTAAATTGGAACAAGCCAGAAGCAAAATTGATTTTTTAGAGTAGGCGAAAGAAGTTCTGAAATCATATATATTAATTCCCAAAGTATGTTAAAACATATAGAAGAATTGGAAATTTTAATCTTATGGAGGCGCCCAGCGTTGCTATTCTTAAGTGAAGCTCGCATTACAGATGAAATAGAGGATTGTGAAATACAGTTTCCAGGATATAGTACAATAAGGTGTAATTCTACAAGTCGAAAGACCGGGGCCGTAGTTATAGTGTTGAAAAACAATATCGAATTTAGGGTAATATCGAATATCACATATAACAAGAACTTATGGCTACTTTCAATCTATATATCAAAAGGGTTTCATCAAGGTATGTACACGGTAGTGTACCACTCTCCGAGCTCAAGCGATGGTGAATTTTTAATGAAATTTGAAGAATGGTGCGACGAATATGTAGCAGACCGCAGCCAACATTTAATTTTAGGTGATTTTAATATTGACATGTCCAAGGACACTTTCTATGCGAAACGTTTAACAAATCTAATTCAACATCTAGGTATGAAACAATTAGTTCGCGATTGTACACGGGTGACTGCAACTTCGAACACA
>OW679203.1:69686883-69856524 GCA_940337035.1 Agriotes lineatus
CTACATTTTTGTTTCAAACTTTTTTTTATAATCCCAACAGTTACTGATATAAATAGGAAAACGTGTTTGCAATGGCGGCCATTTTTTTTTCCCACAGCATTCAAACGCACCATTTTCAAGAGTGCCACCATCGAAATTATGTTTCTCCAAGGTCAGATGAAGAGATTGAGACTACTTCCACACTTGCATCATCAAGGAGCACACGGGGGCTTGTTTTTGTACATTTTACAGGGGACTATAGTGAGGAAATCTGGCGGAGCACAATTACCAAATGTGAAATTAATCGTCCTGGAAACATGTCCTTCAGAATAGTGATAGTTTGAGTTGGCATTTTCCATCAGGTCCTAAATATTTTCAATCACATTTTTCATGTACTTGGAACTTACTTTAAAAAAACGAATTAACATATTACATAACAACTGAATCATCCCTAAGATCACAACCTTTATTCTCGGTCCCAAACAAGTCCATCTGCCACTCCCTATTCCAAAATTCTAAAAATGTGCAAATCTACACATTCATATTCACTTCTCCATATTACAACTCCAAGTGCCAGACCTACACCCGCTTTCATGTCCATTCCTAACTCATTCATTCCAATTTCACATTAACACCACTCAAATTGCAGTCCAAGTACAACTTGAAATTTCTACATCCGAGAAAGTGTCAACTCAAACATGCTCTACCAACAGTCACTATCATTGTCATCTTCCCACATTGAGCTGCTATTTTGCATAATCAGCTGCCTGGCTCTTTCTAAGTGATCATCTCATTTTTTACAGGTCAACTTTCTATTTACTTTTGACACAGCCTCTGCACTTGAATGCAAATGTAGTATTAATGAACTAGCAAATATAGACAAGAGTGGCTGTTCCGAGGTTGTAATACAAATATCAAATTAATAATATTAGTTACCAAAGCACAGAACCGTCGCATATTATTTGTTTCCAAAATTTAAAAAAAATATTTCCTACAGAAATTATTTCCTTTTGGCGAGTAATTTGCAAGAAACCGTTGATAGACACTTTGAAGGGTTATCAAAAGAATTGTTTTTGAAGGAATTGCATTGTTCTTTCAGGTGTTTCCTTTATTAGTAGAGTACATATAAATCTCTACTCGCACAAAAAAGTATAGTGTCAACTACTTACAAAGGCGACCTAACGTAAAGGTAAAGGTTCAATGCAATTTCAATTCCCCGAACTGGGGGCGGGCTACTATAAGGACCTTGCGTCCATCCTCATCCAAGAACGGGAATTTTAGGATGAATGAGAGAACGGCCAGGAAACGTAGAGTAGTGACCCGACAGCATATGCGACCCGACATTCGCCTCAGAGAAGATACTGTTGACTCAGGCACACCACCTGAAATCTTAAATCAGAACAAACAGCCACGAGAATCGAACTCACGTCCTACGAAATACTAAGCAGGCGTGTTAAGCAATAAACCAGAGAACTCGCTAAAGGCGATCTAATTATTCAACGAAGTGTAAATACATCAGAGCTTTATGCTTTGATGCTGCATTAACATTAAAGCGTTAGTACTTTTGTAAGTTCCAAATCACCTCATACAGTCGTAATTGAATTTGCCTTCTAGTTAGCCGTTAACAATGTATTTTTTCAATAGACAACAGCAATAACTCGACCTGTTCATTAAAAGCATTTGGGATAAACCGGGATGCTGGAGTAAGCAAGTGGCATCTTATCCTACTTTAAGTTTGAAATTACCGAATGCTAGATTTTTTTCTCTAAAGAAATATCTCGGTTATATTAAACTACATGAGCTTGACGTTACACGAAACTTGTATTTGAGAAAACCGTGACCAAACTACTGAATACTTGCATGTTACTCAAATGAATCGTATATAAGCAAAACTAATACGGTGAACTTTAAACTTCTGAGACCTGCGTCGAGTTTACTTATGAAGTTTCCTCTTAATTAACTTCAGGAGTAGACTATTATGTTATTTACTACAATGCTAACCTTAAAAATAAGTTGAGTAAGAAATGATTTACAATCAGGAATGCATACTGTTGCATCAGTTAATTACGAGTAAGAAGAATAGCAAAGGCAGTGGACTGCTCAGCCGTAGCTGGTCGTGGGTTAAAGGTTAGACTCTAATATAGTAACTGTAAAAAATATGGGGGCCCAGCAGCAACTAACCCAGGAACTTCGCTAAACGGAAAAGGTATACCTCGAAAAGGCGCTACTAAAGCAATCCCCTAAATAAGGAAAGGACGACAAGGGCACATAAATAAAATCTAAAGCATAAATACGGGGCAGTATAATTACGTATTTTAAAAAGTACTCCGTGGTACAAATACAAAAGCATAATAAAGCCAGGTTGACACAGTGCAACTCAAACCAAGCACAAAAGTAAACGGGTCGTTTAGAAAGTCATATACCGGGTGATAATAAGACCAGTGCCATGCCTCTATCTCCTTTACTTATGAATTAATTTATATAAAATTTGATGCGAAGATAATTTCGGATTGAGACGCAAATGTAATCAAAATGGTCTATATCCGGTTTCACTGGAAATGACACTAACTTTGCTTTTTATGTTTGATGTTTTCCGGAATCTTTTAAACATTTAATTAATTAATTATTTTTTAGTTTTAGATAAAGATAAAGCAGTACATGATGCATATCGTTAGATTGGTAATTAAATCTCATGGCAAGATGACCCTTAGTAGGTGCCATTTAAGAAAGTGACATTTTCTTTTAAAAAATGTTTAGCAAACGTCATTATTTCATTTCAGGTTGGTTGCTGACTATAAAATAGCTATTACTGTGAGCTGATAGAGTCACTTAGAATTAATTTTCCCGTCACGACCTTCTATGGTAAAAAATTAAAAAAATTCTCGTAGATTCCGATAAACATCTGTACCATAAAATCGGTGATTTCTTTCTTTGTATGTATGTATCTTTGTTCGCTATCTCCTCGAAAGATACAGGACTGAATAAATTGTATAATAGCTTAAAATGTTTGTAATTTTTAGACTTAGATCGTAGGTCCGTTTTTATTTCCAAAAAAATACGAAAAAGTAAAGTAAAATTAAATTACGATCGGTTGAAACAAATTCGGTTGAAACAGCTGATGTGGTACGTTCAAAATAAACTCTTTAGCGCAGATTTCGACGTCAAATTTAAAAGAATAATTAAATCGTGTAATTTCAATATTCATCTATCAACATTTGTGTATGTATAATTGGTAAGGTTGTATGTGTTTTTGATTGTGACATGCACTGTTTCCCATCGAAGCTTAGCTCGGGTGATGCGCTAGTAAATATATACAATTTAAAAAATCAAGTGCAGAATTTTAACTATAACAATCGGTCAATCAGAAATTATGTCTCGTATCTTCGCATAAAATTTTATCCACGTCGATTCATAAATAAAGACAGAAACATGGCCCTGGTCTCATTGTCACCCGATATATTAATTAAAGGTTATTAATACTTAGGGAAAGCTAATGGTACAAATTGAAGGTAGTATGAGCCATTCGCATTTACGGAAATGTTACTCGGTACTCTACAATGAGGTCACGATATTGGTCCTACAGGCGCCAAGTACTTGGTTCAGACTAGACACCGGAAACAAGACTTGAAATGTGTTAGTAATTAATTCAAATCATTATCAACTTCATTTCAACGGAGAAAGAGAATTATTTTCGCGATATATTACAAATATGGGAATAATTGAGCTTAATTCAACCGAGCTAGTCGGTCACAAACTTGAAGTAAAAACCCAAACATTGAATTTCAAAAAGTAAGTTAAAGCTTGCGAAATTGGTTTACATAAAATCTGTAAAGAGGTTTACATGGAACTTCTCTCGCGGGAATTTGATCGAATTGCAAATAAAAAAATGTAGTTCGCTAGAATTCTAACACCGCGCTCTCAGGCGAATATTTCGAGACCAGTTTCTTGTCCGCCGCTAGAATGACTGAGCCACGGGCGAGCCCGAATTGGCGTCCTTTAGACGAGGGAAGTATTGTACTTACGAAAAGATCACCTTCCGATATTTCTTCAGATCTGCACGTTTCAGGATCCCTAGATGACGGAAAACAGGTTTTCTTAACTCCGTCCGTCTGTCTGTCTGTCTGTCCGTCTGTTGTCTGTCTGTCTGTTGTAAAAATATAATTTATAATATATTTAATTGAAATAAAAACTATGGATATGGTACATGAGACGCATTCAATTCAATGGCGCCCCAAAGCTAATTTGACAGATTGTTGTAAACAGTAAGTGTAATTAAATTTCAAAATCGTCTTACATAGGTAAGTTACTATAATATATTTATTTATTTAAGTAACAAGCAAATCAGCTATTTGACGGATCCTTTAACATTAACACGAACCACTGACAAGTCGCAAAGTATTCTATTTTTCAGTCCAATTCTTATGCAGCATGGGGAATAGGATATATAAAAGCAGACCTTCTGTTGCTGGTCACCAAGCAGAAAGTAGGTGTCTCAGAGGCTGGCTGTAACCATAACGCCAAGATTCCGGAAAACCAGAAGAGGTATCTACAGGTGGAAACGCGACTATTTTATATTACACCCTTAGCTGCCAGTAATGTATCTCGACGATAGAGCCTCAAAAGTGGACTGATATAAAGCCTTTTGCAGGAATGGAATCCAAATACACAAATCGTCCAAAGCAAGAAGGGGCGTTATTCTATACGACAAAAAGTTTGCGCTCGTAACTGCTAGGAGCTGTAAATTGCAGCGCTTAAAATCGAAACAATAATATAAAAGAAAGTTAGGGCCTATCGATGAGATGTGCTGCTCCGTTTCAATAAATCGTGATATACTCTGCGTCCCGGAAAATGTCTGTTTTTGAGAAATTATCTAAGAATACTTCTTTTACAAACATCATCCATTTTCCACAAAATTCTTTTGTCAAAGTGATTGCAATTAGATAATCCCAAATTAATGGAACATCTATTTTACATAGCAACCACCAACCTTTCTAAGTCAGCACAAATTGGCACATGGTAGAAAAGATCAGCACCCGGCCAACATTTTTCGAAAACCTTAAAAATTCAGGATAGGCAACCACAATACTTTGAAACTTGAAATGTTGTATAAAATAGCTAAAAATTAATGAGCAAAAATATCCACAGCAATATACTTATTTTTAATTATATAAAAAGTACTATATTGGTTTATTAGTGGTAAGGCTATAAATTACCTACATTTTTGTAAATAACTTTCGACATGTAACAATACTTGATAATTTAAACGTCATTTAGATAAAACAAATACAACTACGTTGTTACTTTATATGTATATCAGCATTTCTTAAATTACTCCTTTATCGAGTCAAACTTACAAGTATGCCTTTGGTTGGTATGACTAGATTGTCCATACACAGGACACTTTTATTGCTATAAGCAAGGAATTCATTCTATAGAACGAATAAGATTACAATACACTTTATTTCATGTTAGATGTTCTGCATTTCTTAGTTTAGTAATAATTGGCGTGATCTCTGGTAAAATTTTGCTTAGGCTTAGACTATCAAGCAGAGAGCAAATAGTTCTGCATAATGGTTCCTATTCTTTCGCCTGTGTCGCTTCGTATAGGGTTGCTGTTGTTACGCACGATCGAAGTTGGAAGATATTTCTATAACTTGGAATCCTTATTATAATAACTAGTTATGCCAATAAATATAAGAGAATACAGACAAATTTTAAACAAAAGATTTATATAGGAAAGTTAAACAATTAATAGGACATTTGAACCCAGGAATTGGGCAACAGAGGATGAAGAAGGAAAATCATTAAGAACATCGACAAAGTAATAAATAAATGGAAAAGCAAATGATACCACCCACCTATGAAATGAAACCGAAAATACTAAAAAGCGAAATAAAAAAAGCTATTGAATTTTTTTTAAATTGCTAAAGCTCCAGGGCCAGATTCAGTCACAGCAGAAGCAATAAAGGCTACAAAATAGCATGAGATCGCTAAATGTCTCGGCGAAGCATAGTCTTCCGGCCAAAATATGCCATACGAACATACATACATAGTTTCATTGACAGAATAAACGGAGTTAATAAAGTGTTATCTACAATCTATGGTCGCCAACACAAACGGACCCGAAGAAGAACCCAAGAGACGCCGAGGAATGGGAAGATCTGTCGTGAACCATTTAGAGACAGGCCAAGATATGACTACACCGACTAAAATAAGACTGGGGAAAACCTTGGTATTCTCACTTGCCACCTACGGGGCAGAGACTTGGACTATAAATATGAACATGAGAAAACCAATAAATGCTTTTAAATTATAATTCTGGGGAAAGATGTTGAAAATATAGTGGACATAGTACCAAACTAACCAGTCAGTAATAATTATTTTTATTATACATTTTTCCGGATCAGCTATTCAAGGGCTATACACAGAACTATTCATTATGCATTTTCACTTGTCACTGTAATCGCATTGGGAAGTCATTTCACTGAATAACTTCAATTACTAATTTCTTGTTCAGATCTTGACAATATATCTTGCAGTAGTTTGCGTTTGAGTCGCTGGTGGATTGATTTTTCTCCTGTTCCATAGTGGGTAGCGCCAGGGCATTCACTGAGTTTATCGTGGAAGGTCCTAATGTATTTTTTGATAAAATGTTCAATTGTAGGCCAATTATAGGCGTCGCTGTACATTTTATGGGGACTTCCAACCCCACTAACGACTGTCATGATGTTATTATGACATCCGGGCCCAACTATTTCCGTGACAGCCGTATCACGAGGCGCCGAGAGAAGCAGCCGTGGAACTCCCATCCAAGTTCTGACCAGAAAGAGCGTTGCTTAACTCTGCTGATCGAACGTGGACGCTTGTTCAAGCTACACCACCCGGGACCTTTGTAATTCTTTATGTATTTGAACGTTACGTACAAACCATGGTGAGTTAGTGGCTATTCGTAAAATTTTATTTTGAAAGACTTGCAGCTTTTTTATCGTTGTTTTGGTGGCAGCACCCCATACAGGGCATGCATAGGTCATGATTGGTCGTAGCAATAATTTTGCGGTTTATTATCGGATATAACTGTGATAACCTTGCATTAGGTTCATCCAGTTTCTTGTTTAAATGTAGCCGCCAAGTTAGACGTCTATCAAGATAGACTCCTAGGTACTTTATTTCTTGATCAGGACTATTCCATGATACGGATTGGTCATTTATTACTAAGTTGTTTGGAGTAGCCGGTCTTCGTAAAATAAAAATTTTTGCTTCGCATTTTGAAGGATTGAGGTTTACTTTCCATTTCGTGAGCCAGTCATTTAGTTCGTTTAAGTTTTCTTGGAGTTGTTGGGCAGGTACATCAGTGTTCTGACTTTGAGTGACGATTGCAGTGTCATCCGCATACATTGCCATGGCAAAATTGGGCAGGTGTGGGATGTCATGCATGAACTCATTATACAGGATTGGTTCCAAAATAGATCCTTGCGGTATTCCACCCAACATATCTTTGGTTATTTAGACAGCAGCGTTAATTCTGACTTAAAACTTTTTATCTTCTAGGAAAGATTTTTATTATTAGCAGGAGATAGTGCGGTAAATCAAGATTAATCAGTTTGTACAACAGTCCATCAAACCAGACCGTATCAAAAGCTTTTACTATGTCGAGAAAAGCTCAAATCCTCTTTCAATGGTTTCAGTTATCCTTAGTAATTGGTAATTGGATAAATGTTTCTGTCGAAAACCAAACTGAAAAGCTGGAATTGCATTTTTCATTTAAAGTTCTATGTTTAGTCTTTTAAGTATAGCTTTCTCACCTGCCACCTACGGGGCAGAGGCTTGGACTATGAACATGAGAAGACAAATAAATGCTTTTAAATTATAATGCTGGGGAAGGATGTTCAAAATATAGTGGACATAGTACCAAACTAACCAGTCAGTAATAAATGAAATACACGTTCCGAATTCATTATCGAAAATACTAGTAGGGCAGCTTATCATGAAAATGTGGACAAAAGCACCAATTATTTCCCAGGTGGCTTCTAAATCACTTAGGATCACAAATTTGGTATTTAAATATACACATTTGGGGTCAGGGAATACAACTACACAATTTCTAAATGTATCAGAATATATATTTTCTCACTAAATGTACCGATTACAAACTATTCACCAATTAACTGTTTTGTCCGGTATGTCCACATTTTCAATAGTAATGTATTAAGTGCATAGTGACTTGCCGATAATGCTGGTCAGATTGCACGACCTCTGGATTGTTTAGAAAATACGCCCGACAGCGAAGCACTGTATAGTGCTTACTGTTGACACGGACGTAGTTGTAATCTTCATTGGCAAGTTCCATCACCGGATTACCTTGTGTGCAGATGTAAAGATTTGTGTTGCTTTTAGTACAGGCAAAACATTTACTTATATTAACATAAAACGAGAAGCTAGGTATAGAGAAATCCCAAGCCCTCCCTGTATTCCGGAGTCTCACGGGATGTGATACTACATCATCATTTTTTGGACGAGGTTATGAAATCTGCATGAGAGAGATGGAATTGTTATCCTCAAGTGACACATACGCACTACTCCAACACTCCAAGAGGGCTGAATATCAGGCAGGAGTATGATGTACCAGTGAGCACAGTCAACAGCATGCTCCTAATCCAGAAAACTGAAGCTGGACTCAGAAAGTAGACAGTGCATCATGGGTTCCTGTATAGAACATATTACCTATTGCTTCAAATGCCCTTTTCTATGTGAAGACTTTAAAGATTTATAATTGGAAAAAATAATATAAAATCTTAATTATTTCTTTAGATTTTTTATTATTTAGCGAAAAGTAATATGTTTCCATAATTTTTACGTTTTTTATGCAAGCCGTTTTTTAAGAGAAATATTTTTCAATTCTAATTAATATCTATTTAAATGGCTTCTAGAAACTCCAATCAAGCCCTGTTAATGAATTACTGTTACAAAAATCTTGTAAATGTTCTTTATAGAACATGTAAATTGGATAAAGGAAAATCTCCTTATTTAGACAATTGTAAAAGAACATTTACAGAATTTTTGTAACAGTAATTCATTGACAGGGTTAGATTAGAGTTTCTAGAAGCCACTTAAATAGATATTAATTAGAACTGAAAAATATGTCTCCTAAAACGCATTTTGCATAAAAAACGTAAAAGTTATGCAAACTACTTTTCGGTAAATAATAAACAATCTAAAGAAGTAGTTAACACTTTAAATAATTTTTTCCAATTGTGTCTTTACAAAATAAAAAATTGAAAAATAAATTTTCAGCTAAAGTTAAAAAATTAGGTGTTCTCTGGCCTTGAGATTGTTCAGTTTGCTAAAAATAATACACTCTAAAGAACTCATTAAAATGTTACTTAATTTCTGAAAAATATCACTTTTGGATTTTGACAATTTCGAAAAACTCCATTTTCTAAATAAGTAAACATCACTCATCGGTATATATGATAGGGGGTAAATAGGTTTTTAGACGAGCACAAATTATTGACGTAAACAGTCTTTCTGAAAAATAAATTTTTTTTTCATATTATGCCGACTTTTTGGCCGTCACAGTATAATAGTAAATAAATATATAGTCTGATACATTTAAAAATTATGTAGTTGTATTCCCTGGCCCTAAATATGTATATTTAGACACCAAGTTTGTGATCCTAAGTGATTTAGAAGCCGAGATATTGATAATATACTTATATATTAAAATGGCCGCTATAAAATCCAAGATGGAGGACGAAAGAATCGGTTCCTATCAAAAATTGAAAGCTAAGTACCTAAGTAGTACCTGGAAAAAACAGATGATTTTGTCAGGTGTTTCCACATCAACGCAAAATTCGACCTTAAGCTGTCCCACTATAATAAATGGCAACATTTTAAAATCTAGGGGCACATCGCAAGAGAAAATTTGAAAAAACAATAATTAAATAAAAAGAAGGGAAAGCGATAGAAAGAGAGATCACCTAGGAGATGATCGGAACAAGTAAAGGTGCTCAAGAAGCGGTTTTTAAACGATTGCATGAAAATAGCACAAGACAGGAAATAATGGGAAAACGTCATAGATGCATCCCAAAACATGAGATCGTAACTTCCTTTTGTAGAAATTTTTACCGGGAAGAAGAGAAAAAGAAGAATTATAACAGTTCTTTTATAATCGATCGTGTGTAGAAAACGTTTTTAAAATTTCTCAGTTTAAAATTTGCAAATCCTTTATTCAGCGAAATTTCTCAATAGAAAGTACGATAAAAAATTATTTTTATCTAGTTCGACTATGGAATAGTTTCTAGTGTATGAACGTAACTACGTATTAAGGAACGCGATCGAGAGAGAGAGATCACCTAGGAGATGATTGGACCAAGTAAAGGTGCTCAAGAAGCAGTTTTTAAACGATTGCATGAAAATAGCACAAGACAGAAAAGAATGGGAAAACGTCACAGATGCATCCCGAAACATGAGATCGTAACTTCCTTTTGTAGAAATTTTTACCGGGGAAGAAGAGAAAACGAAGAATTATAACAGTTCTTTTATAATCGATCGTGTGTAGAAAAGGTTTTTAAAATTTCTCAGTTTAAAATTTACAAATCCTTTATTCAACAGTAAAATCCCAAGTGCATTAAAATAGCCGATTAAAATTTGACGTTTCTGTCAGAATGTTTTGCTAAGAAATTTGTCAAGTAAATTTGTCGCTCAACAAGAATCCCGAGTGCGCAGCACGAGGGATTTTGAAGCGGAAGATTTACGAGATACATTTCTTCAGAGCAAATCATTTTGACAGAAAATCGTCAAAATTTATTCAGGCTAGTTTACATGCACGCGGGATGTTCGGCGTGATTATTTCCTGAATAAATAGTTAATTCAGTTGGTGAAGCACTTTTAATAATCATGTTAAAATTATGCACAAACGATTAAATTTTGACATAAATGTAACCGCGGTTAAATTTTGCCGTTTGCATTTTAGTCATTATTAAACTGACAGAAACCATGGTGATTACGCATTATTATGGATATGAAGGAAATAATCAGCGAAATTTCTCAATATAAAGTACGATAATAGCTATTTATGCAACAAGTCCTAAAAGTCGACGTTTATGCACAAGACATGAAAATTATGAAACGAAGCCGAAGGCTGAGTTTCATAACATGTCTCGTGCATAAACGACTTTTAGCACGCGTTGCATACAATATTTTATCTACGACCTTAATTTTACCGTTATAAATCCATAAATATCGATTTAACAAAGGTTTGCATCTGCGAGACTTTTAATTTATGTCATAACAAACAGTAGGCCACGCCGCGCAGGCGATTGTTTGCCACGCCAGTACTGTCAAGGTGAGTTACGAAATGTAATTATTGATACTCCACATCTAACTGCATTCATTACATAATGCTTTAATTATTTCAAAAACACTTTACCTGTAACGCAAGAAGCAACTAGAATAGCTTTACAACTTCACTTCCAGTTCGAAATTGTAGTTTTATAACTTCGATTCACTTTTAGCCCATGTGCTAAAAGTAAACAGCTGATTTCTTTAACCACGGTAAACTATAAAACGTCACTTTTAGTGAAACAAGCTAGCGCTAAAAGACCTACTTTTAGTAGTGGTCGTAGATAAATAATTATTTTTATCTAGTTCGACAATGGAATTAAATAGTTTCTAGTGTATGAACGTAACTACGTATTAAGGAACGCGATCGAGAGAGAGATCACCTAGGAGATGATCGGACCAAGTAAAGGTGCTCAAGAAGCGGTTTTTAAACGATTGCATGAAAATAGCACAAGACAGGAAAGAATGGGAAAACGTCATAGATGCATCCCGAAACATGAGATCGTAACTTCCTTTTGTAGAAATTTTTACCAGGGAAGAAGAGCAAAAGAAGAATTATGACAGTTCTTTTATAATCGATCGTGTGTAGAACAGGTTTTTAAAATTTCTCAGTTTAAAATTTACAAATCCTTTATTCAGCGAAATGTCTCAATATAAAGTACGATAAAAAATTATTTTTATATAGTTCGACTATGGAATAGTTTCTAGTGTATGAACGTAACTACGTATTAAGGAACGCGATCAAGAGAGAGATCACCTAGGAGATGATCGGACCAAGTAAAGGTGCTCAAGAAGCGGTTTTTAAACGATTGCATGAAAATAGCACAAGGCAGGAAAGAATGGGAAAACGTCATAGATGCATCCCGAAACATGAGATCGTAACTTCCTTTTGTAGAAATTTTTACCAGGGAAGAAGAGCAAAAGAAAAATTATAACAGTTCTTTTATAATCGATCGTGTGTAGAACAGGTTTTTAAAATTTCTCAGTTTAAAATTTACAAATCCTTTATTCAGCGAAATGTCTCAATATAAAGTACGATAAAAAATTATTTTTATATAGTTCGACTATGGAATAGTTTCTAGTGTATGAACGTAACTACGTATTAAGGAACGCGATCAAGAGAGAGATCACCTAGGAGATGATCGGACCAAGTAAAGGTGCTCAAGAAGCGGTTTTTAAACGATTGCATGAAAATAGCACAAGGCAGGAAAGAATGGGAAAACGTCATAGATGCATCCCGAAACATGAGATCCTAACTTTCTTTTGTAGAAATTTTTACCGGGGAAGAAGAGAAAAAGAAGAATTATAACAGTTCTTTTATAATCGATCGTGTGTAGAAAAGGTTTTTAAAATTTCTTAGTTTAAAATTTACAAATCCTTTATTCAGCGAAATGTCTCAATATAAAGTACGATAAAAAATTATTTTTATATAGTTCGACTATGGAATAGTTTCTAGTGTATGAACGTAACTACGTATTAAGGATCGCGATCAAGAGAGAGATCACCTAGGAGATGATCGGACCAAGTAAAGGTGCTCAAGATCGGTTTTTAAACGATTGCATGAAAATAGCACAAGGCAGGAAAGAATGGGAAAACGTCATAGATGCATCCCGAAACATGAGATCGTAACTTTCTTTTGTAGAAATTTTTACCGGGGAAGAAGAGAAAAAGAAGAATTATAACAGTTCTTTTATAATCGATCGTGTGTAGAAAAGGTTTTTAAAATTTCTCAGTTTAAAATTTACAAATCCTTTATTCAGCGAAATTTCTCAATATAAAGTACGATAAAAAAATATTTTTATATAGTTCGACTATGGAATAGTTTCTAGTGTATGAACGTAACTACGTATTAAGGAACGCGATCGAGAGAGAGATCACCTAGGAGATGATCGGACCAAGTAAAGGTGCTCAAGAAGCGGTTTTTAAACGATTGCATGAAAATAGCACAAGACAGGAAAGAATGGGAAAACGTCATAGATGCATCCCGAAACATGAGATCGTAACTTCCTTTTGTAGAAATTTTTACCAGGGAAGAAGAGCAAAAGAAGAATTATAACAGTTCTTTTATAATCGATCGTGTGTAGAAAAGGTTTTTAAAATTTCTTAGTTTAAAATTTACAAATCCTTTATTCAGCGAAATGTCTCAATATAAAGTACGATAAAAAATTATTTTTATATAGTTCGACTATGGAATAGTTTCTAGTGTATGAACGTAACTACGTATTAAGGATCGCGATCAAGAGAGAGATCACCTAGGAGATGATCGGACCAAGTAAAGGTGCTCAAGATCGGTTTTTAAACGATTGCATGAAAATAGCACAAGGCAGGAAAGAATGGGAAAACGTCATAGATGCATCCCGAAACATGAGATCGTAACTTTCTTTTGTAGAAATTTTTACCGGGGAAGAAGAGCAAAAGAAGAATTATAACAGTTCCTTTATAATCGATCGTGTGTAGAAAAGGTTTTTAAAATTTCTTAGTTTAAAATTTACAAATCCTTTATTCAGCGAAATGTCTCAATATAAAGTACGATAAAAAATTATTTTTATATAGTTCGACTATGGAATAGTTTCTAGTGTATGAACGTAACTACGTATTAAGGATCGCGATCAAGAGAGAGATCACCTAGGAGATGATCGGACCAAGTAAAGGTGCTCAAGATCGGTTTTTAAACGATTGCATGAAAATAGCACAAGGCAGGAAAGAATGGGAAAACGTCATAGATGCATCCCGAAACATGAGATCGTAACTTTCTTTTGTAGAAATTTTTACCGGGGAAGAAGAGAAAAAGAAGAATTATAACAGTTCTTTTATAATCGATCGTGTGTAGAAAAGGTTTTTAAAATTTCTCAGTTTAAAATTTACAAATCCTTTATTCAGCGAAATTTCTCAATATAAAGTACGATAAAAAAATATTTTTATATAGTTCGACTATGGAATAGTTTCTAGTGTATGAACGTAACTACGTATTAAGGAACGCGATCGAGAGAGAGATCACCTAGGAGATGATCGGACCAAGTAAAGGTGCTCAAGAAGCGGTTTTTAAACGATTGCATGAAAATAGCACAAGACAGGAAAGAATGGGAAAACGTCATAGATGCATCCCGAAACATGAGATCGTAACTTCCTTTTGTAGAAATTTTTACCAGGGAAGAATAGCAAAAGAAGAATTATAACAGTTCTTTTATAATCGATCGTGTGTAGAAAAGGTTTTTAAAATTTCTCAGTTTAAAATTTACAAATCCTTTATTCAGCGAAATTTCTCAATATAAAGTACGATAAAAAAATATTTTTATATAGTTCGACTATGGAATAGTTTCTAGTGTATGAACGTAACTACGTATTAAGGAACGCGATCGAGAGAGAGATCACCTAGGAGATGATCGGACCAAGTAAAGGTGCTCAAGAAGCGGTTTTTAAACGATTGCATGAAAATAGCACAAGACAGGAAAGAATGGGAAAACGTCATAGATGCATCCCGAAACATGAGATCGTAACTTCCTTTTGTAGAAATTTTTACCGGGGAAGAAGAGAAAAAGAAGAATTATAACAGTTCTTTTATAATCGATCGTGTGTAGAAAAGGTTTTTAAAATTTCTCAGTTTAAAATTTACAAATCCTTTATTCAGCGAAATTTCTCAATATAAAGTACGATAAAAAAATATTTTTATATAGTTCGACTATGGAATAGTTTCTAGTGTATGAACGTAACTACGTATTAAGGAACGCGATCGAGAGAGAGATCACCTAGGAGATGATCGGACCAAGTAAAGGTGCTCAAGAAGCGGTTTTTAAACGATTGCATGAAAATAGCACAAGACAGGAAAGAATGGGAAAACGTCATAGATGCATCCCGAAACATGAGATCGTAACTTTCTTTTGTAGAAATTTTTACCGGGGAAGAAGAGAAAAAGAAGAATTATAACAGTTCTTTTATAATCGATCGTGTGTAGAAAAGGTTTTTAAAATTTCTCAGTTTAAAATTTACAAATCCTTTATTCAGCGAAATTTCTCAATATAAAGTACGATAAAAAAATATTTTTATATAGTTCGACTATGGAATAGTTTCTAGTGTATGAACGTAACTACGTATTAAGGAACGCGATCGAGAGAGAGATCACCTAGGAGATGATCGGACCAAGTAAAGGTGCTCAAGAAGCGGTTTTTAAACGATTGCATGAAAATAGCACAAGACAGGAAAGAATGGGAAAACGTCATAGATGCATCCCGAAACATGAGATCGTAACTTCCTTTTGTAGAAATTTTTACCAGGGAAGAAGAGCAAAAGAAGAATTATAACAGTTCTTTTATAATCGATCGTGTGTAGAAAAGGTTTTTAAAATTTCTTAGTTTAAAATTTACAAATCCTTTATTCAGCGAAATGTCTCAATATAAAGTACGATAAAAAATTATTTTTATATAGTTCGACTATGGAATAGTTTCTAGTGTATGAACGTAACTACGTATTAAGGATCGCGATCAAGAGAGAGATCACCTAGGAGATGATCGGACCAAGTAAAGGTGCTCAAGATCGGTTTTTAAACGATTGCATGAAAATAGCACAAGGCAGGAAAGAATGGGAAAACGTCATAGATGCATCCCGAAACATGAGATCGTAACTTTCTTTTGTAGAAATTTTTACCGGGGAAGAAGAGCAAAAGAAGAATTATAACAGTTCTTTTATAATCGATCGTGTGTAGAAAAGGTTTTTAAAATTTCTTAGTTTAAAATTTACAAATCCTTTATTCAGCGAAATGTCTCAATATAAAGTACGATAAAAAATTATTTTTATATAGTTCGACTATGGAATAGTTTCTAGTGTATGAACGTAACTACGTATTAAGGATCGCGATCAAGAGAGAGATCACCTAGGAGATGATCGGACCAAGTAAAGGTGCTCAAGATCGGTTTTTAAACGATTGCATGAAAATAGCACAAGGCAGGAAAGAATGGGAAAACGTCATAGATGCATCCCGAAACATGAGATCGTAACTTTCTTTTGTAGAAATTTTTACCGGGGAAGAAGAGAAAAAGAAGAATTATAACAGTTCTTTTATAATCGATCGTGTGTAGAAAAGGTTTTTAAAATTTCTCAGTTTAAAATTTACAAATCCTTTATTCAGCGAAATTTCTCAATATAAAGTACGATAAAAAAATATTTTTATATAGTTCGACTATGGAATAGTTTCTAGTGTATGAACGTAACTACGTATTAAGGAACGCGATCGAGAGAGAGATCACCTAGGAGATGATCGGACCAAGTAAAGGTGCTCAAGAAGCGGTTTTTAAACGATTGCATGAAAATAGCACAAGACAGGAAAGAATGGGAAAACGTCATAGATGCATCCCGAAACATGAGATCGTAACTTCCTTTTGTAGAAATTTTTACCAGGGAAGAAGAGCAAAAGAAGAATTATAACAGTTCTTTTATAATCGATCGTGTGTAGAAAAGGTTTTTAAAATTTCTCAGTTTAAAATTTACAAATCCTTTATTCAGCGAAATTTCTCAATATAAAGTACGATAAAAAAATATTTTTATATAGTTCGACTATGGAATAGTTTCTAGTGTATGAACGTAACTACGTATTAAGGAACGCGATCGAGAGAGAGATCACCTAGGAGATGATCGGACCAAGTAAAGGTGCTCAAGAAGCGGTTTTTAAACGATTGCATGAAAATAGCACAAGACAGGAAAGAATGGGAAAACGTCATAGATGCATCCCGAAACATGAGATCGTAACTTCCTTTTGTAGAAATTTTTACCAGGGAAGAAGAGCAAAAGAAGAATTATAACAGTTCTTTTATAATCGATCGTGTGTAGAAAAGGTTTTTAAAATTTCTCAGTTTAAAATTTACAAATCCTTTTATTTGTTCCTCACTTGTAAACATCAATTTATCAAGTCACTGTATTCACCTTGAATAAGTTTCTTAACTGGCTAGCCAGTAAATTTTTTACTGGCTAGCCAGTTATATTTTACAAGCGTGCTCATAGATAAATGATAGCGTGCAAAGCCAGAGTTGTCTTCCTTAGTATGTGTCATATTGATTAATTTAGTTGCTTGTCAGTTTGACATTTTGAATAAATGATAAATTTCTAGTTATTTACAAGTGAGGAACAAATAAAACATTCAACAATACATGCCAGATAACCATTTTTACTGGCTCAAGGATATGACAGGCTCGCCTAACGGCTCGCCAATCATGCCAATCCTATCGCCAGTAAAACCTGTTTTACCTGGCTTGTAATGTTAAATACTATATTCAGCAAAATTTCTCAATATAAAGTACGATAAAAATATTTTTATATAGTTCGACTATGGAATAGTTTCTAGTGTATGAACGTAACTACGTATTAAGGAACGCGATCGAGAGAGAGATCACCTAGGAGATGATCGGACCAAGTAAAGGTGCTCAAGAAGCGGTTTTTAAACGATTGCATGAAAATGGCACAAGACAGGAAAGAATGGGAAAACGTCATAGATGCATCCCGAAACATGAGATCGTAACTTTCTTTTGTAGAAATTTTTACCAGGGAAGAATAGCAAAAGAAGAATTATAACAGTTCTTTTATAATCGATCGTGTGTAGAAAAGGTTTTTAAAATTTCTCAGTTTAAAATTTACAAATCCTTTATTCAGCGAAATTTCTCAATATAAAGTACGATAAAAAATTATTTTTATATAGTTCGACTATGAAATAGTTTCTAGTGTATGAACGTAACTACGTATTAAGGAACGCGATCAAGAGAGAGATCACCTAGGAGATGATCGGACCAAGTAAAGGTGCTCAAGAAGCGGTTTTTAAACGATTGCATGAAAATAGCACAAGGCAGGAAAGAATGGGAAAACGTCATAGATGCATCGCGAAACATGAGATCGTAACTTCCTTTTGTAGATTTTTTACCGGGGAAGAAGAGAAAAAGAAGAATTATAACAGTTCTGTTATAATCGATCGTGTGTAGAAAAGGTTTTTAAAATTTACAAATCCTTTATTCAGCGAAATTTCTCAATATAAAGTACGATAAAAAATTATTTTTATCTAGTTCGACTATGGAATAGTTTCTAGTGTATGAACGTAACTAGGTATTATATTTAAATATCAAACTTGACATTTGATGTTTAAGTGACTTATAGGTGCATTCATAAATCAAGAACTATTCCATAGCCATACTAGATGAAAATAATTTTTGATTCTACTATATTTCAATAAAATAAGTGATCATTGTGACATGTTTGTATGTACTTTGACTTGGTTACTACATGTCTACGTCAAGTATCAATGTTAACAATCAGTCCGATTATTACTGCTCTATTGTCAATTCTTAATTCAAGTATGGTTGTTAGAAAGCTGGCAATTATCTCTTTGTTCTATGGCGACGATAGAATAAAAAACTGGGCTATATCTATTGCAATAATTTAAAAATTTAAATGGCGCGCTAGATTTCGCGCCTAAAAAAGAATAAGGGCTATATATTTTTGGCACCCTTTATCTCGTCGTGTCTTTAACGTACAGGGTATTGAAGAGAATGTTAACATAAACCTAGCCAACGTACATGTGTTTGTGACCAGTGCTGCTTACGTGTTTTCTTGTTCGTGATGTTATACCTCGCAATAGTAACTTTACGGTCATGAAGACGCTTTGGTTGATACCTGATACTAAAAAAACTGCAGGGTTTAACTCCTAGGGTTCCGCTTTTGTTATTTAAGTGACCTTCGGCCCCAAGTTTTAATTTTTATTGGACCAGAAGTGCGCGTCTCCCCGAATCTTTTTGTTTGCTTTGGTTTCTTCTCAACGATTTCCAACATTTGGCCAAACCTTTCAAGCTGTAGAAAGTGCGCGCCAGGTCTGTTGCCGAAATATGTGGATGGTACAAACGAAACACGGTAACAATACATTGTTTTTATACGTTAACGAAGGACACACTGTATACACGGTAAGCACCTTAAAAAATAGAGTGTTGTCTATTTTTGCTTTAACAGAGAAATAAATAAAAGTAATAATTTGCACATAGCTCAGACTGACCCTTGACGAAGATATGATCTAACGGATATAGGGTGAACATTACAAATGGAAGAAAATTGTATAGCGTCGCTGTAACGCAGCGAGAAGCGTATTTAATGCCCCCCCTCTCGTTGCGCAGTGGTTGAAGCGTATGCCTCGGCTCAACGCGCGTCTGGGAGCTCGAATTCGGATCCCACGTCTGCTTGTTTTTTATTTTCAAATTGCTATAATGGACATTACTAAGTGTTTTCTTTCAGTTTCAGTATTATTAGCAATATTGAAATATATTTACCTACCTGTTTTGCACATAATTTTGAAAAATTTCGTTTATATTTGATATTGACGGAATTTGTGGTTTTATAACTTCTACTTGCAAAGAAAGTTCCAAGTAAATCCATGAATCGCTTTATTTATTATTTTGATTTTTCTAAATTTTCGGTGTCATTAACTAGAAAAAGTTAAGTTCGCGCGCTACACTCCCTGTACGAGTCGATTATCTCTTCTGAAACCCAGTCGTCTGGCACACGTTAACGGCGCACTGTGTGATATGGTTAGCATCACGTCTTCGACGACTGCTCATTTCCACAGCCGTAGATGCGATATCTATCTGGTTGAGCCGCCCGCCATTTTCCAGGTGTGAGAATAGAACTCCCACGCACGTTTAAGTAACATGTACTTACTTACATATTTACTAACTTTTTAGTTCACTAAATAAGCGGTTTCAATGTAATTAACATAGTTCTTGCATTTTTTCAAGTTGAACTGCAGATAAATAATTTAGAGAAGAAAGTGTATTTAATGTCTTCAATCGAGAAAGCTATGCAATAAAAGCATTAAGAGAAATATATAACACTCGAAAGAAGAACTGTGAAAAGCTCAGGCGCACTTTCGGAACCGGAACACCGCGGGAAACGACTTCATCCATCGCACCCAGATTCGATCGTGGTTTGAAACTCGTTCTGTGTTTACACGCTCGAGCGACTTGCTCATACACACGCGCAGGCAAGCACAGCATACGTTTATATGTAAATATGTCTGTTATATTTCTCATTTTATTAAGAGTAATGTATTTGTTGTAGTATTGGGGTAACCTGTTGGACAAATACACCGTTATGTTTTTTGTACAAGTAACTGACTTTTCCAATACTGTTACAATTAATTCTTGAAATTCTCAACGGATATACGTGGTCCTCAATAATACGTAGTAAAGTAAAACTAAAGCTCACTGCACTGCACTCCATTAAAATGTACCTGATAATGTAACCAACACCGCAGTTGCAACTATTGCATTAGTTTCTTACTATAAAATAGGGTGCGGTACTCAACTTTTGAAAAGTTATGCCTCACCTGCAGGAAATTGAGCGCCAGATTTTCGGCATAGTAGCTTCACCTCCTATCTACTCAACTATGTTGTGTTGATAATAATAGAAATCAGAATGTTTATTAACACGTTTCCACAAGATTTATACATTTCAATTACATTATTCTAAACGCAAAGCAAAAAATGTTATTGACTTGTAGATAAGCTCTATTACTTTTTTTTGCTTCATAAAACTCGAGATTATTGTGGAAATATCCGTTTTCCGGTCTTCTGAATCGTAAAAAGTTGTTTTCCAAGGGTTGTCTGTCCCTGTGTCTGTCAGTCTGTGAGTCAGTCCTCTCTATAGCCCAGATTGTTTAATCGATCGTGTGTGAAAAGTTACATCATCGCTTTCAATACAAATTGGGAGAAAAAATTAAATTGGATATAATAAAACATATATTATGCAATTATCTACTTTCGTTTAGAAAGTTTTTTGTAAGAAATGTAGTTTCTGGAATCATCGCAAAAGTACATATTTACAAAAATTTCCTCGAAAGTCCTAAAATTAATAATGGAAACATTTTTAAACTCAATATCATTACTACCAAATTGTTTATATTTTTTGTCAAAAAAGATTTTTTTGTAAGAAGCATAGATTTTAAAAAATCGATTAAAGAATTAGTACAAATATTTTCCCAAAAATCAATAATGGGAATAGTTTTCTTAAAACAGTATTGTATATTACGTAATTTTCTATAAATTTTGTTAAAGCAGTTTGTTCGTAAGTGTAGTTTTTGAAAAAAAAATCAAAATAAAATCTACACAGAAATTTCGTTTTGTTTTTTTATTGATTTTAGAAATACGTATGAAAATCAATAAATTCTCTTCTCCGGAGAGAAGAATGGAATTTATTTTGGAGTTACATATTTTTAAAGTAGTGACCGTTGTCAATTGCAACTTGTGTGTGCAAGTTACTCAGCAAAAAAATCGTGTGATGGCCCTACCTTATTTTTAGTAATCGAGATTTTTGCGAAAATATCCGGTTTCCTGCCTTCTGATTCAGAAAAAGTTGTTTTCGAATCGCTGTCTGTCTGTGAGTCTATCAGTCTGTGAGCCTGTCAGTCTGTGAATCTATAAGTACGTGTCCTCTGTAAAGTCCAGATGGTTTAATCGTTCCGGGTGAAAATTTAATATCTTCGTTTTTAATATACATTCCGAGATCCCAGTGATTGCTGGCTACAATCAGGTAACCGAAAGTGGTACTCTACTCTTATGTTGTTTTCCGTTTCTTATAGAGGTTTTATAATTGTTTGATATAAATTAAATTTTATCGAATAAGGTTATACAGTGTGCAATTATTTACAACTTTTGCTTTGATTTTTTGCAAGAAGTGCAATTTTTAGAAAGATCCCAATATTACATTTTTAGAAAAAAAACCTGAATTCACAAAATTATAATGGGAATAATTTTCTTAAGACCTTGTTAGATATTACGTAAATTCGTGCTTTTGTCAAAAAATTAACTAATTCGCATATCATTAGATGAGAAAAAAAAATCTTCTTTCGATTGGTGTCATTATAAACCCTCTACCTAAGTTAAAATGGGGAGCAGCAATCTGCGAAAAACCTTTTTCCCATGTTAATTGCCTATGTTCGGTTTCGGAATATTCACCCGGTATATATATATATATATATATACACTCCCCTCCAAAAAAACGGATCATTTTTTTATATATCTAAGTTTAACGTTTGTTGTTCAGCTAAGATTGCAAGTTTTTATTCGTTAGTTTGGTGTTTACATACCATTTATGGTTATCAAAGATTATAAGTGAGAAATCGCAAATGTTCTGCTGTAACTGCACGCAATCGACTTTTAGAAGTAAGAAATGTAAATGTAAGTGGGAATACTGTAAGAACAAGGCCCCATGAGAGCAATTTAAAATTGTATAGACCTGTTACGGGTCCAAAAATACACCGACATCATCGAGTAGCTCATTTGAATTTCGCCCGAGATCATTCTAATTGGAATGTCAACCAATGGAGCAATGTTCTTTTTACGGATGAATCGAGACTTTGTTTAAATTTACCTGTGGGCGTGAAAAAGTCTGGAGTAGACCAGAAGAACGTTTTGCGCAATTCAATATCTCTCCCAGTATTCTTTTTCATGGCGGTTCTATAATGGTATGCGCGGAAATTTCGTTTGATGCCCGCACGGACTTAGTCTTTATTGAAAATTGATCTTTGAAAACTGCTCAATACATTGAAGAAATCTTAGAACAGTATGTAGTACCATATGCTCCATTTATTGGAGAGAATATCATGTTCATGCATGATAATGCTCGGCCGCATACTGCACAAATAGTACGTCGTTATCTTGAAGATGTAAGAATTCCTACCATGGACTGAGCAGCATGTAGTCCCGACTGCAATCCAATTGAACATCTATGAAAGCTGTAATAAGAGCTAGAGGTGGAAATAGACAGTACTAATCAAAGTTGAATTGTTTTCCTATCTTTTGAAATCAAATTTTTGCGTTTCATGTTACGTATCTCTTCATTTTCTTGATCTTTTTAATAAGAAAATTGCTAATTTTATTATTATCTTTACTATGTCATTAAGCAATGCTTACATAAGTGTAGAATGCATATTCAGGCATTTAAAAATCTGTTGTATAATAATAATAAAATTTAAAAAATTATGAGCTTGATATTTACCACTTCTCATTTACCTCTTGACAGAAACTCCATATTCTACCCTGTTTATACTTTATTTCCATTTTTACAATCTTATTTTCCAGGTATTCTTTTTTAGTAAGTTTGTATAATCTATTCCTATCATTTATAATCTCCTTTGGATTGGTTAAGTACTTTTTCTTGGTTACGCATTTTCTCTACAGTGTAGCTACAGATCTTAATATTTATACTACTTTTGTTGTGACCACCATCTGCCATAAAATGAGAAGCTGAAATAATATAATTGTTTATTCAACTATCGCAGTAAACAATTTTCTTATTACGATTTTGTTTTACATTTCTTTTGTACATATTTACAATCTACTCTGTGGTAGAGTATTACGCACATTTTATATAATACCCAAGCTATGTAAAAATTAAATTTAGTTATCGTAAGCATGATGTTACTTATGCACAATCTGCCGAAGTATTACTTTCGGGCTGGACCATTTTTACGACTTTACACTTTTGCCTCAACCACTCAATGAACCGTGATCAAACCAAAATTATATCAAAGGTCTCATGAAACTGCATAACTTTCGTAAAAACAGCAACCGCTTTGGTGTTAAAGGAAAATCGGAAACTGAAGTTTAATGAAGGTATCCCGCTGGTGAATGTAAACATTATATGTCGAGAACAAAACAACATATATCCGAGTATATTCCATTGAAACCTTCCACATATAGCATCTGCTCTCAATTGCAGTACGCACTGCACATGGTTGGATGGTTCATCCGTCGCATTGTGTCTTTGATTTTCAAACTTTAGGTACCCTTTTTTACAGCTGGATATTCAAAACATGCGTTTCCATAAACAGCGTGCATTAGAATTCCTATATGCAATGAATGAACACCTTCAGCACCCAAAAATTTATTGATCGCTTCCTAATCTTGCTGATACCTATTAGGAAAGATATCTTGATACCGGAAAATTTAAAGAGTAAACGCTTAGAATTTATCAGTGTGTTGCCTAAAAAAATTAATCGGGGAAGATTTTTTATTGAACAAGCCTCGTATACGAAGAGGCAAATGAAATTTATATTATGCAGTGCGACCACAAATTGTTCTACCTACTCAACGTTCGAATTCTGACAGTTAGAGCGAAGAGCGTTGTAAGCTGCATTTATATCAATTTAAGCTGTCGCCAACCACGTGGGTGATAAAAATAAAGTCTACAGGGAAAACCTCCATACACGGGATCATAATGAAGTACGATTGCGTGCTATGCATATCATCCTTCTATTTAAGCAGCAAGGCGGAAGCAATGTGTAGTAGTTGTATCCTAATGTGAGCGTTTCTAAATTATTTTTCAACCCCTACCATCTTCTTCTCTTACCTTAATTACTGGCTATGCAAGCTCACACGCTGATCATTTATTAATCTACCAGGTAATGCTACCTAAGATTGCTTGGCTTTGTATAGCCCTTCGCCTATTTTTTCCAAAAGTTATAAACTATACAGGGTGTTATAGAATTCCACGTAATCAATTTAATCACACAGATAGACAAAAATCATTCCTTTGAAATGCAAACCACAATAACTGCATACGTACTGATAAAACTTTTAGTTAATATCTTGTCACTAACGTATCTTATTGATTAACGTAGATTGACCCCAGTTTTAGTGCAGTTGTGTCGTGTGGGAATGGCGGCTTCTAATAATTGTATTTGGGGGTTCTTAATTTTTAACAACATCTAAGCAATAAATACAGTGATTCTTTAAAAACGCAATTGCAGCAGGCCCTGGATAGCCTGAATCAGTAGGCAGTACTGAAGTACATTGTCAGTCTATGTCAAATTCGAGATTTGCAGGTTAAGTTTTGCGTCAGTGTGTGTCAAATGACAAACAAAACCTAACCTACTAACCTCAAATTTGACATAAATTGACAATGCACTTCAGTACTGCCAACTGATGCAGGCTATCCAGGGCCTAATGCAGTTGAGTTTTCAAAAAATCACTCTGTACTAATTAATGACTTACCTAAATTCTGTCGATGTTATAATCCAAATAATGCAAAAGGAAACAGAAAGTATTCAAACATAACAAAAAATGTGCATAAGTGTTAACAAATAAAACACGATAATAATGTATTTAATAATGAAAACAAAATAGATCGTTTAATGCATCACATTCACAAACCCATTTGTTTTTATTGTAATTGTCCACAAAAAGATGTTGTTTAGAATTACAAGTTCCGCAGGTTGAACTCTCAATTTCGCATTTTAATCTTGTCAACTAACAGTGGGCTTTTAAAATTAATGTTGAAATATGAGTTACGCTATTATCTGCCATGCTTTGAATAAATCTGTACGAGACCACCGAAATCGCTGCAAATAAATAAACACACTTCAACTACAACCGATATTATGTAAGATCATCCGAACACGACGTACAACAAGAATGCTCAAATTCACCTTGAACATTTCAGTTTATTTTCAATGTCAAAGCTTTCAATATTTCCAAAAAATTATGCTATCGCGTAGCTGTCGCTGAACCGAAGAATCAAGTAACATTTTCGAGAGCGCAATATTTGTAAATACACGATAAGACTGGGAATCTGTATAGTGGCGGCTTTAAAGTTGAGTGTATTTGCGTCAAGTTTAAACTGCTATATATAGCCGATTGTGCAGAAATTGTATTTTCGTCCTCAATTCCAATACAAGTTTTGTGGTCAGTTCAGAGCTTTTAGTTGCCAGCTACTTCGTACGTATGATACCAGCGAGTGTGTTCACACATAACTCATGTTATGCTGACATATTTCTTGGATATTGTTTTACATATTTTATGCGAAACTGAATAGTGATCGCCGGATCTCATTACTTAGGTCTTGTTACATTATAATTGTGAAATAGACGAAATATATCTTTTCAGTTATAGAATAGTTTTTTTTTTAATGAGAGGTAAACTGTTGACGTATGGAGGCTCGAGCTCCAGAGCCCTAAGGAGCAGCCGCTACGGCGTGTTGGATAAACATTGTTAACTTAATCAAAAGCAAATTAACGAATATGGTACTATTGTACGGCAAAGCTGTTGGCAATTCTGTTGAGGCCAGATGGTTGTCTGTGGAACTATTTCCACAACACCAAGTTTCCAATTCGCGAACATTTACAGCCATCGCACACTGTTTAAGTGGAATGTTGGAAACAAAGTAGAATATTTAGTTCTTGTAATCATGACTGAGGGAGACCAAGAGCCGACAATTCTGGGAGCCATCAAAGATGTACGAATATAAGAAGAATAGCACTACGTTGAGGTGTTTCAAAGTTTATTATTTATCGCACGTTACACAAAAAAGGCTTACATCAATATCATGTTCAACGTATGTAAAGTTTTCAACCAGTATGTGAATCCCATAGACTATCTTCCAGTCACTGGGCCAACCCGAAATTTACGGAACAACCCAATTTTAAAACAGTCTTTTACTATCGACTGATGAAGCAGCATTCATTTATATCGTACCTAACACCCACATCGGTAAAATCAAGAAGTTCTTTCCTATACGCTTTAACCCCAACCTCTCACTGTTGCGACTGAAAACTATCATAAGAATGAGCTTTCAATGTACAAAAATGTTTTTGTTTGTATTGGCATTTACGGCCTACTACTTGCTACCAACAAATAACAGAACAGGCCTTATATATTGCTATTTCCATCTACCAATAGGCAAGGCAGAATTTAAAATTTTCTAACTCACTTGCTGCCATTTAGCTTTACCTTCAGCTTTTCTGAAAACAGAGAATATCTCATTCCCACTTGGAGGCCATAAATTAAGTTACACCAAGTCAATTAATAAGTTCACTTGCTCAAGTTGGCCTAATTTAAATTAAACTCGTGCACTCTAAAGCTGACACAACTTTATCTCCACAGACCTTTCTTGAGCGAATCAATCCTAAAATTCTTAATTCTAATTTTAAAATAAGTAAAGACGCTTCTTTTATAAAATAAGAAATAAGCGTTGCCGTTGTAATAGACAATTCCCCTAATAAATATTTGTGGCCTCTCCGCAACTCTTAAAAACGTTGAAGCCATAGTTGATATAGTAAGAGTGAGTATTTACGTTACCACGGCTTTCGTGATAACACCTACATGAACAACGCATCCGTCTACCTTGTAAAATGTAAACACGTTTATTATTCATTCGAGTCTTCAACCTTAACAACGTTCCTCCACGCAACTATTCTAAATTATTTGTAGGATCTGTTTAGTATAAAGCGCACTAATTAAATATTCTTTTGAGTGTTCTTATCTTTGGATGCTTTTATTGCTATTTGCGAAACAGAGTCTTGACTGTTTCGAAATTAATTATTTTGAGAGAAACTGACAATTCGAAGCAAGAACCTCAGAGCAGACAGCTGGAGCGTTATAGAATATAAAGGTGGTTATGCCAAAGAAGCTGCTTTATTATTATAATTAGAATATTCCCCAAAACGGCCCTTGAGCCAGAAGATATTCACTTTGTAGAAAGTTTAACACATAAAATACTATTGTTTAAATTGTATCGTATTTTGTTGGTACTTGTGAAAACTAAATAACAATGGCGACCGTTGGCTCTTTATTGTTCATTTTTAGCTTTCAAAAGAATAATATATAGAGGTTCCGTATTATCAGAACTAAAAAACCAGTACACTTTGAAGTCTAATGTATTTTCGTTATCAAGAAGCATAGAACCTATAACATTAGTTTAATAAGGTGAACAAAAAGTTTTCCAGAAGGGTGGTGCTTGTAGTTACTTGTGTATCAATTACAAAGATTAGCATTTATGGCACCATATATCAAAATTGTCAACATACCAGGTACACACTTTTTGCACGTGATACGTACGCTATTTTTTCTAACATCGCATCATAGTAGATATATTAAAATTATTTGAAGGATTTAATTTGGTGAAACTATTTATCCCAAATTATATTAGATATTCTAGGCTGCGTTGACATAAAAATTTACTAAGTATTATACAGTTTTAAACCTACAGCAGATTGCTGTGACTGTTTTGATGTTTTAGTACGAAAAACAGATGAGCAGAATTAGGTGTTCGTTCAAGTCCATTATAAAAATATTTATCCCTATAGCCACAAGTGAATCCCGAAAACTACAAATTTGTTTACCGATTGGCATTTTAAATAATAAAAATTTGTGTATAAATATTTTGTAATCTGATGAAAAAATCAACACCGATACTTGAATGTATTTTATTCCATCTTTAGAATATTTACAAACGCATTACGTAGGATAAATATAAAGTTTGAATAAAATCGTTAGAGCCGTTTTTGAAAAATCGACAAAAAACTGAAAAAGAGTAAACACCATACTTCCGGTTATGCCATTTTCTTCAAAAGCTTGCTGTCGCATCTAGATAGTGCACAAAATTTATATATGAAGTTTCAACGCCATACCTCTTTTCGTTTTGAGATATACTGTTCACAGACAGACACAGAGACACACACAAACACACACACAGACCGACAGACCAATCAACAAAACATGTTTTTTTGGTTCAGGGGACTCCCAAATGTGAAGATCTGTTTGAAAACTCAATTTCGAATTTTTGGGGTGAATCCAATACTCCTTTATCGTAAAAGGAAGTAATAGTAATTTACGATGCAAGTAACGTTATCAAGCTTTTTACATTACCAGATAATAGTTTGAATGAACGAGCGACGTTAGGAGCGAGTTCTTTAAAGTTCTCGAATAATGTAGAAAGCCGATAAAGTTACGTATATCGTAACACTGTTTATTTTATCCTAAAATACTAATATTTCTCAAAATAGGAAAAAAGGTTATTAATGACACTTACAACAGCGAGTGGTGGTATCACTAGTAGGATAAAAACTCAATACAGTATCGTTGGTAGCACTGTCAGGTTATGTTAAATTTGAGATTAGGTTAAGTTTTTCATCAGTTTGTGTCAAATAACAAACAAAAACTTACCTACTAACATCGAATTTAACATAGACTGACAATACACTTAAGTGCTGTCAACATATGATTAAATGCTAATAAAGTATCGTTATCTTATTTTTCTTAACAACACTAGTGCTGTTAAATGCATCTTAACGCAACTCGTTGCTAAGGAGTTATTGTCCTAATAACATAATAGGATAAAATAAAAATACTAATGCGAGTGAAATTTTGTAGACAGTAGACAGAATCCCTACCAGCTACAAATGGCAGTGAACTAAAGTAGTTAACAAACTGCATATTTTTTATTTAAGAGAAAAACGTAGGAGCAAAAATAACGGGTACATATATGCATAAAAGTTAAGTACAGAATCTCTGACCTCCACACTTCCCGATCATTGCTATCAAAACCTGGAAGCTTCTCAAACCGATGTACAAGTAAGGAATGCGCCTGGACCGGAAGAAATATTATACAGCAAGCGTTATACAGAAGCGCATTCAAGATCACTTAAGTGGGAGAGGATGTTACATTCTATAAAACTTCTATACTAATAATAAGTAAAATACTTGTTTTATTTGTTCCTCACTTGTAAACATCAAGTTATCAAGTCACTGTATTAATCAAGAAAGTTTATTTTAACAAGTTATTAACTTGTAAAATCTTTACAAGTTAACTGTCAGTTTTACAAACGTGCTCATAGATAAATGATAGCGTGCAAAGCCAGAGTTGTCTTCCTTAGTATGTGTCATATTGATGAATTTAGTTGCTTGTCAGTTTGACATTTTGAATAAATGATAAATTTCTAGTTATTTACAAGTGAGGAACAAATAAAATATTCAACAATACACGCAAGGTAACAGATTTTATTTGTTCCTCACTTGTAAACATCAATTTATCAAGTCACTGTATTCACCTTGAAAATGTTTCATAACTGGCTAGCCAGTAAATTTTTTACTGGCTAGCCAGTTATATGTTACAAGCGTGCTCATAGATAAATGATAGCGTGCAAAGCCAGAGTTGTCTTACTTAGTATGTGTCATATTGATTAATTTAGTTGCTTGTCAGTTTGACATTTTGAATAAACGGTAAATTTCTAGTTATTTACAAGTGAGGAACAAATAAAATATTCAACAATACACGCCAGGTAACCATTTTTACTGGCTCAAGGATATGACAGGCTCGCCTAACGGCTCGCCAGTCATCTCAATCCTATCGCCAGTAAAAACTGTTTTACCTGGCTTGTAATGTAAAATACTATTACTGGCTGAAGAAGGTGACTGGCTCGCCTGCGGCTTGCCAGTCACATATTTCTATTCACCAGTAAAAACCCTCTTACCAAGCTAGTAATGTTAAATACTATTACTACAGCTATTTGAATATGTATTTCGATAGTTTGATGTTCATATCGTTCAGTAATCTCAATAGTTGTCACGTTTACCGAATATTTTAATAGATTAAGACGTTATGCAATTTACCTCACTGCCGTCTACTAACCCATTTCATATTTTTATGTGCGTTTATATATATTCAAATATTTTGCTAATACATTTACTAGTGACCTAACACAAGCTATGGACGTTGGAAAGATCTCTATGCTCGTTTTATTAGACTACGGTAAAGCGTTTGATAGTATCAATCACAGCTTATTGATAGCCAAATTAAAGTATTATCGTTGCAATGAGCTAGTTATTCATTGGTTTTATAATTATTTATTAAATCGCAAACAGTGTGTGAAAATAAGCAACAACATTTCTAATGAAGCCATTGTTACCCAGGGTGTGCCACAAGGCAGCATTCTCGGCCCTCTTTTGTTCTGCATTTTTACTTCTGATTTGGTATTTCACATTACGCCAAATCTCAGTCTGGACCTGTATGCGGACGACACTCAGCTTTATCTTTCCTGCAAACCAGATTACATTAACCAAGCAATAGAAGAAATTAATTACAACATACAACGGATTTCAACATGGTCGCTGAAAAATGGCCTTACTTTAAATCCCTTAAAGTCTGAAGTCATGTGTTGTGGTACGAGATCTATGTGCAAAAAAGCTCTTTCGCTGCGCTCTACAAATATAGTGATTGGTGAAGATACGATCCCTTTGAAAGATAAAGTTAAAAATTTGGGTGTAGTGCTTGACAGCAATTTATCCTTCGAACATCACGTAAATATAAAGTGCGGTTTATGCTATGCTAAATTCTCATATCTGTATAAATTCAAAAATGTGCTTCCAGCTAAAACTAAATGGAATTTGGTCAATAGTCTAGTTCTAAGTAATGTGGATTATTGTTCTAATGTGTACTACCCTTTTTTAACAGCGAAATGTAAACAAAGACTTCAGGTTTTACAAAACTGTTGTCTACGTTTTTCTTACAAGATTAGTAATCAATTACACATTACACCTTATTATAACAGTCTTTGTTATTTAAAAATAGAGTATAGATTTTATTTATTATATGCATCTACTTTGTTTAACATTGTGAATTTTGCAACACCACTTTATTTATTTAAATTTCTAAAAACTCGACACGAAGTACATAACAGAACCCTACGACATGTTAATCAATACTGTATACCAAATCACAATACTTCTAAGTTTAAAAACAGTTTTGCATATATAGCAATGTCAATTATCAACTCCCATTTGGAATTAGTTAACAAGTTACCTAATGTTAATTTATTTAAAAGCAGGTTAAAGTGTGATCTATTGTGTAAACAGCTTGCGCATCAATAATTTTCGTTTCTTTTATAAAAATTATTTTTAATTTATAATTACATACTATAATTTTCATATTATTATATTTGCCACTTGGGTGAGGTTGAAAAACGGGCTATCCGATACCTCACCTTTTAAATAAGAATAAAATTGTAAATAAAAGTTACTGTACTATATACGTAGTAGCTATTCTTATTTAATAAATGATATTTAATTTAATTTAATTAATTTCATGTTTATTTTAACTGTGGTCTTTCTTGCTCTTGTGCATGTGATGTGCGTATTGTATTTTACAGTGTAAGAGAAGTTTGGCCAGCTGATCAAGTGAATTTTCGAAAGGTAAGTTCGATGGTGCTGAACCGGCTCGCTGACCAGTATACTGCCAAGCTTAAAGTTGAAAGGTGAACTCTTCCACTTTTTCTCAGCGGATTCACTTATTCATTTTTCTAGTGTAGGAAATGTGGTGGCGCCTTATCGTGTTAGATCTGCTTCCCATGTATTAGGCCGTTGCCTTTGTGTTATCTCGTGTTGAACCGCCCTTTCGCTCAGCTGAAGTTAGTCGGCAAAATTCTTTTGTAGCGGGTGTGGGGCAGCGGTCGTATGAGTTACATTCCCGATTGTGAGTTAGCTTACGCGTTAGTCGCTTACTATTGTTTCGGCTTAACGTAAATACCGCGTCAGTCGTTACAAACTGGCGCGTTGCCGTAATTGTCGGTTTAGCCTGTTACAAGCAAGTAATTTAGATATAAATGAAACTAACAAACGTGTAAGAAAAGTGCTATAAAGAAATACAAAGTTGAGAATATAAAAGGAAAATAGAATACAGAATGCAGTTCGTGGATATGGTGGAAAAATCTAAATTGGCATTTTCCGAAATATGTAAATTAACCTTAATACGAGTAGCTATTACTGCCCCAGTACCCAGTGCCGTCTGTGAAAGACCATTTTCATGCTTAAGGCGTTTAAAAAATTAGTTATTTAAGAAATATCATGTCTCACGAATAGCTTTCTACTTTAGCAACAACAAATAGCAAAAAAAATTCTTTTGGAAGAAGCTGTGGATATATTTTCCAAGCATCCGAGAACTATTAGTATTGAAATTAGTTTATACCTGATACTAGTATCAGTATTTAATTTTTTTGTGGTTTTCATATTGCTCTTAGTCTGCATAATATAGCTAATTATTCTTTAAACGTAAACGTGCATACATATGTTAAATTAATATAGATATCCGAGTTTTGAAATAGATTCTAACCCTATAATAGTGTCGGCCCACCTTCAAAATAGCATCCCCAATACTTGGCCACCCGAACAAAAAAGTTTTAAAAGGTAAACGGTTCAAAGTCAATTCAATTCCCCCAACTATAGGAGGCTGGCTGCTATAGGGACCTTGAGTCCCTATTCAGCCAGTAACGACGGTTTCAGGAAGGGTGAGAGAAAGGAGGGAGGAGAATGAAGAAGAGGCCAGGAAAGGTGGAGCAGTACTGCTTAGGCATTCGCCTCAGAGCAGGTACTCTGTCAACTCAAGAAAACCACCTAAAACCCTGAATCGGCCATGGTAATGAAACCCACGACCATCCGAACGCTAAACAGACCTGCTAACTACTAAGTCACAGAGCTCGGTGAAAAGTATTGCGACATCACTGGTATTTTGCCAGCCTTCGTCGCGCTGGCTTGACGGGTTGGGGAGAAAAATAGAATATGGGGAGCGGAAAAGTGGTTGGGACATGTAGCCCAGACATATTAGATTAAATTTTACCAAAACATAGAAATAAATACTGTTAATCTAAAAATCGGTAGGAATATTTTATATTGGTGTGCTTAAAAACATATCAAAAGTCCTAAAGCGAAATATGTCGGCTTCATGTAATTTTTGACAAAAGAAAATTAAAAAAAGTTTTTTCCTTAATAATAACGCATATAATTTGCAATTGACCTCTATGGATGTAATGGTAATTACCAACTGAGTTCATATTTTTTTAATTGAAATATATTATGTTCTTTGACAAATTCTGCTTACCGCAGAATGATCGAAGGGCGTAACAACGTGGCTAAACTATAAATCAGTGCTTCTCTACAGCAGACTGCACTTGCATTACTGTGTAACTTATACGCGCGTGGTTTTTTGTGGTGTTATTGATATAAATTGGTGATAATAATGGAAAACGTTTGTTTTTACTGTAATAAACTACTTAATGAAGGAAAGTATGTAGTGGTAGGCAAATATTTATTTAAAAGATTATAAACAAAATCAGCTTTATGATTCAGATGTGTCATTGTCTGTACCTAAACTTCCAACAGATATGGCGATCGAACAGTCTTTGATGCGCCTTTGAAAAGTTCAGGGAGGTCTCACTCATGGCCGTGGTATATCTGATAGTCAGCTAGCATATTTCGTGCTCTCTTTTCGTGGATGTCTTAAAATTTGTAGTTCCGTTGAACTGACTGGTATTACTAGAACTTCAACAAAACAACACGTTGAACTTAGAGATTGAAGAAGATCAGTGGATGCAAAATATTTGAACCTTTTTATAAATTGGCTGTCGACCCGCTCTCCTAGGCAGGAATGTAGTTCCTTACGGTCTTTATCATCTGGGTTTGTTGGAGATCAAACTATTAATTGTCATAATGCAATGGAATTAGGCAACCATGCGATGAAGGCAGTCCTCGGTTGCAGTTCTCCGACATGAAGCTATCAAGAAAAAAATGAACTGTTGCAGATGGTATCCTGTGGGTGTAAATCTGACTGCGGGGCTCGGTGTTCCTGTAGAACTGCAGGCATTGCTTGCTCAATAATGTGCATAACTTGCAGGGGTCGAAGCTGCAGTTACGATACTCCAGTAAATGAAGTTAAAGTTGACGATGATCAAGACGAAATATAAGTAAGCAACCATATTATACTTAAAACCAAAGAAAGGAAAACAGGATTTAATTTGTTCTAGGTTCCGGTTCTACTCATTTTGTCGACACTAAGTTTTCGAGTTTTATTCTAAAATAAAAAGATATTGTATGTAACATTTTTTTAAATTTTGCTTCTGGTGGAACAAAAATCCATATATATAATAGGCTTGTCTGGGACGCTGTTTTGTGTGTCCGGGACGCTGTTTCAGCAGCCAAACCGTAAGTGATAGAGAAAAAAGTTATTAAAATTATTTGTTTGGAATGGTCATGTCAGGCCAGAAACCGAATTTCAATCACGTGACAATTCCGGTTTTCGAGAAATCACGTGATTTCTCGAAAACGCGTTCTATTTGAAAAACGGTCTGTTTTCTTTTATTAAATGAGACATTTGTCTCACTGGTTGCTAGTTATTATTATTATTGTATACATGTATGATATAAAATACATGAATAGTGAGATATATATACCTATTAAGTTATATATTGATGGCAAAACACGATATGTATAATAATATCCTGTATAAACCCAAAATACCCGCCTATGCCTTTCTTCATCATGAAGCCGACATAGGACCGCTTAGGACTTTTGGTATGTTGTTCAGTACACTAAATAGAATATTTCTACCAATTTTCAGATTTACATTATTTTTTTCAAGGTCAAACCCTAATATGTCTGGAAACCACAAACTCGCGTAGGCAGCGTCGTTATTCCCTGAAGCAGATGTGTCTTCTACCGGAATCGTACGGTAGTATCTACCCGCTCCCTAACAAAAGCAGTGAACGTAATGATGATCCCTTAAATTGGCAAAAATAAATACTGCGAACGTTATTTCTTGCACGGTAAAATATACCATAAATGTCAACCAACTCTATGTAACTCACAATTCGTATTTTGACAAAAAACCCGGTTAGAACTATTTAGTGTACCTGTTCTATTGCAACGCTGTAGAAACCAACGTAACGATGCTTACATATACAAAGAGAAAAATTTGTACTGTAATCAGAATATAAAAGTGAATGTAGATAATGAAGCACCTAGACTATTTCAATTAGGAGGTATTAAGTAAAGTTTGTTACCGCTAACTCCCCGTTTATGACATGTAACAAGCTTAGTGTGTTCTCAGTAGCTCATCATAATGAGGGCGGTTCTTAGACTAGAATAAAAATAGGCCTTTGTTTGCGTCAAATCAACTGGTACGAGGCAAATGCTTTTGTTATTATGTACCGCCACTTAGTGCTGGTGCCGATAATGTAATGAACATTGCACCATAAAAATCTCCGGCGATGAGAAATATGTACGGAGTTGAACTCCTGAGATATAGATTGTTACCTAATTCATACACCTTTAGTTATGCTTACTTAGCTGCAAATCACGCGGAACTGCACTGCACTTTACAAATGAAAGTAATATAGCAAATAAGAATTCCATTAAGATAACATTGATGGGATTACATTCGAATAGTTCAGCCTAACAGCTGTGGTCGTAACAGGTTTCCACAGATTATCTGCGGTTTACATCGCGATGTATTAAGAATAAGTTGGAAAAACCATATAACAAACAAGCCGGTTTTAGAAAAACTAAACAAAAAAGTGGAAAGAGCAACCCATAACCAGCACCGCAACGCACACGTGTAGCGTATCAATATAATGGCCTAAAAACGCCTGTCGTGAAAAGGGACGGTCATAAACTCAAACTTGACACTAAGTTCAGTTCTAAATCTGTAAACGTCAGTGCGATTTAAAACGTGAGTGATGAATAGCCTTTAACTGTCGAACAAAAAAGTGTTCGTGAGGTTCCGTCTAGAAAGTGTGATTGGTGTCGTCATACAAACAATGCAGACTAACTTGTCAAAAACGTCAAAGTATAAATTCGAAAAACAGCAGGAGGGATGTCACAATCGGAGAGGCACCCGACGACAAAAGGAAGGGTTACGTAAATATCCTTGTGACCCAAATGTCCAGGCAGACTGCAATGACCAACCCTGGTCACAATACAGTCATAAATTCTGGAATATGAAAGAAGCACATGCAACTTTATTGTCGGAAGTCATCCCAAACTTGCCTGTCACAATAGAGCGAAAGATATGCTGGACAATGCTATTGTATTCTAAAGAATAGCCGGCGCTTCTTCCATTCAAACACTTGTTATATATACTCGAGTAGCCTAGTTTTCGATATCAGTTTTGTTCCAGATCAGTCTTGATCACATCATTTGCGCTTGTACGACTCAGACGCATTTTTGCTAAGTCAGTAACGAAAACGGGGCTACTTACAATTCGAATTTGTATTTGTGTAATAGTAACGGATGTGTACATGTGTGTATTTGTTTATGTGTTTTAATAAAAATAAAGGAAGGTTATTGTTTTCCACAAAAGTGTGTATTTTTACTGAACTAAATTCTACAGTAAAAATTGCTACGCATTAACTAAATTGGCAAAATAGTAACCAAATTGGTGACCCCAGACAAGAAGCACAACGGGCACCAACCAAACTACAAAAGAAAACACATGGCAAGAGATCTGTGGGTAGTAGAAGAATCTGGTGGCTCAAAACTTTGAGAACATGGTTTAACACCAACACTCCCACTCACTTTAGAGCGCAGGTATAAAAGATACATGGCCCGGATGATCGCTAACATTCGGTAACGAATAGGCACTACAAGGAAAAGAAAAAACAATATTGATATGCTGCTGTGGAGGGCTAAAGGCATTATTGCACACAACCAGGGATGTGATACAAAACTTATATCACAACTGCAAGTACGTATAAATACATGCAAGATTTTGCGGTAATTTACATACAACAGGCCCAACTTATTTTAGCACATCATAACATAGTTACTTAAAATTAACACCAAAGAGAACATGCAACATAAAATAATTAACATAAATCAAACTTAGCTGAGTGCAGTTCGATCACCGGTAAAATGCAAAAACCGACAAAAATCACAGAGCCATGGAGTTGCACAAACTCTTGATCGAGCCCGTTGCCAAAGTTGAGCGATGCCAGGCGGGCTTCGCAAATTGTAACTTGTCGTTCGAAACGGAAGCCAAATTGCGCCAGATACAATGGGGTGTTCCAGTCTTAAACGGTGCCAAGAAGTTGTGTAAATGCAGATGGTTTTCAAGAACTGCAATATCTAATGGAGGCAGTAAGTTAAGAAGAACAATCGTTTGGACACAAAATAAACACCAAGAGAATGGAATTGATAGTATTTAGTAAAACACCAAAAGCAAATGCAAATTTGATATCATATAATCAACAAATCCAAAAGGTGTCATAATTCGTTTACCTTAAATGATTATTACTATAAAGTTAGACCCAGAATTCGAAATCACAAGTATAGAATTAGAAAATGCATAGTATTAAAAATGAAAGAGATACTTAGCAGATTTTATATGTAAGTTAGAGCAATATTCAGATTTATACAGTATTATTTACACGATACCAAAAACCTGGAAACCAAAACCTAGAACTGAACAGAGACATTTCTAGGAATGCTATAAGTAACGATTTTTTAAATGGCATTAAGCCCAACTCTGGCCTATGCCTGCGAGACTTGTTCTAAATAAAGTAATATACCAGTAATTGGAAACGTGGGAAAGAAGACTATTGAAAAACATATGAAATAAAAAAGATAGAAGGCTGATGGTTAAGACAAAACAGAGGCAAATCCTTCGGAATAGTACAAATTTTAAATCTAGCGATGAAACAATATTCGGTCATATAAAAATATATGCCAACGCATCTTGAATTTTATAGCGATTATCACCAACTTAATTGAATATATACTACGTAGGTATATCCGCATATCTTTGTATGAGAAAGGTGGATGCTGGACTTCAGCAAGGCGTTCCATAAAGTGGACCATCAGATTTTGCTAAATTTTGTTTGCGTGATGATGTATTTCGTTGGTTTACTTCATATATACCAAATCGTTCACAAGCAGTTAGTTTGAGGAGCCACATGTCAAAGTCTGAAGTGTCGCAGGGAGCATACACTGGTTCTTCGTCATTTACCACTTATAATCACGTGATATTAATAACATTTTTCAGTCTTATATGCTGACTGACGACTTCAAGATTAAATCCTAAGCTGGTTGTAACGTTTGCTTGTGGCATTTATTTGTCAACAGAAAGAAGTAGACAAGTGCAAAACTACGACAATTTCATTACGGTATTTTTAATGCCATAATTCTGATTGCCGTAACAAGGGAACCTCCCTAAATCCAAGTCTTATAGGCGGAACCGAACCATAATTATTCGCCTACGGGGAGCACAGTTTGTATCAAATTTTTCTGATAAGTCCGTAATCCGTGGCGACGTCCAAATAAATCAGATAAAATATTGTACTTGGCAGGGCTGAATCGAATCGCAATTTATACTCGCGGGCACCATCTGGGCGCTCGCTATGTTAATACAAATTCCCAGAGGAGCCAAACGGTCTTCACTACATTTTTACCCGCAATAGCCGAGGTAAATTCCGAACTGGAAATCCGGCTGTTTGCAGACTTAAAATGTTGTCGCGAAAAAGAATTATCCAGCTTGATAGAGATCGATGGCCAAAGAATTAAATTGTGTAGCTTTACGTCTAAGCCGATCTTTATGTGTTATAAATTCTGATGAGCGACGGCGCTGAACAATGGAGCAAGAATATCGCTGGATTAAGTTTAAAATCTTGTGTAATTTCCGGATTTTCTTAAACGCAGCACAAAGCGTGGCCTGCTCGTTACGATTTTATTGCTCTACGGAGCCATTTCATTTTCACCGAAGTTTCGCCCAAGTTAATATTCAATTTTGTTAATAATTTCAGACTTACGAGATCATATTGATAAACTTTGAAGACGCATCAGCTACATTGCATATCTCTCAAATAAGTACTAAAGTATCATTGATTATTTCCATCGTCAGCTTTTTAAAAGAATTGCTTATGAAATAACTAGTGATACAAAACTCTAAAGTTGAAGTTAAGGACAAAAAAAGATCCGTGAAATCAATTTCAATATTTACTTTTGAAAATGTTAATTTGTTAGTGGTAAATGGTCCGGCTGACTTAAAACGAATAACAGAGCCACTATCAACTCCTTATCAGCCGGTGTTTCATATTGTTGGCCAAGTATAGATATTTACTAGACCTCAGAAATTAACACATTAACTTGTATTTATGTCAGTGAAAGTAGTTTAAAGGTAAGAGATTCTAAGCTAGAATATGTTGTTACAACACGAAAACGTCGTTACGACATGAATTTAACATCCAAAAATACTCAACCGTTAGTTACCACACAACAACACAAATCGGAAAATTCTCCGATCCGTGGCCCCAATTATGTTACGATGGACTATAACAAAAGTTGCCGACTAAGACTCAGAAGGAGAAGGGGGGTTCGTTACTAACTTAATTAGGGCAACGACCCGGTAACTTAATTTCGATGTCGCCCGGTGAAGACCCAAGGCCACCACCGAGGCGGAACAAACGATTACTCTTCTTACTTTCTTCAAGCCGGGTGGTTGAATCCCGAAGCCAAACGAAACGAGCTCGTACGTTACTTATCTTACCCTTTCTCTCTGACTCGCATGAAAGCGACAGTATTGCATCATTTAATTGCTCCCAAAGCAAGGTCGGCAAACAAGCCCTTGCCTGTACGAAATGGCCGACGATTTGGAGCCAAAAAGCAATTAGATAGAAGTGTAACTCATGCGGTAAGCAAGCATACCTAAATTTAAATGGATGTTGCTCAAGGTACCATAAAATGAGCCGAGAGACGCCAGTATTTAAAATGGACGAAATTGAGTTTTTAAACATAAATACTGTCAAATTGGGTCTAGATGAAGCGGGAAAAGTACTAGTATTGGAATACAAAAGCGGAAAATGCGGAACAATGCTAATTTTGAAAATTGTCCTCACAATGTATATTATTGACTCCAACGGTCACAAAAAACTATGCCTGAACTCACTGCGATTTCCCAATCACTCTTTAAGAACCATAATATCTACCTAAACACCACATCAAAAGGGAAGTCAATGCCCCTAACATAGATTAATTACAACCAAACTGACGACAAACGATAAGAGACAGTTCAGGCTGTTTAATGATGTTATTTTCATTTACTTTCATCTAGAGCTTTATAGCAAATGATAATTTGTAGCTTGAGATACGAGCAACACAATATAGTAGGGTAGTTAGAATACTTGCCTATACTGAATGTCCATATACCATTCCTAGGTTGACAATATACCGAGACGCTTTTAGAGACTAGATATAGAACACTTTGTAAGTGAAATTATATGTTATGAGTATCATACGTGCTGAGATGTTGTTTTGAAATCCGAGCTCGTGGTGTTGTTATGATTCATAACATTCGAGGTTTGTTCAATAGTTTATCGATTGTAGAATGGTAACGGTTGCCATGTACGGTAAGAGAATATTGTAGTACAGATACAGTTGTTTCAGTATGGTAATGGTTGTCATGTACCGTAAAGAAGTATTACCGTACAGATACAGTTATGACTTAGTCACCAGCCTACTTTTGTATATGTAAACAAAGGCTTAATATCCTGAAACTGGTAAATAAAATTTACAGCAGTTGTAATTTACTAACTTTCGTTAATGCATTGAAAATAAATTTTGCTAATTTTCAAGTCTGGCACAACATTTCCAAAATCTGAAAAAAATACAAGAAAGAGAAATAAAAAAAAGTTTTAAAATTGTTCACATCTGTATTATTATTGTTTATTATACGCCACGCGAAACGTTACTGCGAAGTTCTACTGCATAGCAGATCATTAATATATAATACGTACTACAGTTTTGAACCTTTGCAGCATCTTGTACACTTTAATATTAATTTGCTATTAGATAGAGCTGTTGAATTCGATATTACGTACATTCAATTTTGTTATATATAACTTTAGAAGATGTATTGCTTATATGAGTCACTAGCAAGATGCCCGTTCTTCGTACGGACTACAAATGTATGTTTTTTCTAAATCTTAAACGAGTTCTAGAATGCTCCCCTCCTCCCTCACTCGATACGCTAAATTAACAAACGCTGCAAAACACTATTGTAGGTAAAAAGGAAACAATATTCTTCCGAAAAAAGTTCTCCATAAGTCTTTTATGCTTCACGTTTCTCCTAGAAATGTGTATGCAATTGTCGTTCTCCTTGTATAGATTGATAAAACTATAGATTTAGTATAACAATAATAATAAATGTACTTATTAAATGTTGTATTCATAAATTGTATCAACATACCAGTTTCCACCACTTGGAGGTGGAATTTCGGAAATCCTTCCATTTTATTCTAAACGGAACACACGAAAAAAAATCAATAACTTTAACCTCCTTTTTAACTTCTTTTTACTTTTACCCCATTTTTACTCCTTTCAAAATGAAATTTAGAATAAAAACCTTAAACCCATTTTTAAGGTTTTAAAAAACACACGTATGCCCAAAAACCATGGTCATCAGGAACCACAAGAAATACGAAATGTTCTATAATTAACCCCTGAATCCAAATTCGCACCTTTAGGAGTTGATGTCTGCACAATTCTGAATTACGTTCTTAGGAACTTGTATAGGTAACCTTTCTAAGTAAAAACCAAATCGATATATTATACGGCCTTAAGAGATATTGAGAAATTTCCTGAAAAGATACCTCTCTCCTTCCCTTTAGGAGTGGAATTTCGAAAACGCCTTTTCTAGCACTTCGCTACGTAACTAAAGGGCTCTTCTTTCCAAATTTCAAGTTCCTGGTACCAAGGATTACTCCGGATCCGCGTTGTTGAGTTGGTGCTTTATCTTTTATACATATAGATTATAGCGGAATACCCGTTTCATACCTTTATGGGTGAAATTTCTAAAAACCTTTTCTACCTCATTTTAGTCCTAAAATGCACTCATAAGAAAAAAATCAATAATTTTAACCCCTTACCCCTTTTTGGTTTTGCCTCTTATTTACCCCCTTAGAAGTAATATTTAAAAAAAACATTAAACACATTTGGAAAGATTTTAAAAATACATCTATATGCCAAAAGAGAATGTTCTAAGTCAATAAACGTAGAAGATACGGATGATTCTTTAATTCACCCCGAATCCAAATTTGCACCTTTAGGGATTGAAAGACGTTTCTAGGTATTTTCATTGACAATCTTTGGAAATAAACACCAATTCGCTATCTCATCGGGTCTAAGAGATATTGAGGAACTCGTGAAAACACGTTTTACCCCGTATCACCATTAAAATTTCAAAAGTCGCTTTTAATCCATGTTACTGTAAAATGGAACTCACAGCGAAAGAAATTTATAATTTTAACCCCCTACCCCTTTTCAGTTTTTCCTCCTGTTACCCTTTAGCGTTAAGATTTTCAAATTCCCTTAAACCCCTTTCTAAAAATTCTTAAAATACATCTAAATACCAAAAACGAATGTTCTAACTCAATAAACGTAGGAGATACGAAGTGTTCTTTAATTCACCCCCAATCCAAATTTGCACCTTTAGGGGTTCATTAGGGCAAAATCCTGAAATACGTTTCTAGGTATTTGCATTGACAATCTTTGCAAGTAAACACCAAGTAGTTATCTCATCGGGCCTCGTAAAAACACGTTTTACCCCTTTTTACCCCCGTAGAGGTAGAATTTTAAAAAATCGCTTTTAATCCATTTTATGGTGAAATGGAACTCACAGCAAAAAAAAATTAAAAAATGTAACCCTTCTACCTCTTTTCAATTTTCCTCTTTTTACCCCTTTAGGGTTAAAATTTTCAAATTCCGTTACACCCCTTTCTAAATATTTTAAAAATACACCAATATGTCCAAAAAGAATGTTCTAACTCAATAAACGTAGGAGATGCGAAGGGTTGTTTAATTCACCCCCAATCCAGATTTGCACCTTTAGGGGTTGATTAGGGAAAAATCCGAAAATACGTTTCTAGGTATTTGCATTGATACCAAATCGATATCGTATCGGGTGTAAGAGATATTGAGGTATTCGTGAAAACAAATTTTACCCCTTTTCGGCCCCGGTCGAATTTAAAAAATCCTTTCTTAGCACTACCTTACGTAACAAATTAAACCGTCCACCCAAGTTTCTAGTGCCGGTGGTTTTGGCTCAGCGTTGATTAGTCAGGGTTGTGACTTTCCTTTATATTATTATTATTATTATTATTATTATTATTTAACAACTCATAAGAGCAAAAGCCAAAGACTCGTGATGCTCAAAATTATATGAGAAAACTTAATTACTATGGATAAACACTAAATTAATATATTTTACATAACGTGCACACGAAAGAAGGTAATACATATAAGAAAACAAATTTACGGATTTACTGCATGTACAACACTGTCTAAACGGTTTTTAAAATTATTAATTGATGTAGCCGATACAACTGAATTATTCAAGGAATTCCACTGCGCAAACACTCGATTTGTTAGGAAGAATTCTCTGACACATCCATGAAATTTTTCACGTTGTAATTTATATACGTGGCCACGAAGACGAGGATCTCTGTTCAAATCATGAAAGCTTGGTAAAATATGAGACAAATCACCCACTATGAAGCGGTACGTTAAAATGAGATCTTCAAGGGTCGTTAGATTTAAGGCGTTCCGTCGATCTTCATGAAAAAGTTTTTTTAGCTGTGGTGAAAGACGAGTGGCTCGACGTTGAACTGATTCAAGAAGTTGGATATCTCTTCGTAGAGCTATTTACTATTTACTTGCAAATTTACATTTTTCCACAGGGCCAGAATAAAAAAATTGCACATTTTCCTAATTTAAAAAATGAGAAAATAGGTTAATCCGCCCCACCTCACGACGCATTACTGACCCTAATAAAAAATAGAATCGACCAGTAGAAAATCTCCAAACAGCGAATTTTACACAACTATTGATTTTAAGGTTTTTGTTATAATTCTAACGTTTTCCCCATTTTGCATACCACAAATCCAACTGGGCCGCAAAACTTCCACATCCCGAATATCGACGCGTAGAAAGCCTCCAAACAGCCAATTTTACACAAATATTGATTTTAAGGTTTTTCTAATAATTATATAGTTTTCCCCATTTTGCAACCTCCAAATCCACCTGGGTCGCAAAATTTCTACAACCTGAATTCTCTTAAAAAATACAATTGGCCAGTAGAAAGTCTCCAAACAGCGAATTTCACACAAATATTACTTTTAAGGCTTTTCTGATAATTATAACGTATTTTTCATTTTGCAACCCCCAAATTCACCTAGGCCGCAAAATTCCCAGATCCTGAATTTTCTTAAAAAATAAAATCGACCAGTAGAAAGTCTTCAAACAGCAAATTCTACACAAATATGAATTTTAAGGTTTTTCTTATAATTATAACGTTTTCCCTATTTTGCAACACCCAAATCTGCATGGGCCACAAAATTCCTACGTCCCGACTCTTCTTAAAAATACAGTCGACCAGGAGAAAATGTCCAAACAGCGAATTTCACACAAATGTTGTTTTTAAGGTTTTTCTGATTATAACGTTTTCCCCATTTTGCAACCCCAAATGCAACTGGACCACAAAATTCGCACATCCCGAATTCTCTTATAAAATAAAAACACTGGTAGAAAGTTTCCAAAGAGATCATTTCACGGAGATATTAATTTTAAAGTTTTTCTGATAATTATAACGTTTTCCTTTTTTTTGCAAACCTCAAATCCACCTGGCCCGCCAAATTTCCGCCTCCCAAATTCTCTTAAAAAATAAATTCGACCAGTATAAAGTCTCCAAACAGCGCATTTCACACAAATTATAATTTTATAATTTTTCTGACAATTATAACGATTTTCCCATTTTGTAACCCCTAAATCAACATGAGCCGCAAAATTCTTAAAAACCTACATCCACATACTACCAAAAACAAAATTCGACATCTTTTCTTTCCCCCTGTTTATGCGAACATCCAATTTGCTACAAATGCACCTCGGCTTTCTACCGCTGTAACTTGGCCACGTGCATCGCAGACGCCAAAATCCAGAGCGTACGATGAGCGTTGATTCATCCTCTTTCCAACTAGTCCCAAATCACATTTGGATCTTTTAAAAAAATATGCGATGTAACAGCACCGAACGCTTTCCTGTCCAAAAAATCGTTTTAAACCCCATATTTGCGTCCCCTCGAATCGTACATTTTCACAATCTCACCAGAAAGTTGACCCTTGATGAGATTTTCAAAATGACACCAACACAATTCACCTGCAATATGTAGAACTTGCACAAAGTCGCCAAAAATGCGCATTTTTCAAGCGTCACACAAATCGCTAGAAGAGCTTCGTACTAGCGTCACATCTCCAATTCGTTAAACATTTTCAATGTTAAAACATTTAATAAAGACGTAATGGCAAACATACCTGCGAAGTTCTACTGCATAGCAGATCATTACCTACTACAATTTTTAACCTTCTCAGCATCTTGTGCAACTTGTTTTGAAGGATTTCTAAGAATTAAATACCATCCGCTCGGCGGCTCCACATGTTATTGTTTATAGTTTATTTTGTTGACTCCTGAAACGTAATTTAATAGCAAATATAACTGGAGTAAAGATTTACTGCTTTTAGTAGGAGAAACGGGGGAGTATTAAATCGGGATTACATGCAAATAGATCTTGAAGTTGTTTAGCCGATATGTATCTTTAGTTTTAGGTTACTTGTTCAATAAAAACATTTTAAAAGGATTTGTTGATTGGGGAGCTTTTACAGTGTATAACCTAATAACTTTGCATTTTCCGTACATATACATATGCATCTGAATTTATATTTTTAGAGTCCCCACCAATTTTTCTATTACATTCTCTTACAATCTCTTCTTAAGTTTTAGTACAAACAGCTGACACTACATTCCAACCCTGCCAGTGGCCATCTAAGACTGTACCAACAAGTTTAGCGAGGCAATGACATCCCCACGAAATATTATTCATGTTAGAGAAAAATACAATTTGACATTCTCTTAGCATCACACCATTTAATATATACTTACAAATTTAGAATTTCACAGAGGGTCGACATCAAACAAAATAGCATTTTCCTTATTTAACAATTGAGACAATAAGGCAAAACATTTCCTTCCCCATCCAGCCCTCACAACCCCGAATTATTTTTTCTCTTAAAAAATACAATGGACGAGTAGAATATCTCCAAACATCGAATTTCAACAAATATTGATTTTAATGTTTTTTATGATAATTATAAAAGTTTTCCCTATTTTGCAACCCCCAAATCCACCTGGGTTGCAAAAGCTCCACATCCCGCATTCTCCCAAAAAATACAATCGACCAGTAGAACGTCTCCAAACAGCGAATGTCACACAAATATTATGTTTATGGTTTTTCTGATAATTATAACGGTTTTCCCCATTTTGCAACCCCCAAATCCACCTGAGCCGCAAAAGTCTTAAAATTCCACAGATTCATCCACATACTGCCAAAAACATATTCGACATTTATTTCTTTCCCCCTATTTATGAGAACATCCAATTTACTAAAAGCGCACCTCAGCTTCAACCGCTTCGCCCCCGTGCATCGCAGACCCCAAAAACCAGCCATTACGATGAGCGTGGGTTCATCCTCTTTCCAACTAGCTCCAAATCACATTTAGATCTTTCAAAAAATATGCGATGTAACAGCACCGAACGCTTTCGTGTAAAAAAAAAATCGTTTTAACACCCGTATTTTCGCCCCCTCGAATTTTACAGTTTCACAACCTTCCCAGAAAGTTCGCCCTTGACGAGAGCATCAAAATGACACCAACAACATTCACCTGTAATATGTGCAGCTTGCATAAATTCTTAAAAACTGTGCATTTTCCAAGCGTCACACAAATCGTTAAAAGAGCACCGTACTAGCGTCACATCTCCAATCCGTTAAACATTTTCAATGTAAAAATGATCGAGTCGATATACTCAATAAATGTGCTCTAAATTACTAAGCTTCATAAAAGCTTATCGATGGTCTTATCCTGTTATAATCTAACATACAAATCTAAAGCCAGGTAACATATATCCAACTAGGTGAATTAAATAAGATAGCATATAAGAAAGATGAAGATTGAAAACGCTCCAATATCAGAAGAGATTCCATATGAGTTAGTTATAGAACATAGAACAGTACACCTGGAATAGCTGAACTCGAGAAAATTTTCAAATGAGTGTATCTGCCATGCATAAAAAGGAAAGTAGAGTCCTGTGGGAAAAATCTTAAAACTGATATAAGAAGTAGTTTTTGTAAGATACGTGATAAACTAATGTGGAATTTAATTAAAACACAATATAACGAAGAACAGTTAGAAGAACAAAGCGTTGAGACATTCTCTTTGGATCATCTGTTTTGCCTATTTTAAGTAACTTAAAAACATTAGCTACTTGTGGGAGTCTTCTTTAGGATTAACTGAACATGGGGGGGGGGTAATAACAGTTCTTCAGTCCTGTACTTATCCCCAAGCAGGGGTTGATTGGTGGAGCGAGCGTTTCTACGCTCGACTCGTACCCGCTGGCGTGAGAATGAGATAATTATTCTTGGGAGAGAAAAATAAACGAAGCTAGGGATCGCCGGACGGGCGTACCTAACCGCGAGATGCTAGCAATCGACAGCAATTTATCGATTTTAGTGACAGATCGGTTGATTCCCGATTAATTACGAGCTTCCGCAGTCTTATAAACCCTTGAAGTTTCGTTCTCGCTTCTTGAAACACCAACCATCATTTTAAGAATTACTGGCCATTGGTTTTTGCGAATGCTGACGGACTTTCAATATCTGCCCTAACGTTTCGAACCCGTGGTAACCGGCCAAATCTATCGTCGAATACTTTGGATCATCCTTCGCAACCTGCCAGGTTCGCCTTCGAGCTAAGGTGACGACTATATTCATCCATGGAGATCGCCGTTTCCAGCTGGGGAACGCCTCGCATAAGTTCAAAATTTGATATCGTTAAATTAATGCATTAAGCCCACTTACTGTGTGTGGGTGTTTGTGTATGTTCATGGATATACATCGTCCTACGATGCTTTTATTTGAAATTGTCATATATACTGTGAAGGTAAGAGTATACTAAAGTCAGCTTTTAAACTAAACATTTAGACATGGAACTGAGGCAGGGTTGCTGTATTTATCTAATACTTCAGTTCGCAGCTGCCCAAGCTATACGTGCTCTCAGGATATATGGCAAAAGAAAATAAGTACAATAAATGAGGGTTGCTTTAAGAAGCGATAATTGAGGCATGTAATGAATATTATTATGGAGATGGATTTACAGGTTGCTAGACAGCAATGTACGCTCATTATGCAAAGTCAGAAGAAAGAGTAAAATACCTTCGAAAAGTAATAGGGGCTTTAAATAGAATTCTATAGAATGACGATGTATGGAACACAAAAGATCAATATAATGCGTAAGTCTGACCATTGGCAAATACATACAAACAATGTAGAGCAGTACAATTACACTTCCGGATCAGGTCAGCACAGATTTATGGAAGATATTAAGTACGATACTTGGATCATAAAAGTTATGATAGTTGACCGCGATATGATCCATAAAACCGGAATATATCTAAATAATACAAGTGGTAAGGAAGTTTTCAGAATGGGCAAAACACAAACTGCCAAGAAACCAAAAAAATAGAAAAAGGAATAACAAAAGGTTATGACGTAGTGAAATATGCACGATGGGTAATGGCAATAATGCAAAACTACAACAAATAATACTGACACCGAAAATCTTGAACACATAAGAATTAGAAAACCAACGGAAGAAAGAAAATGTTTCTGGATAACGTATAAGAAGAGGGGAAATGAAAATTAAAATGACAATTAAAAAAAAAGTATCAAATGCCTGTAAGTTAAGGAGATGAAACATGATTCTGAAAACTTGATTTGCTACTTTCAATATTTGACACTAAGGCTAGCAAAACATCTTCGTCCAAATCCAATATTTGGCCTACTCTTCTCTTCGCCTTAGTAGCCAAGAACAAGTTAAGGACCAGTACCGACAAATTCCTCCAAGATAATGCGAAAACTGCCCACATTGCTTTTCTTTCCAAACATTTATTTATGGAGAAATGGCTGTGAAGTTCAAAATTAAAGAATGATGAACATAAAACATCTACAGCAGTTTTAAAAAAGAAATGAGTTGAATACTTGCTGTTTATAATGCATACAATTTAAATCTTCCCGAATCCCCAACCTAAATAGTACTTCATAAAATATGGGAAAGTATTATACGAAACTTTGAGAAAAACCTGCGGGAAAAATAGATGAAAAATTAGTTAAATGTGCCATGCTTTTTTAGGGCTATACATAAATTATACGTATTCTCCAAAACACTTTTATTAAGAGAAGAGAGTAGTAAAAATAGAAGAAGCAGTAAGACAGATCAAATTAGGAAAGGCAACAGAGACTCAGTGCCCTATAAATGGTAAAATATAGAGGCATATAACATAATAGTTCCAATATACAAGAAGAGAAACTCAAATGAATGTAACAATTTTCGATCAGTATGCCTTTCTCCGGTTATATAGAAAATATATTCAAGAATACTGAAGAAAAGTATACGGGAAGAAACAGAAGAAAAAATGGACCCCAGATACAAACACAGGATCACATATCCACTATGCGAACTGTGTTAGAGAAAAGGTTAGAGAGTGGAAAATCTGGCTTTTATCGATCTTGAATGTTTCCAAGGAATAGTATACGGAAGGCACTACCACAACTGAATAGTTATATCTACTAAATTACAACAAGCAATCAGAAATATGTACAAGGGAACTAAACTAAAGGTAGAGTGCGAATAACAGGAAACAAATCGGGAAGTTTCAAGATCAAGAAGGGTATAAAACAGAAAGGCTCACTAAACCCGCTGGGCTTATTTAACTTAATTATGAATCAAATAAAAAATAAAGTAAAGAAGCTACGTATAATCTAAATATACAGAGTATAGCCTATGTAGATGATATAGTCTTCTGGCCGAATCACCGCAGAAACTACAACAAAATATCAACAGTTGGAAGGAGGCAATAGAAGTATGGGGAATGATAATTAGTACCGAGAAAAACAAGGGAATGGGAGGAACCAAGAAGAAAAACACCCAACAAAATAAATCAATAACTTGCAATGAAAAGGATCTGGAGTGGGTCAAAAACTATGCGCTACATAATACTATTATAAATAAAAGGAAAATAAGTAACACGACCAAACTGAGGGCATGCGACACCATCTATGTACTATGCGAGAAAAAAAAACTGGGACAGTTAATATGGACTATTGTGACTGTGAGTGCTTTAATATGTATAGTTGCTACGTATTTCCAGCTTAAGCGTTAACTTGCGTTGTTATGAAACAAAAATGTTATACTAAATGTAACTGTTTAAATCCTCATGTAAGCTAATCAAATAATACTAAAACCTCAATCAAGAGCTGTCCCAGTTTTTTTTTTTGACTTACATTACTTTGATGTATGGGTCTGCGAGTTGGACTTTGCAAGACAAAATAAAATCGAACATAACAGCGGCAGAAATGAAATACCTAAGAAGAATAACAGAAAGAACTGAATGGAATTTAATTCGAAATATAGTGATAAGAAAAGAACTAGATATAAATCCCTGCTTCAAACCAGTGGAAAGAAACAACCCACATGGTGGGGTCATGTAACAAAAAAAACATAGGAAGAAAGAATTGACAGGATACCAATGGAAAGAGAGAAAAGCGTAGCACAAATAAGAGGGATGGCAGTCAGCCGAGATCAATACCGGAAGTACCGGACAAGCGAAGAAGAAGAATTAGAACACTTTTATTACTTACCCGAGCTTTCTTCGTCGAAGTGTGTTTATCCCTCAAATTGAAAAAAGCAACAATATAAATTATCATCTCATGAAAAAAATATTTAGAAAACATATATATTTGAAAAAATAGTATGTTAAATATAAAGACGCATAGTTTGAAATATGCCAATAATTTATCACCACAACCTTATTATTTTAAGAGCTACTGCAATGCTGGTATAATTTACTGTTCCGATAGTCGTTAAAATCATTATATATTGCTACTAAAACGTCGAAATAACATTCCAGACTTCTTTATTGTTAAGATATCCATGATTATGTAGTACTAAACTTTTCCAATGTGAGCCGCCGTTTTTTTGCAGAAGAACAAAGTTAGTATCAGGTTTTTGCCAAGTGGAAGACGAATGTCTGCAAGCGAGCCATGCCAAGCACTAAATTATCTTGGCCAATTGAGCACGTGGGAAGCTTCTGCGGCGATGCTATGTGTGGGAGTCATTCCCGCAAAATTTTAAGAGCTTCATTCTTAAATCATCCGCGCAAGATTTATACCCTTCAGCGAATTCTGCTTACATTTCAAGCCGCTCTCTTTGCATGCAAAAACTTTCGGTTTCGGTAACATAATTTACTATCACACGCCGAAACAAAAGTTGGGAACGAAATTCAGTTATGTGCTATTTCGGGATAAACGGATTAAAGTTGTTTCATTTTTTATTCGAATTATTGGCTTTCTCCATTTAAAAGTCAATTACTTAGACTCATAATTTTAGTGTGACATTTTTGTCGCAATTTAAAGCGATTAACGTCTTTCATGGTTCAGTTTTAGATTCTAACTATTAATATTACAATTCTCTATCTAAAATATAGGTAACCGACAAGAAGAAAGCTGACATCATCAAAATAAAAATTTGCTGGCCAATATTATTTGTAATTTATAATAAGTATTTGTAGGAAAATTAAAATTAGGAAATCTCTAGGATCTGATCAAATACCAAATCAACTTCGTAAATATGGCTGTAATGAACTATTTGAAGAACTAAGAAAGCTTTTTCAGTTAGTTCCAAGTAAATGTGAAAAAGCAAAAAGCTGGAAAATAAGCATAACGATACCATTATTTTTTTAAAGCGTTAAAAAGGATTCCTGCTACAATTCAGGGATTATGCTGCTTAGCTACGTAATGAAATTGCACAACTAATATACTTAAATCCATCGTCAACAATATTGTGGAACTAAGTGAAGAACAACAAAGTTTCCAAAGTAACAAAAGTACAATGGATACAACTTTCACGGTATATCAATTAGCCGAAAAAGCTGTTGAAGGTAAAACCCTTACACATGTGTTTCAACAATTAGCCAAAAGGTTGAGAAAACCGAACTCAATGATGTAATAAAAACTTTAACAGAAAACAGCAATCTACAGATATCATACAGACTACCAAATAATTAAAAACCCAAACTAAGAACCAAATTAAAATCAATAAATTAACAGGAACAATTAAAAGTGCCACGAAAGCTCCAGAGGATAAGTTTTTGAGCCCAACACTTTTCAACGTAGTGATGGACAAACTGATTGAGAAGGTGAAAGAAAGCAGTACCTCTGCATATCAAGGAAACCAAGAGCTAAAGATAATACCTTTGGTACGCTGATAAAACTATTATAATGGCCGAAAACTAAGACGAGATCGATTCCATATTTAAAAAACCATGAAAGTGGAAACTGTTAATTAACGTTAACCCATTGGGCAAGTTATACAATTCACATATCTCAGAGTCGAAATATTTAGTGAATAGAATTTAAGTTCAGAGGTTAAAACACAAGTCCGAAAAACAGCGACGTATCGGGATGGTTAAGAGTCCTAATATGAAAAACAAGAACATGAATTTGAAGCAGAAGTGAAAACCTATAAAACCTGCGTACGCCACTGAGACACGGCCAGACACAACGACACAAGAATATATCTCCGTACAGCAGAAATGAAAATATTAAAACAGATATCTGGACACATTGTCTACGCACTCCTTGGGACGCACACTCCTTAAGACACATTAATTCAGTCTTCGCAATCTGTTAAAACTATGCTTTCAACGTGTTATTGCCGCTATCATACTGGTACGTTATAATCATGATTGCGCCATATATGCGAATACTTGGGCTAAAAAGAATTCGCAAACTAAACGGGTACTAATAATTGCGAAAAATAGATAGAGGAAATCGTTTTAAAATGAAGTTGGCGATTTATCAATACCGTTAGCGCAGAGTAGGAATGGGGCAGATAGAGCCGATAATGAGGCATTTCAGATTTAAAGGTGAGACAAGATTTTGATTATCGCGAACGAGCTCCTGTTGCATGCCGTAAACGGCGATTATATGTTACATGTTTTACTTCGTAACTCAATAATTAAACATTTTAATTTAGTTTTAATCTGAAAACTTCAATTACCAACCCCAAAAGCTTCAACATTCGTAACTATAGGTTACGCTATTAAAATTTGTATAAATGGTTTCCAAATTTAAAACACTGCATATCAACTTTACAGCTACAAACTCTGAGTGTTAAATGTTAAAGGTACCAACTACGTAGAATAAATATTGTGATCATCGGAAATTTGAAATGTATGCTGGGAGACCTAATTTTCTTATCAATAATTTGGAATTTTGTTTTATAGAGTCGGCGCCTAATGCAAACGTTTGATTCTATAATTAAAGTTAAGCTATAAATTTTTTGATTTTATGACAAAGAAATTGCTATTTAAGGACGGGTAATTACTCTATTAATTCATAATGTTATTTTTTCAGAATATTTAAATTTTCTGTAATGTTCCTACACTAAGGCAACTAATTTTACTAGACAACAAATTCGTGCCAATTAATACCCTATTTTGTTCTGCAGAATCATAATTAGAACTTAACGCATTCATTATGTAAAGCATCACAACCACGCTTCTTCAGCCAGTCAGACTCCGACGGCTCCAAATGCACTAGACTTAGATAAGATGTTGAGCTAGGTGTAGTAATGTCATTTAGTCATTCATACATGCAGATAATTTTAAATTAGGAGGTAATTTATGGATGTATAAATCTCTCATTGCATTTTCAGGGAATTCTAACTCGGTGCAAAATCTTATCAGGGCCAAAGTTAAATTGTCGAATGATGCATTGCGAAGTGTTGAGTTTAGATGGGTTTGTGATGTCATAGCATGCCATTAAGCTTGTTTCCGATGCTTGGGTGGTTGTGATAAAATGTTGCGGACTTTGGGCGTGACATCAGCAGGTAATTGTAGTATTGTCAAATTGAACCTTTGAGCATTATCAACTACCCCAATCTCAGTAAAGTAACGGTCAATGAGGATGAAATATAAGAGGATATCAGTTGCGTTAAAAGCTGGAACATTTAATTTGTGTTCCGTTTGGTAATTAATAGTGGACTTATCTTTTTGAGATGCTGCAATAAGCTTGTCGGGACTGATCGCAGCAGAAAGCGAATAGTGGCTCGTCTGACGAGTGTGACTCGTTGATGGCTCAGCTGTGCAGGTTGTTGTAGATGGCTCAGGTCGATGCCGTTAATGAGTGTTCGTTTTCGTTGCGGATGGGAACTCAGTTGGCAGGGGTCAGGTCGACCTTTTCGATGGTTGTTCGTCTTCGTTTTGGATGGGGTTTGGATTCACGTATTCAAACCGTCGTAGAGGTCACTATTTGTTAAGGTATCTCACTTCGTAGAGTTGTACGTCAGTAATTTCTTGTATGATAACACACCTCTTACTAGCTCAGACGTAAACACGTAATGGCAGAGGTCGAAGAGGGCTGGAGGCGTATTCCCTAACTGAGATAGGCAGTTGTGCATAGAAGTGTTTATCATATTTATATCTACAGATTATACTTATATCTAGGCAACATACGAGTATATACAAAGAACTACAAAAAGGAAGAAGATGGCGGAACGGCGGCCTTAGTCGTAGCCTAGGCTGCCTTGCTTCTCCGGGGGGCGGTTCGGGACAGTGGCCGGAGCATGCGCCGAGAGCGCTCTCGCAGGGACGGCGAGAATAACCGGAGAGCTCTCTTCATGAGTCGAGGGTGTGGGTCAGCTTCTCGGGGACGACAGCTGGAGAGGGGCGGCGTCCTCGAAACGGCAGAGTCCAGGCTAGGTGGCTTGTCCGTGAACGGCAGAGTCCGAATGGGCAGTGGTCCCCGAATCGGCAGAGTCCAGGCTAGGAAGCTGGTCCGTGAACGGCAGAGGCAGAGGCTAGGCAGTTGAGCGCTGGGTCCTGGGTGCCTTTCTTCTGGCTGGAGTGGCTTCGCGATGGATGGTCCTAGAGATGGCTTCTTGTTGGACCCGCCGAGGCAGAGTGGGTTTCTCTGCCCAAAGTCTGACTATTTAAAGGGCTCCAGTCCTTTGTGTGGTTTTTCCTCGATGTCTATTGGTCAAAAGAGAAGGCATAAACGCATATTTTGGGTGCGTGGGAAAGTTTCGCAATTAATTACGTGGAGCGAACAATTAGCGGCCTGATTTTAGCGGCACTGTTTTGCTGAAAAAATGCTGACCATTTTGATATCAGGCTCGGGGGTTTTTGGTGCTAAACTCCCTCGTTGTTTTTTTTTATTTGTAATTTGTTTCTTGTCTTCCGCGCTCGGAGGTCACTTCGAATTCAAGCTAGGACGTAGGCTCATTACCTTCCTCTCCCAGGGTGCTGATTACGCTTCCGCTAAGTCTTTTAATTTTTAAATTGAACTTACGCCGCATGCAAATTTATTCCCTTTTGTTCCCGCTGTTATATTTTATGGGGTTCGCTATGGTGCCGCTTAAATTTGATTCTGCATAGTGGCTTTTCGGGGCGCGCTAGGCCAGTTGGAGTAATTCGTAGACGGGGCTGATCTTGTTTGAAAGGGCTTAATTTTCGCTTTCTTTGGACGCGCGTATCCTAAGTGGCATTATGTGTTTGTTTCATTAGTTTTTTCTAAATTTCGGTGTAGGGCGAGTTCAGAGTCGCCTATCTGTTCCGGGCGGCGCGGCGGGTGCCGGGCCGGGAATAATTTATGGGGCCTTCGCTTGCTGTCGCTAGTACGTGGCTTATTTTTGAATTTCAGTACTTTAGTGGTATAAAGTTTATGATGTTATTCCCCAATATTAGTGGAAATATGTGCTAGTCGGAGCGTCCGGCAGGCAGATGTGAAGCTGCATTGTTCTAACCCAGGATTGCTGGCGCTGCGGATTCTTGTGTTTAATCTCGGCTTGCTGATTCATATCAATGTAAAGCACAAACTTAAAATGCGTGTCAATATTTCAAGATATTTTCAAAACTTGTTTAAATTTTGCTGGATCGTAGCTTTAATAACTAAAACATAGCTTACGTGATCACAACAATACCTAGTACAGTTTTCGTTAAAGTTCTGCAGTGATTCGCGATTCGTATTTTTGATTATTCTTAACAATTATTTACTGATATTGCTGTTGTAAGAGCTGTAATACCAACAACCTCTTTGAAAACCAGTTGAATTTACCAATTCGAATGAAAACGGGGAACTAATAGTTACCGATGAAAAAGAAATCGACGTCATTCCTAGTAGTGATGGCGATATGGAAATTCCCGATGATGTCGAGATCGAGAATGATACGGAAAACTGCCTGTCGAAACAAATAGTTTTAAGTGTGTATAAATCATATATCTAATACTTACTATATTGCTAGCGGCTATGAGTGGGAAACTCACCGATGAAGTGAGACACACAACCAACTCCTTCATGTATACGGTGAGCTGTGCGCAAGCGCGGCGGCGTCGTCCGCCCAATGGGGAAGTTCGAATTCTCACGCATGCGCACGAGACGCGTTATACTCCAAGTGATACTATGTCGGCGCCGTAATGTTTTCTGAAGTTTCCAGGCCCTACCAGCAATATATGTGTATTATATACATATATGGTATAAGTGCTTAAAAATTGAGTATTAGATTACACATTTCTGTAACATATGTAGTTATATCGAGTCATACGATTTTTTCAGCAATATAATAAATTTAAAGAAATTCGTTACCTAAATTTTGGTTTGTTTACAAATTTGTGTCACTTACAAGTAATCCGCGTCTACAAGAGAGGAGATTGAAGCTTATTCGAATGGCCGTACTTTAAACACCTTCACGTCGACCTCTAGCTGATTATTTTATTTAAACAAATAGTTATTTTAGCACTACAATTATACCACAGCTTCAAGTAACGCAAGGCACTGCAGGCCGCTAAACTACTACCAAAAGTGGGAGAAACAATCAAGGAAGGATAATGAAATTTGCAGCAAAATTAGCTCTGCGATGCAAGCAGCATTCCTTGACAAGCCAGCTGTCAGTTTGCTTACATCTCATTAATATTCAACCCTTTTGTGTTTCAATATCTATTGTGATTATAACAATCAGATCGCATCTAAACGTCTGATTCTGAAGCTCAGCTGAGACGATATTGCTTCCGCGAAGCTACAAATTTGCCGTTCCACAACGGGCGGCGTTTTGATTAAATGTATCTTTCTTCGGCGTACGTTGGCGTGCAGCAATCCGCGATTTAGTCTCAAATGAAACTTTCATAATTTCTGTAAACTGCAACTTCAATTCTAAAGAAGTGCTAAGTAAACCTACAGATTTATTGCTGTATTTAGCTTGACATGAGGAGAAATATATAAAAATTCTATTAGAATATTTTTCTATTCCTCCTCGCCTATCTGGTCAGCCACTTTTTTATACAGTTTCGAATAAGAAATTTCCTTAGCCTCAAAAAATGGTACCCATAATTTCCCTGTAGGCTTTTCCATCTTTGTTTCATTTCTGAATTAGGTCTTGATGTATAGAAAGAAGTAGTACACTCAGTCCTAGCCAGCAGTAACAATTTTTGAAATAAAAAATGCTAAAGCATGAGAATTCGCTTATGATATTTCTTTTAAGAATGTTTTTGATTCGTGATAAACGGAATGCAAATCAAACCATCAAACACTATCCCATATCGAAATCGTCAAGTAATACCTTCACATTAACGTTTCTTGAAAATGAAAACTTTCCATCACCTAATCAAATACAGAGCTTGTGATGAATCTACTGGGCAAAGTACTTCTACTGTCCTCCGAAGTAATCTCCATCGACCTCTACGCACCGTTGATGTCAAAAGCCCCATAAGGCCAGTTTAAACTTGTCGCAATGAAGTTCGTTCAGATCGGTGGTAACATCTCACTGAACGTTTTCCATGTCGTCAAATAACATTCTCTTTAGGGTTAATTCGTACTTAAAAGTTAAAATAGTTCGCTAGACACATATTCCGCGTATAGGAGGGGCTGTTTCAAGACTGCGATACTTTTTTGTCCGAAATGAACATCACAAAAAACGATATGTTCCTCCAAACAACGGCAAATGATCTTCCAGTCCTACTAAAACATTCACTTGCGCCACCCACGGTTTAATACATATGGAAACACTGTTATTAACTGTAACAGTATAACTCATATCGTTTAATCTCGAACCAAGGTTAATTTTTCACAAAATTCTCTGTAGGTTGTACAATCTTTCTGTTTGTCTGCAAACTTGCACAGCCCTCTTCTGCTTTCGTCTTCATATATCCATGGCCCATATTGACCGTGCGTTCAGCGTTCGCAACCTACTCTCGTTTATCACACGCATTGGTCGAGCAGCAACCACTTCCGCGGCCTGATTTCGGTGTTTATTCAAGTATATGGCGTACGCTGGCCAGACATCGACTGTTTCCTTGCCTTGCATATAGCCCAAATATATCCATCGCCATCTTTCTTTGGTGCATCAGATGTTGGACCTGCATGCAAACGATGTATATTCACAAGTAAATATACATAGCCTTCTTCTGGCAAATTTATTTTCCTCTTGCATGTTTTGCAATTTTATTTGTCAGCTACTTTCGCAGTTGCAACAGCAACCTGCTGTTGCTGCCTATGTGCCTCCACGATCTACACTGGTTCGGTACGTGCAACAAACCCTTGCGCTCGGTCACTTATGGACCCTTGCACATCCACAGTGGCGTTAGCAACCTGCTATCGCTGCCCACGTACACCCATAACCCACTCTGGTCGGGTACATACTCGGTCTCGTATCGTCCCCAGACACGCATTCACCGGTTATTATGATACAAGCTGCACACATGCAACCTCAATCATACACATCGGTTACTTGTCTACAAGGGAGGGCGCATACACAGCAACCTCATACCTCTGCACCTGCAGATACTAACATACTTGGCCCTTTTAAGTTTGGTAGGTAACACAAATAACAACATGTCACTGGAAGACATTGCCGGGACAATCAGTTTTATTCGGCTGATCAACAAAGCTTCCACGATTCCATGTGTTTATGTGCTTGTTGCTTATATTTTTTTACATTTTCATGCATATGCTTGCCGTTTTTTTTTACTTTTCAGCTTTCATCTCTGAAGTAGAAGGAAAGGCTCGATCAACGACCGCGACTTGTGTAACCAGTGACAGTGTATGTGTAGTGTTGGGTTATTTATTAATTATTGTTACCCTTCATTATTGTTAGTATCGTTTATTGTTATTATTTTTTAAGGATAGCTGAAATGATTCAGGAGGTTTTGTAGCTAAATATAATCCTGTTACTTTCATACGGGGTTATATTAGTTTTCCTATCTGGCCTCCCTCCCTCCTTTTCTCTTTTTGAGGGGGGGGGAGAGAATAATGTAGTAGATCGCCTATGTTCAGGTTATAGAGGCGACGATCAAACAAATGTATAAACAAGTTTATTATATTGGTTCCTGAAGCAAGACGTGTTTTCCTAACCTCTATATTTAAGAATATTTTGTAAGATATAACCACCAAAGGGTATCTTATCTTGCAGTACTAGGGTATATTAGGTTTAATCGGTTTACTGTAACCTGTAAGGAATATATGCCTAATCAGTGTTACATTATTTTTGAGACACTCTCTATAAATAGTGTAAATAAACAATTATGTTACATCAATATCTAACGTTTTCTTTTATTTATTGTTTTATGAATGAGCTATGTAGTTTAGGGATTTACACTGACACCTGTAGGTTTCCTAGTTTGAACCGTTTCGAACTTGTGGCGCTTTCGGACATAACACCCCAATCCTGCTCAGGAACTAGCTGGCAAAATTTGCTACACCGCGAGACAATGCCTGGACCACCATGTTGTGACATAGCTAAGCAATACTGCTTATTTTGTATTTATTTTTCGTTCAGAAATTCTCGTGTAGCAGATTGAATACTTACTCATAGTTGGCGAATATAAAATATAAAGTATTAAGCTTTGTGTAGTCTTAGCACCCAATTCATTTTATTTGGTAAACCAAAGTAGAAATGGGTGCGTGACGTGAAAACAATCGGGTCACGCTGGGTCACGGCGGGTCCCGTCGTGAACGTGAATGATATTTCAAAATCGGGCCGTAAACGTGAGTGAAAATTTTCAAGGCGTGATTTACGCTTCACATTAAATATATTTAATAAAGAATAAAAGACTGCAGGGTGACCCGCTATCCACCCATGTATGAGATCTAGAGCTGGAGCGGGAGGTCATTGTACTTCCGTGTGGCAGCCTGCAGCGACGGAGATTCGCATCTGTGTTGTGTTGTGAATCTTGTGTCTACAGTCAATCGCGTATCTGCGTCTATAGGCGACCAAGTAGAACTTAGTTTTAGTTTCTCGGACTTTAAAGTACTTTTAAACGTAGAAATTAAAAGTGTTGCTTAGCTGCATATACCTTCTTGTAGTGGTATCAGTAAGGCAAATGTCAATTCCAATGACAGTATTTTGTATTTAATGTGTTTGAAGAGGGTTGCAAGAAATGTTTTTGCGACAAATCAGTATTTACCTCTGTAAGCTATTATAGTCAATCTTCATTTATTTCTTTTTGTGCCTACTCTGATTGCGTGAATTATTTCACATGTAAAATATATTTTATTTTCGAGTTTTAAATTCTGTTCTATCTGAATTTCAATTTTCAAATAAAAGCTGCAGGTCACGTCGTGAGTTAAGGGTCACGCCGTAAACGTGAGTGAACGTGAGCGTGAGCGAACGTAAGTTTTTAAAGCAAGCGTAAAACGTGTGTGACGTGAGTGAATACTCGCTCTCGCGCCCATCTCTAAACCAGATTTCAGTTTGCTTGAGAAGTACTAGATTTTTTAAAAATACTATTGACTAACAAATGCGAATTCAAATAAGTATTACATGGATTTTTCTAATTAGGCATATGCCTGCTCAACAATATACACTGTTATACCACGCATTGATAACGACTAACATATAACATATTAAGTAGCAGGAACAGTACTTTGACCGTTTGTAATTGTTAATTACTTGAGGTTCACTATGTGAGCACTAAGTTTACTTTTATTTGTTCACTTAATCATCATCACTACTGTCACTCAGATATATATTTTGTGTTAGCTTCAGAGCTGGACAGTAATTAATTACTTTGTAATCAGAGTTAAGCAACGCTCTTTCTGATCAGAGCTTGGATGGGAGTTCCACGGCTGCATCTCTCGGCGCCTCGTGATACGGCTGTCACGGAAATAGTTGGTTCCGGCGGTCATAACAACATCATGGCAGTCGTTAGTGGGGTTGGAAGTCCCCATAAATGCACAGCGACGCTTATAGGTAATTGGCCTAACGGTTGTTGGCTGAGTGCGATATAAATAAAATAAAATAAAATAAAATAATTGTAATTGGGAATTCCCATTTTTGCTAAAAAGTTCTTGACAATTACTTTTTGAAGGTAATTAATTACTACATTCAACTACTTAATTACTTTTGTGTAATGAAATTACTCAAAAATATTTAAATTACTTTAGAAGTATTTGAATTACCTGTGGTAATTGAAATTACTCGCGGTATTTGAATTACTTTATGGTAATCCTTTATTGAATTACTGACCTCGATTGAGCGCTAAATCTTCAGAACGCAAATAATACGATAAGGTCTCATTAAGTTACATATTAAGCAAATCGGAATAGGGTTTCCCGGTCAAATTAAGCCTAATTTATGATTTCTTCTGACGAGTCGAATAACAGCAACTTTTCTGCAATATACTCATTTTGTACGACGCGTGCATGAGCAAAGAGTGCATTCGTATTGATGCGTGTATGTAGATGTAATACGTAGGTTGTAATAGTGAAGCTAATATTGTGTAAGATTTTAAAACTATAGTTGCGGTATTTACATTACAGATTGCAATACCTACGGTAAAAATATAATTTAAAATAGCGTAATTAGACGATATTGGTTCATAATAATTATTTATTCATTTCAATTTGCATGTTTTAAACGATGTACTAGCATAGGGTTATACTCCAGTGCAAGTGTAACAGGCGTTAAGTGCAGAAAGTTACGTTTTTGATTGAGGAATTTAACTAAACGGCCAAAATCCGATAACAATACATAAATAAAATGTACCTAATTGCAAAATTCCATGCCTGGTTGACTCAAAAATGCAGTATGATGTATGGTACTAGTACAATTTAAAAACGCCGCATACGTTTACCGCATTCTTGTATTGAACATTTTGTAAATTATCCATTCTTTGACGGACGAAACATACAAAACCCCCATGCTAATTACGAAGCATTCAAATATTGGCTTCTTAATGATTTTACACAAAATTCCATCTAATTTTTTTAAAAGAACAGTGCATAGTGGCCCAATTTATGTAATTATTATTTTATTGCCCTAAACTTAAAATCAATACGTATTATTAAATATTTTGATAAATTTAATACGTATTATCAAAGATGTTGATAAGATTTTTAAATTTGAAGTAAAAGTATGAAAGCAACCCGAGCAGTTTATTTGTCGAGCGTTAACAGTAATTTTATGAAATACGTAATGTATTATATTCCCTCCCACTGCCATTCGAAACCGACCAGGGAACCAAACGTATACTTTCGGGAAACCCCTAACAGGCGACAGAAAATGTCACTTTCGTATAAAAGTATAAAAAAAGTATTTTGGAACTGAACCAAGAAAATATGCTTAAGTTGCGCCAATTGGATTACCATGTAGTGCCCTTTACAAAATCCAAATAGAATTTTGCTGTCAAACAATTAAGAAATCCAATGCTGCACCCTGTATGCTTAGATAAGTTACATATTTTCGTCATTCAGCCTCATGTTAGGCGTATAATAGTAGATTGTTCTACAAGTTCAGAAAAGTGAGAGTGTTTTAACATTTAATTTACGAGCGAACGATGCAAACCGAGTGGATTAATTTTACATTTCTTCATATTCGAAAAAAAAAGTTTTTTAAATCGGCAGTAAAGAACGTCGAAATCGTCATTAAAATACGAGAAATCGGCAGTGAAGTAATCCATTGTTTTACGACTTTTTGTAGGCGGCTGGGCATAGGTAAACGTCAAAATAGCTTACAAAAATTGGTTAAAATGTCTTAATTTCTCTATTTAAAAAAACAATTTACCCCTCGGCACTGGAAGTTTCTTTTTATCCCTCATGTGGTTTATTTGCTTTGCCCCTACGGGCCTCGACAACTAAACCCACATCCGTTATAAAAAACGTAACTTCAGTGATGTGGAAATTAATATAAAAATAAAAAAATTAAAATTGGACTTCCAAGTCCCTATACCTTCTTACTGAAGGGATTTCGTGCTAAGGTGTATTAGGTTTCATCGGTTTATTGTAACCTAAGGAATCTCTGACCAATCGGTGACGCATTTTTTGGGACACCCTGTATAATTGTTATCGTTGACTTGATTTGTTTACTTACATCTTACATCAAAACAAACTAAAAATTTTTGGTTTTGGTGAACGGTGAATGTAGCTACAAGATGTAATTATCAAAAAACCTTCAAAATTGATCAAGTATGTAGGTTACTATAGTTAACAAAACATAAAAATTAAGCATTTTTAGATTACGATTACGAATCGACACGACACTAATGATAGTTGCAACTTACAAGAAAGTTCTACTAAATACAACTATATGACAATATACTCTCTGTTGAAAATAATTGAAAATGTAATTGATGTTGTTTTACGATTACAATTACTAAGTAATTGGTAATTGAATTACTATTTCATGTAAGCAATTGAAATCTCTGGTAATTCAATTACTTCATTGGGCGGTAGTTGGTAATTAATAATGAATTACTTTTTCAAGGTAATTTGCTCAGCTCTGGTTAGCTAACATTTAAGTCGTACATGAATTCCTCGTTGACCTAGTTTATAGTAAGCAGCACCACTACAATTTGTAAGATTTTCATGGAATTTTTGGAAAGCTTTTCAATGTGTTGTTGGACTGTGTAAATGCCTAATTAATTGTGTTTCCCTGTCCCAATTGTATTCACCCCTTTACTTCAGATGTTCAATTTCCCTTTGGCTATTCTTTGTCTTACATAAATATAGTTATCTATTTCTTCTATTTCTTATTTTAAATTTTAAGTTTTTCCTTGTTTACTTCGATTATATATTTCGATTTAATTATGGGTCGTTTTAGCCCGATGTTGCTCTTCGTTTATCCCTGTTACCATCTGTAGTTCGTCAAATTAATCCGTTAGCAGCACCATATCATCTGTAAACCTTAGATTGTTTTATTTTGTTCTGTTTATGTTGAACTCTTTGTACACCAAATGTAATATATTAAAGTCATCTTATAAGGCTGTCGTGAACAACTTTGGGATAAGTTATTTCTTCCTGTCTAATTCCCTTTCCTACTTTTTACTTCCTTTTACAATAAAGGAAGTATTGGATTCACCCCAAAAATTCGAAATTGAGTTTTCAACAGATCTTCATGTTTTAGAGTCCCCTGATTCCAAAACACATATTTTTTTCATTGGTCTGTCTGGCTGTGTGTCTGTCTGTCTGTGTGACTGCCTGTGAACATAATATCTCAAAAACGGAGAGAGGTATGGCGTTGAAACTTCATATATAAGTTTTTTGTACTATGTAGATGCGACAACAAGCTTTTGAAGAAAATCGCATAACCGGAAGTAGATGTTTACTCTTGTGATTTTTCAGTTTTTTTTTCGATTTTTTCAAAAACGGCTCTAACAATTTATTTAAACTTTACATTTTTATTGCATTTTTAATGTGTATTGATGTGAGATAGGTGATTTTCCAGTTGAATACTTCTAAAATGGGTTTCTTTTGTTTGTTTCCAATTTTTTTATTAACTCCTATTTTAAATAGAACACCCGGTATATTATTACATTTTTGAATTCAGCTTAAAATTCTAGAGAAGATTTTGCTCTTGAACTAACACTCTATTTGGTACCGTTTTTGTAAAATTTGTAATTTTTGAAAATTTTTGACAAATGCTTAAATATTTAAAATCAAATTTTTGGCTAATTATAAGATCACTGTAAAAGGAAGTTGTGTGCGAGTATCACACCAGATTTTTTTTTCTTGCTTTACAGTAAAGCTAACATTAATTTATGTAAATATCTTGGATTCGTTTGGAATATATCGAGTCAATTTTTGCATTTTTGAGAGAGTCCTTGACTGCACAATGTTCAGCACTTGTCGAAAGCTTTCTGATAATTGACAAAGGCCACATATATTGGGAAGCTGTATTCTGTATTTTTTCTAACTTTTCAGATATTTTTACTTCATGATTTTTTAGTTTCACGGTCTTTTTTTTCGTGGAAGAGTTTTCTTCTTAGTACTTTTACTTAGATTTTTAAGTGACTTACAGTTGCATTCATAAATTAGGAACTATTCGATGGCCATACTAGATAAAAAGAATGTTTGATCATGCTATATTTAATTCTCTATATTTATCGGAATTATTTCTTCATTCAGCTACTAGTTGTGTTACTTATTCCATTAGTTGTTTAGCTTCTTTACTTATTTTGACATTCTAAATTTCACTTAGCATTTAACTTTCTACAAGTGCATCGGCTTCCAATCACTCATACCACACACACAGCGGTGGATGAGTACTAATTTAAAGCCAACTACCTGGAATTAGTAGTTAAGCCTTCTACCTTCATGCTTAGGTAGGTGTTTAGTTACAGCTAACTTTGACTGAAGACATAGTAGGCGGAATTGTACAGTGCATTTTATCCAAAATTGGGGTTTTTGAAAAATCAACAGCATTCTACAGCCTATACTTCAAAAACCCTTAGGTTTAGAAGACAAATGGTTATAAACGAAATTGTTTATTGTATAATGGTCTATATTTTCCATTTAAAAGTTTTTTTATATATGCAACGGTTTAAGGAATTATATAAAAACAACGAAAATGAGCCGCCTTTTTTCAATATGTGGCTATAGCACAATTTAGATTTTAGGGGACTTTTACACCCGTATGCATAGTCGTTCGCCAGCGGCTCAACGGCGACTCGCCGGAGTTTCGTTATGAATAGTATGTTGGTGGCACTGTACGTCTATGTCAAATTCGACGTTATCAGGTTAGGTTATCCGTCAGTATTGACAGAAACTGACACAAAATCTAACCTGCTAACCTAGAGTTTGACATAGACGTACAATGCCACCAACATACTATTCATAACGAAACTCCGGCGAGCCCCTGGCGAACGACTATGCATACGGGTGTTAGTATGTATATTCAATAAAAAGGTAAATGCAACATCCAACTACCAAATTCCTTCCGTGTGCTAATTTTTTCAAGATCAAAACCTAGTTCTCTTGCGCTATATCTTATTATAAGAACTGTTAGGGGTTAACGACTACCATAGGTGTTAGCGTGGTAGCCGGAGAGCGTAATTTTTTTTAAATTCTAGAGTCACCGGGAATTGGACCCACTTGGCCGCCTAAGAGGCGAACATTTGCTAGCTGGGCCACCCGCTCACCTACATATAGTTACATGCGTAATATATTCCTTTTCTTCATTTTATACAATACTTATACGACACTCTTGAAGCATAAATTATCAATAAAGCTACTTGGCCAAACTCGTTTCCTATAATTTTAAACATCTACTTAAGTTATTGAACATTTTAACGTAAATTTCATGTAAATGAAGCTGCCTTTCTTTGGGAATATAATGATTGCTTTTCTACTATTTCGCCGATAGCAGTGCTACATTTAAATTCCAAAAAATGACACAAGCAAACATTTGTAAAAGATTCAAAATAGAAAATCTTAGTGCCTACTTAAACTTTGGACAAGCTGGAGGAAGAATTAGCGTACTTTATGACTGCGTAATAGATCTAATTATATAGTTTACAAAGTTTTACTGGCTAATTCTATAATCAAACATCGACGACAAGCAAGGTAATAAGAAAAATAAATAAATAATTTAAGTAATAACTGGTACCAACTAAATTTGTAAGCCATTTTCCTAAAGTTGTCACTAATTGAACTTTTACATTGGCAAATATGACAAATTAACGCTTGCGTGACACGAAATGCCATGTGATTTGATTATTTTATATTATTATTACAACCTTTTTTAACGATCCTGCTATTATGAACCAAAAGTAATAATTTATACAAATGTTATTTAGGACAATTGCGAAACACCATCTACGCTTTCAACATGACAGTTGGCTCTAAGTGGACCTGGAAAGATTTGTAGGCTTAAGTAATTGTATTGGTAGTAATTGAGTCGTCAAATACTAAAAAGTACGTTGTAAATTTGTGTGTCCCGGAGTAGCCATTGTTTATAGTTATTTATATTTCAAGTTATTTAATTTTTCATATATTACGCTGTCGTATAACATTTAGTGACTGCAAGTACTAAACCAACTTCAATTCGAAGAGTAGGATGCTGCAATTCAAACATTTTAAAAGAAAAACGAATATTCCAATACATTTTTTGTAATGTAATGAGTAATGACGCTAATATGAACTTCAAAAGCACACGATATTTCCATTGCGTAGGAATAACACTCATGACAACTTCCAGTTCTGCGAAAGGTTTTTTAAGGATGATCGCCTTTTCAATTACGTGGCGCAAGGGTTATTCGGAGTTTTATTGATTACGACATTTAATTACTGGATATCAGATCCTTCCATTCGCTTATTAATTGAGTTCTCAAAAACAGATAAATATTGCCTGCTAAATCTGCAATGGCAGTTATATAAAAACAGGGTAATTTATTGATCTAAAGGTTAGTGTTGTGCAGCTTGAACTCGAAGCATAGCCAACTAAAACTGCATTAAATTGGTTTGTTTTATGTAAATAAATGTTAAATTCAAACGCTGAGAATGTAATTCTCAAGAAATTACATCAAAGTGTGCATTTTGGAAATGCAAAGTTATGTAAGTATATTTTATCAAGAATCATGGCGGAATTGTTGAAAACCAGTCATTGGTATTTAATTTTTTTTTTTGTTACACTTAAACCCAACTTGTTCCACTGAATATCAGACGCAGAATGTGGTTTCACAATGGTGGTGGTCCTCCTCATTACCACAAGGCTGTTAGGGCTTATTTAATAAGAATTGATAAACTATTGCTAAAAATGCATAGCATGGAGAACCTCCTCATAGCCTGGGCATGACTTTCTTAATTCTTTTTCTTTGGGGAAAAGTGAAACACAAAGTTTATTGGGTTCCTATGTGAAATGAGGAACAGTTACGCCAAAGAATCACAGCATCTTGCCAATCTATTATAACATCATAACCTGCAAATAGATGGGATCCCAGAAACTGCTGGCGAAAAAGTAGAGGAGATAGTAATCGCATTGGGTAAGAGCATTAATTCCGAACTTTGCAAGGCCGATATACAAGCTGCACACAGAATCAAGTCCAAAAACCCTTCAAAAAAGCCAATAATAGTGCAATTTTCTAATCGAATGAACCGTGACGATTTTTTGGAAAAGGCAAAAAGTAGGAGACCAACAACAGCTGTACTATATCGCGATGGTTCTCCACAGCCAATCTACGTCAACGAACATATGACTACTTACTACCGAAGTTTATACTATGAAGCGAAAAAGAAAAAAGTGGGTGATATTGCTGTCTTTAAATTTGTGTGGTTTAAGAACGGCAAATTGTTTGTGCGGAAAGATAGCGCAACCCCAGTGCAACGGGTTACGGGTATGGCTGACCTGGGCCTGTAAGAAGTACTCTTGAAACTGCAGGTGTAGATATTTGCATTAAACTTTGCATTTTAAAATGGATAGCCTAATTCATAATTTTCAAGCACTTGAGTTTGAAACTTTACGTTTTTGTGATGTAGACACATATAATAAAACTTGTACCTTAGATAAGGGATTTAGTATATTTCATAACAATATCCGCAGTATAACTAAAAACTTTGACCAATTGCAAGTATTTTTGAGTAGTTTTTGTTTTGACTTTGATTTAATTGCACTTACTGAATGTTGGAAAATATCTAACTTTCTCGATTTTCAACTTCTAGGATATGATACGTTATATAATCATGGTAACTTAAACCAAAATGATGGTGTGATTGTTTTTATTAAGAATAGTTTCAACAATGATTATGAAATTGTCAATATTGGCCAAATTAAGTGTCTTCGAATTTGTATCTCGTGTAATTCTAAGAATATGTATGTAACAGTTATTTATCGACCTCCATCTACTAACATTGCTGAATTCAACAATAATCTGGAAATTTATCTTAGAGAATACTGTAACAATCATAATGAAATAATTATAGGTGATATTAACATCAATATTCTGCAACACACTTTAGATACTACTACATACTTAAACAATTTATACCAGTATGGTTTTTTGTCTTGCATAAACGGATATACCAGATTTCACAATGAGTCAAAAACTTGCATAGACCACATTTTTATTAAAAGTAATTTAGAAAAACAAAATATACTTCCGATAATATTAGAAACAACAATAACAGATCATTTTTCTGTAATTTTGAACCTCAATAATTTTTTTAAAATCCGTGAACAAATGAAACTGAAAAAAATAGTCACAACGTCTATTAATTTCGAAAGATTAAAAGATAATTTATTAAATGAAGGCTGGTGTGATCTGTTTGTGCCAGATGATGACCTAAATATAATAACCAATAAATTTGTAGACATATTATGTGATCATATAAGGAAAAGCACAATAAATGTCGAGAAAGTTGTAAGGAATACACACAGAAAACCATGGATAACTAATGGACTCGTAAAATCTATGAAAGTGCGCGATAAACTCTTTCAAAAATACAAACGTTTTAATGATCATGAAGCATTAGTAGAGTATAAATTGTATAGAAATCGAATAAATAATCTAATTACTAAGGTAAAATATAGGTACTACAATGAAAAAATTAATTTAAATCCGAATGATGCTAGACATATATGGAATATAGTAAACAATTCACTTGACAGAGGTAAACAATCTCAAGTAATATCAAATATTAAGGTTCAGCACTCTGTTATTAATGATCCTCAAACAATTGCAAATGAATTTAATACTTTCTTTACCTCAGTCGCAGATAAAATGATTAAAAAAATTCAGCATAATGGTAACTTATCGCACACAATTCAAAAGACCATAAATGCAAAAAGCATATTCTTAGCTCCAACGAACGCACAAGAAATTACGTTACACATAAAATCATTAAAACGCAGAAAAGCTCCTGGGCATGATGCGATAACTGCTGAAACTTTACACGAAATAGCTGAGTTTATTGCAAGTCCTTTTTCAGATCTCATAAATAGAATATTTCAATCTGGGATTTGTCCAGAATCGTTTAAGACTGCTATAGTGAGACCAATTCATAAATCTGGTGACACAAAGCTACTCACTAACTACCGGCCTATTTCTCTAATATCAAATCTTGCAAAGGTTTTTGAAAAATGTCTTAACAAAAGGTTGCTGGACTTTATTAACATACACAATCTTATTAGTCCACACCAATTCGGTTTCAGAAGTAAATTAAGCGCACAGGATGCAATAGCAAAACTTACAGAGGTTCTATATAAAAACATTGACAATAGTGTGCCCACTATAGCAGTCTTTCTCGATCTGGCAAAAGCATTCGATACCGTCAACCATAATATTTTATTAGAAAAGTTGTATGATTTTGGTATACGAGGTGTGGCGCACAAATTAATAACAAGTTATCTTACGAATAGGATACAATATGTTAAGGTGGCAAACAGTTTAAGTGATCCTTTGGAAATCAAACATGGAGTACCTCAAGGTACTATACTTGGTCCGCTATTTTTCAATCTGTATATTAATGAACTATTATCACTAAAGTTAAAAGGAACGCTATTGTCATATGCGGATGATACAGTGGCAGTATATACGGGAAATGACTGGTTAACGTTAAATGATATAGTCAGTGAAGATTTAAGTAACATAAAAACGTGGCTTGACAGAAATTTACTTACGATTAACATTACTAAAACAAAATTTGTGCCTTTTACCTCATATCAAAATAATTTACCTGACTATAGTTATATTGTGTTACACAAAACAGAATGTAACCAAAACAATTGTAAATGTCTTACCCGTGTTGAAAAAGTACAGAGCGCAAAATATTTAGGTATTATTTTAGATAGTCATTTGAAATGGGATATGCATGTGAATCATCTAGTGACGAAACTCAGAAGCATTTGTTATGTGTTTAGACATCTAAGACAATTTCTTCCCATACATAATCTAAAACACGTATACCTTTCATTAGTTGAATCTCATTTGAATTATGGCATTATTGGTTGGGGAGGAGTAGCCAAAACCACGGTTAGATGTCTTGAGACTCTTCAAAAGTTGATTATTAAAATAATGTTTAAAAAATGTAGCAGATACAGTACTGATCAATTATTTACGGAAACTAAATTATTAGATATAAGACAACTTTATTGCAAATCTATTCTAAGTAAGATCCATAAAAACACATCTATATTACACGAACATATACAACATCATAGTTATTTAACAAGAAATAAACAAAACAAAATTTTAAATAATCCTACTTGTAAAAAGAACATTGGTACAAGAAGCTTCTTACATTTTGCAGTTAATCTCTATAATATAATTCCAGATATCTTAAAAAATGCACTTCAAATAAAATCATATCGTCCTTATATGTCTAGCGTAAAGTGTTGGATTTCGCAATACTCTAGGAGAGAACTACACAACTTCTTTAATTAATTTTTTTTTGGTATTGATTTTTTTTAATAATTTCTAATTATATCTTCCAGAAATCTGTGTGCATTGGTTCTTCTTTCTTTGTTGCACTATTGATAATAATTTTGTATTGTTATTTACTGTTTTCTTTCTGTTTATTACTTTTAGTAGCTCGAAACACTCATGCTATATATTATATATATGTATATGTACTCCGCACGCAAGCTTCTTTATAGCTTAAGCGGAGAGTCATTTATTTATTTATCTCTAATTCTAAGTCTAATTCAATTTATTAATTTTTCTTTATATGTACATATATAGATTGGGATTGGTATAAATAAATTATTTATTATTATTATTAAAAAAAATAGGAGTTAATAAAAAAATTTGAAAAAAAACAAAAGAAACCCATTTTAGAAGTATTCAACTGGAAAATCATTTATCTCACATCAATAGGCATTAAAAATGTAATAAAAATGAGAAGTTTGAAAAAAATCGTTAGAGCCGTTTTTAAAAAAATCGAAAAAAACTGAAAAATCACAAGAGCAAACACCTACTTCCGGTTATGCGATTTCTTCAAAAGCTTGCTGTCGCATCTACATAGTACACAAAACTTATATATGAAGTTTCAACCCCATACCTCTTTTCGTTTTTGAGATATTCTGTTCACAGACACACAGACACACACACACACAGACCAATGAAAACAAATATGCTTTTTGGGTTCAGGAGACTCTGAAACGTGAAGATCTGTTGAAAACTCAAATTCGAATTTTTGGGGTGAATCCAATACTTCCTTTATTGTAAAAGGAAGTAAAAAACAACTGATCATCAGCGGGCTGTGGCAATTCAAACGTATGAATAATATCTTGGCGGCACTGTAAGTCTATGTCAAATTCTAGGTTAGCAGGTTAGGTAGTGCGTCAGTCTGTGTCAAAACTGACGCAAAACCTAACTTGCTAACCTCGAATTTGACATAAACTTACAGTACCACCAACATATTATTCATAAGTTTGAATTTTCACAGTCCGCTGAGGATCCGTTTTTTTTTGGATCTCTCGATATTTAACTTTTTCATTTAAATTGCGCTAAAATTTCAATTTTTGTAGGTGTTATAAAAAATATTCAACGACATACGGCCGTTATCGCATCTAATTAACTCGGATAAATTCATTAGCCTCGGCCACAAATTTATCCTCGTTTGTTAGATGCTTGCTAACGGCCTATGTCGTTAATAACTAAAACAACGCAAATGCAGACAAACGTTTTGTTTATAATTACAAGTTTTTATGCGACATGTGACACTCACAGGTAACGGGACTTGTGATAATTAATCCTGGTGACAGGTGACCAAACAAATTTTTAAAAAATCTAGGAACATTTCGATAAGCAGCGGGAAAAATATAATAAGATAAATCGGAATGTATCGCCTATCAACATTTTCGGTAGGCAAAAAGCCGCGGTTTTTCCTTCGCTTGTACTTACCTACCTCACATGTTAATAGGTCCTAACGTTCCTTGTTACTTAAATAGCTATTAATGAATTCAGATTATGTGCATTTATAAGAAGTGTCAAGGTCTTGATGATTGCATTTCCGTGTTCTAAATTAAATTCGACACCAGTAATGACTGGTATATTAAAATCTCCCATTATTATTAATCCATTATCGTTAATTCTGTAACAATTTTCAATCAGATCATAATATTTTTTTAAGTATCAATGGCAACAGCAGACTCTATGTAAACTACACTAAAGGAATATTTAGTCCCCAAAAATTTAAAACAAATACAAAGCGAATCAAAATGTTCATTGGAGCACAATTTAACTAATTCAGCATTAAAGCATTTCAAAATTGCAATAAGTATACCCCCACCTTTACTCTTACCAGTTAGCTCTTTATCCAGATCACATCTAAAAACTTGACAGCGTTTATCAAATAATTCATAACTATTGACGTCATCATCCTGTTTCAGTTAGAGCAATCAAGTCTTTTGTAAATGCATTCGTTTTCGTTCTGAGACCTCTGACGTTTTAATAATACAAACTCAATATTTTTTTCGTAAGCTTGCGATCAAGATTCTATCCACGTACCTAATCTACAGCAAATTGAAAAGAATTTAACAATTAATTAAAGTAACAAAAAGGAAAAAAACAAATCGTTGTTATATATCACAAATAAACAAGAACAATGCCTCATTTAGCTTTAACGCTGTTCCCCAAAGATATAAATGAATACATAGAGGACAAAATGTATTGATATATACATACATATATTAGTCAACTGCAATGGATCACGCACTTTTTCCCATCCTTCATTAAGCAGATCGCACCATCCTTGGTCCACGCATTTTTAAATCCGAATTTTTCAACTGCACATTTGAATAAATTCAGACGCTGCTTGGTTAAGTCTTCCATGATAAACATGTTGGTGCTTTTCAATTTTTTCTTGTTTAGAAAAACGTTATTGTGATAGCGATAGCTACTAAATTTCACTATAATGGCACGGGGACGAGTAGGCTTTGTGTTCGAGTGATTCGAGCTGTAAGCACCTATTTATTAATAACACGCTAACAAAATTATTCTTCTTCGTGTCCCCATTTTACCATTATAGCTTTGGGGTGTTTTTGAGATCGTTTATCCATAGAAACAACTAGAGTTTCTGCTTTTAGTTATGCTCCTTGTTTCTTAAGTGATCCATAAATATTCCAAACAGGGGAGAACTTAAGCAGTATCATTGCTTCATACCTCTTTCCATAATAAAGTTATCCGATTGTTCCACATTTTATTTGACGTAACCATTTACATTATTTTACATTTTTAATTGTTCTTTGTAGGTTTGGTTAATTTGATGCGCTTCAGATTTCCTTTTTGAGTATAGTAGCAAAGGTTGCAGGAAGTTCTACAAAGACAAGATGTAGATTTTTGCTAGGGCTTTGTCCATTATCGTTCTGATTGTACGAATATGATCTTGGCTTAAAATCCGATTGTTTTCTTCAATTTTTTATTCTGTTTCTTCTCTTGGTCTTCTTTTCAATATTTTGGTATACACCTTTAGCTCGACTAGTGACAAACATAATACTCTTCGCAATTTTCTTGTGTATCGGAACGATAATATTTCTTTCTCAATCTTTCGGTATTCTCACTGTTTGTCTTGCCTGCTCGTAAAGAGTGTTCATTAATAAAACAATTTGGGGTTGTCTGTGACTTGAAAGCTGTGTGTCTTCTCTTCATTAAAACTATTAAAATGACACGAAAAATAACAAATAACATAACAAATGAGAGTAGGTGCACTAAATCTAGACATACGTTCAGTAAATCATAGCCAAGCCCAAATTCTTTCATTAATAAGCACCCTTTAGCCTCCATTGCCAGATATCAGTTTTTCGTCTCCTTTCATTGGCAGCTCCTGCTGCTCTTCCATTTAGTAATAGTTTTAAGGCCATATTTACTTCTTTGATCCTCATCTAATCTGTTTTCTTTTCTTGTGTCTCATATACTTCCCTTTCTTCATTTTCATGTTAATTATTTATTCTTGTTCTTTAAACTTGTTTTCATAATGTCCTTATTATGTTTTAGTATGTCGGTGGCTGTTGTTTTCATTTGACCAGTCTGATGTTTATGTGTTTTCTCTGATTACCCTTTAGTGTTTTGATCGCATTCCAGTTTTTTGTGATTTCCTGTATCATCTTCTTCAAATTCAAAATTCTTGAATGCAAAAATCACTGACCTTATGCAAACAACTGTGTTTTTGATTGTCTTCTTTCTTTTACTTTTTTCATCTATTAACATTGTATCCAAACATATAAAATTTGCTACTTGAACGTACAACAAATCCTGTAGAACTAAATATAAAGGGTGTTAACGAAATATGTTCGTATATTTTACCCACACATGGTACCCATTAAAACAAACAAAAAATTTTAATCAACATAGATCCACAAATCTTTACTTCCAGAGATAGAGTTGAAGCACCCTTTCCTAACACTCATCTCAGGGATACTCTTGGTATCTCAAAACTCGATTTATGGTCAAAGGCAACGGCTCTTAAGTTTATTAAATAAAAAAGAAACCATGTGAGCGCCAGTTGCCAATAACGACAACAAAACAAATAGTTTAACTTGCAGTTAAAAACACTCACTTATCATATAGGGCCTCAGCTTATAAGAAGCTAAAACTAAAAGTAACGAGTTTTCAATAAAGGTAAATACCAGAAGTTAAATCAAACACCGAAGCTTTAAATAAGCAAGAATTAAAAACGAATAAAAATAAGTGCTAGTGTTACTCACTATATGTATATTCAATATAGAAAAGAAATACTCATGTTAAAGAAATTGCATAAAGTGCACAGTAACAAACGCTGGGTGATTTATTTCCTTCATACAAAAATGTAAATGATCGATGTATTGACGTATCAAGGTTAAGCCAAACTCATTAGATGTAAAAGAATTTGGAAATCACAACAACAATTTAAAAATTACCATAATCTAGGCTAGTTATATTGAAAACGACCCGGATAATTACATTGTATGTAAATATTACAATTACAAATACATAAACATAAATCCCCAAATTTACGTAAGGACCGGCAGTAAGTCAAAGTTATATATTTGGCTATTTTACCTCCCAAGGCCAGTTAGTGAAGGAACAGGAAAGTGTTTGAAATCGATTCAGTGTCTATCGTTTTATAACTTTGTTCTATAGATTTTTTTCTTACAATTTATAATCTTATTAAATTTTCGTAAACCAGTGTTTTGGAGAAAAGGGTAAGTGTTACTGCTGAGTCCTCACCATTGTCCCTATTTTAGATAATTAGTAGAATATGTGTCGTAGTTTGACTTGTGTGTTTGTCTTTGTATAATGTATTCTCGATATTAATAATACGGTCTAACTTCCATATCTCGAGTTTTCTTGAGTCGATTTTTTCTTATCTTAAATTTTTTAAAACATTTCTTTGCGAAGATCCCATTTTACCGTAACAATTGTTTCTGCATCGCGAATTTCTCTATGTTAAATTTTTTCACTTGAATTTTTCTATTGCGGCAAATAAGATCTATGATTTTACAAAGAGATTGATATTTCTGTAACCTGAATATTCATAGAAATTTGATCGCTTATAGACGATCATTTACCTATAATCCACCCTAAGTATTAACAATATTTTTTTAGTATTTCTTATTCGGTTTAAAGTCACTAAGATCTAATACCATAGTGCAATTAGTGTAAATAATTAAAGAATTCCTGTCAATAATCTATAATCCATCCCAATGACAATCAGACAATCATCCTCAAACTGGCTATAAGTTGCAGACATTAAAAGGAAGATCTACTTCAAGTATGCGAACCTGCCAACGCGAACCTTAATTCTCTCCCACCCCCTATTTTGGGGAAGAATAAATGTCCCTTGTCCCTTAGTCCATCCACCACCCCATTTTCCCTTCACATCCTATACCATGTACCAAGACGTTTGGCCAGCTCGGTACATTACGGCTAAATTCTCCCCTATGATTTAAAATAAGAAACAACAGTCCTTAGCCCCAGCAGCCCTTCCCTCACTGGTTACGACAGCAACCAGACAACGAGAAGGGAAAAGGGTGTCAAGAATCACTGGGATAGACCAGGCTCTCATAAACAGTACGACTCTGCAAAGAAAAGGACCATTTTTATTTAAACCTATAAAGTACGAACCTGCTGAACAGACGAAAAACTGGCCGAGCTAAAATATGAACTAGATGGAATAAATTAAGACATTATCGGGCTTAGTGAATTAAGACGCATAAAAGAAGGTCTGATAAAACTTAAGTCAGGACGTATACTCTTCCATAAAGGATAAGAAGAACAAAAGTACAATGGAGTAGGGTTTCTGGTAAATAAACAAATCGCAAATAACGTTATCCAATATAAAGGAGTTAAGGACAGAATGGCATACCTGTTACTCAAAATTAACAAAAATACTATTCTCAAAATTATGCAGGCCTATGCCCCTACCAGTGGTCAAGATGACGATGAAATAGAAATATTTTATGCAGAACTATTAAGCTGCCTTCAAACTGATAGAACACGCTACGCACTGATAACACTAGTTTACAAAAAAAACTTGTTTAATATACCTTTAATCAAATTATTATTTTTATGTTTATTTACCTTCTATCAAACAAAAATCACAGTTAAAATATTTTTATCACGTCACAATTTTTTGCTACAAATGATAAGTTTCTTGCTTATCTACAAGTATGCCTCCGATTCGAAGTTCATTGTTTTAAGACATACAGTATCAGAAAGAGTGAGAGAAATAGAGACAATTTATATTTGCAAATAAAGAAAGACCTCTCTCAGAAGCACTAAAAACAGCATACCTGCATTATTTTGGTTTTCCAGTAACTAATCAAGAGAAAAAAATGTGAGTCATCGTTTTCTGTTAAAGTAGCAGGATAGCTCTAGTGCGATGGGTGCCAGGAGAAAAAGTATTTCTTCAATTTGGGGTTTCAGTATGATGGTGAGAGCCCAAGAATCACGAAAACGACTGTTACTTATATGACGCAGACTTCAGGTTTTAATTCCAAAAACAAACATAAAATTTTGTATCCCAATATCCTGTCTGTCACAAAGCCGATTCCACATTCAAAAAGCCTACCACATCCTGTTTGTCCAGGTATATCAAGTAGTCAAGGAAGAGCAAGATTTTGTTGACAACTCTGACGACAATTTCTGTCTGGAAAAAGATAACAAACCGCATTTAATTAACCAAAGTGAATTAAACGATCTGGTAAGCGACTTACAGTTGTCTAGATCCAAGGTAGAGCTTCTTGCCTCTCGATTACAACAATAGAACCTACTCAGACCAAGTACACAAGTAACATATTACAGGAAAAGGAGTAAGAGTTACAATGGCTTTTTCATTAAAAAGGCACAGGGGTTTTTGGAATGAAAGTATGTTGGGGGATTACTGTTGGACAGTTATAAGAGATCCAAAAAAGTATTCAAAACAAAGAAAAATAACTCATTTTTAATTTGTTGTTTGGCGGTTTAGGAATTATTCTTGTATTTTTATTAATTAAATATTTCTTAAGCGTGACGTGGTGGATTTTTTTAAATATATTTATTTAACTCGGAGTCTCAAAATCTATAAAAAATTATAACTTTCAGCTAAGGTATATAAATTGTGTAAAGTAGTGTAATAGGCGATTTCAACGCTAAGGTGGGCACAAAAGAGGAAGATGGAGAACCCTCAATTGGCAAACACGAAATAGACGAACGAAACGAAAGGAGTGATATGTTAATTAACTATGTTGAGTCCAATACACTGTTTATTGTGAATACCTTTTTAAAAAAAATAAAGCAAAAAAAGTGGACTTGGAGAAGCCCAGACTACTCCACAAAAAATTAAATAGACTATTATTTCAGATACCAAGCAAATAATACAAGTTGTAAGTGTTCTGACATTATTTTCAACCGGCAGTGATCATAGGATGGTGAGGGCAAAAATACACATAAATCTTCATAAAGAAAGAACCAACAGATTTAGAACTAAAGTAAAACAAATTGATACAACAAAATTACGCCAAAACCAGGACTAATATCAAGAGCTTATCGAATAGAATCTTACTTTACTAAAGTATTTTTTATTTTTCTGTAACTTGAATTTTCTATTTCTTGATTTTTGCTCATTATACAATAGAAGTTCGACTTAAGAATATCCGACTGTATTCTTACTGTAATGCAATTATACTTTTTACTAAATCAAAGGAATTATCTATATTCTAGCTCTCCTGACATTAAACAATTTTAAAAATCAAAGAAAACTAGGAGTAAAAATATCTTAACGTTCCTAATAATACTGAAACAATAAAAGGAAACACTTTGCGAATTACTTCAATTTTCAAATGATCAAACATTACCGGTGGTAGGATTCGAACTTCACCGCCTGCGAATGCTATTTCAATGCTTGGCAGTAGCCCTTCGCCCTCTCTGCTATACAGCTGCATTAAACACAAGGCACTTTTTCGTTGCTTCTTTGGATCGGTTCGGTCCCATACTTTTATCAATTTCTCAGTTAAATAAAAAGTAAACTACTTTTAGTTTTATATCTTCACGCTGTTTATCTTGGATCCAAAATATGTCCTTCATCAAGGGTAAAAACCTGAGCTATGTGCAAAAATTACTTTCCTTTAAGTAATAGTTCTTGAGTTAAAGCCAAAATAGGCACAATTTAATTTTTTTAAAGTGTATTTTGCCAATTTTTTCTCGGTTTCATGCTAGGAAGGCATACAATCCATATGAAATATCGTCTTCCTTTAACAAATAGTTTTTGAGCTATACCGGCAAGGGGCAGGTAAACAAACAGGCAGACAGGCAGACGGAAGTGAGAAAACTCTTTTTTTCAATACTTCCTTCAGCTTTTAGGCGCAACCTTTATAGTTAGAACACTTGTTTCTATTATGCCACATTCCATTCGGCTGCCTTAAATTTTCTTTTTTATTGCTTTCTATTGTGTCACTCAATCTATTAATTTCTTCGTATTTGTGATGAAATAAATCTCCCTGCCGACTAATTCTTTATTTGTGCTTTTATAGTGGTTTCTTTCATTTTTTCTTATGTCACGTATTATGCTGGTATTCTTTTTCTTTACTTTTTTACTTCCTTTTAAAATAAAGGAAGTATTGGATTCACCCCAAAAATTCGATATTGAGTTTTCAACAGATCTTCACGTTTTAGAGTCCCCTGAACCAAAAAATAACATATTTTGTTCATTAGTCTTTCTGTCTGCCTGTGTGTAAACAGAATATCTCAAAAACGAAAAAAGGTATGGCGTTGAAAGTTCAAATATAAGTTTTGTGTACTATCTAGATGCGACAGCAAGCTTTTGAAAAAATTCATAACCGGAAGTATGGCGTTTTCTCTTGTGATTTTTCAATTTTTTTCGAACAGGTTTTCTCAATTCCGTCTGTCAACTCAAAAACTATTTGTTGGAGGAAGACGATACTTTGAATGTAGATTATACGTCTTCTTCTTCTTCTTCTCAGCCTTCCTTCATCCACCGTTGTATATAGGCCTCCCCTAGATTTTTCCAAATTGTCCTATTTTGTGCTGTTTGGTGCCATTGTTCTCAGCGATTTTTTTATATCGTCAGGCCACCTCTTCTGTGGTCACCCGACGCTTCTTTTGGTTGTTCTTGGTCTCCATCTCGTAATGCGACTCATCCATTTACTTGATGTTTTGCGAGCGACATGTCCAACCCAGTTCCATTTCAACCTCGCGATCCTTTGTACGACATTGGTAACATTTGTGCGTCATGTAATGTCTGTATTTTTGGTTCGGTCTCGTAGGCTTATACCGAGCGTAGCTTTTTTCATGGCACGTTGTATTGTTTTCAACGTTGTAGCGCTCTTTAGAGTAAGTGCCATCGTCTCGGTGCCATAGGTCATCACGAGCAAAATCCTGTTCCATACCTTCAATCTTAAACTAATCGGCACCTTCTTGTTCCTTAGAACCCAACTCAGATTTCCAAAGGCCGTCCAACCTAGTTTTACCCTTCTTGTAATTTCTGCAGCTTGATTTTGTTTACCTGGTTTAGTTAAGTGGCCAAGGTATACATACTCGTCCACATTTACTATATTATAATTATTGAGATAAAAATTTTCTTTGGAAATGGGACATTACTTTTGTTTTATTAAAATTTATTTGGAGATTATACGTCTACCTGACATTAAACCGAGAAAATTCGGACAAATATATCCAGGGTGAGCACCTTAAAAATGTAGCTTTGTTTATGTTTGGCGGCAATCAACATCGATTAAAAATAAATGCGTTGTATTTAAGGCAGTCGCAGCTTACCGATCGCAGGCGTTCTTGGTGGTCGAGGCAGCGAACTCGTGCTTTCCTCAGAGCATTGCAATGCATTCGCTGGCTCGTTCGCAGGAGCTGAAGTATGAATCCCATAGCCGGTATTTTTTTTTTATTTGAAATTGATTTCATTCGCATTGCCAAGTGTTTCCTTTTATTGTTTCAGTATTATTTTTCTTTGGTCTTTAAAATCGTTTAGTGTCACAACGTCCACTTGCGAAAGAAGTTCTAAGCGAAGCCCTTTACAGATTTCTTTCACTAGTTCTAGAATGTCGAATATATTGACCACACAAGACCACGCAGCTCAAAAGATTCTTCCGATTTACTTCTCGTAACACTTGAACGTAGTCTTACTAACGTACTCATAACCAGTGCGTGGATCTCATATGCAGCAAGTTCAGGTCTGTAGAACTAATGCTGAGTCATAGACTAAAACTTAACTTTTTATTACTTCTTGGAACTGCATATACAATCCGGGCACAGCTCATAATACTAATGTTTCTATAATTTTTTTCCACCTAGCATTGCATTTGAATACTGCAAACTGAGAACATACAAGGACGTAGAAGGATAATTGCAAATTTTTCAGCCAATGTCAGGGGAGCTGTTTTGTAATTACGATTTATGTCAACATTAGAAGCAGCGAGGGTTACCAAACGATCAGGCGTCGACCAGCAAAGCAACCGATAAGACAACGAGGTCATTGCTTGTGAAGCTGGTTGTCTTTAACAGTTTCTACATTATTTAAAACCACTCCCTCTGTAAAACTATGGAAAACATAAGTTATAATCAGTGATTGAAATTTGGATACTTGAGAACAATGACGATATACCAGCAGTTACCATAGAAGTAGCTTGCCATTAGATGAAAAAATATATTTGTGGTAGTCTTTCTACGCCTTCCTAAATACGTACTCAATTTCCTGAATTCAGAGACTTATTTAAAGTTATTTTCAGTTGTTCCTCTCTTCATAGTCCATCAACTGCTCCAGTTTCCTACATATTATTTCCAACTAACATTTCTCTTTTCTCCCTCGTGTTTTGACTTCCACCTGTATTTACATGATCTTTTATAATAATCCTCTTTACGCCATATTTGTCTCGTAATTATAACTCATAAATATTAATACATTACTATATCATAAACTGGTTTAGAAATTTACTTCTTTGACTTATAATATTAACATTAGTCACATTTACAGTGGTATCCAAAACTGTACCGAGATGGCTAACTCTTACAATTCCAATACGCACGGGCAAAAATGTAATGACGTTGGTACGCTGCTCGCCCACCCGCCTCCAGGAGATGAAGTTGTAGTAACTGGTTAGAAATTGTACATCCTACACTAATAATATTACATTTACTATTTTTAAAACAGGTATGTCAGGCCGTTTTCCTAACTCCGACGACGTTTATCAGTATCGAGACAACCTTCTCAATAAAGTAGATATGGTGACCTCCGACAATCGGCGATGGGAACCCACCCACCCAGAGATTCCTCAACGAACAGGAAAAATCAATTTTATTGAGAAATTCGATCCTGGTTTCTTTGGTAATAAGCAATAACTGATTATTTTATTAAGATAAGCTAATACCCTAAAACTGGCAGGTGTACACTATCGTGAAGCCCATCAGATGGACCCCATGTGTCGCCAAGTTATGGAGAGAGCAATAGAAGCCATACTTGATGCAGGGATTAATCCAAATCAATTAAGAGGTACACGAACTGGTGTTTTTATAGGATGTTGTTTCTCCGAATCGGAGAAGACCTGGTTTTATGACAGGCTCGAGTCACCTGCATACGGTATTACTGGGTAAGAAAACTACTTCCACCGTCGAAAATTAACTAATAAGTCTGCTTAGTTGCAGCCGCTCGGTGCTTGCACAACGCATCAGTTACTATTTGGGTCTGAAAGGACCTTCCTATGTGGTCGACACCGCCTGTAGTAGCTCTCTCTATGCTTTCGAACATGCATACAGAGCAATCAGAGAGGGAACGTGTGACAACGCTCTGGTCGGTGGAACATCCTTGTGTTTGCACCCCATCGTTTCTCTTCAATTTGCTCGGTAAGTTTATGTTCATCTGAAGTTACAGAGCATAAGGTACCTCAGAAATAATCAGCCAAACATTGAGGTAAGTAATGTTTAGCAAAAAACCAGGCAACACACCAAACATTTGCTCAAATTGTAATCTTCGTTATATAATTTCATGGAGAAACCGGCATAATCACAGATTGATATTTAGCACAGTTCCAGTGAACGTTGTAGGGTTTATACAAGAATGTGCACTATTCAAGTAGTTTCTCAGATCTTACATCGTTTATATAACATGGAAGGGCCCAATCGCGTAGCAAAAATATAAACAACCTAAGTGCTAATTGTAGTATAATCTTTAACAAAGCATTTAGTTAAGGATTTGAGGTAGTAGTTTTGTCTCACAAGATATGATAGTAGAAAAATTTGCTATCTAGGGATCACTACCATAAACTTCAAGTGTAGGCGGTATACCAGAAAGCAATCGATTTTCCGCAATTGTTTGCATAATCAGCAATCAGGAAGGCTTGTTACAGGAAAATTCCATTTACGACAAGCAATAAGCTTACCTGCTTATGAAAGAGGCGCTATTCTTTGAAAAAGTGTATTCCACTTCGGTTAAAACGCGTACTGCATTTTGCTTCTGAATAAATCAAACATAATGAAATACAAGACGGATATATTAAACAACCTGCATAAATCACCTTAATCTACCTATGCATGTGACGGTACAATGCGACAATATATAAGCTACGGAAGTTAGTTTTGATAACCCACTGACAAGCCACCAATTGCTACAAATCGCGATCTACACATTCCAATCGGAATGTACTCAAAATTTAGGTCCATTAAGCGGCCAATAAAGTATTTTTCCCACTACTGATCATGTAAGTCAGTGATACAGCCTTAGTAACAAAACGTGGAAGCCGGTGATTATATTTCTTTGCTGCTTTCCCTTGACAACGGAACTTAATATTATTATTAAGTTCCTAAGATGCCGGGGTCGGTAGCTCAGTGTTAAGCATCCTGACTACTGATCTAAGGGTCGCGAGTTCGATTCCCGGTCCCGGTGAGGTTTACAGAAATAAAAAAATGCAGATGAAAGCCTCTACAGAATGCCATCATTCGGAGGTGATGTAAAACCGTGGATCCCATGTTACTAAGATGTGTAGCATGTACAAGATCCCTTGCTAGGGTTGGAACTCCTTAGTCTCAGCAAAATTCTAAGTAGGACTTTGACCATATGACCAAAGCAGTCGGTGTCTAAGGTATCTGGTACTCTGCATACTTAGACCTTGTCCAATAACAAGCAAACGAACAAACAAGTTCCTAAGATAATTAAATTTACCGGTTGCAGGATATTAATCCCTTGTTTACATATACAAAAGTAGGCTGGTAACTAAATCATAACTGATCTGTACGGTAATAGTCCATTACCGTACATGGCAACCATAACCATACAGCAACCGATAAACTATTAAACAAATCACGGATGTTATGAATCATAACAGCCTCAGATGTTTTAAAATCCTCGCTCTGCAGCTCGGATTTCAATACAACATCTGCGGCAGTTATGATACTCATAACATTCCTAGATATGTTAATAGCTATAACAACGCAAGTGTTTATGTGACATGTGACACTCACAGATAACACGACTGACGAAAATTAATCCTGCTGACAGGTGACAAACCAAACGTCAAAAACCTAGTAAAATTTCGATAAGCAGCAAAAAAGTATAATAACATAACTCGGAATGTATCGTCTATTAACATTTTCGGCAGGCAAAAAGCCTTGGCTTCGCCTTGGCTTGTACTTGCCTACCTCAAATGTTAATGTTACATTCCGTGTTACTTAAATAGATATTCTATATGCACTTAACCACATGCATTACTGCAATAACTACAAAAGGTCCGTTTGGCTAGATGCAGTAATTTACTGATGGCACGCGATGTAGAAACCAAAATGGGTTACCCCGGCGCTGAGGGAAAAGTTGGCAGGCAACGGTGGCCTACCATCAGCTGTAACTTCGCCTCGATCTGCCGGTCCAATATAACGAAAATGATGGCGGCTTCAACTCAAGGAATGACGACGGTTTGTGCTCCAGGAAAGTTGCAACAACTTAGGCGTCAGTCGATGGGTAGGCGATATGATTGTAAACCAATGGGGAGCGAAACCAGCCAGCTATTTGCGATATGTGATATAAGACCGAGATGGAGTTCCCCGATACTCAAGGAGGCCAAAACAGAACTGAGATGATATTATTCTTGGGAACTCTCTAAATCTGACCAAGACATAGATGTTGCGTCATGTTCACTTAATAGTAAGATTCTGGCTTCTGAATACGATTTTTATCACGCTATCATCTTGGCAGCGTCTCGGTGGCCTTATGGTGGCTTATGCTCTGCTTATGAATGCGCGGTCTCCGTTGTAGTATGCAATTTGACCACCTAGATATTTTTTGGCGTGCAACATATCAGGCCCAACCCAGCGGGTTAGTTGCAATACAATACCGCAAGGAACGAAGTATTGATGATCTGATTAGAAGCCAGCAACAGATCACTTTATTTAATATTTAAAGATCGCGGTAATTCAAAATCCACATATGCATTACTTAACTAATAAAAGAGGTTAAACCTAGTTAAATGCAATAATTTTCGGGCGGCAGTGAATGCAAAATCAAAGTAAGTCAATCATCTGCGCTGATTGAAACTTTGACGGGCAGTGCACTTGTAGTAGCGACTGGATTTGCCAGGAACTTCTGGTGGAAACAGCGAAGGCCGGGCTTGAACACCGGGGTCGACGAAGCAGAAATAGACAGGCAGCTCAAACCGTCGGCGTCGATAATGCCGTTGACGAAAATTATATATTTCAGGCCTTCGTCAGTCTCTCGAATTCACAAAAATAGACAACGACAATTCAAATAATGATGACGTTGACCTACGGGCATTGTAACGAAAGAGTATCCAGAAATGCGTCAAGCCAGAGCGCTAGTCTACCGGGTGTGGAAAGGACTATACGAAATTCCTTGAACTATCTAACCCGACAAATGAAATTCCACTGCCCAACAAGAAGACGGAAAACAGAATATCAAATTCGTGGGTTATGCCTTAGGAAATTAAATCCGACGACTTCTAAAACGCCAAAATTTGCCCAATAGGGCTCCAAAAATACCAGCTGCATTTCATGGAACTGCATCATACAAATGATGCCTTTCCGGAGATCAACCTTTATTGTAAGGTATAGCTCTGTATGTTATAAGAAGTTCCATCGTCCCCGCGGCCCCATAAAGAGACAGTGGTGGTGTCAATTTTAAAACTGATACAACAATTTGGATACACCAAGATAATGCAAAATATTACCAAGAAGGTAAATAGAAAACATAGGGGCTGAATAAATTTTAAAAGTAACTGTAGAGGATATTAGTTACTCCGTAAATCTACGAAAAACAAAAAATCACCTGGAGAAGTTGAAATAATGACAGAAATATTAAAATAACAGAGGGAGAAAAATTTAAAGACGAGTATGGGAATTATATAATGAATATCTTAATGAAAAAAGCAAAAATCTAGTTGCAACGACTATCATCCCAATCGGCTTTCATAGGTATACAAACGATTTACCATAATTATCACAAACAGGCTAACTAATAAACTGACGATTACTGATTCGTAGAGTAAGCCGAGTTTCGAGAAGACTATAGTACATGCCCTTTCATCATTTGACAATAGGGATACTTCATGCGTGTAATGTTATAAGAATTGGCTAAAGATTACTAAGATAGTTTTAGAAATAAATCTTGATAAAACCAAAGTCGTGAATAACTATGTTTATCTTGGCCATTTAATCGCAGTAGGTAAAAAAATAATCAAATAATTAATGCCAGTCTAGTCGATTAGTTAGCTTGCAGTGTTTCAGCAATAATCTCAATTTACCGATCGTCTTCTTTCAAACGGTTTTAGCTCGAATGCATAAATATCCCGAAATGCTTCATTTCACGCTATTGTGGTGATTAGAATCATAGTGTTGGTATTTTTCTGTGTAGGTAGACATTTTCGATATGTTAGTTTTACTGATTTGCTATTCTTCTAATTATTTATTGTTGATCTGATTATTAATTAAAATAATACATTTCTATCCTGGAACACTCCATATATTGCATAAGTACATTACATTGTAAAATAATAATCTGATAAATTGTTAAAGATTGGGAGTATTAAGCTTGGATGGTTCGTGTAAATCTTTTGATGCCGATGCAAATGGATATGCCCGCGCTGAAACTGTTTCCGTGGTTTACTTACAAAAAGCCAAGGATGCTAAACGAATTTATGCCCAAGTAAGTTCATATTGTACAAGTAAGCAGCTAAACGTCTTGTACTATTTCTTCTAAGGTCATCCATGTAAAAAGTAACTGTGATGGATACAAAGAGCAAGGCATCACATACCCATCCGGTGCAATGCAAAAGGAACTGTTGGAAGACTTTTATCGAGAGTGTAACATTGATCCAACAAGTATTGATTTCCTTGAAGCACATGCTACAGGTAAACATTCTTTGAAACTACGTGCAATACTAAATAATTGAGTATGCCGTACCGATCCTCTATTCCATATTATTCAGGTACTAAGGTTGGAGATCCTGAGGAACTTGTGGCCATGGATGAAGTCTTCTGCAAATCACGCAGCACTCCCCTTCACATTGGATCCATTAAGTCCAATCTTGGGCACACAGAGCCTGCTTCTGGATTGTGCTCACTTGTAAAGGTAAGCAAAATATAATGCTGACAGATGCAATGAGAACCCTATACACGACTATCATGTACTTACAGGTCCTGCTTGGTATGGAAAATAATTGTCTTTTGGCCAATATTGGTTACAAACGGCCCAGGGAGGGTGCAGAACCGTTGGAGAAGGGCAGAATGATAGTTGTTACTGAAACAACTCCGTGGCCCAGTAATGGTTCAGGACTGGCGGGTAACTATTTAAAAGAAAAATTATCTAGGCACACCATATTAAATTTTTAGTTCTGCTTCTTTCTGTGCCATGTTCCTTACTATACGTTGGCTATCATATTGGCCAGTATCACTTTATTGACAGCTACCTTGAAGAGAGCTCTAGATAATAAACCAAACCACTCGCGTAGGTTTATTTAACCAGGAAATTCTTTGTCTGCCCTAGTCACGCCTGACGCAGGTCTTTCACTGAATAATGAGGTGGAGAAGCCTATACCTCTCTGGGTGTCGCATCACGTGCCCAAAGTACCCAAGCTTTCTAGCCTTGACTGTGATGATGATCTCATCTTCCCTATACTCCTCATAACGTGTTCGTTGCTACCATGCTCCATTCAAATGATTCGAAACACCTCAGCTCAAACGCTTGATTGCTTTCAGCGTGGATTGCGTAAGAGTTCACGTTTCTAAGCCGTTTCAGAGAACTGGAAGACGTAATGGAGGGCAATGCTCCGATTTCGATTTCTCAATTTTTTGCCTCCCCCAACCATAGATCTGAAGTACGTCCTCTTGATGATCCTCTGGAGTTCTTCTGTTCCCACTGTTACGCCTCTGTCTGCTAGTGGGTCCTTAGTCTCCACCATATACTTGGTCTTTTTGATGTTCAGTCATAGCCCATACATCTCACACGTAATCTGGGTACAATCTAGAAGTCGTTGCAGTCTCTCCTCGCTGCGGGTGAGCAGAATGGTGTCATCTGCATATCAAATGTTGTTGACCAGCACTCCACTGCTGACGCCTTCTGAGCATAGAGAGCTGTTTTGCAGATGTTCTCAGAGTAGTAGTTGAAGATTAAGGGCGATAATGTACATCCTTGCCTTACTCCTCTTCATCTCCCGAGATCGTCTGCCCTGAGACTTCCCATCCTAACGCTGGTTCTCTGATATCAATAGAAATTGACTATAAAACGCATATCTTTGTCGTCTATGTTCGTCAGCTGCAGAACTGCGATCATCGTTTCATGCCAGATCAAAGCTTTTAATGTGTCGAGCCCTGTACCGCCCTTAAACGAGGGGTTGACACAGCCCAAGATAGCCCTGATCCTTGGTAGAAAATAGGGTGTGAGTAAGGACTAGGAAACGATCCTTAAGGTTAAAAATAAACTATAAAGCACAAAAACTAGAGCGCCATTTATGTGTACCTTTAAACACAATTTAAAAAAATAAATCTAGCTGCCAAAACTAATCACACCTACCTTGTAAACCTCGAAGTTCCACTTAAATCTTAGACGAAACAAACGAGCCAGGTTTACGTGGAGTTGTGGCATGAATACACAAATAAGGGACTCTCGCGGAAATACTCATAAAGCACATACTAAAATTCAGCAATAAGAAAGGATGCAAAGCAACGCATCAGGCGCTGCACAAAATGATGGATCGTTATTGCGTCAAGTTTGTTAATCGAACGCCTTCGTTGAACAGTAATTTCTTAGGCAAAAGCCATTACCGATAATTAAATATAAGCTGGAGTTTGATGCATGTACATACGGTTGTTAAAGTTAAGAAGCACTATCTTGTGATCCCACGTGGTCCTTGGAAGCAGCTGTGATCTCTGAAAGCTGTAGGCTCAAAGGCCATGGTCTCTAAGTTGCCGGCATAAAGACCGTGATCTTTGAAGCTGTTGGCATGAAGGCCGGGATCTCGGAAGAAGAAGGCAACACGCTAGCGGAAGGCCATATGGGGCAGTAAGCCACAAATGCCGTGATCTTGGAAGCCATAGACCACAAGCACAAGGACAAGACGTAAATTACCACGAAATTAAAACACACATAAAAACTAAAAAGGAAAACTCACCATAGCTGGAAATCGGCCTAAAAGTATATGAAGGAACGCTGTAGTACGTACTTCAAATGAATTATTTTTGGGGACCAGTCGCCTTCGACGAGAGCTCGTATTAGAAGAACGCAAATCGAACATTTCGAGCCAGACACGCTCTTATCGGAGGTCGAACGTTCTCGGAAAAACCCAAAATTCCTACGCTTCGCATCGTCCGAGAAAAGGGCGCGGTAAATAACATTAGAGATGCTGCTGCATCAAGGAGCGGAATACCAAACGTAACGCATAATCGATATGGGGCGTTACAGCCCGTTGCTAAAACCCAATTGGCAGTCGCCGATGCCTTTCTTGATCCGCCCATATACCCTAGTGTAGAGAGATCAGGAAACAAGCTTCAAAGCAAAGGCCACGGTAGTAATCTTCACACTCCTTCGTGCTCGGTTTCTTCGAAAGAGTCAAGAATGTTGATTTTATCTAAGTGAACGGTATGTTGCTACTGTTGTATATTTCGCTAACCAGACAGCAGAGCACCGAGACCCCCTTGTCGCCTAGCAGTTTTAGAACCTTCGCGAGGACTTGGTGTGGACCTGTTGCCTTTCCGCTCTTTGCCTTTTTAATCGCATGCTCTACCTTTTCTTTGGTGATAATGGGGGTGTGCGTACCTTCGTGGATGCCGTGGTTGTTAGATCGCGCGTCTTCGAAAAGTTCTTTCATGTATCGCACTCAGACTTCCATTTATTGCTTCGGATCGATGATGAGATTCCCAGTATGATCGACAAGTCTTCTGAGGCCCCTTTCCGTCTACACTCCTGAAATCTTCTTTACATTTTTGTGGAGGTTGAACGTTCCGTGTGTTACAGGCAGAATTTCAATGACCGCATAACATTTTGTTACGAGAAATTTATAATTACGACATAAAACGCGTGACCACCTCACTGTGCTGGTTGAAAAACAACAAATCGGGAAAATATAACTACCGTTTGCCCCAACTACGTTACGATGTCCTGTAACAAAGTTTTTCCGACTACTCTCGCCGAGACGGGCGTTGTTCATTTCTATAATTGTTAATTATAGCAAGAACTAAGAAGATGTTTATTGCTCTGAGCGCCACCGCCTTCAGTTGTTTTTCTTTATATGACAAAGATCGCTCTGCAGTCGTAAGAAGGCAATCCTCATGTCCACTGACATCGGGTGTATGCGACGTTCAGCACGCTCCGAACGGACTTACCGTGTTCGCTCGTTGGGGCCAAAAACTCTTTAAAACGAAATACATAGGGGGGTCGCATGCAAACGCAATCAGATAAAAACATGGCTTAGTTTAATCCACTATATTGAAATAAAACACAAAACTAAGTAAGTATAAAAGTTACGAATAACCTAAACAAAGATTTTTGCAAGCCTCTAAACGGGACTACTAGTTTTCCGTGAATATTTAACTTTCATTGCTTATTGTGGGACAAGAATTAATGTTTTTGGCCTCACTATCGGCACTATGTGATGCCTTTCAAGGCACGTGACGCTTAATGATTTATTCGGCATTTTCACACAGTGAAATTGAGACGACCGTAAATATTATAACACAGTACCTTAAAATCGTGGCGGCTTTTTGCTTGTTGTCGTTTGCCATCGGCAAACGTGAGGAACGCCTATACGTTCACTGTCATTGGCTGCCAAGGAAGGTTGATACCTGCGGACCTAAACGAACAGTCCGTGCCGGGAAGAAGATTGGGGAAAAACGTGACTGACCCTCGAAATTTTACTGGGGTGTGGGCGTGAAGCGACGAGAACTTCGGCAACCACACTCCCTAACCGGCGTTTGCTGATCTGGTTGTAGTTAATTCCGCATAAAGCAATATGAAGATTTCTTCCCGGAAGTTAAACCTGCAGTGGTCTCGACTCACTTACTCCCCTACAATATCACCCGATACTTCACTTATTAACTTGTTGCAACGGGAAAAAGAGCAAAAATGACTGCACAAACCAAAGAGTACCACACAAATAGAAGCTCTCCCGAAGTGGGGTGAACCACACCCAGGGCAGCGAAAAGCGGTCGATATTACAACTTCCAACTGCCTTAAAGGCTTAAATATAACTGATTTCAAAAATCCTGTAGCTCAACGGATCCCGCGCGTTGCTCGCCATCTCGTTTCCACACACTTACGCTCTACTTGCTGTGGCAAAGTTGCATAATATTTCGCCAGAAGCGGGCATGCGAATCGTCATGTAAGTCAAAGGCTACGCTCAGATCGGCAGCTACGCCACGAACTTCGACCGACAATTTGGCGCCGGCGAATTATGTCATAGGATAAGTAATTAATTCCCAAACGTGATATAGAACGACTTCTATTGTTTAGTGGCAAAACACTAAGTAAAACTTGCGCGAAGCGAGACGATAAAATAGAAATAATAAGGTAGAGCTCGCATTTGCAGAACTCTACAAGATTACGATAGAGAAGCGGAAGATGTCGCTAGGTATTACGTATATGACTAAATTTCGCAAAAGGCGGTACAGTGGTATATTATCCTTGTTACGCATAATTTTTGATTTAATGAACAATTAAATTTCAAGTTCAGAAAATGCCTCAAGTAGTCCACAATTCCTAACTGTATGTTTGGTTGCCTACCCTTATTTTTCATTCTTGGTATTTTGAAAATCCTTGAGCTTTAGAAGATTCTACTGAATTTTTTCTAGTATGATTTCCGGCGGCTATATTATGGCACTGATCTTAGAAGATTGTCCCTTCTGGTACTGTTAATGTGATCTGAAATATTCACTTCATGTGATCAGCCTTAGAAAATTGTATGTAAGATTGCTGACATTAAGCTAGTTATACAAGAATAAAAATAAATTTCTCTGCAATCACCTATGCTTGGCCACCTGCCAACTTCGGTACGTTTCTATCGCTCCGTTTTGAACATCAATTTCGATGTTGTGTTATTTTAGGCCCTTCTCGTACCCCCTAGCCCACACGGCGTCGCCCTCCTGCAATAACTGGAGAAAAGTCTGATCCACCCTACTTTGTACATTTGCTTGGGCAGCCTCTCAGCAGGAACCCCCCAAGCCCACAATCCTGGATAGCTTCTGCATGGACGATGCGCGGTCTATTCCCCCATGTACATTTGCTGTATGAACCTCTCGTGTTTGAGCCCTCAGACTGTGGAATACCATTCGTGCAGTTTCTATAAAGTTTTAAGCATTTTACCTATGGTTTGTGCTATCGAACTTCTACCCGATGCTATAGAGAATTTAAAAATCTGTCGTGCGGATGTATTTACTTTGGGCGTTTGGTTGTAAGAATTAGTTTAGTTCTCTTAATATGTATTATACACTAAAGTGGCAGCTCTGTTAGCGCTTTTTATCGCATTCAACTTGGGAATGGACACGTTTCTCGTTTAAAATTAATACTAATGCGAGGGACTACTGGAGCAAACTACAAACTATTTATTAACGTTGAAACACACCACTCAAAGTGTGCAATATACCTTGGGCGCATGGTACCATCCGCGGGTTTTTGCGTCCAAATAATTTAGATTTCTATACAATTGCCGATTGCCTTTTGTATCCTCCGGTATCTCTGCACTTTTATTTTATGTCACTTGATAGCTGAGTTACGTGTGCTCGAGACAGAATTTATTATAATAACAACCATGCTAGTTCAAACTATTCTTAAAACTAAATTAAACTTATAATTCTAGCTTCAAATAAGTAGAACATATCCCAGATTTAGTGTTTGCCTCCTATTGCGTATCATGCAGAGATGTATATACTGAAAATAAAAATAAAGGTTAGATCAATTTCTGGTATTTTCCTTTATTTATTGTTTTTATGAAACAGCTATGTGGTTTAGGAATTGACACTGGCAACTGTAGGTTTTCTGGTTTGGACCGTATCGAACCAGTGGCCCTTCTAAACAACTCACCCCAATTCTGCTCAGGAACTAGCTGGCAACATTTGCTACACCACGAGACCATTTCTGGACCACCGTGTTGTAAAGCAATATCGATTATTTCATTTTAGTATTTTTTTTTGTACAGAAATTCCCCGTGCAGCATCCTAACACTTGGTGCTCCTCATGTGTTTATATACTGCACATTGCTGCGTATATCAATCTGCGTCACATTCACTATACCTTTGCTCATCTTTGTTCCTGTATTGGTGTTTTTGCAGCATAAGGAACAACATCCCACGAGTTATTCATTCTTTATTTGGTTTAAAGACGTTCTCATTCAAATTTTTAAATTGCAATCAGTTAATTCTGTATGGACCACCAATCTTAATATCTTCGATAACGACGTTTTTTTATTGTTCTTATTTATCATCATTAACATTACTGTATTTTGTTCCATTACAAACGTTTAATTTCTGTTCTTTACAGCTATTAACAGTTTCGGATTTGGAGGTGCTAATTGTCACGTTTTATTAAAGCGCTATACTAAAACAAAAGTGAACTATGGGCAACCAAAGGACAATCTGCCACGCCTTGTGTGTGTCAGTGGTCGAACAGAAGAATCAATAGACTACATTTTAGATTACCTTAAAGGAAGAGCCTTCGACGCGGAATATATGAGAGTGTTGCATGAAATATTTGGGTAACAGCAACACCATTTGAAAAAAATATTAAAATACTGTAGCATTTAATTCCAGAAATAATTTTAAAGCACACCCCTATCGAGGATATACAGTAATGTCAAAGACGGGAGAACTTAATAGATCGTTTAAATATTTTGAAGGAGTAATGTCAAAGTTGGTAGTATTTTTTAACGGTGCAGATGAAAAGTGGTTGGAAATGGGACATGAACTATTGGAAATTCCCATATTTGCAGCAACAATTCAAAAGTAAGCTCAAATTTAAACTTTTGGGTTACCAACTTGTTACAGGCGAATTCGCGTTTACGACCGGTAGCAGGCTTATAGGTTGCACAGGAAGGTGCGGGTTTTCAATTGAGAGCAATAGTCAAATTAATAGATACGGAAACAAATTCTTGTGTAGAGCACCACTATGGAATGTTATGGAAAATATTTCATCAGAAAAAGTTTAATATCGACGTAGAGAGATATGCACGCTCAACGCGCGGAGTCGACTTACCTTGCCTCTGTTTTTCTCCTTCACTTCATAAAAACGAGTACTTAATTTTGCTTCACAATAAAGCAAACAGTACGAGATATAATACAGCAAATGCTGAAACACGGCGTCAATCTTTCAAACCGACATAATAGCCTACGCTGACTACTGGTTAAAAAGTTTCAATGTATAATTCTAGTTCGGAACAATTTTAGGATCAACAACATTTTATCACCAAAAGGAATTAATATAACGGAAATAATCTCCAAGCAATCCTTGAAAAATATCGTCGACTTGGTTACTGGCACTGTGGCTGTCCAAATTGCCTTGATAGACATTGTGAAAAGTCTTGATATCAAAATAAATTATTTAATAGGATATTCGATTGGCGAACTAGTTAGTGCCTATGCTGACAATGCATTAACTTTTGAGCAAACAATATTGTCAGCATATTACATCGGCTGCTCCCTGTGTGAAATAAATCACGAATTATCAATCTCTAAAGGGGCCATGGACGCAAAGAAGGTAAGTATTGTTTGAATTATTTCTTTTACTTTACTAGCATAAGTCTATTTTGCAGACTGAGTTAGTAGTACATCTCAATCTAGAAAACACTGACAATTACACTTCATCGGGACTTTCTGAAAGTTCTACTTCAAGATTTAAATGTTCAGGAAAAACATGTAAATACAAAATAAAACATGGAAGCTTATTTCAAATGCATCTACCATATTTTTTAGATCAGCAACTGCTAATATGTTTAAATAAAATAATATCAAAGCCAACACAACATTCTTCCAAGCGCATTACAAATTCTGCTAACGAAAATCAGTACGGATCTGCTGAGTATTTCATCAATAACTTGCTCAGACCAACTACATTACATACCATCAAATCGTCGATACCACAAGGATCCACAGTACTAATAATTGGACCGGAGGTAAACGTTCCTGATTTGGTGACGGTCAATTTAATTGCGACCAAACACTGCAAAAATACTATTACTGCGTTACTACAAGGACTGGGCCGGTGAGTATATTGAAGAATATAAAATAATGTTACCTTCTCACCAAATATCTTTTTATAACAGATTGTACGAATTGGGTTACAATTTCAAGTTAGAAAAACTATATCCGGAAATTTTATGGCCTGTCAGCGCGGGCACATCTATGATTTCTCCTGTAATCAAATGGAACCATTCAGAAGACTGGTTTGTTGCTCTGTTCAAAACTCAAGAACGAGTGAAATCTGGGGAGCATATGGTTTCCTTTGGTGCTAAAGACATTGATTGGAATTTTCTGTCAGGCCACGTTATAGACGGTAACTGTATGAAAAAGAAAATTTGCTCGTAATAAACATCTCTCTACCCCTAGGACGCAATTTAATCCCGGCGACAGGATACCTATGTATGGTATGGGGAACATTTTCTGGGATTATGGGGCTGCTTATGTCAGATATGCAAGTCGTGTTTAAAAACGTCAAGTTTCACCGAGCAACCAATGTACCAAAAATTAGAACGGTAGCATTGATCATAATGATACACAAGGTGACAGGAAAGTTTGAGGTAAGGACAGACGTTATGTGCTTTACAAATTTAAACACGGGCAGCAACTTTAGGTGGCGGAAATGGGTCAACCAGTATGTAGTGGCCTAATATATGCCTCCAAAAACATTGCTGAAGACACTGCAGCACTACCTCTACCGATAGAATCACAGGATACAATATCACTGTCTTCAAAAGATATTTATAAAATACTAAAACTACGTGGTTACAACTATAGGTAAGTAGATTTATCTAATCAGCGATTCCAGTTCTATTCAATGTGTTTGAAATCTAGCGGAATATTTCGTGGTGTAAAAAGCTGTGACCTAAATGGCACAAACGGTTTGATAGAATGGAATGGCAACTGGATTAGTTTCATGGACAACATGTTGCAAATGAAATTACTACAGGAAGATACACAAAATCTTTATGTTCCTACGGGGATAGACCAACTGGTAATTGATGCTTCATCACATATTCGATATGTCAAACAACTTGGAGAAAATCCTGCAGTACCCGTGTACATCCATCAAGAAACTGGAATTATTAAGTATGCGTAATATAATGGTATACAGTAAGAGGGGAGTTAATAATAATTCTTTAGATCAGGAAAAATTGAAATAAGGGGTTTAACTGCTAGTTCAATCGCTCGACGAAAGCCTTCTAGCGAACCAGTTCTAGAAGCATACAAGTTTGTACCTTTCGAAGCCAGTCTTACAATAGAACAGTCTGTTCGAGTATGTGTTCAACTTCTTTTGGAAAATAATTACGGCATGAAGATACGTGCGGTAGAAGTATTTGATGACACCAACATGCAAGACGCAACACCTTTAGGGCCATTAATACACCAGGCTTTGAGCGACCAACCCTTAATACAACCAGAAATAGTAATACTGACTCAACAACCGTTAGAAATTGCCAATGTTCTAGTTGAGAATAAAAAGTTGACTGGAGAAAAGCGTACGTGCTCCTTGGTGGTTCTTTCGAATATTTCAGGGACACCACAGGTACAGTCACGTACATTTTAATATTTTTTTTGTTACTTTTGTTTTTCAGATAATCAAGCAAGCACTGGGTGCTTTAAAAGAAAACGGCATGATTATAGCACGTGAAGATCCTAGTACTGATTTGAAACTTTCCGGGAAAGAATGGTTTGGATTAGACATTCTTGCCATTTATCAAACAGAACGAGAAAAAATTATTTTACTTCGCAAAACCGTGCAATATAAAGCAGAAACTGTGATAGACATAAGCGTAAGCTTCAGCAATTTCAGTTGGCTGCCACCCCTACAAGCTGCAGTAAAGAATGACCAAAGAGTTATGCTCCTTGCCCAAAATGCTCCAGTTAATGGAATATTAGGCTTTGTGAATTGTCTGAGAAAAGAACCTGGTGGTATGAACATCAGATGCATTTTTATCGTGGACGAAGCACCCAAATTCGATATTAGCAGTGAATTCTATTTGAATCAACTCAGCAAAGGTTTAGCCATCAACATTTTCAAAGATGGTATATGGGGAACATACCGCCATCTACCATTGGAAAAAGCAGGAATCGTGCAACGCGAGCACATTTTCAATAATGTTACTGTCAGAGGCGATCTTTCTAGTCTCCGATGGATTGAAGGCCCGCTCACAAGTAATGCTGTTTTACCGCATGAAAAAACATTAGTTCATGTAAGTGCATATTTCTAATATCACAAGCACCTTAGACAGGTAATTTTAGATATACTGCGCTGCTATTAACTTCAGAGATATTATGACTGCAACTGGACGTATTAGTAACGATGTCATCACTCGCGATCGGATAGAGCAATACAATGTACAGGGATTTGAATTTTCTGGAAGAGATTCAACGTAAGTATTTTTTTTATTTACGTTGTTACTGACTAAATCATTACTGCATTATTTTAATAGTTCGTACTTTAAAATAGATCAAACTTCAGCTTAACACCAACTGTAACAATTTAATTCGCAAATATGCAAAAGAGGCCATGCCAAGAACGTTATTTTATTATCTTTCCTGCAAATGTAGCTGCTATTTCCGCATTCACCAACTGTTTCCGGTAAAGGTACTGTCACAAATCACTATCCAACCTTGATCTCTGGAACTCGCTGTTGCCATTTCTTTCTCCTTCGTTACGGGTGAAAGTGGTAATTTAAATCACTCATTAAATACGGCCAACAACAATTACTCTGCAAAATAGAACAATCCTCAACAATTATTAATTTCTCTAGCTAGTTTCACAGTCGAGAAGGGCAGTTTGAGTTAACTGAAATGTGTTTATTCCTTATTTCAAGACAAGTGTGCTTCGAGAATACTAAATTAGGGCGCCACAAGGTTATCATATCAGACTCTAGGTGCTGAGTATGTCTCTAACCATAAAGAAACATTAAGGGAGTCGCATAAAGATGGCGATCTGGACATAGCTTCACTTACCGTATCCTTCAGCTGTTAATTTTGCTGCTGTCAAACTACATTTTTCATATCTGCCTTACAACATAATGATAGAAGAAACACAAAATAATATATATATAGAGCTATAATGAGCACACCAGGTTACACGAAATTAATTTTCCCTAGGTGACGTCACGCAAATACAATCTATGGGATCATTTACTGTCAATATGTAAACAACGGCCAGTAACTCATTTCGATTTCCTGAATGCTAGTAGAAATAAGTAATAACAGTACATAAATTTAAGCGCTGACATCCACCCGGAATGTAAATATACAATGACTTGAGTAAGGAACGCAATAAGTTGGTGACCCAGGGCACAAAATATGTGCGACAATCACTTTAATGAAGATGGTAAATCGGCGACATAAATCAAAATGTACACATAATGCCTAAGTTACCCAGATATTTTAACATAGCGAAAATGCAGACTTTGTTATGATGCCTAAAACTATCAAAAGAGCCAGTGTCCAGCAAGCGTCCACCCGGTGTGCGACATAACAACCGAGAAGGCGGTGCCATCGCCAGATCAGAGAGAGATGGCCCTAGGTGGCGAGAAGATAACTGGTGCATAAGGTGTAGCAGAAGAGCTGGCCGTGATGTAATTTAACCAACATCCATGAAGAAATTTCGCAGACAATATTTCAATCCAATATAATATCGATCTTTGGGAACAGACGATAAAGAAGGTAGCGTGAAGCTGTACCCGGAATATTGATGCACAACCAAACTTGTAAATCCTAATAAATCGAGCGCCTTAAGTCCATTAACAGAATGTTATGCTCGCAAATATTACACCCACGAGATCACAGAAACTTTAACAAACATTCAATGACCTGCTACAATCTCCAACTCGGAACAATTTCACCGTAGCACGGGTCGAAAACCCGCGTTTGCACGTAAGCTCGTCGCTCAGGGAGCCGTATTTTGACTTCAAGCAAAATCTTAACTGAGGTGGGAAGGGTAAGTTGGTAAGTAACGCAGACAACAGAAGACGAATCCCTTCCAACACGATAAAGCGCTGCTTTCCTGGCCGAATAGAGAAAATTCCACCTCAAGTGATAGTAAAAGAAGAGTTTACAGTGGATGTTTTACAAATTTGAAATATAATAACGCCTTGTCAAAAAGGGATAGATATTTTTTAACCGCACTGTTGCAAAATATATCAGCCAAAATTTGGGTCAACGTTTACAGGTCCCGCAGATACAACTCAGAAGGAGTAAATAATGTATTGCAGTTCCAGCGGGCCCACTAAGAAATTTATTAGGTGTCAGAGTTTTCCTGTCAACAGTCTACTATTGAACTATTGACCGTGTGTTCTGCTTTACAAAATTTCTTGAGAGTACGAAATGTCAAAGTCTTGTACAGTGCAATATTAACCAACCACACTAATTGATCCCTCATATGCGGTTATCCTGGAGGAACGCCAAATTCGAAATCTTTTTCCAAATCTATAACACCCCCTCTAACTCTTTTGACTCTCCTTTAAAGTTCGTGCCATTGTCTGAGTAAATGTCAGCTGATGGAGAACTTCATCTTGCAATGATCACGTAATCAACTCCAACTTTCATGAATGACCTCCCTTAACGGGATTTCATTGAGTACCAACTCATAACTATGATGACCAGCTCTGTTGTGGTGTTTTTGAACGAGAAGCAGCGTCGAGCAAACCTTGACACAAGAACTTCAGCTTGAAGTTCTAGTCGAGGAATCGCGAGACGCAATTTCTGCGTTTTAAAGGACTATGATAACATGGCTGCTTCTTCTGTGGCCACTTAAGTGTTTAGAAATTAGATTCTATAGAGTTACTTCGTTGCTGACGAAGGTCTAGGTAGCTGCAGTCTTAACGAGAATTGAATGCTACACTCAAAGCTAGAATTTTCTTTAATAAATAAACCAAGATTTTACCAGACGAAAATACAATAATAAAAATCAAATTCAGGTTTAAGCTAATCAATTATCGTACTACTAATTATGCACTACACAAATTATTATTATTATTTAAGCCATGCGGATTTGCAAGCCAGCCATAGAAGTAATATACGGAAATGGTTAAATGCACCGAACCTAATCATAAAATACATAAATAAAACGGTGCGTATAAAAAGAACGGACACAGATGTAATTTCTCCCCACATGAACGTCCACTTGCCATCTACTGAGTTGAACTTAAGCTTGGGACATACTTCCATGGTCCAAATGTCCATCACAATAAACACATTTTAGTTCTAGAACTGAATCGGTGGTTGCGGTTGTAGCCACAAGCGATGTTTACTTTCTTGTAGTTACCTTGTCATTCTGTTCAACTTTTGACTTTTCCTTTCTATCATCAATACGAACGTCTCTATCATCGTCATTGTCTGTTCTTCCGTTCTTGTCTCAGTTGGAGCTGCTACAATAGTCTGAAATGCTGCACGAACAGCTTGTGCCAGTTGACTGACAACAGAAGCAGATCTTCGACATGTATGCGGTCCACTACTGCTTTCTAGACACTAAGTCACTCTATGCATTGGTGCTGGGGATTCTCATTCTCTTAATTCTAACTTATTTGAAACTCGTTCTTCCTCTCTTACGTACACCTTAAGTTCAAAGAGCTCTTTTGCTTTGTTCGTTCCTAGGAATCACAAGCGACAATCTTCTCAATAGTTTTTAAGTTTTCTTTAAGCACTACAACTCCATAAGAATAGACATTTAACGTATGATTAAACCTTAAGACGTGATTGGCGTTAAAACCGTGCTTGATCTTTGATCCCAGACTAATCTTTAACATTTGACCCATCAACTCAAGAGATGATTCATTGTTGAACTGCTATCCTAGAACTGCTCAGTAAGACATGCTCATATAAGACAGGGTAGAATTTGCATATAATGACCCAAGGTCAATACTTTAAAAAGAATAAATAAAAATGGACAAGTAAAGACGAGACGAATTAAATTGTCAGATATTATAACTATCATACTTAATTATATTCTACAAATGTTTGTACATATCTAGGGGTAAACGTATAATGGGAATGATAACTAGCGGAGCTTTAGCCAGTATGATCAACGCCGACTCTCATATGATTTGGGATATACCAGAAGAATGGTCTATGGAAGATGCTGCGACAGTACCTGTAACATATGGAACTGTAATGCAGAGCCTTGTTGTGGTATGTGTAAGCTTAAGGGTCCTCTAAACGCAGAACCTTTCCTTAATAAAATTGTTTAATGGTATCACTGCTTCATACAATCTTACAAAGAATTTCAAATATATATACTTACAGATTGCACGTATCAAATCTGGTCAAAGCATTTTAATTCATTCTGGTAGTGGTGGTGTTGGCCAAGCAGCTATTTACATCGCTCTGAGTTATAACTGCAACATCTTCACTACTGTAGGAACACAAGAAAAACGGAAATTCATTCGAAAACAATTTCCTCAAATACCAGGTAAAAGGTTACTACCCTAAATATACTGTTTAAATTCTGATCAATTGTAGAAAGCCACATCGGGTGCTCGCGTGATACCTCCTTTGAACAAATGGTGCTCAAAGAAACTAAAGGTAGAGGTGTGGACATAGTCTTAAATTCCCTGGCCGAGGAAAAGCTGAAGGCTTCTGTGCGGTGTCTAGCAGCGGGTGGAAAATTTATTGAAATTGGGAAATTCGATTTAGTCAGCGATAACAGAATAGGCCTTAAGCATTTCGCCGAGGGTCGCAGCTTCCACGGTGTTATGTTAGATGCCTTCTTTGTGTGCTCACCAGTTGCTAAACATATCATCACCGACCTCGTAAGTGAAGGAATACGTACAGGTGCCATTAAGCCGCTGAATAGAATTACGTTTGAAAAAAGTGAGGTGGAAAAAGCATTTCGCTATATGGCCAGCGGAAAACATACAGGAAAAGTTATTATAAACATTCGACCTGAGGAGATTGAGAAAATAATTCCCCCTAAAGCAGATGTGTTTGAATGCATTCCCAGGTATTTCTAACTCAATTCACCTCCTAATTCATGACATTTGTTTATTCATGTATCTCTAATTAGGTTTTATGCCAATTCGGAGAAGTGCTACATCATTTGTGGAGGACTGGGTGGATTTGGTTTGGAATTAACGGATTGGCTAGTAATTCGTGGGGCGAGAAACCTTGTCCTAGTATCAAGGAATGGTATAAAAACTGGATACCAAGCTTCAAAAATACGGTAACCTTGTCTTAGGGCTTGAAGTTGTTTAAAAATGTATCAACTATTTTTAGAATGTGGAAATCGTATGGCGTAACAACGATTATTTCAACAGATGACATAACCACTAGAGAAGGTTGTGTTGCCCTTATAAATAAAGCACAGAGATTGGGAACCGTAGAAGGTATTTTCAATCTAGCTGCCGTATTAAAAGATGGCCTTCTAGAGAATCAAGATATGGACAACTTCATCACATCATTATCTCCAAAAGCCATAGCCACCCTTCACCTTGATGAAATGAGCCGAGAAATGTGTCCTGAATTACAGTATGTATCAAATCGCAAATTAGAGTTGAAAATTGTAAGCACTTTCCGTAGGCATTTTGTTGTATTTTCGTCTGTGTCTTGTGGAAGGGGAAATGCAGGGCAAACGAACTACGGCATGGCTAATTCTGTAATGGAAAAAATTTGTGAACAGAGAAAAAATGATGGATATCCCGCACTTGCTATTCAGTGGGGAGCGATTGGAGAGGTAAGTAGATGAACTTATCTTCTCTTTCTATCTGACATTGGGATATTAGCAACAATAAATGGTCTTCTATAAATGTACTTGTAAGGTTAAAACAATAATATACCCTTCTTCTTCATCATCCTGGCGATTTGATACTCTAAAAATACAAGTCAATATTTTTAGGTAGGCTTGGTAGCTGACATGCAGGACCTCCAAACAGAAATAGATATAGGCGGTACTCTTCAGCAACGAATTGTTTCTTGCCTCGAAGTGATGGATACGTTTTTAAGACAAGATGAACCTGTAGTTTCAAGTATTGTGATAGCAGAGAAAAAAGGTGGAATTGCTGGAGCTGACAATATCATTGATGCAGTCAAACATGTTATGGGCACGTTTTGCAATAAAATTATTCTAGTCATTAATAAAAAAAAATCCATTTTTAGGCATACGCGATTTGAAAACAATTAGTCTCCATGCTACACTCCCAGAACTGGAATGGATTCTATGATGGCTGTAGAAATTAAGCAATCCTTAGAAAGAGAGCATGAGGTGTTTCTAACTGCACAGGATATTAGAAGCATGACATTTACAAGGTGATAGACTTTAATATATTATGTGAGTTTAAACAACGGATTTGGTTCTTAGGCTTTTATCAATTGCACAAAATAAAATGACGGAAAACGATGAGAAACATATGGGAAAAGAAACAGAAAAACTACCGAAAGGTATTAATTTGTTATTCCGTAACATTGGAGATGAAGAAAATGCAACTATTCCTATTGTAAAATTAGTCAGTCTTGCTAAGGAAAAATCTGTGGCACCAAAAGTGTTCCTTCTTCCTGGTATTGAAGGAATGGCAAGTGTAATGGAACCACTGGCGTATAATCTCACATCTCATTGCTTTTGCCTTCAATATATTTTCACTGATCAACCTTATTCTACCATTGAAGAATTAGCAAAATCATTGCTACTGGTAAGCAAATTCATTTGTTTACAAATATCTCCGATCTAATACACATATTTATAGAATGTTAAATCAAGAATCTCACGAACTACCCCTTTTACAATAGTAGCTTATTCTTTTGGTTGCGTCATTGGCTTACATTTAGCCTCACTATTAGAAGAAGAAGGGTATATAGGAAGAGTTATTTTAATTGATGGTTCCCCAGCAATGTGTAAAGAGTTTATAAGACAACACAGTCCTGAAGACTCTGCAGCCTCTCGGGAAACACTTGCCCTTTGTGCTTTATTGGAACTCTTTTTTCCAATAGAAGTGGTTTTGAAACTCAAGGTATGGTATTTTAAAAGTAAAAATGGCAAGGCTAATTAAATCTTTAATTATTACAGATTGATATCTACAATTGCAAAACACTGGATGACCGTGTAAACTTTGTATTAAAGTATACTTCTAGTAAAGTGTCCCACTCAAAAAATTATCAACGGCAAGTATGCCTGGCAGCTTGTACACGAACAAACTCTATACTCCTATATCAGCCACATTTTCGCAAACTTAAATCAATAATTACGCTTTTTAAACCTAGCCACCCAACAATGGAAATGATCGAACACGATTTTAAACTTCAAGAGCTGTGTGAAAACCCTGTGGAAGTCTTGACCTTTGAGGGCAACCATTTAACAATTTTAAAGAATCCACAAGTAGGCTACGCCATTAATCAGATTATCGACACCAGTAGTGTGTACTTTAAACAATCGCTTATGAATGATTCACTTGTAGATAATGTAAAAGAAATCAGTGTTAAGCAAATTTGAGTAAATCATCCTTAAAATCAGCTATTATGATTTTAAGTAAATAATATATTTCTCTTTGCAAAAGTGTGTTCGACTAAAATGGTAAATACATGTTTCTGACAGATATGCTAGTTTTATTGATAAGTTTGAAGATATAGCTACATTCAGGTAGGTATACTAACATTACTCTAATAAATTTGAAAATTTGCAAGCTGACAGTTCCACATTTTTACAACATTTGCATCTCAAGTGGTGCTGGCAAAATTTTTAAACAGTGCAAACCCGTTAACCTGTTTACGAAAAACCTGTTTTTAAATAAACCGGTTAACCAGTTCGGTTTAAAATCCGGTACAAGCCGGTTTACAAACCAGTTTCTATATAACGTATGTATATGTAATAGTCTTGAGCTTTGTAGTACTTCAATTTGCAATACTTAATGACGCCCATAGTTGAAAAAAATGTATGTCGTTGATTAGGTACTCCCACTAGTCACTTCGTAACAACAAAACCCTGTCCACCCGTAGGTGTAGGGTAACTTGTGTTTTAGGTGATTCTTCCATGTACGAACTGACTCCATTTCCTCTTATCATTTGCCATTTTAGTTGCTTCTCTTCTGCCAATTCCTCTTCTCTCTAGGATCTTGTTAATGATTTCATTCTAAGTTTTAACTGGCCTGTCCCTTTTTCTTTTCGTTATTCTTTTTGCCTCCCATATCTGCTTAACCGGCCCCTCCTTGTTCATTCTTACTAGATGCCCGTACCATCTTAGATGTCTTTTTTCTATTTTCATCATGATTGGTTCAACTCCTAGTCTTTCTCTAATGTAGTCATTACGTAATCTATCCTTCATTGTAGCTCCCAGGATTTTCCTTAGAAATTTCATTTCAGTGGTCTGTATTTTTCCCTTCAGTTTTTTGGTTAGCACCCAACTCTCTGATCCATAGGTTAATATTGGCACAAATACTGTGTTATATACGTTTATTTTTGTCCTACATGATATCTCTTTCTTCCCTATAAATGTATTATTAATGGTATGATATAGCTTTGAAGCACTCTCAATTCTCTTGTTGATTTCAGTATCTTGTGTCCCTCTGAAACGATAAAGAAGCCGACCTGCGATTAATTAATTAAAATAATCGATGATAGTAAAAAAATCGCAGATCAACCCCCCTACAGTTTATACACCACGGCAGCTCTGAAAACTCTTTACTTACCGCGATGGCCGAGCTAACTCAATTTCGGCGGCCTTGGATCGTAGGTTCAAATCATTAGCTGTGTACCCTGGAATGTCTTCAAAAAATTGGGCGCCAGAAATCCAAAGATTTCACATAATTAAAAATAATAACTACAAGTGACTAGCGTTTAATTCGTAATTAATAAATGGTCTTGTAGAATGAGTAATAAATAAACAGAATAATTAAAATGCAATTAAAGTCAAGACAAGGTTGTGTACATTAACTGAAGGTTGCGACACGCATAAAAATCAAAAACCTTTTTTGGGTTATTCTAATAACTGTAACTTCAAATCAATCGTGGAATATGCATAACTCAGTCATTTTATAAAACCTTTCTGTTTAGGCTATTGAAATAAAAAAGGCGTGAATGCACCTTTTACAAAGGGTCAATACACATCAAAATTGTAGCTTTAAATATTAATCATGATGAAATATAATGATAACCTGTTACATATCAAATAAAAACATGTATTAAGCTATATAGTTATGTAATGACAGTGAGCGTAAACACAAATTTTAACTGTCGATGGTTTTGGAATCCAAATTCCGAGTACTGAATGTAATTTAATAGAAAGTAATTGTAGACAGCCGGACCAAATCAATTTGAAGGCCGGGGAAACCATCTACTTTCCACAGAGTAATTACCACCAAGGGCGGCACTAACCTTGAGTTCATAGCACCCACTAATTGTAGACGGCAAACTGGTCAAGGGTTGCTATACCAAATGGTCAGGACCTCCTTGGATGGACCCGCAATCAACGCAGAATAAATTTCCAGATTGCAGCAGTTAGGCTGGATATAAGCCGGAGTCGAGCATCAAAGCGGACCGGCGGCCCAGCTTCCCAGATTAAATTGGTTTGGTTTAAACTATTATTTAAGAGCTAAGGGAAAATGTAATTACTATGAAAATAACAAAACAAAAAAGCGCCATCGTACCTGATCATTATCAGCCCTTAAAACCACAATGCTCATAGAAATTGGTTGAGCGCACGTAATTTGACTTAATTAAAATCAAACCTCAGCCACGCCAAACACGGCGGGCCGAGGCGAGAACAGCAATTGCCTCGGACGAAAAATTCGCTTCCAAAAGAAAGCTCGCATTACAACGGCCTGTGATAAGAGATAGCACGGGTCAAAAGTACATAGCGCGAACGAAAGGAACTCGATCCAGGTACAAAATAAGCTGCTTTGGAAAATTTAAGAATTCGAAATGTAAAGGATTTATAATTCAAATAAAAATATACAGGTTAGGCCTGAAATAATTGGATAACTGGCGAAACAATTAAGCGAAGCCAAAAAATTGTTTCACCTCTATTATTTAAATAGATTCCTAAGTATTTAACGTTCACTTCTTTATCTATTTTTGTATTGTTTATAACAATATTAGCTGCTTTCTCCTCTTTGCTTGTAATCATTACTTTTGTTTTTTCAATGTTAATTCTTAAATTTTTTGCTCTGATTTTTTCTTCCCAGATTTTCAAGTTCTTTGCTATTTCTGTCTCGTTTTTCGCAAATATTACAAGATCATCGGCAAATAGACATTCTCGTAAATATACTGGTTGTAACTCCCTGTGTCCTACGTACAATTTGGATGTTTCTTCTCTGGTCTCCTTTGTGACGTCATGTAGGTTGAACAGCGTCGGGCTTAAAACTCCTCCTTGTCTTAATCCCGCATTAGTTATAAATTCCTTTTATTCCATATTATCCGTCCTTACATATATCCTGTTCGTTTTATGTAGGCTCGTTATTGCTCTTATGAGAGATCTTGGTACTCTTCTTTTCGTCAGGGTGGATTATATTGTTCTTCTTGATATGCTATCAAACGCTTTTTCGAGTTCTATGTAGACTTGGAACAGTTGTGTATCAGTTCCATTAAGTTTTGCTATAGTTTGTTTAATTGTGAAGATATGGTCATTGATGCTTCGACCCTTCCTGAAGCCACTTTGTGTTTCCTCTAATTGTTTATCCACTTCTTTTATTAATCGTTCTTCTAAAACCCATTCATATACCATGAGACAAAAAAATGATTCTGAGCAGGCCTTGATATGTGTTATACGTTTGGCAGTACTGAAGTGTATTGTCAGTCTATGTCTAATTCGAAATTTTCAGGTTAAGTTTTGTGTCAGTCTGTGTCAAACAGCAAACAAAACCTAACCTTTTAATCTCGAATTTGACATAGACTGACAATACACTTCAGTACTGCCAAACGTATAACACATATCAAGACCTGCTCAGAATCATTTTTTTATCTCATGGTACCTTCGATACGACCTAAGTAGGATTATTCCACGATAATTTTTACATTCTCGTTTATCCCCTTTCTTAAAGATTGACAGGATTATACCTACTTCCCACTCTTTCGGCACTTTTCTTTCCCGCCATGCTCTGTTACATATAAGCGTTAATAGTTCTTCACCTCTTTTCCCCATATTTTTTAACATTTCTGATGTTATGTTATCATGCCCTGCAGCCTTTCCGTTCTTTAGGCTTGCTATAGCTTCTTTAACTTCCTTTTAATTTATTTGGGTTTAATTTATTTCTAATTCCATTTGTTCGATAATGTCGTTTTCTTCTGTGCTTTCATTTGTTGTTAAGAGATCCCCATCTTTCTATTATATCGTTTTCGTCCACCAGCACTGTTCCGTCTTTAATTTGTTTTACTTTTTAGTATGATTTTTGCTTCTTAGGTTTTTTATTGTCCTATAAAATAGTTTTTGGTTGTCTTTGTAGTTTTTTTCCATTTTTGTTCCAAATTCTTCCCATGTTCTTTTCTTCTCTTCCATTACTAGATCTGTTACTCTCTTTCTCTGTAATTTGTAATCTTCGTATTTTTCTGTCTCTTTAGAACTTAGGTACGCTCTCCATTTTTGCTTTTTAATTTTAACTTCATTTTTGATTTCGCTATTGCACCAGTGCGTCTGTTTCTGTTGCCTATTGATTTTTATTGTTCCACGTACTTCCTTGGCTGCATTCACGAGAGTATTTTTGAATACATACCAAATTTGTTCCAATTCCGCTACTTCTGTACTTGTGTTCTCTAGGTCTCTGCGCTTTCTTTCTAAATTTTTCAGCTATTGCAAACTCTTTCAATTTATATTATCTAATTGATACTTTAGTTTCTGTTGCCGTTTTTGTGTTTGTGCTGTTGTTAATTTCCACCTTTTTATGTGCAATTTTTGTTTTTACCATAAGTATGAAGTGGTCCCTGTAGATCTCAGCTCCCCTTTTAACTCTGACATCCGACAATTCTCTGTTAATCAATATATATTCTATTATTGATTTTTCGTTTCGAGTTTGTACGGCTCTAGTAAACTTGTGACTATCCTTATGCTTGTAGAAGGTGTTCATTACTAGTAGATCATTATGTATGCAAAAATCAATGATCCGTGTACCGTTACTATTTCTAGTTTGTTCTCTTTGCGTTCCAATTGTATTTCTAGTACTGTCATCCTTTAGCCCTAACTCTTCCATTCAAATCTCCCATGACAATTACTGCGCCATTGCAGTTATCCACTGCATCTGTGGCTTCTTCCCAGAAGTTTTCCTTTATTATTGCTAACTCATCTTCACTAGGACCGAACAATACTATACTGTTTAACAGGTATTAATAAATATTACGTTGGTTTATTAAATATAACATTGTCTTCTATTAATCTAAAAGCAATCTGTACATTTTTAATCAGTTACTGGTCCGTCAAATGCTACCTACTCTGAATTTATGTCAAACATGTTCACCAAAAGCCAATTTAACTCTTATCTCGTCGTATTAAACTTCTTTATTTTATTTAATATTAACATTTTTAAAAAGCTGCGTAGCGCGGTTGAGAAAGCGCTAGGCTTGAATTAAGCAAATCCTCGGTTTCCGCAGATTTGGCGATTGGAATCGGGCTCGGTGAGACCATTCACAGTTGGGCACCAAATTAACTGTGCTCTACTCAGAACCACAGACCTATGAGATAGAGTAATAAGGTCAACATATTACAAAAACACACAGCAGACAATGGTTGCTGCATAAGCACAAAAGGCGCGCTCCAACTCTGTAACCCAAATCCGGGGCAAGTCACCGTCAGATGCTAGAGTACGAAGCACCAGCCTCTATACCGCAAGGTAAATGAGGTTAAGGATAATACAATTCTGTTATTTTTAAAAACATAGCTAATGGATTAAACAGAACCGCTTGAAGGCACAATACCATATCAATATAGCAGGCTCAACATTCTATTCAGAATACAAATCGTTCTTGTGGAGCTCTTTGATTCATGTTTTGCAGTGAATCACTCCGCATTGGTTCTATTATTATTCTTTCTCTTAATATTATTATAGGTGGTTAAGTTTTTTGCTTCTTGCATTATTTTGTTTTATTCTCTCCTATTTTTAATTTTGTTTTTCCAGTCCTTAATTCCTAATTTTCTATCTCTATATACTTGGTCTTCCCCTAGGTCAATTTTTTATTGGTTTCCACTCCTTTCTTCTTAACCATTGTGTTTTTATGTAGCAGCAACAACGTAATTAGGACTAAAGAGAATTACGGATGTCAGCCAGCGTACATAAATCAAACAAGTAGGGACACTCGTGCCAAATGTTGAATCTTGTCTAGAGTGCCTGGGACAGTGACTTAGGGGGTATTTCTAAGCTTGACTATCAGATGGCAGCACAAAGTTCTACCAATTACAGTGCCTTTATAGGCACTGTACTACCAATCAGAGCCAGTTACTAGCTCTGCTACCAATCATGATGTGATTAAGTAGTGGCGCCCTGTTAGTACTATCGGAAAGTAACCCCCAAGAGCCGTTCAAGGTCATCCAAATTGGAATTTTGACATCAAAGGAACCGACAGTGAGGGTCTCTACTTGTTTGATTTATGTACGCTGTGTCAGCCCTCAATCTGTTCTAGCGATGAGATCGCCGCTTATCAAAAGTAGCAACAAACACGTAATTAGGAATAAAGTTAGGTGTCCAAACTGTTGTGCCTTCTGACTCTGTCGAGTTAATGATTCACCTCTTCATGTCCCTTTTCCTTTGCTTAAATATCAGCCAGTAGTAGGGGATATCCACTCGGGAATATCCATGGTGTTTCCACCATACAACCAATCACAGCGTTTCTGCTGTAAAATTATCCAATCGCAATGTCTTCATCGTGATTGCAGTATCCCTACTGAATAGTATTTTAATATATTTGGTGTTTCTGTTCTGCATGGCTAGCACCCAGAGTCGTAAATTGCCGCTTTAATCCCTATTTGGCTTTCACCTGCATGACGTATTCCCAAATTAGACTATGCCCAAATATCTCCAGTCCCCTGTAAGAAAGCTGTGAATTATGTGACCACATAATCCACTATTAATTAAGCTGAAAGCAAAAAACTATGTGGTCCAGGGGCCTGTGTAAACTAACATGTTCCCAGTTACAGCTGCAAGTCGACACTTAACCTATCCTGATATGCCTGCACGTGCAACAATTCTTTACATTGGGTAAACATTTATATACATAAAAATCACCAAATTCAAAAGAAACATTTAAACATCTAATATTATACAACCTAAAAGAGGCATTATCTCAAATTATAGACTTATAATAATACAACTACCTACTCCAAAATTTGAATATCGCTTTGTATGTAGTTTCTCAATTCAGTTTCGTATTATCTTCGTGGTTTATCTATTTAAATCTCTATGAGCACTTACTGAGACCAATTTATTGCTAATATTTCTCTGCTTATCATTATATTATGAATATCTTCCTACAAAACACTTTTTTCTATCAAGAGCACACATTTTCTGGTAGAAACAAGAAAGTATTGGGGAAGACACATTTGTCTTGGAATCATTCTTATTGGATTCATGGCTGCTCTTAAAATTGTTACAGTATCAAAATGAGCTAACGGCACTCGCGACTGCGCGAGTGCCAAATAACTAGACAAGTCCGGGAAACGTTCACGCTCACCCTGAAGTTCGCAAGAAACAAGCTAAAGGCCTCGGCTCGGAAACGCTCAGGGAGGGGGCGGGGTCCTAAAACGAGACACCACAGAGCAAGGGTGTTGAGGTATATATAGGGTGTTACCAAATAAATGGGCGCCACAAGATTCACCTCGGGAGACCCACGTTCAACCGGACCTTGAGGGTCAAACGCGGCGAAAAATACTCAAATAACTATTTCTGGAATACTAACTCTGGGGTACGACAGTATAGCAACAGCGCGCCGACCTACCTGCATCACTCAAGAACCGCTCCCCAGGCCTCGCCTTACATCGATTTGAACATAAGTACGGGATCACCCTGCAAACAAACATGCACACAAACCAGGGATAATCATACGACAAATATAGTAAACCAACCTATTAGACAAAACTCTGGCCAACAGTTACAAACAAAAGAAAGGCCGACGTCATTCGGCTCACACACAATAATACAAGCACAATTGCGCAACGGTCTTATACTAATAGGACTACATGCGAACAAGTGAACTCAAGGATGGGCGCCCAGTGTCTCGAACAAAGATTAATAGCTAGGCTAATTAGCGAAGCTCGCAAACGTGAATCGCCGACAGAAACGCGCCATACGTTATTCAGTGTACAAAGGTTGATTACGACAGTGGGCGCCCCATGCCTGGGTTAACTACAAAGAGACAACGCCAATTAATTAAGTTCGGTCAAATGAAATTTAAAATAGCCAATGTAAGCTAGCAGCGAATCAAATGAGTTGTGCGCCAGTGAATTATCCGAATAAATGCAAGCAGTGCGACGAATAAATATAATTTAGTAGCATATTTTAGTTATTTGCACACAAAGGTATTATCTGAACAATGGCATGCAGTACGACGAGTAAATATAATTTAATAGCACATTTAGTTATTTGCGCACAAAGGTATTATCAGAATAAGGGCATGCAGTACGACGAGAAAATATAATTTAGTAGCGTATTTGATCGGTTGCACACACACATGAATTGCTGAATGAATGCGCGCAAAGCGACAATTATATGTAATTTAATAGCGTATATAGCTAGTTGCACACTAATGAGTTGTCAAATACCTTGTTTCAAAGCAGCTCGGCCTTCGGATGGGACATCAGGATGCAGCAGACGACGATCTGTCATTACAGCTGTCGATCATTAGGCTAGAGGAGAGGCCGGTGTAATTCGATCATAACCAGAGAAAACCCCGGTATTTATTCGCTCAAGGCGGCGTAACACTACTTAGCAATCACACGCCTAGGGAGCCGTTGGTTTAGGCTACTTGCATTATTAATCCCATTTCCACAGAAATGACTTCGGAGCTAAACCAGCTCGCAAACAACGGAGCGAGTGCCGCGGCAAATTTCGGATCTCTTCACATAACCTCACACAAAAGCACAACCTGCTCACATCCCTTATTCGACACCGTCTGCCTTGAAGAAACCAAAAACCAAATTCTTGCCCTCACTGCCGAAGCTCACGCCACCAGACACGTCCAATCACGGCGCGAGCTGCAACGCAGCCGGCAACGCGGGAGTATTAGGAGGCGACAGAGGTAGAGACTTTCCTACTTGCACTCACGGGCTAAATTTTGAATAATTTAAAAACAGATGCTCTTACAATGAAAGTAGCACGCACCTGCATGAAGCGATAAAGTAAAAATGGGCGCAACGCACCAAAACTTTAAATTTCGAAAGCCACGTTCGTGTCTGAATCTTGTTTGATGCGAAAGCTAAAGCGTTTAAGATGAATTATGGCTAAAGAAGCCACGATATACAGGCAGGCTCGCCAACTCTGTACCAAAACTATGCGAAATGGTTAAATAGCTATCGGAATTGCAGAGAAAATAAAATGGCCTGACAAAATACTCTTGCAATCTAATTCAAAGAGTGGATTATTTCCTATTTGTTGCCACAATTGTCTTCCATTGTTACCTGTCTATGATTTTAGCTATCTATTCCTGTCCTTCCATCTTCCACCACTTCATCTTTCTTTTGTTCTCACTCTAGACCTTGCTTCTGGGAGTTTGGCCTCCCCATAGCCCTGATATTACTTTGTTGGATTTCCTTTTATGGCGCACAATTAAAGGTGCCGTTTTAATGTGAAAGATTTAAAAACAGTATCAATTGTATTTTCCCGTGAATTGCCCATTAGAAGAAAGCACCACGAAGTTTATATAAAACTATTTATTGGATGTTGGAATAGACTGTTCAATGGAATTTTCAATTTTAAGTAAAATTATAGTAATTATCCCCAAGATCTTCGTAGCTTAGACATAATTAAAGCAAAATATACATTTTTAAAACTTTATTTGTAAAAAATTACAAAACCAAATAAAAAAAATAACGTTAAATGTTATTCTATTAAGTAAACATAAACTTAAATTTTAAAAATAATGCATGCACAAAGTTGCACCGGTCAAAGTTCACCACGGGTGGGGTGTGTGAGAATCGAGCACCTCGCCATGCTTGCATTTTACATTCTTTTGTTTAATTATTATGATTTAATTGTTTGATTTATAATACAACCAAAACTTTGAACAATTTAGCAAAATATCTAGAAGTTGAATTATGTAAAAATTATTAAAAATGTTAAAACTATTTTGAGTTTGTACAAACCGTAGACCCCATCCGTGGACCGACAGGTTAAGAGTGAACTTTTTCATTTTTCTTTCGGATTCACATAAATTATTTGCCATTTCTATGCAATTAGAAGTAACAACAAAAACAATAATGCAATGAATACAGACATTATAAATAAATCGAGGTAAATTTAGTACAATCGTATAAATATCTAAAACGATGAAGAAACACAGACCACATATACAACTTTTAATTAAAAAATTCAGAAAATAACAATGACACAAAACAAAACAACTAACTTTCTAAATATTTATTTAACAACGTAGACTTTTAAAGCGTCAACACTTTATAACATACAGAAAAGACGGAAAATAGTGGAATGTCTTTCATAAATACAATAATTTTAAAAATTTTCAATGCACAATACATGTTTAGAGCACAGAGTTAAACAGCATTAGTACTCCTTCATGTGAAGTTCAGACTACATGTACGCAACACAGAATCAACCAACATTCTTATGTAAAATCGCCATGAGATCAATGTACCATGAAAGAGCACTTACAACACGACATCAATTTTAACATGTGATAAAATCTCGATAAAAGGCAACTTTAGAAACGGACAGATCAATTTTTAAATCAGAATTCAATCTATACATCTTTGACACTTTACAATAAAGAAAAACATACACTTTAAACAAAAATATAAAGGTGCTCGCTAAATTAAAAACAGGGTGCTCCAATTAATGTATCTTTGGAGCTATTAAACCCTTCAACATATCAAAGGAATTTCCATCCGGTTGGACGTTACTGATGCTGCCATCTTGTGAACGAACCCTAAGGTAACCATATTCATCAATACCTATAATGGTGGCTTCACATGTGTGTCCATCAGCAGCGTTAACTGTTATTTGAGCTCCACTGTGTATGAAAATAAACACAGCATTTTCAGACATTTAATCTTTTAATATTATAATAATAGTAATACCTGTGGAGCCAGAACTTGTAATATAGCTCAAATAAATAGTCCAAATTGTCATTTTGAACTATGTTGTAAATTTGCTCGATCTCGTTAAAAACAAGTGCAAAATATTCCTCATACGTAAGAGGTTCCACTGGTTGGTTTCTACTTTCACTGTGAGTCTTAATTATTTCGTTTATACAAGTTGTTGGTTCTGTGTTATCTAAATTTACACCACAACCTTTAACAATGGCAGAAGATTACTAAATTATCCTTGTAATTAGTACGTTAGTAAAATAAAAACATTTTAAGTGTACCATTGCTTGTATACACTACTTGTTAGCCAACACTTACGGAGAGCTAGACACCGCCCAGCACAAGCGTAAAGGTTTTAGATGTGAAACATCAATAAGTACTCGAGTTTTATAAGGTATTTTCTTACAACATGGCAATCAAACAATAATTAATTCTTTACACTCGGTTTTCACTAGAGAATAGAGTCTAAAGTACATGAAACATAACTACTAAGTGGTGTAGCGCTCCCTACTAATTTTAGACGTAAACATTAATTAGTGGTTTGTGCTTAACGCATTTACTGGATATACTATGTAACATTTGGTGCCTCCCTCGTGTGTGCCTTCTGAACAAGGCATACTGGACCTTTGTGCTGTTTGTTTCAACATGGAAACTAATGTTTTGCAAAACAAACATCATCAGAGTTGAAGTTGCCCTGAGGTAATTTAATAACAAGGATTAAATCATGAGTAGCTTGTAAGACTGAAAATAATTATTACAAAAATCTTCGTTTGGGTTCACAAGGTATAAAGCACAGCTCACACGATCATTTTGTTGCATCAAATTTGTTTATCAAAGACGTTCCATGTCGTTATAGAACAATGTTTGGTTTATTCTATCAAACTGGGTGGTCACACTGTAACGTTTGCTCTTGAATTAAAATTCCAAGGATACTTAAAAAGTATTTGAATTTAATTCATCGCATTATCAAGCGTTTACATGTAGCCGCCGCGACAAAAGATAACAGAATCCTGCTGCCAATGCGCGAGCCGCACCTAAGAACCGCAAGAGTGTTTTTCCCCTCCCATGGAGTAGGGAGCCCGGGTGCCGATAAGAATGCACAAAACCTATATAAGAAGAACACATGGCCGCTCAAAGAAATTCCTTTCCAGATACCTTCCTTCCGATCCTAATCTGATTTTATTTTATCCTGACAGCGTAGCTGTCTAGTGAAATAAAATGAGTTATAATAAACCCTTAGGGAGATGACAGCGTATCTGTCAGCCTATAAGTGCACTTAACTTCCTGTAATCCGCCAGAACGCCGATTAATTGCAAATCGAGACCGCGACCCCTGCAAGTTAATTTTCCTGTAATCCGCTGAGCCAGAGCCAGACCGCTAATTTTCCTGTAATCCGTCGAGCCAGACCGCCGTTGATATTTTGTCCGTATTCGCTTGAATCCAGAGCGTAAACTTTAATTGTATTCAAGAAGGCCGCATTTCAACAAACTTAGTTTTTGTTGATATTAAAGCATTCCGAGATTTCTACCGTCGCAACCGCATACCAGAAGCCGCCACCTGAAGATCACTAGATAAGGCGCTGACCTGTAAAGCCAGCCGCCAACGCCCTGGAAGCTGTCCAGAAGCCCGCAGGCGAAGGCATCCCAGTTCCAGTACGTCGCCATTTAAACAGCGGAAATTCCGAGGCCGCCGCTGTGTTGAAAATCCAGGCTGCGCCGGTCGCTAGATTCCTAAGTGAAACGCCGGGAATAATCACGGATCGCCCTGCTGTTTATGAAGCTAGCTCCGGATGCAGGTAACCTTTACCAGCTTGCTATTTAATCCGGAATATTTGCAGTAGCCATCTCCTGTAAACAACTCGTTTCACCACTGCTGCAAAACAGCTACAACCGCTCCCAGTAGAACCGAAGTGCGTAACCTATAAGCAAGACATCCGACCTAATTGGACTCGCTGTTAGATGATCCGGCTTGCGTTATAGCGAGTCATTACCAGCAGGCCTGCAGTACTCCCATGCGACTAAGGTTGCATTGAAATACAATTCATTCTAAGTTATTAATGTACCTATTTAAACACATTATATTTGTTTATGATATTCTCCTGTGTTATTTATTAGTACTTATCTATTCTATATTTGAGCCAAAAGCAATTCTCTGACTAGAGCTAACCGAGGTATAGATTTTGGCGCTCTTAATAAGGGGGTGAAACGTCACAAGTCCATCAAACTTGTTTTATGCAATTGTTTGAATTAGCTGTTATTAGTGAAGTTATGCTCTGCCTCCAAGATGCAAGTTGTTAATTATTGTGTATGTGTTATGTTTGTTAAAAAATGGAAGAACAAGTAATTATGCTTTCATTAGTAGGTTTAGGTCTGGTGCTATGTAATAAGAAACAGCGAAAATCTAGAAAAGTGTGGGTCATAAGTGGCTACAATGGCGCGATAAAGAACGAGAAATGTTATCAATGGTAAACAAAAAACTAAAATTTAAAGACAGCGGTAGCTTTAAAAATTATTCAAGGATAGGCAAAGAAATTTTAATCAAGGTTTTAAACATAGTCACAAACACAATTTCACAAACCGACACACTGTGCAGATCGCATCAAACAGTTGCATGGAATTAGAGCACATCCTATATTTAGAGATGTTTGACAAACAAATTTGATGCAACAAAGTGACCAATGACCTACTCTTTAGACACATAAATCCAAAAAATTGCGGGTATTTATCTAGACAGACAATATAACATTCACAATTCAAGTAACTCCAAAAAGCCTCAAACAATACAGAATAAACAGCTCTTTTATAAGACATTTAAACACATTAGAAAATTAAAACAGTTTAAATCAATGCACTAAAAAATAAACAAGTAAAGATTCTGTCAGGCCATTTTTATGCTTTACCGTTATGCGACCGTTTGGACTCGTTTCAGTATAAAGATTACGATTTCACCTGTATATAGGTCCCTTTTCGTTCATAGTATACCGTATAACCCTTCAGCTAATTGTATCCAAAATTCTAAAGTTGACACGCACGCAACTTTGCTTCGCGCTGGGCTCAAGCCGTTTCCGTCGCAGCTGCACGTTGCTTCATCCCGTTTATAGCAATTTTCAAAACTTAGGCCGTGGGAGCAAGCGAGATATCTGTCTCGAATAATTTAAGCGTCAGTCGCTCTCTTTCGTTCGCGACTTGGCCGGCCGTTGTCAAGCGAGGACACTGCGTTCTGATTGGTCACAGCTGCACATCGCAAGGCGAGCGCGTCTGTCTGGAATTTAGTTTGGCTTCGTTTTGGTATTAGTCAGTCTCGGCCCGCCCGCTAGTACAGTCTCCAGAGTACTTGAGTATTCTACCCCGTTTGGCTTTCAGGGTTTGGTTAAGCGTGGGTTTCCCCAATTAAATCTTGTGGCGCCCATTTATTCTGTAACACCCTATACATACCGTCACGCTTGCCCTGTGGTGTACCGTTTCTAGGACCACGCTCATCTCCCTGAGCGTATTCGAGCCGTGCCACCTTTAGCCTGTTTTGTACGATTTCCAGGGTGATCAGAAATTAGTAAGCATAATAAATAACATGTACAAGAACAGTGAGAACTATTTAGTAAAAGAAGCAAAAAATCAAATGCATTCAAAACACAGGGTGGATTAAGACAGACAGAAGTAATGAGTCCAGTTCTATTTATCATAGTAATCGATGATGTAATAAAAAACTGGATACCACAGGAAATGGTAGAGATATCAGAATACACATTTGCTGATGATGTACTCATTATAGCCAATCTCAACACAGAATTACAGAGAATTTTAAATGTAGGGAACTAAGAACTACAAAATTAACAGAATAAAAATAAATACTAAAAAAATGAAATCAATGGTAACAGTAAAAGAACAACAAAGCATAAAAGTAGAGTATGGAGGACAGTACAAATACATTGCTAGGAGTAAAGGACAAGAAATTGACATAAATGAAAGAATTGAAAAGACAGTTAAAGTGTTTCAAGCTATGAATGTCAACTTATGACATTTGCGGCTATTCAAATTCAATTTAAACATAATTAATATGTCAGAATTTGAATGCCACCATCTCGAGTCACAATTGATACCTGACCTCCAGCTCACGAAAACTCGCTGATAAGAGCAACAGCCGAGCGATGCACGAGTCTGCAAGCAGCTAACCGTGGCACATTTCCACCTGGTGTGCCTCTATGAGAAAGTCTAGACAGTAGGGCCCCAACAAGTATAAGGAGACCACGGCCGGCCATATCAAGACACTTGTGAGTCCCGCTCCACCAAGAGAGTACCCAGCCCTAAGCCCCCTAAGACCTAGGCACAACAGTCTGCAGTCAGAGCAGACTTGAGTCGAGCTTTCGCAACCCGAAGCCGCTGCCAGTCTCGCTTGATCCTGCAAAACGAGTCGCCACTGGTCTGAGTCTAGAACTTCCCCAGAAGAAACCAAGTAGCACTCCCAAGCCTACCTGAGAAACCAAAACCACTCTTAAAAACGTGATTCTTCCCTCGTCGAGCAAGCTTATTAGTGGCGAAATTCACCCCCTAAAGACCTGTAAGACCTCCCATCACCAACTGATTTATTGGTGGGGAAATGCACTCCCCTTACGATCTGCAGAACCTCTCCATTGCCGAGCTGATTTATTAGTGGCCATTCCCTCACGACCTGCAGAACCTCCCTCCATCGAGTTTATTTATCAGTCGCAGATATCATCCCCTAACACTGCTCAATCCTTCCACTAAAATGGCCTCTCCGTCATGAAGTAGATACCTAGCAGCCCGCCTCCATAGCCCACAAGTCAGCAGAGCGGCCTAGCCTAGTGTGACATAAGCCGCCCCATTTTTAGGGGATAAGAAGCCGTTTGATCATGATTACCACTGAAATTCAGCAAAAGTTCGACTTACATGGTAAAGAACTTCCTCTCAGCGAACAGAGAATTCCTCCTTGACGAACCCCTGCAAATCTGCTGAGACCCTGGCCAAAAGTTGATGACCACATCCGGACCATTTCTCAGGTAAATTTTGTCCAATATGCATCACGCCAAGCGGGCCAAATTAGCGTGAAACGCCAGGCCGCCTCTGAACTACACTTTCAAATTCGAAAATTGGTACTAGGAAGCCAACTACCCCTAAAATGACTACAAGTGGACACGGCTCCGTGACCCAAACCAACCTACGCAGTGCCGCCGCAAAATCGAGGCAGTCAACCACCATTGGCGTACTAGAAGAGTCATAAACATACCTAGTATTTAGAATCCAGCCGTTACACATTGAATTATAAAACTTGTTATATTTCGCTATTATGTCATACATAAATATATTTTAGCATTAAGTTTAGTTCCAACTATGAAATTTAATATTAGAGACAATATACATAGATTATTATCAAAGGCGTTCTTAGTCTAATCAATCTAATCAAAATAGCTTTTGGCTCACTGAGTTACCAATCAAGGCATGTGCCCACGAAGTCAATTCATAGACCCCTTTCGGTGTCACAAACTATTACACTAAAAAATATCAGTAAGAACCATGACAGATTTCAAGACAATGTACAGTATCAACATACAGGAGCGAATCCTGGTTACTTACGAGAAGAATGAAGAGTCATGTTCAAGAGCTGCAAAAACAGAAGAACAAAAAGCAAGAACACAAAAGAAGAGAGATAGTGGTATGCCCACAGAAAACTGGAACAATATCTACACTAAAAAACTCATGAGCGACCGAAACAGTGTGAAGAAGATAAAAGGAAGCGAGTGTATATAGATCATATATTTTTATGCTGTAAATGGCTGAACTTGATATTTAAATTAATTGCAAGACTTTGGTATGATAAACCCACTCTTTAATTGGCAAAGAAACAAATGAAATGCTCTTTAGCAATAATATCAAGTAAAATAATGGGCTTCTCAGGTTTTTAAAGTCTAACTTATCGTGATCTTACTAAACAAAATCTACTTATACAAGTCAGATATTATTATTCAACCAAAACATTTGTTATCAAGCAGCCAATGACAAAAAACATCATCTTCTACCTTACGGTGTAGATGTAAGGTAGAAGAGGATGAATTATGCACGTTTTTAATTTCAGTGCCTGCTAGATAACAAAAGTTTTGGAACACCTGTTAGCTCAAACTTCGTTTACTCCTTTATTTAGTCAAATAAAATTCAGTACCTTGACTTCTCGGCAATTATATAAGTAAGCGTTAGTGTAACCACAGCACACTTGATAGATGAGGTATGATGGCTGCCAAATGTTAATCCAAAATTGTTGTCAGCCAACCTTTTCTTCCAGGATCGCCCAAATTTCAGCTTTACAGTCACTTAGAATAGCTAAATCTTGCCGTAGCAGTCTCTTGGAACAGCAGTCCCCTTTGCTGCTCTGCACCTGTTTCAGGTAGCCTTTTGGAGCCGCAATTTACACAGTGCAATGTACTTGTTTGTTTATATTTGTAGGTTACATCAACTTTGACTTTGCTGATTTAGAATTAGCCAGAATTTCTACAGAGACGTTCTTATGAGGAATCAAACACTCACTAAGCTTTAATGGACATAAATCCCGTTTCATTTTGAAGAACCGTCACTTTGATAATCAAGAGGTAAGTTGAATTCAATCACATGTCAAACATCTAAGCGGTCATAGTAGGCGTTGAGCCAGGTGGTCAAAAATGGACGATTTGGTTTCCTTTCTGGGGAGTAAGTGTAACCTACAAATTTAGATTCGTCATGAAGGTAGGATAAATGTTTGGTATGATACTTCGTAAAATTCGGTAGCTTAGTGACGTTATGACGTCACAAAGATGGCCGCCGGGCTAAAATTGTAGTTTACCATTCCAAAGTCTGGTTTCGTTTGTAAGGATTAAGAGTACCATACAAATATCGGTGCAGCATAATGCCAGGATTATTATTCAAGATGATATTTTGTAAAATTTGGTAGCTTAGTGACATCATGACGTCACAAATATGGCCGCCAAGTGAAAATCGTAGTATACCGTTTTAAGGCCAGGATCAACTTGTGAGGACTACCAGTATCATACAAATTTTAATTTCAATCAAACATAAAGACAGGATCAATGATTTGGATGATACTTTGTGAAATTTGGTAGCTAAGATGGCAGCTAAGCGGTTTTCATGATACTGCTTTATAATTTGATATAGACTTTGTATTCACTTAATTCTGTTTAACAAATTCGAATTGAAACCTAAATTCTAAACTTAATTTAAAATAAAAATGCATTGTCTTTATATTATACATCATTATATTAATATTATTATGTATTGTATAACATTATACAGAGCATATATATCTATTTTCAAAAGAAACAATGATTATTCATCGTCTGAACCGTCGTCTGAGTCCGATGAAGCTTCGAAAACATAATCTGGTTGTGAACAGTTACTGCAAACCTAAATTTTACACATATCCGTACATTTCAATGAATTTTTGATACAGCAGCATGTATTCGGCTCACAATATTTCTTGCAGGAACATGACAATAATTCAAGAACAGCAAGAGGTGCTGGCGCACAGCTCATCCAATCGATCTGTAACACTGAATTACCGTCACTCTCTGTTTGAATTGACCATCCATGACCTTCAGGTGATGGAATGCCTGGCTGTGGATCTAGTGCCTTCTTCCAGACCATTGCTTGGAAATTGGCTCTTGTTATATGTTTTTGTAGTGTGTTCTGACATGGAGGAAGATTGTGCGACTCAATATTACCTTGCTTGCTACAGAATAAAATGTACCTTAGCTCGTTGATACTTGTGACTTTGGTAGTGTTGCTATACAGCCTACATACAAATGTCTCGAGAACTACCTTTGTTTCCTCAGATACACCCACAGTTTCTCCTAGTTTAAACATGACCCTTGCAAATTCGTTGTCTTTGCGCAAGACCTTCAAGGCTGTAGCTTTTCCCTTCCCTGCAAACGCACTCACTGTATCGCAGCCCCTGAAAGCGTGCAAACCTGGTAATGCTAGACACATATCTTCACCTATATCAGCAAACATTTCGTTCATATTGAAGTATTTCAGCTGATTGATAGTTCCCTTTCTTAGGAAGATATTGCATCCTAGTTCGTTGAAGGTAGGTATGGTATGTAGTGTTATAACAGCGACATCAGTATCGTCACAGTGAATAATTACATCTTTAAATCCACGTTTTGCTGGATGATGTGCGTGGAGCAATAAACGTGTATCTCCTTCTTCGTGAGAACACTTCAATGATGTTACTTCTGTTGCGTTACTTAATGTTAATTGGTAACAGCAGTCTTCACATGTCACAAACATAACCTTGGACCCCAACCGGTTAGTGTATTTCGGTTGTTGCCACTCGTCCGTCAGGAATTTAATAAGCTCCGATTTATTTTGAGAGACTGTTAGGAATTGTCTCCATTTGGTAATAGGATGGGCGGCTTTAATGCTAGAAAAGTTACGTGCTTCAGACGTTCCACGCCGTTGTCTCTCAGCATTCTTTATTGATATACTTCTGTACGTATCAAAAACAATATCGATTCGTGAATACGCTTCCCGAACAATTCTGGAAAATAATTTATTAGCTAGGAGTCCAAAAGTGTTTGGTACCTCAACTAATTGTTGTACTAAGGCCATTCCATCGATAACATACGCAGCATTTTCCGGTAGTACTTCTGCTAGGGGGAAGTTCTTACTTAAGAGTTCAAATAGTTTAGCTTTATTAGTTTTTCTTATTGTTCCATCCGTTGCAGCTAAAGCCCATGGTAGAGGTCCCAGTGGATATGACAAAACAGTTCTCATGTCAAGATCTCTGCGTTGAGCAACAATTGCCATCTGAGCAAACAAGCCTTTATCTGCTTTCAGAATTAGTTCCTTTTCATTCACTTTTATACGTTTTCGTTTTGTTAGATTCGTGAATGTTTTCAAGTTTTGCTTTTGCATCACGGAGTGAAACTGGCTGACATCGTCTTTTATGAACAAACGTTTACTTTTGAATTCAAAATATGCCTTCTCTCCTATTGCATGTGCCTCGAGTAAGTCTTTGGAGATGTCCGCAGTTGGAAGACTACTAGTCGAGATGTTAACGATATCTAAATTCACGAATGGGTTGATCCATTCGTTAGTGAGAAGGTTTACTATAGATGAAATATCCCGCTTATCTTTAAGAATTCTAGCTGGTGACAGGTCATTATGAAGAGCATGTTTCGAAGAAATGCCACAGGTTTCATTACGAAGCATATGTAGGAATGCTGCTTTAATATCAGAAGTCAGGTGATATCTTGCAACTGCTGCAGGTTTCTTGCTAAATTTTTTAGTTCCGCTACTACCCTGTGTGTCCTTGTTGATTGTTTCTTCTATTGCTTGGTCCACGGGAATTCTACCATTTGTATGGTACTCTTACTCCTTACAAATCAAACTAGACTTTAGAATGGTAAACTACAATTTTAGCTCGGCGGCCAAATTTGTGACGTCGTAACATAACTGAACTACCGAATGTCACAAAGTATCATCCCAAACATTAATCCTAGCTTTATGCTGAATCAAAATTTGTATGATACTTTTACTCCTTACACATGAAACGAGACTTTAGAATGCTTAACTAAGATTTTCGCCCGGCGGCCATCTTTGTGACGTCATAACGTCTCTAAGCTACCGAATTTTACGAAGTATCATACCAAACATTTATCCTACCTTCATGACGAATCTAAATTTGTAGGTTACACTTACTCCCCAGAAAGGAAACCGCACATGCCCTCTGGCTCAACGCCTATAGTAGGCACATAGTTGCATATCTACCTTAGCCAAAGCTAACTTGCGAATTTTTTCATAAAATGTATCTAGAAGTTAAGTTTACACAGTGTTTTGTTTAAGATTCTCACCTCTAATTGGCCAACGAGAAAGTGGCATGATTGATTTTAACCAATCACTAAGAATTAACAAATACAAAATGGATTTAAAACTAATCTTAATGAATAATTAACTTATATCATTATGATGCTTGTTAAATTACAAACAATTTGATATCCAACTTGGCTATGTACAAAAATGTTGTGAAACAATTATTCCTAATCAACACATATTTGTTAATTAACTAATTTAAGCTCTGGCAACACATAAAATGCACTATTTCCAAACTATATACAAATCTTTATTAAATTTCCAATTTGATTTCCATAAATTTAAACACATTTAAATATTTGACAAGTGCAACACAGGTTAATAACCAAATTTCGCTATAAAAGTTTATTATAGTTTCAAACTAATGTCAAAGTTGGCTTGCACGCCCTAAATTACCTATCTATGCAACCTTTTTCTTCAAACCCATTTTATAATATGAAATTTACGATTGTCTAATTTCAGGTTGTACGCTTAGAGCTTAAACGATTTCAACATACAAAACCATTTTTAAAATCAGAGCTAAGTTATGGAACAGCTCATACTATTCCAGTACTATATCCAAACAAAATTGCATACCATTCCGATGTGATGGAGCTAAGAAATCTCAAATCATAAACATTTCAGGAACAGACGGCTTATTAGTAGCTTCAGCGTACTTATGCGAACGTTTTGTCCGTCCGTCCGGATCGCCTGTAACTTTCGAACGGCTACAGATATCGAAATTTTGAAAGGGGGCAAAGTTGTTGCTAAGGTCCCGAGCACCTTCATGCGCTATTTGGTTTTGGCTTTCCACTTTGCAAAATTTCCAAGCATTGTAGCACAGTGGCGGTTTGTCCACTTGGCGCCATCTACAGAAGCTCGGTGGTCACGTTTTGAACTACACATTCTGAAGCTACTCGTTAGACCTGTCCTTGAGCAGTTTATTTAGGTACTTACGCAAATTGTTATATTGTAAGGTATAATCCATTCAAGAAACTCCCGTGATGTAAAAGTCAGTTGGTTAAGATGAAAATCACTAGTAGGGTGTTAGTAATTTTTGCATTTTATGTTTGTGCCATTTCCAACTTAAATTTCAAGTTTTTGTTTTTTACTTACACTTTGACTATTGAATTATTGAAGTATATTAGAATTTGCTTATTGTTATGATAGCCCTCTAGTACCTGGATTTTTTTTAAATAAAAAATAGTGAATAAGGAAATCACCACAATTTACCAATTAAATAGCATAGTTTTAATAAAGAATTCTTGTGTAATCTCAGGACTTATTAAAATGATGTTATAATTAATATTTGCAAAATAAATGGTTTATTGCTTTCTATTTTATTTATTGACGACTCGTTTTAAACAATACTCCGATTTGCATAAAAAATTCTTCTTCAAAAGGTTAGGTCTTACCATTTGTATTACATTTACCCTTGAGTAGGACAGATTAACTCGTATGGCAATTGCTCGAATTCATATCTGACATAACAGTTTAACATCTACAAAAATATGACGTAATTTGAAGGCAAAACACCAAAAAATGGCAAAATTCACATCAGGCAATACAACACAAATAATATGATGTAATTTTAACTCCAAATTTCTTGTCGAAATCGAAAAATCAAAGGACGCTACCTCGATTATAAAACCCTAAATGAATCTACATAGCTGGAATCACGTTCAACCCCTCGTGCAATGTTTATTCTTGAAGAAACCCACAGCTAGTGGGCCTTCTCAAACTGCTTCCCTGTGAAATTTACCTTGCAAGGACAGCTTTGTAGGCTGGATGACAAAATCAAACAACGCCACGGCAATTATAAACTTGGTGACGGCTTCCTGCTCCAAATCTCTGGATGTAGGGCTCGATAAAGCATTCTCCAACACGCAGTACACACAATTCTTGCTGGCCGATGCTTCCAACTAGTCGAAAACTTGCCCGAACACTGGCTTCGTTGTAGAACACACCTGGTCAATTCTTGCAGAGCTTCTACCTCTTCACTGGAGTGTTTTAGCACGAAGAAATTTTATACAACTACACTCTGCAGATTGGTGATTATTAAAAACCACTTTTTGGCTCATAAATCTGTGAGCACCTCTTGCACACAGCACAATTTTACAAGGTTTGTTTTTTCAATAAAGACAATTGAATATCTCGTTTCCTAGCAACTACGTTTTTACAATTGTTTTATGAAATAAGGTTTGATATACTGTTTTTACTTAGGAACTAAACTGTCTTTTTCTTGAAAATGGCCAATTTAAACTTTACTCTGTTTTTTAATCACTTTAGTTTTTAAATGCACTGTTTCACATGCTTATAATTAGCACTGCACTAATTGTCTGTGTCCTATAACAGGTTGCCTTGTCTTGCTCTTTGCAATCTTCGCTTCCTTATACTGCTTTGCACCGTTTCTTTACCTGTCAGCTGGCTTCATAAACTTTTACTCATAACGCTCACATAATTTTTGTCACGCCACAAACCATCTCGGTATCATTTTTAATTCAAATTATTGTATTGACGTTACCAAATCAAATCTGCCAGCTACATAAATTATGGTGCGCTTGCCATTCCGAATATCAATTATGAATAAAACGTTAAACGTAACCCTTTTGATTCTGTCTTATCTAATGCTAACCTTTCCCAATCAAATTATAGTTACTACTAATCATATCATGTTCATTTATTAGTGTAAAGTACTGACTTTATCTTGCAATAAACAAAATATTAATTCTGTGCTCATTTTGAATTCTTTCATTTTCGTGTTAGTTAGGAAACCAGAATTGCTGTGGGCATTAAACCATTGCAATATGTAATTACAGCAAGTGCATGAAAGTCCAGTAAACGTTAACTTCTTAATTTTAGTGAAGAAGTTTACTTGGAAAACAAAGTAATTGCATTGTACAAACATTCAGGTTACCACGGTGTGACTAACTAGTAGTGTATACGAGCAATGGTAGAACCAATAACTTACCAATGTTCACATGCGCCATATTCGAGAAAATGGTGGAAGTAACTACGAGACCCCCAACTTTTACGTTACCATTCACATAGAGATCATTGGGCCACTTCAAACCTAAGTCAATGTCCTGAAGTGCACAGTGTAAGACTATTAGTATGTGTGATGACGAAATGACACAGATATAACATTAAAAATAACAAATAAATATACCATAAAAAGAAAAGCAACATCTGCGAGTAGACTAGCTCTTCGAATATTTTCAAATTAAACTAGAATTGTTTTTTATTAACACTTCATAAATAACGCTTGTAACTTACCTGGCAGCCAGGTCTACGTTTAACAGCTGAAACCACAGCAATCATAACTAAGTGTTGCACCAAAGGTAGTGAATTTCCCAATGGCGAATCCATTGAAATGTGAAGCTGCAGTGAAAACATGGCACAACCTAGAGGACTAAGCCAGGTGTTTCCAGATCGCCCTGAAAACCACATTTAGCGAATATTCAGTTTAAATCAATGCATCACCATTACCTGCGCCCTGAGTTTGTTGCCTCACTATGACAGCAAGACCATGTTTTAGTTTTTTCGCCAACATAAACTGAGAGCTTGTAAGCAGATCCACATAAATTACAAGTCTTCCTATCTCGTTTGTGTTTAACGTCTATAAATAAGACATGCGTGACAACAATTTACATTCTGCACGAACGACCAACCTCAAAATATTTCACGGTGGAAAAATTGGAAGGGCAGGCGTGTATCAAAACGGGTAAGAATGCGGCAGTTGCAGGTTCAGGCTCCACACCTTTCCCGCAAAACTTTACACTAATTTTTTCGTTGGTTAAGTTATTATCAGCTATGTCTTCGCACGTTGACAACATTTCTTGTTTAAGCTACGGTGAGATTATTAAAAATGCACTTAAGTGATCAATTGTCTTACGTTGTGCATCCCTAGAAAATAGCCTGGACCATACGCAGTATTTACAACTGCGGTGCAGTCCATTGCCAGATGCTGCGACAGTATGTGCTTCAGGATCTCCAAGCGGGCTTGATTGCTGTCCGTGAGCGCCCTATATTTACTTTCATCATCTTGGTATTGTGTTGGGTCTATTTCTAAATGAACCTGAAGGTAATATAAAAATTGTTAAAAAATCATGAATTTATGCAATTTAACATGTTTTTCTTTGTGAAGCATGTTACAAAACTAATCTATGCTGCTTGAGAACAAGAAAGTCAGAAAAATGTTTAATCATATTTTAACCGGAAATTAGTATGTAAAAGATGTTGACGATTGTATAGTGCATTCAAGTATTCATTACCTTACTGCAGAACTTATTAACATTTTAAACTATAATATGCAAGACTGTATTTATGTTTTTTATATTTCTTTAATAGAATTATTTGTTCTATATTGTAATGATACCCTCAACCCTATATAAGGCTTTAGTAAAATATAAATAATAAATAGTGTAAATCACCACAATTTTTATATTAAATAGTTTTAATCAAGAATTGTATTTCAAAATCAGGTCCAATTAAAAGATGTAATAATTATTACTTAAATAAATGGTTTATCGCTCTTGGCATTTTATCTATTTGCAGTTAATTAAAGCTAAACTCTCTTCTTAGGGCTAGGTTCACTAACTTTGTATTACAAATGCTTTTGTGTATGATAAATTCACTAATATGGCAGATGCTTGAATTCGTATTTGACAGCTCTTAACCTTAAAATTGACTGTACACAAAATGCTCTGCACGTCCAAGAAATTAGAGTTAATTGAATTTTAAAAAACACCAAAAATGGCAAAAATAGATCAGGCAAATACTGCAAATTATGTGACGTAGCTTCCGGCTAACCTGTTTTCGTTTCAGATGACGAAAACCGATGCTTTGATCTGCTTTAGTTTTAATTTCCGCTAAACTGGAAAATTCGGCTTCAATTCACAAATTTAAGGGACGCTACCTTAATAATTCAAAACTGGATGGGTCTGGGCAACTGGAATCGCGTTCAAACCCTCGGGCAATGTCCAAACTTGAAGAACCCCACAGGCTATGGGGCTTCAGCAAGGACTTCCCTGTGAAATCCTACCTTAAACACAGAGCACCGTACGCTGGATACATTTTATGATGAAGCCACGGCAACTATACCCATGGTGACGGCTTGTTGGTTAAAGATTTTCCACCTAGGCACTCATGAAAGACCACTCCACGCGTAGCATCTCAAATTCTTGCTGGCCAAGGTCTCCAATCAGTCAAACGGGGTTCCGAAGTGGGTCGCACTTGGGCAATTCTTACAGCAGGCTATCCCTCTTCACTGGGCACTGATATGACTTTGAAAATTAGCCACAAAAATGGACTGCACCAGTGAATATCAAAAACACTATTTGGGCTCAACAAATAACTTTTTTATTATAAATTTTATAAAAAAACTGAGAGCTCAATTGGCACACAGCATAAAAATTACAAGCTTCTATTTGATATTAAACAATTGACTGTCTCGTTACCTAGCAACTATGATTGCTTTTTTAGAAATAACGTTTGATTTAAATTTTAGTTATGGACTATAGTTTTGATATACTATTTTTGCTTCAATACTAAACTGTCATTTCTTGGGAATTGTCACTTTTACACTTTGCTCTGCTTTTATTCACTTGAGTTTTAATTGCACTGATTCACATGAGTTTATTTAGCACTGCGCTTATTGCCTGTGTCCTTTCGATAGGTTGCTTTTTTCATTGCTGTTTGCAATAATTCCTTTGCTGCTCCTTTACCGTTTGTGGACTTATAAACTTTTAATACTCATAACGCTCATATAATTTCTGTACTTCACAAACCATTTTTGTATTATTTTAAAATTGGTATCATTGTATTTATTTGACCCAACTCAAAGCTGTCAGCTACATAATTCAAGCTGCGTTTGCCATTCCAAACATTCATTATGACTAAAACTCTGAACGTAACCCTTTTCGAATTCTGCCTTATCGAATGCCAACCTTTCTCTCTCAAATTATAGTTGCTGCTGCTCATATCAAGTGCATTTATTAGTGTAAACTACTGACTATCTTGCCATAATTAAAATATTTAATTCTGTGCTCGTTTTGAAATTATTCATTTTCATGTTAATTAGACAATCAAAATTGCTGTGGGTAGTAAACCATTACAATATCTATAAAAATATTGTACGGGTAAAGGAAAAAGTCACACTGTTAATTTCAACAAATGTAAGAGCAGTTAAAAATACTTTATTTCTATAGGCAGCAGGTGCGAAGCACAGTAATTAGTGGATGGCTAAATCCATCCTCGGTTTACTACAGTCAAATATAACATGGAACATGATTTGTGTGATGGCTCAAAGAAGATATGAAAGATGCTACAAAGGAAAAAAGTCTATAAATGAATACGTACAAATAAGTAAGGTATGTGAACTATAAATTGACACTATACATAGTTCACTGAACAGAAATAGTTAGGCCACTCCCCACAAATCTATGCATGTCTATAACCATTAAGTAATAAACGACTTCCGGGATTGGACCGTGTCATGACTGAGATCGAAGAACTCAACGTTTCGCCCACTTTCGTAAGGGGCTTCATCAGGAGGAAAAAAGCAAAAGACCACGGTAACTCAACGTGTTAACCACGCCAGAGGCAAAACTCTTTGCGAGGGAAGGGACAGAAGAGCACAGTAACTCAACGTGTGAACCACGTCAGAGGCGAAACTCGACTGACTATCGGAAGAAGAAAGGCGAGAATTTATAGGCAAGCGCCGTCGCGATTCAGCAAATGCCGTCGCGGTTCAGTGGCGGAGGGCATAACCTAAATTTTACAAAAATAATTATTACTGTTTTCAATTAATTGGAAAACTGTACTTACTGTAAACTTCTTTTAACAATGCCCACTTAGTCTTGAAAAATACTTTTTTATATAATAATAACAGCGTCCAAGAATAAAAAGGGAAATTAAGAAATGGAAACACACAGAACAAGCGTAAATAAACAACGGAACAAATATAATGCAATGGTATGTCTAATTAGTGTTGTAATATGTTATTAATTTAATTTTTAAATAAAGGCACCACGCAAATATTTTTCGTATTCGTGTTATCAAATCTTAGGATGATTAAAAGTGACTTGTAAATTGATAGATAAAATAAATAGTTGTACGCCCTTTATGATATCTTATTTATCTGCAATTAATCCAATAATACGCTAGCTCAAATCGATAAAGCTCAGACTCATCTCGGTTGGGTCCACCCTGAATGCATAATTTATTAAAATTATTAAATGCGGATCTGTCTCCGCATACGCTTAACTGCGCACAATCGAAACTGAAATTGGGTCAAATATAAGCCAAGATGGACGCCGTTTGCAAGATCACGTCAAATTGAATACACAAAACCAGTGAAATCAATCACAGTTCTATTGGTAACTAATTAGTTGGTTTTCGCGGCATTAATCCTCATTGGTTTGTAGCATTTGTATATGGGGCCCGCTTCTATCTCCCAATTGTTTATTTTGGCGTGGGTCTGGATCACACTAACGGATAACTTCAAATAATGGATTTTGAGCTTCCTGGCAGACTAGAGTCACTCGTACGGCGATGTAACTGGCCTGGATTGCATTGAGTATTGCTCTTCTGCACTAGCCGGTTTTATATCGGGGTGTTCGTAGGCTACGCTGACCTCGTTGTGGGGCTGCTATGGGCCGGATCCTGCTGTTGGGGCACGGGCACGTACCCCACGGGCTGCTGAATGGCACTGGTGTCTTCCCCAATGGGCTGGCTGGACTGGTAGACCTCCTCGTAGCTGTCGGAACTAAGGCTGCTTCGGATCGAGGTTATGTCAAACAGCATCGGACACCTCAACAATTTTTGGTGGCGGATTTTGTTAAAATAATACCACATGGACACAAAAATTTGTTCAACACACTGGTCAAGTTTCAGACTTGTATTTTTATTTTTAATATCAGAAATGTTAATTTTAATACAGAGCACAATTTCACACGTCAAGCCATTAATTTATTCATTTGTCTTCCTTCCCGTTATAAACAAAAGCTAGTTAGTTTCAGATTAATTACGGATATTAACATGCTTCAAAATACTGACTTTTAACAATAAATCCTACTTAAAACTAGGATTTTGTACACTAATATTACATCTAAAATAATTGTTTACATTTATACTAATTTTACGTGTCTATTTGTCACTGCACGTCTTTTTAATTTGCGTATAAATATTCACATGTCACTGCACTGATTAGAGTATTTAATTCGCGTATTTCCTGCACTGGCTTCCTTTGAATTCACTGTTTTATTTTCCACACATTTTTAAGTTCATATGCTGTCTCCTTTTCTGCACTTTCTATAACCCTTGCCTTTTGATTCTTACGATTTCCTTCAAATGCTTTAATGCCTCATTCTTATCTGCTCGTTGCATGTTCATAAGCTTATCTATCTTTCAATTACCTTTCTTATAAAATCCTGACTGGATTTCACTATTAAACTGTATCTGAATTCTACACTTCATTCCCTTGCGTTTGCGATCCATCTTGTAATTATTAAATTTCATTCGGCTTGGCATTTACTTTAGCACAAACCTAATCAATTAACTGAACTTACATTCAACTTAGGTCCCTGTGCGAATTGAGCTTTGCTTACTGCGTTCATTAATTAATTATTCTGCAATTACTGGCATCACTAGAATGAAATATTGATAACTACTTGGAAGGTAGTTTTTTTTTACAAGCTTATTCGATCTCCTAGTACCTTATAAACATAGTAATTATGGTTACCGTAGCTGTCGCAGTCAATTTATTTAAAAAAAATAAGGTAAGTACTTTATCATTTTGAAATACTGGGTGATTTATGACATCGGGGAAAAACTTCAGTGGGCGATTCAAATAAAAAACTTCAAATAAACATGTGTCCGAAAATTCTTACTAAGCGATGTATAGCCCCTCAATGTTTATTACATGTAAGCTCAATCAATCAGTCAAAGCAATCGTGCCAGGCTTATTTCTTATTTCATTTGTTACCTATGTAAACAAAAAATCTACCTGTCACATTTCCGTTCTCTGACATCAACATTAAGTTAATTATGGGCGAGTTCACAGTATATGAGTATGCTGATATAATTTTTATTTCTGGAGTTTTCTGATGGAAATTCACTTCACAAAACGTTCGCTAAAGCCTTTCAAAGACTTAGAGAAACAGGAACTCCTGTTCCCCGAAAAGTTGGTGCCCCCTAGCAAGTAAATGTGCAGGATGCAGAAGATGTGATAGACACAGTGATCAATGATCCAACAGTCAGCACTCGACGTATCGCAAATAATTTGAAACTATTCCAGAATTTTGTATGGCGAGTATTGCGCCGCGAGGTTTTACACCCTTACCACTTCCAATACGTGCAAGCGCTGCATCCGGGAAGTGCCCAACAGCGAATATTATTTTGCCGGTGGTTATTATGTTAAAACATTGACAACGTCAATTTTATTTCAAATGTGCTATGGTCAGACTTTTACAAAAGAAGGATCAACATTACTGGTTTAGAAAATCCACGTGCAATTAGGCACCGTCGTTTACAACAACGATTCAGTGTTAATGTTTGGGGTGGAGTATTCAACGTCTTGCTTGACCTGCACGTAATGATCGATTAATGGGAATTTGTACGAAAACTTTCTCGACAACACAATTTTCAAACTGGTACAATACATGCCTTTCCATTTGTGTCAAGGTATATGGTTCCAGCATGGCGGTGCACCGCCTCATCGAGCAGGAATAGTGACAACGTGGTTAAACGCTCAATTTCGTGGAAATTGGATTGGCAACAGTGGTCCTGTTGCCTGGCCGCCAACATCAGACACCTTCCACTCGCTAGCTTCTCCAGGTCCTTCAATGTCTTCGCAAACTCGTCTCCTGTTTTTTTGAGTACATTATTGAGTGTTTTTCATGGTTTTCCTACTTTATTTTTCCTTCTGTAGTTTGCCGATAGATACTGCTTTGTTCTCGATTCGCTGCTCATTCTTGTGAAGTGTGCAAAACCAATTTAATTATTTTTTCAGCATCTTGTCTGCTATGGGATGTTGTTTTAAGTCTTTATATAGATCTACGTTTCTGAATTTATCCCATTTTGTTACTTCCAATACCTTTCTAATGAATTTCACTTCTGCGGTTCTTATTAACGGGAGTGTTTGCAGTACTTCAGTTATGTATAGTAATGACGGTATAGCTATTATATTGTAAATCTCCTTCTCTTATTTATAGCTTAATAGATGTTATTGGCCTTTTTATTCTTTTTGTAATTTCTGAATCAATTTTTCCATCATTACTTATGATTGTTCCTAAATAGTTATTTCACCAGACTTTCCGTAGAACTTCCCCTCCACATGGAAATATTTTATTTTGTTGTTTTTTGTTTTAAGTATGTTACGGTTAGTTCCATTTTATTAATTTCTCTTTTTTGTATTTTCCCTAGAGTGTCTGCTATAAGGACTACATCATCTGCATATACAGGGAGATCAAAACTAAACTGGATTTCGGGAGCCATTGAAAACAGTAAACATTGCCTAATCTTTAGTATGCTTTTTGTTAATTTTTTGAAGCTTTAAATTAATTTTCAACATGTTGTTTAACTTATTCACCTGTTATTTTAATGTTTTCTATCAATTTAATGTATAAATTCGGTTTAAATTACACATTTTTGGATATTTCTGTAGCTTATTAGACTGTTAAAGTCACTTAAACTAATAATACAATTAATTGTAGTTCAGATGTAGCTTTATAAAGTGCAGCGTAGACAGTGGTCATAATTTTCATGGGCTCCCATATCAATTTTATTTTTGAACGCTCTGTATTAGCGATTCTATTGAGACAGGTTGTAGATTTTTATAACCCATTTGTTTTTGGAGTTTACTTATGCAGTTTTTCATGATTCTGTCTATATTGAATTAAATCGATTTTATACAATTTATTTGTACTATCCCTCTTACACTTCATCTCATACCTATATAATAATCCACAACACTACAGGCCGTGTTTACACGATCAAAAGTACCATGGTTGCAATCGTACGTTTCTATTTTCGGGTTTTTGTAAACAAACGTCCCATTACTTTTAAAAGCGATATTATCACAGAAAACAATTACTTATTACGCCTATTGGTTGTGTTTTTTAACACGTTGACCGCCATGTGAAGCACGAGTGCATCGCATGGCTCCTTAATATATGGGCCACGCCACTCACATGTGTTTCGCATGTTACTTTCACTCTAGGCCACGCAGCTCACATTTGCGCTGCACTATAGTCGTATTCTTATGAGAGATTAAGGAGTATGGCCTGGGAAACAAAACCTATGTGTTGGCCCGGCTCTAGACTAAATTTAAGACAATTTATACCTTATTTATAACATTTTTGACATGTATAAGCAAAAACGTTGTGGCCCCAGATATTCGAAAAATTTTTACTTATACGGCGGTCAACGTGTTAAAACTATTGACACAGCTTCGAAAGCAAGTACATTTTGTTTAATTTAATTTCTGGGTAACTGAATGCTCCCCAGTGCCGAAGCAAAGAAATCGAAGCCGTACGTTTAACATACGCTAAGAAGGCGTGTCTTTCCAGTTTACGTTACATAACCTACAAATTTTCAGATTTTTAATTATTAATTACGCCTTTTACAAGTGAACAAGACGCTTTTTTATTATTATTTCACTGCAGTCTGCAAGTTCGCCTGGCTATTGTGACATGCCAAACTAGCAGATGGACAAACAATTCGCCCAGTAAAATCAAACAACAAGAAGGTTATCACCAACGAGCAGGTAAATCATGCTGTTATGGAAGTGAATAAGCGGCAACTTATGACCGATGTGAAAAACGACGACAGCAGCAAATAAAAAAACTTCATGCAGAAGAAGCCATCGATGAATGCAAGTGGGCAGAAGGAGCACCTCGTACTTGGAATAAACAAAAACGCAAATATAGTGTGTATTGAGCGTTGTTCTTTTGTATTTCTAACTCAAGTTTAATCTACAGTTAGTAATGAAGATGTTAAGAAATTCCTAAAAGATAATCGAATCACGGTGCGCTTCTGCGAATCCCTTAAACCCAAATATGACAATTGTAATTAAATGTGAATTGTATATATTGTATGTATTTGGTTTGACATTTGTCATAGTAGACGTGTGTAAAACAATATTTTTTGTAATGGCACAAGTAAAGTATATCTATCTAACGCTCGAAACTGTAAGGACCGGTTGCAGAAAGCAACGTTAAGTCTGGTGTTAGCTAACGCGACGTCAAAGTGAACAAAAACGAATCAAATCTCAAATGCTTATGGTAACTAATACATTAGTAAACAAAATTTGATGTGATTTTGTTCACTTTGACGCGACGTTAACTAACACCAGACTTAACATTGCTTTCTGCAACCGGCCCTAAATGATAGCGTTTAATAATTTTGAGTCTACTTGTAGTTTCCTTAGTGCATTCCATATTTTTGTTTGTTTACATTGTCAAATGCCACTTTTAGATCTATGAATGTTAGGTAAAACTAGTTGTTTTGCAGTTGTTATGGTTTTGATTACTATGTCAGATTTTTTATTGTTTGTCGAATATGAAATGCCAGCTCATATTAATAAAGTAACCAGACCAAAAAAATAATAATAAATCAAATATTACAGCAAAACATATTAAGTGTCCCGATTTCGAAGGCGCCGACTGTACAAGGTGGCGCAGATAAGACATCCGTTTTCTGAATGGATAGTATTTTGCAAAGAGAGGGGTGATGACTTTGCCGCCCCGCCAAGCGACAGCTCAGGTAATGCAGTTTTAACCATGGCACCGTGGACGTTGGAGCATCGTGTGTTCGTCGTTTTTTAGAAACAGCGACTCCGTAGTTACCATACAACGTCTATTCCGTCGAAAGATCAACGTTGAACGCCGAGGGCCAATTGCTGATCAAAACAAGATTCTGCAATGGATTGAAACTACCAGATCTGCCATGAAGAGGAAACCATCTGGCCTTGCCCATACCGTTCGGACACCAGGCAATGTTGAAACAGTGAGAAGAGCAGTTCTTGATAGTCCTGAACATTCCACTAGGCGCCAAGCTGCAGTTCTGCGTATGTCCCGTCGATCGCTACAACGCATTCTGTATGACGTTTTGAAATTTCATCCCTACATAATAATGATTGTGCAACAGCTAACTGAAAACGATTTTGCACAGCGCAGAGATGCGGGCCATTTTTGCTGATGACCCTGATGTCGTGATAATGATGAGTGACAAAGCATATTTCCATTTAACGGGATATGTAAGTACTGGGCGGCCGAGAATCAACGAGAGCTGCACCAAAGACCTCTACATAGTGAAAAATTTACAGTGTAGTGCGGAATTTCTAAATTAGGTATCTCCTTACGTTTTTGAAGAGGAGGAAAGAGCAGTACCAGTGACTTCGGCATGTTATGTTGACATGTTCTGTTACCAGAACTTCAACAGCGACAAGTAAACATGGGAGAACTGTGGTCCCAACAAGACGATGCCACAGCTCACACGGCGAGAGCAGCAATGGAACATGTTCTACAAATGTTTCCTCAACATGTGCTCTCCCGTTTCGGCGATGTTCCTTGGCCCCCACGCTCTCCAGACTTGTCTCCATGCGACTTCTTTTTGTGGGGTCACCTTAAGTCTAAAGAGTATGCTAACATACCCCACACGATAGAGGAACTGCAAGTTGCTATTCGTCAAGAAATCACAAGAGTACCAGAAGAAATGATTTTGAGTAGTTTTCTTGGTTGGTTTCTATTTTGTAGTCTTTTTAAGGTTTTTCCTCCTTATCTTCCGCAATGATTTCTAAAAATTGTTCTTCGCAATACTCTCCCCATGTTAATGATTTCCTTCGTGTCTGTAATTAGAATTCAGTTTTTATTTGTAATACTTTTTATTTCTGTATTTCATTGGTTTCTCATAGATTTGATCACTTTCTTTTTTGCTGTCTGCAGTTTGTTTTTGGTCTCATTTCTGCTTTGGGCATATTTTTTCCGATCTTTTACTATTCTTGTTTCGATGTATTTCTTCCAGGCTGTTTTCTTCTGCTTTACCTTTAGTTTAACGTTTTCATTCCACCAGTTTGTTCTTTTATACTGATTTCTAATTTTCTTTTCTCCTCAGATCTTTTTCGCTCCTTTTAAAAATGTCGTTTTGAATTTTGCTCATTTCTCATCTAGTGTGGAGTTTTCTTTTTCTCTTTTTATTAGTGCTTTCTCTACTTTTGTTTGGTATTGCCTTATTAAGCCTTTGTTGTTAAGTTTCTCCAGTCTGATTTTAAAGTGTGTTTTCTTGTATTCTGTTGTTTTGGTGGTATTTAAGTCTGTCTTTGCTATTATTCGTTTATGGTCTTTATTTAGCTGGGCCCATGTATCGACTTTTACTATCTTTGACATTATTTATGAGTATATTGTATAGTGTATAGTCTTTCAGGGATCATATTTTTTTCTCCAGTGTTTTAAATGTATTACCTACTAACGTTCTGCACCCAAATTGGGCGCGAAATAATTAATTTAATGCAATTTGTACAAGAGTGATCCATTTTGTGTGTCGAGTTAATTTTGAGGTTAGCTAATCCACATAAAAAAGTCACTTATAAAAATTTGAAAACCCTACTACTGGCTTACTTGCGTCGCCCTGAGTCGATTGACACCAAAATCAGCCAATTCGGCCCACGAGTTCGCTCTCAAAGTGGCATCAAGCAAGCAAGCAATGAAAATTATTGTCGGATTACTAAGTCGTTTGCTACACAAAAGTTCACCATTTTTTCTCCATTGGAGTTCCTACCTGCTTCACCATAGTTGCCCATACAACCTACTTCCCTTTCTATGCCTCTGCCTATTCTTCCGTTCCAGTGTCCACATATAACATACTTTGTTTTCTTTCTGTCTGTCAACTATTTTTTCTAACTCTTAAGTAGAATTCTTCCAATTCTTTTCCTTTTGTTCCGTGTAGTGGTATGTAGATTTGTATTCGTGCTAATTTTTTGCTTATATCTATCTCCATGCAGGGGCAGCCCTAGCAAGTTTTTCAGATGGTGCGAAATCTCATTGTGCCCCCCCTCCCCAACACGTTTTTTTGGGACTTCACACGTGGCTTCCTTTGCTCGCCAGAAAAGTATGCTTAGAATGTATCTATAAATAAGTAACTGACATTACACTACCTTAACTTATGTTGCTAACTTATGTTAACGGTCAAAAGAGGATTTGAAATGTATTTTATCTACAACTGTAATGAATGGGTCAACACCGCACACCAACTAAGGTGGAGAAACTATAATCAAGCAACACACTACAAAAGATTGCTAAAAACTCCGAATCCACAAACCACCAAAACCCTGTTGAGACTGAACAGAACTCGAATCAAGCAAGTAGTCAGTCTACTAACAGGCACTGGAGCATTCAGAGAATTTATGTACACGATCAATATCTATAGAGATGAACCTGTTTGCAGACTATGCCAAGAGGATGATGATACAGCCTATCATATCCTCTTTGAATGCCCAGCATTAGAGCGTAAAAGACACCAACTCGATTGGAGCCTTAACTCTATTGACAACCGCAAGCTAGTAGGGGACATTGCAAGTCTAGTAAAAGATACGAATGCCGACCTGCTAACTTGAAAACTCCCAACAGTACAAAAAGCCCAAAGGGCTGACGTGCGCATGCCAGCAAAAGGCAGTCGTGAAATCTGAATCTAATCTAATCTACAACTGTCAAAGAATAAGTGCATTATATATTCAACTCTAATACAAAAAGCCGCTCATATTACAGTGGAATATAAAATTTCATATTCCACAGGAATTTTTTTTTAAATTAGTGGGCTACATTGTCAATAAATGACATTAACGTCGAGGTGAGCAGGTTTTGCGTCAGTTTTGACACAGACTGACGCAAAACCTACCCTGCTAACCTCGAATTTGACATAGACTTACAGTGTAACCAACTATAATCCGTTTAGAAAACTCCCGTGACATATACAATGTCAAATGCAAATTTTTGAGTGTAGTTGATAAGTACTAAGTACGTTTTTTTCCTATAAAAATTTTCAAGGTTAAGATAAAATTGGCGAAACTGCTTTTTTTTAATTATTAGAAAATTTATTTTCGTCAGGTTTTTCTGTAAACGACTAGTGTCATTTTGACAAAATTAAATTGTCAGCTTTTCCTTTTTGAAAATAAATATGCGTAAAAAACGGAATCTTTTAAAATTAAATGCAAAAAAGGCAATTCTGAAGTATGCAGAGGAACTGTTGGATCTGCAGCTAACATGCCAAAAAAAGAGGTTTACGAAAGATTACCTAAAACAAAACCTTTTAATGCCAGATTTTACATTTCCCACCAATTTTTAGTTCTAAAAAGTTACTAAAACAAATTCTACCAATATATATTTTTTAAAGGAATCCAAGTAATGCCAACATAAACCCTAAATCCTTTGACCTTCAAAGATTTTATAGGAAAAAAACGTACTTTACCTACTATTTCAGCTGAGTGTATATAACGGTCAATAACGTCAAACTTGTAGGTAAGGTTATGACTGATTATTTGTTATTTTGCAAAATTTAAATATGAATGGTAGTTTTCGTGAAACAAAGTAAAAACATAATTTATTAATAACATTAGTAAGTAATCTTGTATTATATATGCAACCAAATTAATCAAAATTAACTGCAATACTTCAAATGTCAAAGTGAAAGTAATAAACAAAAACTTGAAATTTAAATTGAAAACAGCGCCAACATAAAATGCAAACCTTACTAACACCCTACTAGCCAACTAATAGTGACTTTTACGTCACGGGAGTTTTCTGAATGGATTATATATACATAGTTGTAAATCAAATATTGTGTTTGACACGCATATAATGGCTGTATTACACTTGGATGATTAAAACACTCGCCTTCGGCTCATGTGTAAACTTCATCCTCGTGTAATATAGCCTACATTATATGCTTGTTAAATAAAATACTATTTTTCACGTCTGGGAAAAAACACGGTTTCTATGATACCAAAATCGTGACAGAAATAATTAATTATTCCCTAGAGGAGAGAAATTTACCTAGGAAGTTTTCATTATGACTGAAACAACAATTATGTCAAACTCGAGGTTAGCAGGTTAGGTTTTGCGTTAGTTTGTGTCGAAACTGATGCTAAACCTAACCTGATAACCTCGAATTTGACATAGACTTACACTACCACCATCTTTAAAATTTCAGAATATCAATAAATTACGTTTTTAAAAAACCAGGTTTGTAGTTTTAAATCATCCTGCAACGTGAAAATATAGTATATGCAATTTGGAGAAACTGCTATTTTGCTTCAGTGCAATTTCTGACTCTCGGCCTTCACCCTTGAGTCAGAAATTGCACCTCAGCAAAATATTCACCACTAATACTGTTATTTAATGATAAATCCAGATTTTTAATTCGTAAAAAATTATAATGCTACTCTTACTTTGGCGGGTAGTGTTAGGTGGTATTAAGGTGCTTGGGTTTTATGTTTTGCGCAGTATACCTATCTATCATTGCATTATCGGCGCCCCCCTATGACGGCGCCCGGTGCGGTCGCACCGCTCGCACCACCCTAGAACCGCCCCTGTCTCCATGTCAATTATTCTTGAGGATTTTAAGTTCTAAATTATGATAATTTTGTTTATTTTTTCTTCTACTATAATGCCAATTCCTTCTTTTCTCTTTTCTTCGTACCCTGATAATATGGCACATAGCCTTCTTTTAGTATTTTTTGCCCTTTCCAGTTTCTTCCGTTTCATTTATTCTGAGTATTTTTATATTATTACCCTTAATTTCTTTTTCTTTTTGGTTACATCGTTTTAATATTTCATGTTGCAATATTTAATTCGTATGTTTTATTCGTTTTGTGATCAGTAGTTAGGTCTTTATTCTTTTTCATACCTTTCATTCATAGCTGCTGTTGTCATAATTTTGTCTGCACCCCCTTTTTCCCTACCTTAGCTGGCGCTAATAGTGATTGAATTAGTTTGGGTCTATTTTGTGAATGATGTTCTGAATTCTCTCATCGGTATGTTCACTTCTTTCAGTTGATTTTCCACCGAGTCAACAGAGTTCAAATTGTGTCTTCCTCTTTTCTTCTCTGCCTCTCTTCCTCATTTAATTCTTGAGTCTGTGTTTTATCTTCATTTTATGATTTCATAAAGCATTCCTTCTCTTCTGGGTTTTCTTCTATTGTCTTGCATTTGTCTTACATAGACTTTCCCTAGTACTTAGCTTATCATATTTGCTTCTTTTTCTTGTTTCTTCGCTTCGACTAGATTCAGTTTCAGTGTCTTCCTTTCTTCTTGTATTTTTTTAGGGAAGTCTTCTTCTATGTATACATTTGTGTCTTGCAAATTTGTTCTATTTTTGAGTATTTGTAGTGTTTTCTATACGTCGTTAGCTCTATTAATATAGAGCCTTTCTAACTTCTTCTAGTTAGCCTCTTTGTGAAGTCTATGTCTTCTACTTCTTGCGTTTTTGTCCACTATGTCTAGCCTTTTCTCGTGTTTGTGTATTATTTCTCTAATTTCGGTGTTGATTTTTTCTTCAAATTTTTTATCTAATTTATCACTTAAAATCCTAAATTCTTCTTTAAACATTTTGCTTCTCTCATTTAATTTCTCTTTATTTGTGGTAAAGGATAAAATCAGATAGTCTATAACCTCTATGTTAATGCTGGACCACCATATTTTAATAACTCAATGTGAATTTCGTTTTCAAGTGGTGGTCACTGATATGAAGCTAATGAAGAAGGAGAAGAGTAAATCTGGCACAGAAGAATGAAGCTACAGCTTCAGCAATTGCAAAAAGGTTTGACATATCTGTAAGACATATTGGCAAAGTTTTAAAACAAAATGGTATTAGACACTACAAGAAAAAACAGATCGGCCACTAGACCTGTGTCGTTACATGAATACTAAGATGCTACCTAACAAAAAATTGTCAGTGCCCGTGGTTACATTTACAGAATTTAATATTGCTACGTTGGTATTTATACTTGATCGTGTTTGCATGAGTCCCTTAAGTGCCTGTTTTGCTTATTGGCAACATTTCAGAAAAAACCTATCCCGTTATCAAAACATCAAAAACTTAATATCTTCAAGTTAATATTTGCAGGACATGTGATTAGAGGTACTTACAGAAAATGGCTTGTAATGGCCTTTTTAGTATGGAGAAAAACAGTCGATTTACATCACCAATTTTTTAGGTTAGATTTACAAAATACGCACCAGTACATTACAATACCTGTGAGAAAATCGCTGTGCCCTTGGAGTTTTTAACAGATGCTAGTAGCAAACTAGGTGTATGCCAGGTTTCTTCGGCACCAAGAACTTGGACCTGAACAGTGTACTTCTTGCCACCATGTTGTATTTCCACTGCAGAAGGAGTTCTAGGAGCTACTGGACTTGAACCTCGTGAACTGCAATTTTAAAAAAATAATGACAATCTTCATAATTTAATTTTATTCAACATTGATACAAACCTAGGATTTGACTGATCAGAGTCCTTAGAAAACTGTCGTTTGGCTGGAGAAGCCTGGTAGCAAAAGACGTGGTGCATCATTTTGACTCTCTTCCAACTTCCATAAGAAAATCGCACTAACTCATGTTCTCGTACCTGTCAGTTGCATTGGTTAAGAATTGTTGTGTATATTATGTCTCATGCTCACCTCGGCAGTGGAAAAAATATGCAAGACACTGTACAACAAGTCACTGCAAAGGCAAAGCAGCTGCCCTCCTGTTACAAGATATTGCAGGAGCTGAGAAGTTAAATTTGGGGGCACATTTCCGCACACTACAATTAGAGCAGTTGTGTCGGTCCACAACTCGTTGTTGGTTGCAGTCGTTGGGAAATCATATACTGTGTATCTGCAATGCAAGATCACAAAAGTATAAGTCGATTGCTACTACAAATTTTTTATAATTATCCCAGAGACAAAAAAAAATAAAACATCCAAAATTACATTTTGAAATTTGGCTGCGTTTAGTGTAGCAGTCAGTTTTAATATTTTTGGCCTCAATTTATTTCAGGAAGCTGTCACCAGTGGATAGAAAATTAAAGCTGTTTGAGGTAAAGTGCTTTTGCAATAAATTGAGAAAAATTGTTTAGATTAAGGATTGATGCGTTACATTTATATTTATTTATTTATTAATAAAAACACAATTATTATTATTATTTAAAAAAAAGAAGCATAAAGTGGCTAAGAACTGGAACAGATAAACATAAAATTACACTACAATACCTAGAGGTAACAATAAGGATTGGAAAACCTCAGAAATGGTTAAGAAAAACAAACAATAGGTGTAATGAATTTAATACTATTGAACAACAATAAAAAATTCCATATAAAAACAATCATTGGCTCCAAAGGTTGAACTCTCCCTTAGCACCAAACAGCCCGACGCAATCCAATTCGATTAATAGATGATGTCAAATGTAATTCTCCAATAAACTTAACTTACTATTTCACTCCAGTTATTCATAAATAAATTAAAGAAGCCGGCGGTCTACAATTTGCAAAAATATTAGGTACTGGAAATAGTAAATGTATTTTATAATTGATATCGAAATTAAACAGTTGACATGATTTGGATATGAGCAGAAAGTGAAAGAGGAAAGACTTTCAAACACCATTTTTAAATACTGACTTAGAGGTATGCGTAAAGATGACTGCTGAAGCGTGTCCACACATTCAGTTCATTTAAACAGTGTCATGCTGTTTATTGGGGAGGTTAGTCATGTTCTGCTAGATCTCCAATAAAATAAGCTAAGTTCTTGTTGATTTTTAATTTAATTAGTTGATACGGAAGTAGATTTATCTTCCGAAACGTTCATGTTTTAATATTTTTCATTTTGTAGTGCGGCGAAATGCCCAGAAAAATTGCATGATTATTGAAGCGCCACAAAGAAGTTTCAGAAATTCAAACACTATCAGTAACAATGTGGTAGAAACGAGAATTAAAAAAAAATAACAGAAGACCCAAAGTGTATGGATACATAAACTCAAAGCAAAAGTTACTTAAAACACTAAGTACTGTGGGAGTCAGTAAAGAACTCATCAAATAAGACAGCAATAAAAATTTATATAAAAATATATAGGATAACACAGGACTTGAAGAACTAATACTGATAGTACGGAAACGAAGAACAGAACTTTAAGGTCACTAAAGACTTTGGGATCCCTCGTTAACAATGATTCAACATGAAGTAAATAGATGTATCATACGGATTAACAAGTTGTATTTTCACTAGAAAATCAGAAACTATAATAAAAAAAATTAAGTAGAGCAGTCACTATGTACGCAGACGTGACTCCTTACAAGGATGAACTCCGTTTCAAAGATACTGTGGAGCGCAGAAAGCAGGTAAATATGAACAAGACAGAACTGTGACCTATACCATGAAATCGATGTACAAACAATTAAAATTGAAAGACTTCAACGATAGTATTGCAGAACTATTCTAGTTTTGCGAGCGGCAAAACGCAGAGCTAATTGTAGAATCTAGTAATTTCTAAGCTTCATATTGGTAACAATTTTTTACATCTATCAAACCGACACCGACTTGTTAACCTAATTTAAATGACAGGATATATCAGTGCCGTACTAAAAACTTTGAAGTTCAAGTAATTATGCTAAATAATAGTTTTTTCACAATAAAGTAACAAACACGTGTTACGTGCAGAATGCGTCTATATAGGTTTACAGGTCATTGAGCGCGGTCTGGTTAATTTTTGGTTTCTAGTGCATATTTTGAACTTCATGAGCACTCTTCCTTTATCTCGATGAATTTTATTGGTACGATAAACAATAAAATGGCAGTTAACGTCTTCATTCCTCCCTTTCGTTTGTGCTACGTATTTGAGCAGTCAGCTGTCATTTTCAATCGTCCAGAGGTTGGCGGGCTTTTGGTGAAGTTAAGCTAGGAAGTATTGGGTTAGCCCTCGCTATATTCGGCGGATTATGCTCGTCTGGTGACCCTTGCAGAGAAATTCCTCTCACGTCAATCTTGACGGATCCGGATTAGTGAGCTATTGGAATTCGTTTTATACGTGGCCCAGTTGGAGTAAGTTCATTTTATGCTTCTGTCGTACCACGTGTTTAGACGTTTTCTATTCTATCTTGGGCATCCTGATAGCTGCTAGTGGGAGGCCCCCAAATAATCCTCTGCTGATAACGTGAAGTACACACAGATCCACGTGCACATGGCCTCCTTGACTGCAGGTGTTGGCCTTGATGCAGCATCGAGTCCTCTTATTTCTCTTAATTTGGCCTTCGTCCCTCTACCGAGCTGTACGTGTGCCATCTCAGTGAAACCTAAGAGCTCAACGAAAAAGTTGTTTCAAGGTGTATTGTTTCCATTTTTAACACTATTTTAATGTTGTGTACAGTGATCCTGTGCTTCTGTAGTACCTTCATAACTGCCTTGGTATGCTGGTTGGCGAGCAGGTCCTGCCTGGGCTCCCTCAGAACCCCTTGGGTTTTACATTTGCTATTGAACTGTTGCTGTAAATTGCAGTTCACTTAACGATCTCGGTGCCTATTTTAGTCTCTGCTACATTTTTAATTAGCTGTCGGTATACTTAACGTAATCTGTCTTTATACATTTTAGAATATTGTAAATATTAACTTACTCGCAAGATTAGTTTCGAGGTGCACCTGATTTTTACATATATTTATACAATAATCACCTGTACCCCACATTTTCAAAACAATTCTTATTGCCAATGTATCATGTTTGAAATGAAGAACTGATTATCAGACTTGTTTGTAAGAAATACAACATATAAAAGTACCAGGCTATGGTATAAAGCAATCCAAAACCTACACTACACATTGCAGTATGCAGACAATTTTTACTAATTCCTGTAATCACCGCTACTGATTTCTTAACAGTTATAACATAACCTAACTTTTTATATGACATTTCACTTCACGTATTACTAAATTAGTGGAATCAATTATGATCACAGCACCTTCCATGGCCTACTTCGACCGCAAAACTAGAATGATTCTGCTGTACTTTGTTATTAATATTGTTATCTTTCACATTTGTTCTTTTCATTATTTATTTGTAGGTATTTTGTTTTTATTCAAATTACTGTAGGTGTCTCTCTTCTCGCTCCTTTTAGCAATTTTTCATCCATTTTTGTACATAGATCTCTCTCATGTTATTCCAATACCTATGTTTTGCATAATTCCATAATTGTATAATTGCTGGTTGTGTAACTGTGTGGGCCTCTTTAAAGCAATATGTTGCCCAACACAATGTGAATTTTAATTTAAAAGATGTAGAAAAACTGTAATAACTTTTTTTAAACATTGTGTATGAATGGAAATTGCTATGGGTTCACGCATTAGATTTAGTGGTAGATAACTTAATTATAAACTTGGGAGAGGCTAGTGAAACAGAAAGCGATAGTTCTGATAAAATTTTATAAGTTCGATGTTTCAGGATAAGTACTGCCATGACTCGAAGAATTTAGTTTTAAGCATCGGATCACAGAGAATTCACTGTTATTACAACCGTGTAATACCAGATTTTGATTGGTCAGCTAATTCTCTCAAAATCAAATAACTACAAAGACACAATTGCCGGCCGGGCAGTTTATTATAAATACTAAAGTTAATTAAATAGCAAATGCGGGCGCCAACAAATCTTTAAATAACGACAAGTATATCCAGGTATCACAGAAGATTCGTAAACGCAAAAGTAGCACAATATTCTGAAAGAAAACACACAAAACCAGGTAGCAGCAACATAAACAAGAAGATGTAATAATATCAATTTATAATAATCACAGATAATAAATTGCATATAAGCCAGTACAGGGTACAGGTGATTATTCTATAAATATATGTAAAAATCAGCTGCACCTCGAAACTAATCTTGCGAGTAAGTTAATATTTACAATATTCTAAAATGTATAAAGACAGATTACGATAAGTATACCGACAGCTAATTAAAAATGTAGCAGAGACTAAAATAGGCTCTGAGGATGAAAATCATTAATTGTATTAGTTTAACTGTTCTACTGAGCCCTGCAATTTACAGCAACAGTTCGATAACAAATGTAAAACCCACGGGATTCCGAGGGAGCCCAGGCAGGATCTGCTCACCAACCAGCGTACCAAAGCAGTTATGAAGGTACTACAGAAGCACAGAATCACTGTACACAAAATTAAAATAGTGTTGAAAATACATGCTACAACTCTTTTGTTGAGCTCCTAGACCCCACTGGGTTCGCACACGTACAGCTCGGTAGAAGGATGAAGGCCAAATTAAGACAAATAAGAGGACTCGATGCTGCATCAAAGCCTGCAGTCAAGGACGCCATGTGACTTCACGCTATCAGCAGAGGATTATTTAGGGGCGTCCAACTAGCAGCTATCAGGAATGCCCAAGATAGAATACAAAACGTCTAACCACGTGGTAAGATAAAAGCATAAAATAAACTTACAACTGGGCCACGTACAAAACGAATTCCAACCGCTCACTAACTCGAATCCATCAAGACTAACATGAGAGGAATTTCTCTGCAAAGGTCACCAGGAGAGCATAATCCGCCAAATATAGCGAGGGCGAACCCAATACTTCGTAGTTTAACTTCACCAAAAGCCTGCCAACTTCTGGACGATTGAAAATGGCAGCTGACTGCTCGAATACGTAGCACAAACAAAAGGGAGGAATGAAGACACCAACCGGACATTTTATCATTAAGCGTACCGATAAAATTCATCAAGATACAGGAAGAGTGCGGACGAAGTTTAAAATATGCACTAAAGACCAAAAATTAATCAGACCGCGCTCAATGACCTGTAAACCTATATAGACGCAATCTGCACGTAACACGTGTTTGTTACTTTATTGTGAAAAAACTATTATTTAGCATTCTTCTTTTAAAAATTGAATCAACAAACATTACCATTAAAACTTGGCATGCATGATCATACGATACTTATAGTCTTACTTGGCCTTTTAGAGAACTTACTTGTGATTGTTTAAAATTGCATGTAATACGTTCTTCACATTATCCTTTGCTACAATACTATCAGCATAAACTAAGACATTAGGAGGTTTTGACTGTGCATTTTCCGCTAAAGTTGTGGTTTTGTCATTACTAGTATCATCTACACCGGCTGGACAAGCACCATTGCCGACGGATTCTGCATCAACAGTTTTTACTTCAACGTTTTTATCATCCACATCCGTCACTGTTACGGTGTGGCCATTAAATGTTTTGGATGAATGATCTGTAGGTGTAACTTTCTTTTGGTCTACATCTTTATCTTTTGCCCGAAATCGCCCTTCTTTTCTTGTTTTATGTTTTACTTTATGATCACTCTCCTTGGTGGAAAGGAGGCTGCATTCTGCCAACTTTGGTGTCTTTACTTTCGCTACAGAGTGACTACTTTCTGCTTCCGCTGCATCTGCTGCCCCACTCTCGCCTTCCTTGAGCTTATGATCACCTTCTGTCATCCTAAATTCTTTCGGCTTATGTTCATTTTTCCTTTGTTCTTTGCTTTCCTTCGTTTTGTCAGTTTTAGACTTGCGGTCACCTGACTTTGGCCTCCGTGTGTCCAAAGAGGTTACCTCCAATTTGTTCTTGCTCTCTTTTCTTTGTGTCTTGCTGTGATGTTTCGTTGAGTCGAAGGACTTCTTGATGGGCTTCACTTCCGATACAGGCACTTTCTTTGTTTCCTCAGTTTTTGAACTACTCTCTATCATTATGGTGGGATGCTCAAGAACTCTAAATGAAAACAATGATTAAATCTATCGCTATTACGTGTCACTTCCTCTTACTTGCTGCATGAATTGTCATGGAATTTTGTGTACAGCAATTTTACTTCGTCAACAAATTTCTTCCAATGTACAGGAGCTAAGGAATATTTTAGTCTGTGCTCTAGTGGGTACCTTAATTCATATTTTACCTTGGCTGGGTTGCCTTCGATGTCTATAGCTGGCAAAGAAAACCAATTGTGTTAGTTTTATGTGAATATCATCTGCAATACAATAATTAATATTTGTAAAACCTTTCAAGAGCTGCTTAAAATTACTCTTATCTTTCAAATGTTATTTATCCGTAACACTCTTACTATGCAAATAGGATACATTATAAAATATTTATCAGCATTTGATGATTAAAATATTTCTCAATACACGAGTACAAAGTGTGGTGTAATAAAAAATCTGATAATAAAATAATTGTCTACAACGTTAAAAGCAACAATGTTTCAATTGGTACCTGATATTAATATGTAATCAATATACAGCGAGGTTAACAAATATGGAATAAACTGAATGAAATACCTTTTGAGTTTGTTTTCAATTTTTTCACATGTTAAAAGACCACTTACCTTTTTATATTAAATTTCTATCGAGCTGAAAATCCTCTTTATAATGATATACAGCGTGTTTCATAACATACAGAGAAGACTGAAAGGGTAGCTAGGAAGCACGAAAACCCAATGACAAAAATAACAGCAGTTTAAAGTTCTTGTAAATTAATGCCTACTTATTGAATACCGCTGGTATTAATGAGGAATAATTAGAAAGAATATCATTTGCTGTTAAGGTAGTTTAATTTTACATTATACAGACACACACACACACCTAACACAATGGTTGTTACGCAAGCTCATAAGACGCGCTCCAATTTTGTAACCCGAATCCGGGGCAAGTCGAGCACTGCACCGCCAGATGCTAGCGTACAAAGCACCAGCCTCTACACCAGTAGATAAACGAGCTTACAGATAATACATACATACAGATTATTCAACACTATAATTAGCAAACCAAGAAATTGTTCAATTTGTCAAAAACGGCCAATCAAAATTGAGTGTATTTGAAAACACCTAATGTCGCAGTATTTTCAAGCAAGCCGGATTGGTTTCAATGATTTTAGTTTAGTGAGTAACTTTTGTTACAGTATCGACACTCACGACGGTGTGAGTACCAAATAACTAGACAGGAAAATGTGTACGCTCACCCTGGAAATCGTAAGAAACAGACTAAAGGCCACGGCTCAGATACGTTCAGGGAGGGGGCGGGGTCCTAAAACGAGACACCATAGGGCAAGCGTGTTGAGGTACATATAGGGTGTTACGAAATAAAATGGGCGCCACAAGATCCAAGTCCAAGAGACCCACGTTCAACCTGACCTTGAGGGTCAAACGGGGCGAAAGATACTCAAAAGCTACTTCTGGAAGTCAGAGCGCAGCAACAAACACAACAACCTACCTGCAATGCTCATCCGCCACGTCCGGGCCTCACCTTACATCGATCGTAACACAGTGACACAGTCACCCTGTAAACAAACATGCACAAGACACAAGGGAAAAATCATAAGCCGGTATAGTTAGTACATCTATTGGGCCACTTCACATGACCACACAACAACTTACAGTAGTGCCGAGGTAGTCGGCACGTATAACAATTTGAAATAACGACTTAATGAGAAACACCCAGCTGGGAAGCGCTCTACCTAAAAGCTGCGACGCACAGCTGGGCCGAACAACAAATCCAAATCGGTTCTAGTTAAACATCGGCTTAGGCCTCAACAAGTATAACGCGCAAGCATGAAATTTGTATTTGAGTTCGAGTCACCAGAACGCACTGACTTGCAGCAAAGCAATTTAAAACATAAATCGTTAAATTTGTACCAGAGTGTACTATTGCATTAATTAAGCGTCAAGCACAGACTTAAAAGATTAATTGACACGAACAAGGCTGCCTTGCATCACTGATTTTTAGAACACAAACGTTAAATTTGTGCTAGAGTGTACTATTGCATTAATTAAGCGTCAAGCGAGGATTTAAAAGGTTAATTGACAAGAACATGCTGGCAAAATAGTCTATTGCACAGGTTTACCTTATTAGCTAGCTCAGCCTTCAGATGGGCAATGACATTCACAACAGCGTCGGCATGTCGCTACGCTCCTGTGTATGTGGCAGACGAAATGCTGCGACCTCCTACAGAATCCCCTTGCAATGAGCGTGGGTGAAATGTCACATGCCCCCTTGGCAATTACACAGATAACAGCGTGGCCGTTGGATGGGTCACTCAGGTAAAGAATGCCGCCTCACATATGACAGAGGAAATGTGATTCAACAGCCTACATACGAATTGATGACCACAACGAGAGAAACTTAAAAATACTTTGGTGAATCAGTACAAACGGAATTTCGCCGAAGCGTAAAGACGCCCACACAACTCGCAATGTCGACTATCTTATGCTGCGGCCCGAGGCTGAATGACTCAACACAGATGCTAACAGAGCTTCACGCCAAATTCCTGCCTAACAGATGCGACCAATAGAAAGGCCCGATGACAAACAAGCGGTCTCGGTGCGATAGAGAACGACAGATGTTTTTTCACTTGCTCAATGAATAAATTTTACTTAGAAAACAAACGCTCTACAATAAAAGGGACACACAGCTGCATAAAGCGATCAAGTAAAGGTAGGCGCGGCGCGCTATACCGTTAAATTAAGTTGAAAGCCACGCTCGTGTCTGAATCTTTACGTGATGCAGAAAGCTGCCGTATAAAACTAAACAGTTGAAGAAAGTATTTGAAAAGATTTAAAGTAACATTCATTTTAATTTTGCCTTTAAAAACAAAACTTTACTTCTGCAATTTCGTTATGGGACAGTTACCGAAATGACATTTTGGATCCTTAAAAATTATAATTTATAAGTGTGTACTTCTACTTGAAAGTGAATCTGTACGAAAACCTATTAGGGTGACACAGGAAGCTCATTTTAGTTTTTAGATCACTGTGATAACCCTTTCAATTACGGAAATATGGACGTGGACATGGAATTCCCCCATTATGTAAAATTTACCCATACCCATATTGTTGAATAAACTTTCCAAATACCACTCAAGGTATATTTTTTTAAGAGAATTGTTTTCGTTAACATGCAAATTATTGCAAATTTCTCTCAACAAAAACTGCTCAAATTCCACTCGACCTACGGTCTCGCGGAATTTTTAACACAGTTTTGGTTTCGAGAAATTTAAACCCAATAATTTCATGTCAGTTTGCTTCGAGCAATCGTCGCACAAGGTTGTGCCAGTTATCTCACAGAGTGCGAAAAATTTCTAGTTCAACCTGATAAGCAGCAACTGATATCCAATCACCAACACCTCAGGGCCGGCTTTTATCACAGCAAACCCAACTGTAAGTAGTTTTTACTTTACGGGCTGGGCGGCTCAGCCGCTAACACATGGTATCACGCCAGTTACAAGCAAAAAATGGCAATTCGCTAAATAATCTAACAAAACCGATCATGACGGAACAAAATGTATTGCTTACTGACCTCACTCCTGCTGATGAAGTGGAAGTAACAGAAACAGAAAAACAAACAATGCAAGCCGAAATTAAGGAAAAAGCAGACGTGCTGGCATTAGAAATGGCTCAACAAGAAACCGAACGCTACAAACAAGAAATTAAATGGACTGTCGTCAATAATAACCGCAAAACTAAAAGATCCTCTCCAGAACTGACGTCGCGTAACATCAGGCAAAAGCTTATTACAGATTATAATAAGTTAATTATAAATCCAAAAAATAAATTCCAGTACCTGGAAGCAGCACCTGAAAATATAAGCGAAATAGCAAACCTAAATGCAAATAAAAAAGAATCGATCCCGAAAACTCCCCCGGACGGAATAGGAATAGCGGACGTAAATCTTTTAATACGCATGTTGAATAGCAAGACCGAAATTAAAAATAAATATATCATCAAAGTGACCAATAAATCAGAAATAAAGCTTACGACAACTGATGACGACGCATACCGCGCAGCAGTTCACGTACTTCAAGAAAACGATGTAAATTACTACACATTCCAAAGAAAACAGGAAAGGTCTTTCCGTGTAGTTATTAAAAACATGCATCACACAACAAACATTGCAGACATGAAAGATGAGATCACTAAATTAGGTCACACTGTTAGAAACATCTATAATGCGAAAAGCAGAAAAGATAATCAGCCACTCCCAATGTTTTTCCTAGACCTAGAGCCAAACGAAAATAATAAGTGTATATACGATATAAAGTATCTGCAGTACTGCAAAATGTCAGTAGAACCTGTTCGACAAACCCGCCAAATTCCACAGTGCGCACGTTGCCTTAGGTTGGGCCATACCAAAAAATACTGTATGCGCAAAGAGAGATGCATCAAATGCGGAGGATACCATAGCAACAAGATATGTAAAATCTCGAAACGAACAGATCTAAAGTGTGCGTTGTGTGATGGAAATCATCCCGCAAATTACAAAGGATGCCAAGTCTACCAACAAACGCTAAAGATTAAATTTCCGCCACTAAGGCAAAAGGGACAAGCCATACACGCGCAAGACAGAAAATCCTCAACAATGGTCACCGAAGGAATGACATACGCCGCAACAGTGAAAGAGAGAAATGACTCCAGAAACATGGAAGCACAAACAAGCAAACCAAGAGTGCAGTCCGAAGATAGATTAAGTAGGCTAGAAGAACTAGTAGAAAAAATGTCCGAAAGGATGGATACCATGATGAATATCATCACAAAGCTACTAGCTAAGCTTAATTAATGGCTCAAATTATTAAACTAGCCGTTTGGAATGCAAATGGTCTTGTTAACCACGGGCCAGAAGTAACTACGTTTCTAAAGGAGCACAACATTGATATTATGCTTATCTCCGAAACACACTACACCAACCGAAGTTACCTGCGTATACGCAATTACACCATATATGACACGAAGCACCCCGATGGTACAGCGCACGGCGGCACTGCAGTTATAAAAAATTCCATAAAACATTATGAAACCCGGAAATTCCAAACTGAACATATTCAGGCAACAACCGTCGTGATAGAAGAGATGAGGGGTCCGATAACTATCTCGGCAATTTATAGCCCTCCAAGACACATGATCAAAGAGCAAAAATATACTGAATTCTTTAAAACCCTGGGCAGCCGGTTTGTGGCAGGAGGAGACTACAATGCAAAGCACTTGAACTGGGGATCTCGGCTGACAACTTCCAAAGGGCGTGAGCTAGCAAAATGTATAAACAAAAATAATTTAAAAACTGTATCTACTGGAAATCCCACCTACTGGCCGTCGGACTTAAACAAAATCCCCGATGTGATAGATTTCTGTGTTACTAAAGGATTTCCAGCAAATAATCTACAGGCAGAACAAAGTTTTGAGCTATCCTCAGATCATTCGCCCATAATAATAACACTACACTCAAAAATAATAAACAAACAAAGACCAGCGACTCTATCAAACAAAAGAACTGACTGGGAACTGTTCAGAGAACTTATTGAGGCAAGATTAAATCAAAACATCTCCCTGAAAACTGCAAAAGAACTGGACGAAGCTGTAGAACACCTAACTACAACAATACAACAAGCTGCATGGGACTCAACACCGGAAGCAGAAACTCCAACAAAACAGCCAAACTGCTCCTATCAAGTAAAAGAAGCCATTCGCGAAAAACGAAAACTTAGGAAAACGTGGATGATTACTAGGGCTCCACAAGATAAAGAAAAATTTAATAAAGCTGTCAGAGAGTTAAAAGAACTGCTGTCTAACGAGAAAAACGAAGCACTAAAAGAATATCTGGAAAACCTAACACCAACCGAGGCAACTGATTATTCCCTATGGAAAGCTACAGCAAGAATTAAAAAAACCCAAGAAAATATTCCACCAATCAGGAAAAGAGATGGCTCATGGGCAAGAACGGACAAAGAAAAAACCGAAACTTTCGCGGAACATCTAGAAAAAGTGTTTCAACCATTTCCCCAGGAAGTAAGCCAAGAGGAAAATAACGAAATTATCAGTATACTAGATTATCCATTGCAACTATCTCTGCCTATAAAAGCTATAAAGTTACCTGAAATTAAAGATATCATAAAAAGGAATTTGAACTCTAAGAAGGCACCGGGGTATGACCTAATTACAGGAACGGTTATAAAACAGCTCCCGGATAAAGCCCTAATATCACTTATGCATATATTTAATGCAATATTAAGAATGGGCTTCTTCCCATCGCAGTGGAAGGTAGCGCAAGTGATACTCATCCTAAAACCTGGAAAACCCGCAGAAGCAGTCACATCTTATCGACCTATAAGCCTGCTACCAGTTCTGTCAAAGCTCTTCGAAAAACTGTTTCTAAAAAGAATGAAACCACTATTAAGAGACATAATCCCAGAACACCAATTTGGATTTCGTGAACAACACGCAACAATAGAGCAAATACATAGGATTGTAGAAAAAATACGTGAAGCCTTAGAAAAGATGCAATATTGTTCTGCAGCTTTTTTGGATATAACACAGGCATTCGATAAGGTGTGGCATCAAGGTCTATTAAACAAGATTAAACTTAGGCTACCTTCAACATACTATCAAGTAATTCAATCATACCTTACTGCAAGATACTTTCAAATCAGATATCAACAAGAAATCACTGATTTATGTCCAATACAATCTGGTGTTCCTCAAGGCAGCGTGCTTGGACCAGTGCTTTATCAAATCTACACAGCTGACATACCAAATACACTACATACTTTAACTGCTACATTTGCTGATGACACAGCAATACTGGCTTCAAGCGATGTAGCAGCTTATGCATCGGAAAAATTGCAAACCGCATTGAATAACATCGAAGACTGGCTCAAGACCTGGCGTGTCAAGGCCAATGAAACTAAATCAACACAGGTCACTTTTACACTGCGAACAGAAACATGTCCTGGCGTCTCACTGAACGGACGACCACTACCACAGGCTAATGATGCGAAATACCTGGGGCTGCACCTTGACAGAAAACTTAGCTGGAAGAAACACATTTTTAACAAACGAAAGCAGCTAGGACTCAAATTCTCCAAACTTCATTGGCTGATAGGACGCAAATCTAAACTTTCACTTGAATCTAAACTAACTGTGTACAAGGTGATACTTAAACCAGTGTGGTCATACGGTATAGAACTGTGGGGCACCGCGAGTAAATCGAACATTGAAATACTGCAACGATTTCAGTCAAAAACCCTAAGGACAATAACAGACGCACCGTGGTTTGTTAACAATGAAAACATACATCGTGACCTACACATACCCACAGTACTACAAGAAGCAAAGTGCGCGAGTGCTAAATACATGTTACGACTCGAGCGCCATCCAAATCCGCTAGCCATAAATTTATTAGACAATAGCAAAACAATATACAGACTAAAACGTTGTCACACATTAGACATAAGCAGTAGATAATAAATCAGTGTTAATATGAATCCTATGTTCATACCAATAATCATTGATTAAGTTAGGAGAACGTTGGAACTTTAATGTAAGTTACCAACTTCACGATTTAATTTAGTTTAATTTATTTATTTATTATCTACTTATTTAGTTATTTATTTATTTACTTTACTTTTTATTTACTTTCTGATTTTTTTTAGTTATTTTTGATCTACTTACTTATTTATTTACGACTTATTTATTTAATTACGATTTATTTATTTATTTAGTTTATTTAGTGCATTAGATTAGTTTATTTTATTTTTTTTGTAAGTTACAACATCCACTTATTGCCTAAGGGCAGATTGTAGATACCCATAGGAAATTAAAAAAAAAAAAAAAAAAAAAATATTGTTGAATAAACTTTCCAAATACCACTCAAGGTATATTTTTTTAAGAGAATTGTTTTCGTTAACATGCAAATTATTGCAAATTTCTCTCAACAAAAACTGCTCAAATTCCACTCGACCTACGGTCTCGCGGAATTTTTAACACAGTTTTGGTTTCGAGAAATTTAAACCCAATAATTTCATGTGAACGAAAAAAAATATCAAAAAATGTTCACCTTGTGTGGTATTACCCTTGAAAACACACAGTAAAAATAAGATACCCTTTTAACTAAAGAAAACGTTATTTTTTAAATTACAATTTTGTTATTAAATAAGCTCCAAACAATTCACCATAACAAAAACATTCAAAATGCTGAGCCTGCATTTCAATGCACATTTGCGCTCGACGAACCCAGTTTTACCGATACTCTTGGAAATTCTTGGCGTAACTGCTCTGTTGCAGCGTTGACGCCGACGCGACGGCGCAATTCACGATTGTATCAATATCGATGGCATATATCAATTCTTTCATAAAACCCCATAAAAAAAGTCCACTAGGTTGAGATCTGGACTGTGTTGGGGCCATGAAATAAATTCCCCCCGTACTGATTCATCATTGCGGAAAGATGGTATCGGGGTAATCTCATAGAGCCTGACTAAAATGTGAGCTGTCATTCATAAACCCCATGGTACGGCACACGTCCAAAGGAACATCTTCGAGGAGCTCTCGCAGAACTTCTTATACTAACTGCAAATTAGAATGGCCATTAAGGCAGGCTGGTAATTCGTAAAGCCCTATTAAGCTGTTGTTTGAAATACCAGCCCACAGATTCAAACTAAAACCCTATTGCAAGCTACTTTGGCGAATCGTGTGCGAATTTTGATCAACCCATATGTGAGAATTGTGGAAGTTGAGAACACCATTCCTAGTATATAACAGCATTCATCTGTCACCAGTACATATATTGGAAATTCTGCTCACCTATTAGTGCAATTTAGCAGCTATATGCAAAATTGCTGCCGCAGTGGATAATCCGTAGGAGTCAGTCCTTGTACCTTTTGCAGATGATAGGGGTACAAAGCATTGCTGCTCAATGTGCGCAAAAAAAAGATGAAGAAACTCCAACTTGGTGGGAAATTTGGCGTGTACCTGTAATTGGATCAGTATCAACCATTTCTAAAAGTTCTTCCTCCACATTCACCCCATGTTGATTTGGTCTGCCACCACCATGACCTTTCTTAGATTCTACATTTCCAGTCTCGCATTCAGGTTGGACTACTCCGAAGAAAAATATATTCGGAAGGCATTTGACGATCTGGAAATCTTTCCAAATACATACGTCTTGTAAGTGCAGCGTTTTCTTCAGCAACTCCATACATAATCATATCTACATGTTCTTCGTTACTGTAGTTAGTCATTTAAGTCAAATTAAACACATAATAGCTGATGTATCTTAATATTGACGTTTATAGATGTTAACGATACAAGTTTGACTACGAGCATCTTAACGAAACGAGTTCTGCGGCAATCAAACGAGTCTCGTTAAGTGCCATAAGCAAACGTGTATATATAAGTCACCACAGCAGGCCTTTCAGGCCCACGGCTTTTTTGAAGACTTCTCTCCATTGCACTCTGTTCCTTGCTAAATTCTTCCAGTCAATCACATTCAGTTGTCGGAGATCTTCTTCAACACATTGCAACCAGTTTCTTTTTGGTCTTCCTCTGCGGACGGGGCTCTGTATGTATGTGTGGCTTAACACTCAAAGTGGGAATTGCGCCGCTTCCTACAAAGCATTCTAGATCCATCCTTGGTTGCATCAGTCCCAATCTGGTTGTTTTCCAATTGCTTTGCATATCTTATTCCATCGTTCCCTGTGTATAACTTTTTCTTCTGTATTTTCCACCCCTATTGCTAACAGTGAAACCATTTTTCGGCTTCGCTCAAATGTTTTCTCCACATACCAATTATTTCAGGACCAGCCTGTATATTGTCTTTGCATAATATTCAGCTCGTATTTCGAATTATTTCAATTTACCAGTTCGCTCAATTCGTACCAATATCTGAGAAACCCAAAACCGTCCGCGCGCTTATCGCGAGGTCGCAGCGTCCAGCTGTCTTTGTTAGTTGGCCGAATGCGCTTGCATTATTTTCCTGCACCTCGACGAAGCGACTTGCTTCTAAAAAGGTTCCGTTCGTGCTTTATTATTCCACGACGATTAATTTTGATTCAGGTACAATTGAGATTTTCTGTTTGCTATTCTCATATTAATTATGTTTCCTTAGCTCTTAATTGACAGTTTTACCCAAGAATTTAATCTTGGAAGCAAGGTTGTTGTCCTGATTTAAATTTTCAACATTTGCTAACGTCCTACTTAGCTCCTACAGTTTGGGAATGGCTTCGCTGCAATTACTGACGCATCCACGGCGCTTTTAACCACCGGGTATAGCAGCTCCCGGCCAGCTTTTGTCTAACAGCAACTTATTGGCGTTGGAGGTTAGTGATACTTTTGTGGTTATACTACACTAAAAGTAGACGGACTCCCTGCTTTCAAGCAGATTCGGGCTGGCTATTCCAGGATTAAACCTTATATATTTAATGATTACCGATATTTGAAATTTAAATTCGTACATTCCATTATTATTATCAATATTTAAAGTTTAAATTTGTACTTTTCATTATTACTAACATATAAATTCAATTATTTTTAATATTTGAAGCTTAAATGCGTATATTTAATTACGATTAATATTTAAAGCTACAATTTGTATGTGTAATTAAACCTTTGTAAAAGGAGCATTCACGTTTTTTGCTTCAATACCTGAACAGAAAAGGTTTTTTAAATGACAGCGATATGCGTATCACTCGATTTACCTTGTGGTTACAATTAATTTAATAACCCAAAAGGGGTTCTTGATCTTGGTGCGTGTTGCAACCTTTAATTAATTCGCACATTTCTATTATTATTACAATATTTATGATCAAATTATTTTAATTATTTAATATTGAATTACCATTATAGACTACAAGATTATTTAGTAGTTAATAAATAAATGCTAATCACTTGTAGTTAATTATATTATTCGAAATCATCTGATTTCTGGCACCCATATCTTTTTTGAAGACTTTGCAGGGTACACAGCTGGTGGTCTGAACCCACGACCATATCGCCAAATTTGAGTTAGTTCAGCCTGCGTAGCAAGTGAAAATTTTTAGAGCTTCGTGTAGTACTTACTTTAAGGAGGTTAATCTGCGATTTTTACTACCATTGATTATTTTATCTAATTAATCGCACGTCAGCTTCTTTATCGTGACAACAGGTCATTGTTAACTTCATCTTCCCATCTTGCTTTTGGTCTGCCCTTTCTTCTTTTACCCGTTTGTTTCCATTTCATTATTAGGTTCATATTCGCTCTGTTGTTTTATTTTTCGTACTACGTCATCTTCTATTTCTCGCATTACCTCTTGATTTGTTCTTGGTCTGGATTCGGTTTCAGATATCTTTACTGGGCCTAGTATTGTTCACACAAACTTTCTCCCTACTATTCTCAGATATTCTTCGTCTTTTCTTGTCATTGACATCGCCTCTGCTCCATACATTATAATTGGTCTGGTTACTGTATTGTGTATCCTTATTTTGTTTTCTTAGAAATTAATTTACTTTTTAGTATTTTTTTATTGGTATAGAACGCTCTGTTAGCTGATATTACTTTATCTTTCATTTGAAGTTCCCTGTCTGCTTCACTTGTTATCATTACACCTAGATACTTAAATTTGTTTACTTCTTTGTATTCTTGATTACATATTTTTATCTTTTTTTCTTTCATTTTCTTCCCTATTCTCATAGTTTTTGTTTTTTCACTATTTATTTGCAGTCCTTTTTTTCCTTCTGTTATTATTTCTTGTGGCATTTTAGTTAATATATCTCTTATCTTCGTTATTAGTACAATGTCATCTGCGTATGCTATTATTTGTTCTCTTCTTGTTCGTATTGAGCCTTTATTTATTCTTTGTGTAATGTATTCTTCTTAACATAGAATTTCAGCTTAGACTGCGTAGTATTTGTAGATGAACACCCAACGTTATTTGGCTTAATGTGCCTTGCACTTTGTGAAGTCGAGCAAAAACCCGGGTGATGGCCATGCTCTTTGGTGGCTCGTGTTATTTGAGTATCTGGTCGTCAACGTCTGTTGCTTTTTGCATTGTATGATGGTGTGAGTTGGCATTTAGATGTCTGTCCCGCGTGTTTTCTTTCTATATACTGAATGTCCTGGGCTGCCATCTGATTTGCGTTTTACCAGGACGTCTAGAAGCGGAATACTGCCATTTTCCTCTGCTTCCGTTGTGAATTGTATGTTGGGGTGTAAGGAATTTGGGTGTTTTAGAAACAGATTCAATGTCCGTGTGAGCAGATGACAAAGGTATCATCTACATATTTCAACCAGCAGATCGGTTTTTAGCTGCGCTTGTTCAAGAGTCTTGGCTCAGATGCCTCCATATAACTATCAGCAATAACAGGTGATAGCGGTGAACCCATAGCCGCTCCTTCGACTTGTACGTATAGTTTATTGTTCCAACTGAAGTAAGTGTTTTTCCAGCAAATTTTGACAGGTTTGGCTTGGTCTGCGGGCACGAGATCTTTGAGCATTACTAGCACCTCACTCTCCACGGATTACGCTGCACTTGAACGGCCAATCAGCGTTACGTCACTCGTCGCGCCTGACACAGAGAACTATAAATAGTGGGTTGGGTCTTTCCTATCACCATATATTTTTTTTAAATTTATTTGTGCTCCAACTTTTTTCTTTCCACTGTTCTCTTTATTGTTTCTTTCAGCTCTTTTCTTGTTCTGGCCATCACCGCTAGGTCGTCTGCACTGGTGGGAGTTACTGAAAATATTTCCTTCTTCTTTTATTTGTGCCCTTTCTGATAACCACTTCCAATACCAAGTTAAATAACGTTGTTGAAAGCAGGTCTCTTTGCTTTAGCCCTATATTTGTCTTCAAATTTTCTCAAGTGTTCCATTCGCCTTTACTTGTATGTCATTTTTACCAATTTTGTTATTTTGGGCGGGCATCCTAATGTGATTAATGATTTAATTGACCTCTGTTCGTTTTAACCAATCATATGCCTGTTGGAAGCTAATGAATGTTGTGTACAGTAGTATGTTTCTCTGTTCACATTCTGTAGTATCGTTTTTATTTCGTAAATTTTTGCGACTGTTGACCTGCCACTCTAAAGCACCCTTGGTAATCTCCTATTTCTTTTTTAGCTAATTCTTTTAGTCTTTTATTTAACACTTTCGCTAGTGTCTCATACGCTACACTTCGGAGCGAGATTGGTCGGCAGTTTTCACACCGTTGTAAGTTTCCTTTTTTATGTAAGTATTGGCACTATGATGGTATTTGACCATTCTCTTGACATTTTTTCTCTATCCCACATTTCTTTTATTAGTTTGTATCAGGGCCGGTCCGAGAGCATTTTTCCGCATAAGCGGCATAATGTTTACACCCCCCCCCCGTTATTTTACTTTTTCCCTCATTGCTCGTTATTTAAAATGTTTTAATATTAATTACTAACACAAATCGTATCACTTCTTAAGCTCACTCTGCAAATATCCAAACACTACTGCTCCTTCCCTCAAGAGATCCCGATGTTCACCCTTGTGTGATACCTACAGGCCTGTTGCTGTCAACCAATTCCAATAATCCGCTGAATCCAGCTTCAATCCCCTCATCAAACGTCAACTTCAACTCCAATAGACTCCTGGTAAGTTTCAGCTTTATAAATGAATCTCATCTTATCTTGTTTATTCCTTAGATAGTCCTCTGCACTCAGCGATCCCCTCAGAAGCCTTCCATTCTAGTAGCACTTCTACTAACCTCCTTCTAGATGAATAACCTTACTTCCATAGAACCACCAATGTCAAAAATAAATATTTAATTATGTGTCACGTTCACCAATAAATCCAATCTTCTCCAATTCAGTAGTTCTCTGGTTCTTTCTATGTAATTCACTGTATTCGTCAATCTCTTCACAGATTGTCCAGCCCCAATAAAATTTATATTTCACTTTTATTTCTATACCTCGTAGATTTGTTGAACAGCATTACTATTTGTATATAACCAAACAACTATACAAATAATGCATAAATTTCTAGTTTTATTTGCTCAAAATTATAAACATTGCAAGATTAATTGTAGATTTTCGATGAGTTTATTTATGTAACTAAACTAAACAAAAATTTCATTCCTATTAGATACTATTCTTATGACACTCTTTTCAATTTTAAATATAATATTATTACAGGAAATTCATTCTGATTATTATAACAAATACATTTGTCAATTGTAACTTTGGCTTGTTGTTTATTAACATTCACTGCAACCATCAAATTTGTATATTCAATTAATATCTTACTATCAAATTACCTCTCTCATTGTCTCAATTAATTTCATTATTATTTAAAAATTAACACCCATCAAGATTTAATTATAGTAATCTTCCAAATTTATTAGTTTTAAATATTTCTTTGTTATGATAGAAAAGCCTGAAGAGTCATGCACGCGGCTTTTAAGTTTTCACCATCTCATTCTACAGACCATAAATACCGTATAAAAAGCTGAAGCTCTTACTATGATTGTCTATAAGCTCAAATATTTCTTTTAGTGAACCGATAGCTGAATCCAAAATGACGTAGAAAAAAATTACCTTAAAGGAGCGATTTGCTTCATCAATAGGATCATCGTGAGATTCATAGATAAATTGCTTCGTCACTCTCCTGGGACAAATTTGCTTTTCTTTTCAAAATCCGAATGAGATCCAAGTTTGCCGGCAAGCTCTTTTGCATCCATTATCACACTATTGAATCACTCTTCTGATTTCATCTTCTTCTAAAAACTACCAACACTTTCAACTAGATCTATTGCAGTACCTTGAGAAACTTTGCTGACCTTGTCGATTTTGAATAAAATTTCGTACCAGACCATTATGCAACAAAGGAATATAAATTCTTGTAACTTTCTTGCAATACCAATGGCAGTGTTTCTTTCCGAGTATGGTACTGTAGAATTTTCACTGGCTTTGTAAACAGCATCATGTTCAATGAAGTATCGAAGAGGCTCCAATGCATCTATTCGGATTTCCCGGCAGTATTACTAAGAGGTTTTACAATCACATTAGATACTTCTTCAAAATACCCCATCGCTGAACCGTGCTGAAAAAATTGACAGCAACAGGACATGACAGCTCTGGATCGTTCACGACAAGATTTAACGATTGACTCCCACATGGAACATAAAAAGCTCGAGGGTTAAGCTCTTTTTCTCCTTCATATTCGAACCATTATCATACTCTTGGCCTGGCATATTTTTCAAAAGAATCTGACGTCCTCTCAACTTGTTCAAGAGAACGTCAGTTAGACCTTCACCAGTAGTGTCTGCAACTGGAATGTTTAATTTTGAATTAAACAGATATAAATTTCAGCCCAAATTTACAAAATATCGTTCACAATTTAAAAGCCAGTGTTGTTTCGCAATCAAACGATTTAAAGGCCAGAAAACTGCAACTTGCAAATCGCGCAAATAAACGATCCACAATCTCGAGTTCAGCGCACAAACTTGCAAACGCATGCGGAACTATAACAGCTTACTGCCTGCTGAGTAGTTGTTTTGTAATATTAGAATCGTTCCACTAATCTACACTTTGCACTTTGATATGTTGTTATTTAGTGAAGCAATTAATTTTTGTATAAATAGACCGTTATTTTTGTAATAAATCAATCGACATCTAATGTTTCATTCATTCGCAACGTTGCTGCCCTCTTCCAAGCCATAATTCATAAACAGTGAGGCTGCTTTTTAAAGGGTAGCAACATCATCATCCCTTTAAGTGCCATTGAATACATTGGCTTAAAAACATGAATGCAGTCTCATTCATGTGCTTAAAAATTAGGGATAAAGAACCAGTGCAACAACAGAAACCTGATCCAGCCTACAGGCATTTCTGTTCAGGAATAAAACAAAGGAAATGTTTTTTGATAATTATTTTTTCACCGAACTCTGCTTAAACAAAACGATCAACGATTGACATTGGTTCTGTGTGACTATCAGGGTGCAGTCTAAATAACTGAGTAGTATGACGTTTTTTTGAGTTCATTTGAAATATCTGGAATGCATGTTGATGAAGAGAGTAATGAATTAATTTTGCATTTTATTACTGAGATAATGAACACTAGTTTTAATGAGAACTTCCTCTTCACAAATATTCTTTCAAGACAACATCAAATGTGGCGATGTGTTTTAAGAAATGCCAGATGTAAATAAACATTCAATCATGAGTCAGAAGCTTTTTCCTTATGTCACCCTGTTATTGTGGGTTTGCAAAAAAAAATTACACAGTATTTTTTCACGCTGTGGCGCCCTTCTTAACTTGGCGCCCTGACCCGGCCCCTGGTTTGTATAGTCTCTCAGTTAATTTTCGTCCACCATATTTTATTAGTTCTGCAGGTATGTTATCCACACCTGAACTTTTGTTGTTTCTCTGTGCCCTGAGTATTTCGTCAATTTCTTCCAATGTTGCCACTTCCACCTGCTGGTCTTCTCTTTGCACTTTCTCTTCTTCCCATGT